>LR738714.1:393858850-393891115 GCA_902687465.1 Secale cereale
CTCCCCGCCTTCTTCCGCGGCAGCGCTCCGGCGGCCGGCGGCGACCCCCACCCCTCCCCGTCTTCTTTCGCGGCCAGTAGCGCAGAGCGCACGCCGAGCGGCCGGCGATGCAGTCCGTCGGCGAGGATTTTTCCGCGGCGGCGTTTAGGAAGCGACGCCGCCCCTCACCTTCGCCCCAACACCACCTGAGGGATCCGCCGTTGAAGCATCCAACCTCGGTTATGCATGGCAGGGGAAAGAGAACTGCAAGGATGCCTTCTCCATCGCAGTCGTCGTGGATGCGAACTGCAATGGTGCCCATGCAGCCTTCTCCCGCGACAATGGCAAAAGTTGAAAAAGCCCATGAGTTCCTGCAGCGAAGGTGGACTGCACGCCAACAGCAGCCAGAGCTGCATCTGCAGAAGGAGAGAACTGCATATAATGTAAGAAAATCACATAGCCAACCCCCACATCTAGTTTGCAGTGCCCTTTTTATCCCCATGCAGTGCCCCTCTTGCGTCGACTGCAGTCCCATGTATCTCCCAGTAGAAAACAGAAAAAGATACTTCGAAAAAATAAAAATGTTATATGGCTCAAAATTGCAGTCCACCATGACTTACATATGTAGAGCGTTGTGCCTACAACTGAAGTGCATTGTTTCTTCATGTTAACTCCCAGTGCCCCTGCTATAGAATGACAAATTGAAGTGCAATTTCTACAGTTGCAAAATATAATGATATATAGTATGAAGGATGCAGTTCATTTCACTGTTGACGTGCATAAAAAGCTTTGGCTTAATACTGTGCAGGAAATTACTATGCCTCCAAAATAGAAGATACCTCGATTCATTTACGACCCAAAGCCCCTGAACTGCATTGGAAGAGAAGAGTAGGAGATGTCTGGATGGATAACACTTGAAATACCTAGGGGTTTCTTTAACACAACAAACAGAACTGCGTACTCGGTGGAGGAAGATGTAGAGGATAAAGATGAAAACAATGAACCAAACATCATTCAAGATGGAGAAGGCAGTGAAGCAAAAAGCGCACAAGCTGAGGAGGACGACGACGATCTGGTCTTCATGGGGGAGCATGCGCAGAAAGATGATGAGGAGGATGATGATGAAGAGCAAATCATAACAGTTATGCAGCCAAGGTACACGCGTGTCTTTGAAACATTTGGCCAGCAGATCAGAACGGATGATGTAGCACCTCCACAAGCCAATGTTGTAACCCAGCAAGTTCGGCAAGTTCATGAGCAAACGGTTCGTCGACAAAGAGACAGTGGAATTCCACCCAGGCCGCCTACTGCGCACCAAAAGAATCGGAAGCAGAATCAAGGAGAGCCACAAGCAACCAAAAAAGTAAAGTTCTCAACACTTCTGCCTCCTCGCGATCCTAAATTACACAGATCTGTTGTCACCCCTCCATGCCCAATAAACATTGATGAGCTGCAAACACCATTAGAGAAAAAACAGTACACGCATGTAAGCTTCCTTGCCTAACTAATGTAGTTCACTTACGCATTCTTTCAGCTCGTGCATTCTCATTAACAAAAAAAACATTTCATATTGTGTGTGCAGGATGAGAACATGCTCCAAGAACTTGTGCATGTGAAAGGTATGCAATTCACATCACACGCTGCGGCGCGAGAATTCTACAACACGTATGCGAGGCATGCAGGCTTCGGCACACGCAAAAACGGCGGATATAGAACAAACAGATACATAGTGTGCTCAAAGGAAGGCAGAAGCAAGGAAACTGTCACTGATTATGACAGAAAACGAGATAAAACATCAAAGAGGACTGGCTGCAAGGCGAGAATGAGATTGAAAAAAATCAAGGATGTGTTTCTGATAGCAGAGATTGAGCTCAATCACAACCACCGAATGATTGACAGCCCGGCTATGCTTCTGCACATGCACTCGCATAAGACAGATGATCCGTTACTTGATAAACTAGTGAAGGACATGCAGAGCGACAACCTGACGCACACGCAGATGATGTCAACCCTGTCAAGGATGTCAGGAGGGCTGCACTTTATGGGGCGCACCAGCCGTGACTTGGTGAACAGGTACGTTCACTAAACAAAAAACGATATCTCGTCTATTTCATGCAGTTTGCTTGTGCATTTTATGTATGTCTCTAATGATGTAAGTATATTATTATTTCGAACTGTAGGAAGCACCAATTCGCGAGGGAGGAAACAGAAGACGATGTGAAGAAACTCTTGGCTTTCTTTGAGAAGATGCAGCAAATAAACCCGGAGTTCTTCTATGATTACGACAAAGATGTCGATAACCGTGTGCAAAACATATTCTCGGCGAACGCGAGCTGCCGGGGATCGTACGAAGATTTTGGAGATTGTGTCACATTTGACACGACCTACAAGACCAACAAGTTCCACATGCCTCTGGCCGTCTTCGTTGGAGTCAACCACCACCTCCAAAGTACAATATTCACTGTGGCTCTCATCAGAGACGAAACAATACCGACTTTCGAGTGAGTGTTCCGGACGTTCTTGCGTTTCATGAATAACAAGCGGCCAATCTGCATACTCACAGGTATGCTGAAAAAAGAATGGGTTTAAATAAAAATGCAGTTCACTTCCAAGTTTTGTAGTCCATTTCTTCCATCCAATGAAAAAATAAGAAAAAAGCAGAAAAATGATATGCAGTTCTCTCAATAACTCACTGCTTGATTTTTTCAAAAAACATGCAGATCAATGCCCCTCCATGGATGCCGTAATAAAAAGTACGCTAATAGGCACGCTGCACAAGTTATGCCGTTGGCATATACTGAAAAAATACAAGGATCACCTGTCCCTGCTGTACAAAGCGTATGAGACATTCAAGGATGAGCTGACCTCCGTTCTCAACCACCCGCTGATGCCATCAGAGTTTGAACGCGCTTGGCATGAGCTCATGGACAAGTATAACCTGCAAAATGATGAAATTATGAAGGCGCTCTGGACAGACCGAAAAGAATGGATATCAGCTTACTACAAGGAGGTGTTCTGTGCACGGATGACGTCGACACAGAGAAGTGAAAGCATGAACCGGATCTTGAAGAGGAACTTTGTCAAGGAAAGACACGACCTACACATCTTTGCGTCGCAGGTGGACAGGTGCATCCAGAAAAGGAAGGGCGTCGAGCACGCGGAGACCATAGCTAACGAGGTATATAAACAGAGCAAAGTTTTTAAGCTGGATGAGCAATTAATAAAACACTACTCGCTTTCTTGATTTAAGCTGTGAAAGACAACTACTTAACTGGTTTTCTTTGTTTCACAGACGGAAATAAAGACTACTACTCAGTTTGGTTTCGAGGTTCAGCTCTCCAAGATTTACACCAGGGCGGTCTTTGCTGACTTCAAGCAAACGCACTACCGCAGCACTACATTCAGATCACAGCAGTCCACTGACAACCCGACGAAATATTTGGTGCGCCACTACAACCGGTCTGATGATTTTGATTTGGCAAGACACGAGTTCCAGGTAGTTGCTGATGTGACGAACGGTATCTACGAATGTGAATGCAAGCTGTGGACACACACAGGTCAGTGAGACAGGAAACAAAAAATAAGCACACAAAAAACATAATGAAGTTCACTTATTGCTGGTAGCAAAAAGAGATGAAAAAAAACCTTAGTAAAGTTCACTAGAACAGGAGACCCAGGACCTATTTATAATGCAGTTCACAAAACCAAAATTGAAAAAATGTTGCATATTTATGTGAAGTTTGCTGACACGAATAACCCAAAAAATTCTTTTGCTGCAGGCCTGTTATGCGTGCACATCATTTGCATGTTGGATCAGCTGCGAGTCGACAAGATACCTGAAGAGTACATATTGAAGAGATACACACGGAACGCACGTCAAAATCCAACTTTTGACCGCGGAGACTATGAGCAAACTGCTCCAGATGGGAGTTCGATGTTCCACCGTAGGAGACTACTTGCAGAAACAGCGATGGACCTGGCAAACAGGGGTGTCAAATCGGATAGAGGGTACAACAGAGCTTTAGCTGGGATGAGAGAACTCATACAAGAAGTCGACGTAATAAACGAAGAAGAAGAAGCAGAGAACATCATGGATGCGCGAGGTGAAGAACAAGGAGAGGAGCGCGAACATGCCTCTGATGGTGCAGCTCATAATATGGATGACACAATTCTTCCCCCACCTGTTTCAAACACAAAAGGGAGAAAGAAAGAGAGCAAATCAGCCAATAAAAAAGCTACAGCAAAAGAAAAAAGTCTTGAAAAAAATAGCAGACCTGAGCCAGAACTGGACAGCGGAGGAAGACCACTGGGGGTAAGGATGTGTAAATCATGCAACAAGATTGCGGGACACAACTCAAGAATATGTAAGGAGAGGCTGAAAAAAATCCAGGCTAAAAATGCCACCACAAATCACCAAACTGACCAACAAGATGATATGACAAAGAGAAGACTATGTAGCGTCTGCAACAAGAGAGAGAAGCATAACGCGAGAACTTGTCCAAATAGAACAAAAAAAAATGAAGAAGATGACGAAGAAGATGCTGACAGAGAAGAGAACGAGGAAGCGAGCGAAGCTGATGTAACTGAAGAGGAAGACGAGGAAGCAAAAGAGGAAGATGAGGAAGAAGAAGATGAAGATGAAGACATCGAAGAACCATCATCAAAAACGAGGGGGAGAGACAGAATGCAGAATCCAGCGCGTAGGCAAGCATCGCAGTCGCACGGTCGCATTACGAGGGGTAATGCGAACAACAAGAGCAAAACAGAAGCAGCAACAACCATTGAAACAAATGTAGTGCACAATTTGAGAAGAAGCAGCAGGAAAAGGACATAGATCAACACATATACAGTTTTACCTTTTAAAATATATTAACTTCATCCTTTATATATATCCTATCGTATATAAGATATATCTTGTGTTCAGTGGACTGCAAAAAAAAGAATTCAACATGTGATATTGAAGTTCAAAATGAATAGATATAACATATGCCATATATACTTTGTGATCAATGTGCTGCGGGGGGGTATGCTTGATAAAATGCAGTTATCTTCTATATGAAAGAAATAAGATGAGAATGTCATTCTCAGAATGCGGTTCTCTTCTGTATGAAAACCCTGAGATCAAAATGTCATTTTGAGAATGCAGCTCTCTTCGTCGTATAGAATCTGAGATGACAGTGAATCAATATAGAATGCAGTTAGAAAGAAAAAATATAGAGTCGGACTAGGCTTCACGTACAGTGCAGTGCGTGTGTGGTGCGTTTAAAGCTTACAGTGCAATCCACTTCGAGTATACAGTACAGTGCGCTTAGTGCAAAAAATATAAAAAATTGAGCTCTCACTTAGCAGACACGGTTGATTTTCTGTCTTCTAATACAATTTTTCCAAAATTTTGAAACTCGACGACAAACACCTTGAATTCCTCTTTGCTGTCCCATGTGATAAGGTGAGATGCAGTGCGGATGCGTATATTTAAAAAAACTTGGCTGCTACTCATATGAGTGAATGCAGTGCGCTGCGAACATGTTACAATTCACAAGGAGGAATTGGCTGAAAGCTCCATTATGTACATATTTGACATTGTCCCTGTCTGCCACAAAAAGAAAAACACAAAAACTAACTAGACCGGTATATACAAAAGCACACAGCATGGTGTGAACAGTTTTGCAGATCGAGAACTACACACAACGACCATACATACTATTTACAGAAAGTTTTGGAGCACACACGAAAAGACATCAACACACATAAAAAAAGATCTGCTATCATTTATGCCTCATCCTGCTCCTGCGAATCCAGTTTTGGAGAAAAGCCAAGAGAAATGCAGAGATTTCTTAGATCCTCCGGGAACTCGGTGACTACGACCATGTTTTCAGGGTGGAACAGAATCTGGAACAAAAACTCAGCCTTCCATTCCTCAACAACAGCTTCCTGCGATGAAGCCAAAAAAACAAATATACAACATCATCTACAAAAAAGAACTGACAAAAAAATATCAAAGAATGAGGGATTATTATTGGGTTAAAAAAAGATACTTACATTACGCTTTGCGAATTTCACAACAAAGCTTTTGCTGTCATAAAACTAAGCCATCTTCAAAACAAAAAAGCCGCACTCGTTGGGGCCCTGCTCAGGGGAGCCCAAAAAGCTAGCTTTCTTTGAAACATCGACCCAGTCTACCGACTCCTTTCTCTTGTACTCCTTTTCTCCGTAAACCTTCTTCAACAATGCAGTCATCCTAATCATTTGGTGGAAATAAAAAAACAAAAATACACATCACAACAATATTGTTCAACACGCGCACGCATGAAAACAAGAAGAAGGTGAAAAAGGAAAAATTTTACCATTTCAGTGCGGTCGCTGTGGTATTCAGACTTATGCCACCTCGTCGTTTGATCAACCGGTCCGCTGTACCTCCTAGTGTCATGAATGTCAAGGGTCTCGCGGTGCCTATTCATCGTGTATAGCGAATAATGCTGGTCTTTCATCCGTGGTAACAGAATCTGATTTTGTTTCATCAAATTTGTTATGGGTTTGATGAGTGAAAAAGGATTACTGGAAAAAATTGGGAGAGAAAATAAGTACATAAGGCTGAACAAAGCAAATCTGATAACTTACTAATTTGCAATCCAGAAGGTTCTCGTCATCACGAACATAAACTTTGAACTGCTTTGCTGCATCGTCAACGTTAAACTTGCCGTGGACAAAAGGCAACACAACGTTTCCATCTTCATCTCTATCCGCGTGATCATTCATTTGAAGCACATACTGCGTGTGGGTAATTCACAAAAGAACGTTAATGCAGTTCCCCCTCAGAGTTCGCTCCGACGCTTAATGAAAAAACGGATCACGCTTCTCTAAAACAGTATGCAGTTCACAATTCTCCCCATAATTTGTTTCATTTAAGATACATGGGTTAAACAAAAAAAATAAATGTATGCAGTTCAGTACATTCTAAAACAAATTAGTATACACTATTAACTGCAGTTCACTCGAGCACAAAAAATAAAAAAAGGAAAAAAGAGAAATACCATGATAAACAAAGGGGACAGCTGAACGCGTTCGCCAGATCGATAAAGCACATTCATATGCTCGTCATTCTTCCAGTACCTGATGATATGATCCATCAATTCTGAGTCCATAAAACCACCTCTGGTGAAAGTTAAGAACATGTAGTCCACATTCACAGTGTAGACATCGATAGGATTCCTGTGCATGAAAAGCGCGCACCTGCACAAAAGAAACGGCGAAGGTGGGGGGTTAGGAGCACAAAAGAAAAAACACACAAAACATTACACACATTAAAAATCAAAAAGCGAAAAAACTAACGAAAAAAGAACTGACTCGCTGTATTTCTGCCTGAATGGTGTGCTCGTGATGAGTTGCAAGACTTTCCTCATCTCCGCAAGATAGCTGAATCTCCCAGGCTTCAACTTCTGTACAGGAGATCTAAACTTTGATGGCTTCTGCAAAGGCCTCTTATTTGATAGAACTAGTGCCTCGCTGTCCGTCGGGCGTTCCACAGCTGCGCTCCTGGTCCTCCTAGGCACTGGTGGTGGCCTCTCAAAATCATCATCACTATCTTCAGTATTCGAAGGGCTCACTGCTTTCTTTCCATGCTTGACATTGATAGGAGATTTCTCAAGAGCTTTTTCATTCGAAGTCACGGCGCCACTCCTCAACCTCTTACACACCGGTTCTTTTACAAGCTTAACGGGGGGTTCATCAAGGACAAATTTCTGAATCGTTGGAGTGTGAACCTGAGTTTCAAACAAGGAAATACCACCTTGGTGTGCACCTTCGTCAAAGCCTGCACAAAAAAATGGATAATGAGCAAAATGAAAAGAATCATCAAGTTCACTAACGAAAGTCATTGTAACATGCGAATGGGGTTCTACTAAAAAGCTTAACAAAAGTAGTGGACCTCCCCTTTCCGTATCAATGAAGTTCACTTAATAAAAAGGGTGTGTGACTGAAAAAATGTAATAACCTTCTTTAAAAATTAAAAGTGATGTCAGGTCAAGACTACAATGCGACGAGGTCAGCCAACTATAGAGCATCGCCTTCCTGATGTAGCCAATGTGCTCCTTCCAAAACTTGGCAATAGTTTCACCATCCCAGGTCTGCATGAATTGGAACATGTAAAATCCACAATCATGCCTACAAGAAAACCAACATAAACACATTACTAATGCAGTTCACTCAATAATGAAGTGCTACTGATGTTAGTAAAACAATGCAGCTCCATACACACAAAAAAACGAGGGAGAACAACTAATAACACATTAGTAATGCAGTTCGCTCAAGGGAAAAAGTGCTTCTAATTTAGTAAAAACAATGCAGCTCACTTACACAAAAAAACTGAAGGAGGAAAAAGAAAAAGGAGAACAACTACAAACCCGTTTCCCTGTTGCGGGACATTAATATGAGTCAGCACAAAGCCGTCAAGGGTGGGAGGGTTCAACGGCTCATCGCAGCTTGCGCTGCCATCTTTCCAAACTTTTTGATGTTCCTGACCATTTTCCCGAAGACAAGATTTGCAGGAGCGCTGTCGGCGTCGTTCAATGAGTCGAGAAACTCAAAACGCTTCTCTCGCAGGTTCAAAGTGACCAAGCAGTAGTGGCCTATCGCGTCCTTCATTGTTGCGGGAGGAGGATCAAATGTTGCAAACATAATCTGAAATAAAAAAAGAATAAAACAAGCCAGATGAGAAAATAGAAAAACAGAAAACTTATTTTCAAGATGACGAAAATGGTCAAAATGCGTTACCAAGTTTTTCTTGTCCACACGTTCCTCTGCGCTTGAAGAAAACATCTTTTTCAAAGCCCTATTTGTGGCACCGCCGTTCCAAATGGAATTCTGCAAAAAAGACAAAACCAGAGAGTTAATGAAAATGCTTATAGCACAAATAAAAATTGGACGAGGGATAAATATAAATTAATGAAAATGCTTACACATAGGTTGTACGGGACAATCATCGTTTGAGATCCTTTGAACCTCTCAGCTAACATAGAGACGCCAATGTTTGCGAGGCGCGTGCTCAGCGTTCCATACGACCAAAAAGACTCGCCAACATGATCGATAGTAATATCACCAAACTCGCCCTTGAACGCAACTAGATGCCTTCAGACAAGAAGAAAAAAGCCCAGCAAAAAGTGATAAGATGGGTGTCCCTGAAAAAATAACATATTAAATAACCGGGGTGTAAGACAAAAAATGTCATACTTCTTCTTCTTATCCCTCCTAGCCCTCGTAACAGCGTCATATAACTCATTGTATCTTCTCATAAGAGCTGGATCAATTCTCAAAGGAGTAACAACAGGTAATTCCTCATCTGCATACAGAGTGGGAATGATATCAGATAATAAAACACACACGGTCCATTTCGCCCCCGGGAAAGAACAAAAATAATGCAGTTCGCTTACCTTCGGTTTCAGAATAAACTTCCTGTGGCTGCTCATATACATCTTCGCTGAGCGTCAAGTGATCCAGCCCGGTAATATCATCGTCAAGCGGCGCTTGATTGCTCATGTCCTGAGAGAGTCTTGGTTGTTCCTCTTCAGAACCAATCGAAACTGTCTCAGCTGGGACTTTGGTTGTCTCGGCTGGGAAAGCCAGATTGCCAACAGATTGCTCGGGGGCGCGAGGGGCGACACAAAATTTCTCAGGCACCTCATCGCCAAGCAACAAAACAGTAGGCCCACCAACACCATCAATGCCAGTGGATGTTCCCGCAGCATCAAATCCGACTCTAGGAGTTCCTTCTGTCTCTTCTGCAATTTCAACTGTAACACAAGGAGCTCCTTCTCTCTCTTCATGCTTATCACAATCCACAATATCCTTCCTTCCTTCTCTCTTGTGCCTTATCAACCTCAACAGGACACTCCCCTCCTTCTCTACCTTCTGCCTTATCAACCTCCGCATTAGGCTCCTCCCCTCCTCTCCCTTCCACATTATCATCCTCAATGATGCGCTCCGCTTGGATTTCAACATTTAATCTGCAGTTCTGATGAGTTAAAAAACAAAACACATTACACAAAAAAGATAGAATGCAGTTCACTAATAAAACGGACCATGAAGCTCCCATGAAAAATAAAAAATAAAACACAAAATGCAAAATTCTCTATACTCACCAGAGAAGCGTCGCCTTCCATCTCTTTAGACTTGTCAGCCTCCTCGTCCTTGCCAGCGTCACCCTCTGCCTCCTTCCCATGTATTTCCACGTTTGATTCGGCATCCTAAAAAACAAAAAACATAAATAAAACTATTATCCAAAATGCAGTTCTACAACTAAAAAACCAACACCAGATCATGCAGTTCACTGCTAAAAAGATGATGCTTCTTCTCTAAACAACAACTGTAGTGCACTACCACTACTGGTGACACTACAAAAAAGGTAAAAACTGCAGTTCGCTGCCACTGCTTGTGCAAAAGTATGATTGTTAGTTTTGGACACTACAAAAAATTAAACAATGAAGTTCACTGTAACAAAAAAAGGAAGAAAACGAACCTTGTCGATGACGCCTTCGTCAAGAGGATTGTCTTTGGCAGCTTCGTCAACGGGGGACAATGGCCTGTCAAACAAATAATCGGAATCAACACCGTAGTGGTCCTGGTGGTCATCATCACGACAAGCGTTAGCCTTAGAAGATTCTCCTCCACACTGCGAAAAGAACAAAAGGATGCGAAAACAAATAGTCAATGCCACAAACACACAGAAAAAATAGATAACAAATATGGGTAAAAAAACTGTTCACATATGAAAAAAAGACATACATCCACATCTGCGGGGTCACGCAAAGAAGGCCGGGCAACATCTTCATGCCTGTTCATTTCCTTCACAATTGCATCAACTTCCTGCTCATACCTGGCACACTTGTCGTCCTGAGACTGCTTAAAATGAACGAATGAAGACCTGATATTCGTAACTGTCTGCTTAAGGAATTCAAGCTGCCCACGGTCAAAGTTATGAGCGGCCTCGATTTCTGCTTCAGAAGGGGCTTTGCCTTCAGGAAACAATCCAGCAATATTCCTCATCCTGGAACCGGATGTTGGGAAATCACAAGTTAAATTGATGACCCTGTCGAGAAGCTCATCGACTTGAACAAATTTATTGCGATCAGTAGAAGCCTCGCCAGAAAAACCTCCAGCAGCCGCCCTAACAAAACCACGACCCCGTCGAATTGGAGCCGCCCTAGCAAGAGGCTCACAAAACATTTCAGGCGCTTCGGCAACTGCAGTCCGCTTGTACACAATGTCCGCTTCCGCCTTCCACTGAACAAATTAACAAAAAAAGAGATGCAGTTCACAAAAAAAGTACATAAGAGGTTCACATTTAGCATGGCGAAAAAAAGGAATAAAACAAACACAAAGGCTGGCTATGCACTGACCGGTAGCTTGCCAAACTTGTAAGAGTCCAGGTGTATCTTTCCCCTAACAATAATGTCGGCATTGTGAATCTTCTTCAACTGCACATGGGACAGTATTGCGGCGCGTGGCGTGCGTCTATCCATAACCGATACTTTTCGAAGATTCAACGAATCGAGGTACATGAACAGGGGCACGATGGTGCAACCCTCAGCGCAGTTCTGCTTGCTCCCTTTAGAATTCCACTTGTACACAGCGGTCTGCAGCTCGTCGACAACAAGCTGACAAAAGTCCATGCTAGCCATAGATG
Organism: Secale cereale; assembly: GCA_902687465.1. Taxonomy (NCBI): domain Eukaryota; kingdom Viridiplantae; phylum Streptophyta; class Magnoliopsida; order Poales; family Poaceae; genus Secale; species Secale cereale. The sequence goes on from LR738714.1 coordinate 393,870,507, forward strand.
TAAAATCCAAGTTTTCAAACATAGCAGCTACCCTGGACAACCGAGTTGCAGGGCTGGGACAAAGCAAGCACTGGAAAACAATGAGAAAAAAAACCTTCACAGTCTTATTAACCTTCGCAGGGTCCGCAGCCAGCGTGCGAAGTAAAATAAGCAGGTCCTTCGCATCTATGCTACGAGAACGGTTGAAACCAAGTTCATCCTTCAGATTAGCCAGCGAATCATCATGGCCGCTGGCAGCAGGCCTGGGAGTAGTGTGAGAACCCATAGGGAAATCAAAAATGTGATGGAAAGCCTCACGATTGATTTCCAGAACCTTGTTTGACCCACAGTCCAATCTCATCGTATCAGGGTCGATCTTTCCCATCAGCTTGCACATAAGAACACGAGAAACATTCTTTTCTAATTTCAGGTCGAAGACAATGCCAAAACCTGCTTGCCGCACCAAAGTTCTGTGCACCTCACCCAACAAGGCGACAACTTTGCATACGTTTGGAATGGACAACCGAATAGTCTTGTTAAAACGCCATTCATGCGCAACATCATCTTCAGACCTCTTCCTCTTGGTACTCTTAGTAGTCTACAAAAAAACAAAGAATAAAAAATGCAGTTCACATTAGCAAACTCATGCCAAACAACTTAAAAAACAGAAGAAAAAATAAATAAACAACGTATACCTTCCTAACATCAACATCCTCCTCATCAGAATCACTGTCCAGCGCTTCTCCAGCTGCATTTTCCCGCGCCAGCTTAGATCAACGCTCAGAATCAACACCAGAGTGATCGTCCGCGCGTCTCCGCTTTCCTTGAATCCCATCCACATCAACCTTGGCATAATTAGGCCTCTTTGAGTAATCAACACGCGGGCTCCGGCGTGGAGAACTTAAACCTTGCTCTGCAACAGTATTGAGTTTTCTCTTCACAGGATTCTTTGCGGGGGCAAACTTAGCGGACTTCTTTGAATCTGCAATCCTCCTTCCTATCTCCTTACCCTCCTCAAACTTTACTTGCTTCGCCTTATGAGCCTTCACGAAAGTATTACCGAGCGCAATCGCTTTCTGCCTTTTCCTCTCAACATCAGCTGCAATCTAATCAGGGACCATCCAATCCTGTGTAACTGGTTCTATGCCATCAACATATTGCGACTGGGTTTCACTCAATTTAGGTAGAATGCTGCCCTGATCAGATGTACCGCCATCGACAACATCGGCTGTGAAATAACGTGTAATCAAATAGTTAACACCACCACCCCGGACCCACGAGGAGATAAAACTGTGGGTGAGAAAAACATAAGAAAGATATGTGTGTGAGAGGGAGACCTAAACTTAATGCAGCTCATATCAACTTGGAAACACAAATGTAGAAATGTTGTGCTCTTTTCAGCAGTTTATGTTTAACAATTAAAACATAACAGTAAACCTAAATGCAGTTCATGTCGCTTGAATATCATATTGACGCGTGTCTGAAAATGGACATTGGTAAAGGGATATATGATGCAGTGCACTAATTCGTTCAGTGACCAATTGACCACATATAAAAAGAAGTGCACTTAGATATACAAAACAAAACAAATTCATGCAGTTCTGTGAGAGGCAAAAACTAAAACTTAATGCAGCTCATATCAATTTGGCAACCGCATAGTGGATAGACAAAAAAAATACAAAGCAATGTCCAAATGCAGTGCTCTTTTAGCAGTTTATGTTTAACAATTAAACATAACAAGTAACTTAATGTCATTCCAAAAATGTAAAAACAATTAACTTGAGGCAGTTCATATCAGTTTGCCACATGTCTGAAAAAATGGGCCTTGGTAAAGGAATCTACGATGCAGTGCACTATTTCGTTCAACAAGAAGCAATTGACCGTGTATGAAAAATGCAGTTCACTTTGATGTAGTACCAGATGGGGAAGCCGTTCTAACTGGTGAGGCATCAATTGGGGAGGAAGAAGCCATGTTGTGTCTGCAATCAGAAAGGGATAATAATTAAACCCTAGACAACAAACCCCAAAAACAGGCAGAGAAAAACTTTCAATCCATAGGGCGTTGCAATTTCAAGCATACAAAACAAACTTAAGAAGAGGATGCTGACTCCAAAAATAACCCTAGCACAAGATATGGAACAGGTTGGGGGCGATTTGGGGCTCACCGTGAGACGATGTGACGGCCGGAGGAGGCGGCTGCGGACGGCGACGGCAGAGGAGGCGCCCCTACGGATGGCGGCGGCTGCGGGCGTCGTCGCTGTCCACCACGAGAGCGCCCCTACGGACGGCGGCGGTTGCGGGCGTCATCGCTCTCCAACGCGAGAGCACGAGGGCAGGGGGATTTTTGTGCGGGGGAGAGGAAGGGGAAGGGGGGCTGCAAGAAACATAGAAGAAAAAGAGAGACTTAATGAATAAAAGGCCCACAGGCCCACATGTCATAGACAAAAAATAAAAAAACGTCTCGGTTGTAACACAATGCAGTTCGGTTACAAAAATGGCTTGGTTTCAAAACCATGCAGTTCGCTTACAGAAAACGAATCGGTTCGCCTGCCCGAAATAAACGCGCCCACGATCGCCCGAAGCGCCGCGCGCCCGCTCCTCTATCCGGCCGGTTGCAAGACGCGCGAAGGACACGATCACCACGAACACACGATCGCCATGACGGTTGGAGGACGAGATCGTGGCCTCGGCAGAAGTTGCTGCCGCTCCCTTTTAAATCCCGCGCTCCATCACCCTGATCGTTCGCAGAAACACACAACGTTGCGCTTCCTCCTCCTGTTCCTCCTCTATCCAGCCATGCCGTTCACCAAGACCTACGATGATGTCCTGGCGCACGGAAAGACCAAGCTCAAGGTGATCTACACCAATGACGTGGACACCATGGTGACGTACGTCGAAGAGTACAAGGCAGTTCTCCAGAGGTGCCGCCAGAAGATCGTCGGCATCGACCTCGAGTACACACCTAACAAGAGCATAGCGGCCGTGACTCAACTCTCCATCGGCAAATACCACCCAGTGCTGCTTTTCCAAGTATGTGCTACAATGGGCGAGAGATGCATCACCTTCGACAAGTTCCTCGACGACCCAAGGTAAGCAATTCTTTCTACTGAGTAAAATATAGTTGCAGGCCGATGGGTCTCTCCTTTTCATCTGTGTTGCAGTTCTATATGTCTCTGTATGCAGTTCCGAAAAGTATAACTTGCGGTTCACTTCGCTTAGGTACGAGTTCATTGGTTTCTGCATCGACCAGGACAAGGAGAAGCTTTCACGCTACAACCTCCACATCCCCAACTTCGTCGACATTCAGGCGAACTGGAGGGTGCCTGATGGAACGAAGCCACTGGACTCACTTGGTGATGTATCTGCTGCCATCATCGACGATGAATACGCAGACATGAAGAAAAAGATGACAGACCACGACCACAGCCAGTGGACTTCGATTCTTAGCACGAGGCACGTTGAGTATGCTGCCAAGGACGCCTACACTGCGTTCGAGGTATGGAACCAAATCACCACAGTGCAGAAAGGCCTCGCCCGCTCTGCAAAAGAGAAGACCAGGAAGCGCCCGAGGTCATCCTGGAAGGTGGCGAGCAAGGGGGGATCAACTTCCACCTCCACCTCCAACGGGTGGAACTGGTGAAGCAGGCCAGATGCTGATAGCCAAGGATTCCTGTCGCAAGTGCTCGATTTGTTTTCTTCTGCTTATGTAGATTAGTTTGCTTTTGTTGTAATTTGCTTTGGCACAATGTTTGCTTGTGTTGCATTAGTTTGCTTGATGATGTACTTTGTTAATTATGAGCGCAGAACCTTGGTTTGTATCTATCAACAATATGCAGTTCTCAGTAGTCTGTTTTCAGTATGTATATTGCTTCAAACTGCTGCTGTAGCTAGGATACACATAAAAAACTATCTATGAAAGCAGTTCACAGAGAGTATTCTTTCACAAAACTGCTGCTATTATAATGGTTGATGCAGTCCTCTTTTATTAAAAACTCTAGTTCTGTATGTGGATTAAAAAAAAGCTCAGTAGGTGTTTCCAGTATGTATATTCTTCAACTGCTGCTGCTGATAGGATGCACATGAAAAACTATATGTGAAAAGCAGTTCACTTATACTCAGATTTCTTATAGGAAATACACTAGAAGCCACACAAAAATGTCAAATTATTACAACAAAATTGTCTCATGCTGCTGCTGCTCAAGCAAGACTGATCTAAAGCAAATTTAACTTGATTTCCAAACACTTTGCATGCCTATAAAACATAGCCATGACAACATCCCCAGCCTGAAGACCAGCTTCCTCCACAAATTCCTTCCAGCCATCTTTGAGAACCAAACAATCATCAGAGCCAACAGAATACATAACATAAACATCATGATATCCATTCTTGCTAACCAAGACCAAATTAACACAGCTTTCTGTTACCCTGACTAGACCAGAAGGGAATTTCTGCAAGCAAAACAACAAGAATAGAAAAAATAAGAACAAATAAGAAAAAGATTACAATCTTCAGAAACTAAATTGCTGCTACAATCTTCATAAAAAATATTGATGTCAACATATAATAATATTGACTAGAAAAAATTGCTGCTGCTCCTACAATTTCATAATAAAACTACTATGTGAAAAGCAGTTCACTTATACTTAGTGAATTTTTTTCTTCAGAAACTAATACTGCTACAAATATTCAGATAGTGTTAACTACACACAACACATGAAAAAAAGGCTATGCGAGAAATACATACCCATGAATCATTGACATCATCGTCAGTCATCTGATGGACGAATGGAGCCCGAAATCCAATACCTGAAGAATAGAGAAGGGAACAGAGCGCGATGTGCCGCTGCCTCTGGTTCAGAACCAACACTTCAGAAAAAACGCATGTCTCCAGCATGGGCTCCAACCTTGCCAGGCAGCCGCACGCGCAATCCATTGCCATGCGTAGGGTCTGGTTGGGAAAAAGACAGATCGAGGAAGAGTGGCAAAAAGAGCAGGCAATGTTCGCCGCCAGGGATAAGGTGAGATGGGAGCCGCCAGGGATAAGGTGGGAGGGGAGCCAATTGACACACCAATATATATATGTATAGACACAACCCAAAAAAAGTAAAACGACAAATAAAGCAGTGCGCTAACATAACAATGTGCATTTCGCATTGCATATTACTACAGTCCACCGCGCTTGACCAAGCAAAAAAACTTATTAAACTAGCCCCCACCCCCCCGTGGCTGTAATGCAGTTCATACAGGCTCGCATTGCATATTAATGCAGTTCACCGCGCTACAATATTCACCGCGCATTGCATATTACTGCAGTTCACCCCTCCACGATTCGTAGACGAAAAACACAGCCTGCAATGTAGTTCTAACAACTATATAATGCGCAAAATCTCAAAAAACATCTTGAGTAGCGACCAGAGCAAGTGGCGCCCGCAAGAACACAAAAAACATGGACAAAAGTTAAATTCTTCAAAATTAATAACTTAATCCGCTGCAATTCATACGGATAGGTGCAAGGCAGCACATAATTGCCGAAATCAACAGAAAATTACATAAAAAACACAACAATTTCGATCCGGAAGGGGAAGGACAGAGAACTTGCCGTTTTTGCGCTAGAACAGAGAGATACTCGACCAATTATACTAAAATTTCAATCCTATTAGCAAATTAATCTATCGCGGAATAACACAAACATGAACGCGAAATTAGTAACACACTAGGACCACGCTATGAAATCGAATATGAACCGCCAGCAGGATGCGAAGCTCCTGCACGAGCGGAAGAACAGAGGCAGATCCGCCAAATCAACGATTTCCGTCGTTTTCTCGCTGAATTGCGTGTTTAATCACATATTAAATCAGCGCACACACAAATAAAACAATAGAAATCGATCAAACTAGCCATAAACGCTGCTCCATGAAGGTTTGCTACTGCCCCTCTATGTGGTTCGGAACAGAAGAAGGAAGCAGTGCACATAACTTTCCAATGCAGTATTACAATGCAGTTCAGAAGTGTTATGAGAATATTATTCTCATAATGTTATGAGAATAGACCGGCTGTATATATATATATATATATATATATATATATATATATATATATATATATATATATATATATATATATATATAAAGCAAAGTACAAAAATGTAGAATTAAAAATAGATAATGTAACAAAGATTTGATGCAAATATATAGATAATGTAGTATATGTTCTCAACCAAGCGCTCCCTGAAGTCATCCGGAATGGTGAGATAGAACTTTGTTTCCGACTGGCCATGACCACGGTTGCCCGATTTGTGCTCGCACTGTGGACACATGAATGAACACCCACGAATCAGCTAGAACAAAAATGATTCCACGGCGATTTCCACCGGTTGATTAACAGCGACGGACGGACTGCGATAAGATATGAGTGAATATTTTGCTAATTAAGTTGATTACCTTCTCCATGAGAAAAATCCCCAGCCCAATCCCGCGGAAAACCCCAGTCGGCCAGAGTCTAGAATGTCGGTGCAGATATGCACAGAAAGCGGTGGAGGTGACATCCGGTGCTGTTTGGAGCGCGACCTACGCCCGCCACCAACAGGCGTCGAGTTTTGGGTGCAGAGTTGCGGAGGAGTCCGCGGCGAGTGAGTGGGGACAAAATGGGCGATGGTTTTCTTTTCTTTTTGCATGTGTGAGTGAACACACACGGTTCGCAGAGGCGACGAAGATGAATCATGTGCGATAGTAAATCACCGAAAACATACCGCCTCAAATGCAACGTGTTCAAATTTTACATGTTTCCAAACTCATCATTTACCATATTTTGGGAATTATGTGCATTTTCTAGGCATTATTATGCACATAATTTTTCGGTGGAGAATGACACCTATGGGATCACCGGAATCCCTTCTACGGTTGGCGGGCGCGAGGTTGTGCAAAGAGCGGGTCTACGAATCAGTACAAGGATCGTTTACCCAGGTTCGGGCTGCTTGAATGCGCAATACCCTAGTCCTGCTTTGGTGTGTATTTGAGTGTTCTTGAGTTCTTGAACTAGCTACGGTGCATGTCTAGCCCAAAAGATCCGAATCCTTCTCCAGTATGCCTCGGGCCTCCTTTTATAGTCAAAAAGGTGCTGCCAAAGTGGCACACAGGAGGTGGAAAGGCGTACAGTGCGCAGGCTTATTTCATGCCATTACGGGACAAGACGCATTAAATGTGCTACTTAGGTGTCCACTCGCTTTATCGGGGACGGAAACGAGGGTCATCCCGTCTGTGGCCGCTCCGTCTGGTTGCGACGCGCGTCCAGACCAGCGGGGCAAGCAGCTGAGATGGCGTGGTGGTAGGGTCTTCTCGAAGATCTGCATGCCATCACGCAGGTGTTTGACTAGCTGGACCAGGAACCACGTGGTACCTGCTTAGGCTAGTGGGTCGGCCGTCGAGCTGGGGCGACGATGGGGCGGCAAGGGCTTGCCGTGGTCATGTGTCTGTTTCCGGCAAGGGTCTTGCCGGGGCCTCTGTGAGCGTCCTCGGCAAGAGGCTTGCCTCGGTTTTTGTGAGCGTCCTCGGCAAGTGGCTTGCCGGGGCTTCGGGGTGTCTTCTGCGAGGAGCCTTGTCGGGGCCTCGTGGGCATCCTCGGCAAGGAGCCTCGCGATCACCTTATCTTCTGGTTTTCATCTTAGGAGTCATGCACCTTTGTCTTTACAAAGATCTGCATGCCATCACGTGGGCGCTTCCCGAGCCTTGGTTCCAATGATGTTGATGATGTTGGAGCTCCTAGGCTCAACGGTGGCTGCAACGGAGGCGTTTGGGTGAGTTGCCCCGGCAAGGGTTCTTGCCGGGGGTGTGCAGGCCGTCCCGGCAAGAGGCTTGTCGGGCGAGAGCCTGTCTTCTTTCTTGGCCTCCTTGCACCACTGTCTTGGTGCTGCTCTGGTAGCCTTGTGTCTCTGGCCCGTAGGCGTGGCTCTGACTGCCCGTGCACAAGTAAGGGGGTATAAAGGAGCGCCCCTACTTTTGTACACCGACAGGAGCCCCGGGCCTGGGCCATACAAAAGCACGACGCGTTGTTGGGCTAGGCCCAGAACGGTGCACGAGCAGTGGGGTTGGATCCTTTTTACTGTAGTAACTCCCCCGGTGGTTGCACTTCCCCATGATCTACACATGACGTGGAGATCGTGCATGGGGTGATCGCAGCATGCTTGCGTCATCTCGTGGTTTCCGAATAGTAAAGAGGTGGTTCATGTTTTACCCATAAAGAATAGGGAAAGTTGCGGGGGCGCGGCTTATTTACTAAGTGGACTCATGTCGCCCCATGATCACGGGGTGCGAAAAACGGTGGTACCACGTGCCATCTGAACCCCGATCTGCCCGCCATGTGCCCCTCATGCATCAGGGAGGGCAGGCGGCGGACGCAGAGGGTGCATGCTTTAACGCCGGGGCGGGGGGCTGGGCGCCGTTGATTGGAGCAGCGGGCCGGTCTTGTTTTCTTGTGCTTCCGACGCTTGGACTGGTTGATTCGGGCGGTCGCCCTTCTTTAAAGAGGAGAGGGACGGTGCTCCCCTCCTCTCCACTCATCCACTTCCAGTTCGATTCATTCCCTTCCCAAGTTATGCCGAGAGTTCTTGTTTCTTTCGCAGTTTGAGTTTCGTTGTTCTGTTTGATTTGATTCTTTTCGCAAACGAGAGTTCTTAAGTTGAACTTTCTGGTTAGATCTTCGTATTTGGAGTTTTACCTGTGCATCTTTGCTGGATTTCTTATGTATGCTATTGTTTGCTTGCGATAGAATTCCCGGAGTGAGAAGCGTGCTACTACGAGTCCCTAGGTTTTATGAATCATCAGCAAGGCAAGTAACACTTTGATCATACCCTTTTATTACCCAGTTTTTATGCATTAGATCAAAACCCTCACACATTGCATGAGTAGGATCTCTTAACTTGTGGGTCTGGGAAGTAGATTGAGGTAGAACCTATTACCTGCATTATTTTCAAACCCTTGGGAGTTACTTCTACGTTATGCTTAGGTAGCCATGCTATGCTCGTAGACGTGGTTTGGGTTTGAGAGTATCCATGACAGATGTGAGATGTTAATTAATGGTTCAACTTAAGGTGGCAACTTTAATACACATCTGGGTGGATTGGTTGCAGGGCACCTGGAGAATCCAGTGTTGTCCTAGGAAATCCCGGAGGAACCATGTGATTATCCTATGGAATGCCACCCAGGCTCCAAGGGATCATAAAACCATTCATGCTAGAAACTTCCGCGTGTAGCCATAATGCCATTATGGGCTCTGGCATAGTATGAGTAAGTTGTGTGAGCTCTTTCAGTGGTGGACTAGCAGATGTAGGGGAAAGTACGTGTACCGGTCCACCCGGGGTAAAGAGTAAATGCTTCTGAAAGACTATGTCTCGGTCATCCGGTTCTCAAACACCATGTAGTGCGAGAAATCCAACGGAGGAGATCTAGTATTGTGGGGGAAAAGTGCGCAAACTTCTGCAGAGTGTACAAACTAATCATGATTAGCCGTGTCCCCGGTTATGGACATGTTGAGTATCTGGTACTTGAATTATTGGTTGATCTCATCACTCTAAAACTAATTTGCTGGGTTAATGATGACTACTTAAATTGATATTGAGTTGGAGGAACCTTCTCAATGATGTTTCAACTACCATGATAGTTAAAATAAAAGTTAATCCTTTGTTTTAGGGAAATAATGGCTTTATGCAAAAACTTTAACCTTAGAGCCTCCACCAGCCAAATATGCATATAGTGTTAGCCTTTATTCTGTTACTTGCTCTACTGTGTTATCTTGCCAGCATATTTCATGTGCTGACCCGTTTCGGGCTGCAACATGTTACGTTGCAGACTTTTCAGAAGAGGAGTAAGCTGCTTGGTCGTTTTTCATGCACTCAGCTATGTCGTTGGAGTTGATGGACTCACTTATCTTCCAAGCCTTCCGCTGTTATTTTGTTAGATGGCTTTATGCCATATATTCTTTGTAATAAGTTCTCTTTTGAGACATTCGATGTAATAAGTGTGTGATTGCCACTCTGTTATAAATCCTTCAAGTACTGTGTGTGTTAGCATTACCGATCCAGGGATGACATAGAACACAGAGACTTCGGTCCATTCGGATCGTGGTCGCTACATCTTTGCACTTCACTTATATCTTTTGAGTATGGCTTTATAGAATGCTTCATGTGCTTCACTTATATCATTTGAAGTTTGGATTGCCTATTTCTCTTCACATAGAAAACCGCCATTTGTAGAATGCTCTTTTGCTTCACTTATAATTGTTAGAGCGTGGGCATATCTTTTGTAGAAAAAAAATTAAACTCTCTTGCTTCACTTATATCTATTTATAGAGTTGACATGAATTGGCCATTCACATGGTTAGTCATAAAATCCTACATAAACTTTTAGATCGCTGAATATGATATGTTTGATTCCTTGCAATAGTTTTGCAATATAGAGATGCTAATATGTGGGGGTAACTAGTGAATGATTATGGTTTAGTGAAAATATTGGTATTAAGGTTTGTGATTCTCGAAGCATGCACGTATGGTCTCCTAACTATGTAACCAAATTGGCGCGCATTGTATTTTGATTGTTTATCTTTGCGTGAAGGTTTGGGGCGCACGATGGTTAACTCCTACAAACCTGCCCCCTAGGATCATGCGTCGTAGTATTTTTGCTTTGAAGCCTAATAGATTTTTTGCAATAAGTATGTGAGTTCTTTATGACTAATGTTGAGTCCATGGATTATACGCACTCTCACCCTTCCACCATTGCTAGCCTCTCTTGTACCGCACAACTTTCACCAGTACCATACACCTACCATATACCTTCCTCAAAATAGCCACCATACCTACCTATCATGGCATTTCCATAGCCACTCTGAGATATATTGCCATGTAACTCCACCGTTCCGTTTATTATGACACGCACCATCATTGTCATATTGTCTTGCATGATCGTAATATAGCTAGCATGATGTTTCCATGGCTTGTCCGTTTTTTGATATCATTGCTCTGCTAGATCATTGCACATCCCGGTACACCGCCCGAGGCATTCGTATAGAGTCATACTTTGTTCTAGTATCGAGTTGTAATATCGAGTTGTAAGTAAATAAAAGTGTGATGATCATCATTATTAGAGCATTGTCCCGAAAAAAGAAAAAAAAGAAAGGCAAAAAAGGCCAAAAAAAGAAAGGCCAAATAAAAAAAGGAAGGCCCAAAAAAATAAAAAATAAAAAAATAAAGGGGACAATGCTACTATCTTTTTCCACACTTGTGCTTCAAAGTAGCACCATGATCTTCATAATAGAGAGTATCTTGTTTTGTCACTTCCATATACTAGTGGAATTTCCGTTATAGAACTTGGCTTGTATATTCCAACGATGGTCTTCCTCAAATGCCCTAGGTCTTCATGAGCAAGCAAGTCGATGCACACCCACTAGTTTTCTTTTGAGCTTTCATACACTTATAGCTCTGGTGCATCCGTTATATGGCAATCCCTACTCACTCACATTGATACGCCTAGTCGATGTGAGACTTTCTCCCTACTTTTGTCTACTACCACCTTTTATTCCACCCATAGTGCTATGTCCATGGCTCACGCTCATGTATTGCATGAAGAGTTGAAAAGGTTTGAAAAACTAAAGTATGAAAACAATTGCTTGGCTGACACCAGGATGGGCATGAGGGGTACCTTGTGTTAAGAAAAGGGGAGCATAAAAGACTATATGATTTTGTAGGGATAACGCTCTTTAGCATTGATATTTTGAAAGACTTGATTCTTTGTTGGGATGCCCGAGTATTAAATTCTTCTATGTCAAATGATAGACTATTTCTTTGTATCACTCGTGTCTTAATATTCATGCCATGATTAGATTACATGATCAAGATTATGCTAGGTAGCATTACACATCAAAAACGATCTTTTTTATCATTTACCTACTCGAGGATGAGCATGACTTAAGCTTGGGGATGCTGATACGTCTTCGTCGTATCTATAATTTTTTATTGTTCCATGCCAATATTCTACAACTTTCATATACTCTTGGCAACTTTTTGTACTATTTTGGGACTAACATATTGATCCAGTGCCCAGTGCCAGTTCCTTTTTGTTGCATGTTTTTTGTTTCGCAGAATATCCATATCAAACGGAGTCCAAATTGAATAAAAACGGACGGAGATTTTTTTGGAATATATGTGAATTTGGGAACCAACATGAGACGATGCCCGACTAGGCCGCGAGGCAGGGGTGCGCGCCCACCAGGGGCAGGCACGCCCTGGGCCCTTGGGGTCACACTATAAGGTGGTTGATGCCCTTCTTTCGGTGCAAGAAAGCTAATATCAGGATAAAAACTGTGTCAAAAAATTAGCCCAATCGTAGTTACGGATCTCCGAAAATTTAAGAAACGGTGGAAGGCTAGAATCTGGGAATGCAGAAACAGATAGAGACAGAGAGTAAGATCCAATATCGGAGGGGATCTCGCCCCTCCGCTGCCATGGAGGCCACGGACCAGATGGGAAACCCATCTCCCACCTAGGGAGAAGCTCAAGGAAGAAGAAGACGGAGGGAGGATCTCCCCCCTCGCTTCTCGTGGGACCAGAGTGCCATCGGGGCCATCATCTTGTGACGGCGATCTACACCAACACCTCCGTCATCTTCACCAACATCTCTATCACCTTCCCCCATCTATCTACAACGGTCCACTCTCCCTCAACCCGCTGCACCCTCTACTTGAACATGATGCTTATGTTTCATATTATTATCCAATGATGTGTTGCCATCCTATGATGTCTGAGTAGATTTTCGTTGTCCTATCGATGATTGGTGAATTGCTATGACTGATTTAAATTACTTGTGGTTATGTTGCTGTCCTTTGGTGCCCATCATATGAGCGCACGCGTGGATCACACCATAGGGTTAGTTGTATGTTGATAGGACTATGTATTGTAGGGCAAGAGTGACAGAAGCTTCAACCTAGCGTAGAAATTGATGCATACGGGGTTGAAGAGGGGCCAATATATCTTAATGCTATGGTTGGGTTTTACCTTAATGAACGTTAGTAGTTGCGGATGCTTGCTAATAGTTCCAATCATAACTGCATAGAATTCCAAGTAAGGGATGACATGCTAGCAGTGGCCTCTCCCACATAAAACTTGCTATCGGTCTAGTAACATAGTCAATTGCTTAGGGGCAATTTCGCAACTCCTACCACCACTTTTCCACACTCGCTATCACTAACTTTATTGCTTCTTTGTCTTAACAGCCCCTAGTTTATATTTACATGCTCTTTATATTCTTGCAAAACTATCCCACAAAAACTACAAAGTAATTCTAGTTTCATACTTGTTCTAGGTAAAGTAAACGTCAAGCATGCGTAGAGTTGTATCGGTGGTCGATAGAACTTGAGGGAATATTTGTTCTGCCTTTAGCTCCTCATTGGGTTCGACACTCTTACTTATCGAAAGAGGCTACAACTGATCCCCTACACTTGTGGGTTATCACACTACTACAACTGTAATGTGAAATTTTTGAAAATTCTAGGGGTCATTTGACCTTTTAAAGACATTTAAGTGATTTCTAGCCTTTTAATGACCGTAACTAAAATTTGAACAACATCTACATGTAACGCATAACCAAAACGGTTTGAAAAATCATATTTGTGTACTTGTGTGCGAGTTAATTCCATGTGCAGTAATCTAGAAGGAATTTTCAAACATATTTGTATCACGAATGGACACATATGTATGAATACGTATGCATGATGGAGTGGCATGGAATTTTAATTCCAAAAAAATCAGAAACACATGAAACCTTGGTTGATGTAATGTCATGCCACCAAGATGATGTGGTAAAGAAATTGGCATGTTTGACGAAAGTTTGGACACACACCCCTTACAAACCGGAGCAACTCGCTAGAAGGTTCGTGGTTCCGAGAGGGAACAATGCATGTTTGATGATGAACGGGAGATAGCTTCCTCTTACGGCCTTCAAATTTTCTCTACGTCTAACGTGCACTACTACAACTATAATGTGAAATTTTGGAAAATTCTAGGGGTCATTTGATCTTTTAAAGACATTTAAGGGATTTTCTAACCATTTAATGACCGTAATTCAAATTTGAACTACATCTACATGCAACGCCTAACCAAAACTGTTTGAAAAATCATATTTGTGTACTTCTGTGCGAGTTAATTCCATGTGCAGTAAATTAGAAGGAATTTTCAAACATATTGGTCTCACGACATGGACATATGCGTACGTATGCATGGAGTAACATGGCATTTTAATTGAAAAAAAATGGAAAAATGATCAGAAACACATGAAACCTTGGTCGATGTAATGTCATGCCACCAAGATGATGTTGTAAAGAAATTGACATGTTTGACGAACGTTTGGAGACACACCCCTCACAAACCGGAGCAACCCGCTAGAAGGTTCGTGGTTCCGAGAGGGAACAATGCATGTTTGATGACGAACGGTAGATATCTTCCTCTTACGGTCTTCAAATTTTTTCCTACATTTAACGTGCACTAATACAACTACCATGTGAAAATTTGGTAAATTTCAGGGGTCAGTTGACCTTTGAAAGACACTTAAGTGATTTTCTAAGCATTTAATGACCGTAATTCAAATTTGAACTACATCTACATGCAACGCCTAACCATAACGGTTTGAAAAATAATATTTGTGTGTAGTGTGCGAGTTAATTCCATGTGCAGTAAATTAGAAGGAATTTTCAAACATATTGTTGCCAAGGCATGGGCACATGCATGGAGTGCATGCCATGGAATTTTAATTCCAAAAAATTAAAAAATGATCACAAAAACATGAAACCTTGCTTGATATTATGTCATGCCACCAAGATGATGTGGTAAAGAAATTGGCATGTTTGACAAAAGTTTGGACACACACCCCTCTCAAACCGGAGCAACTCGCTAGAAGGTTCGTGGTTCCGAGAGGGAACAATGCATGTTTGATAACGAACGAGAGATAGCTTCCTCTTACGGCCTTCAAATTTTTCAACGTCTAACGTGCACTACTACAACTGTAATGTGAAATTTTGGAAAATGCTAGGGGCCATTTGACCTTTCAAAGACATTTAATTGATTTTCTAACCATTTAATGAGCGTAATTCAAATTTGAACTACATCTACATGCAACGCCCAACCAAAATGGTTTGAAAAATCATATCTGTGTACTTGTGTGCGAGTTAATTCCATGTACAGTAAATTAGAAGGAATTTTCAAACATATTGGTCTCATGACATGGACACATGCATACGTATGCATGGAGTGACATGGCATTTTAATTCAAAAAGAAAAAAATAAAAATGATCAGAAACACATGAAACCTTGTTGATGTAATGGCATGCCACCAAGATGATGTGGTAAAGAAATTGACATGTTTGACGAATGTTTGGACACACGCCCCTCACAAACCGGAGCAACTCGCTAGAAGGTTCGTGGTTCCGAGAGGGAACAATGCATGTTTGATGACGAACGGGTGATAGCTTCCTCTTACGGCCTTCAAACTTTTTCCTACGTTTTAACATGCAACTGTCATGTGAAAATTTGGTAAATGCCACTGGTCATTTGACCTTCTAAAGACATTTAAGTGATTTTCTAACCATTTAATGACCATAATTCAAATTTGAACTACATCTACATGCAACGTGTAACCAAAACGGATTGAAAAATCATATTTTTGTGTACTTGTGTATGATTTAATGCCATGTGTAGTAAATTCGAAGGAATTTTAAAACATATTGTTGTCAAGGCATGGGCACATGCATGGAGTGCTTGCCATGGCATTTTAATTTCAAAAAATTTAAAAATCATCAGGAAAACATGAAACCTTGCTTGATTTAATGTCATGCCACCAAGATGATGTGGTAAAAAATTTGGCTTCTTTGACGAAAGTTTGGACACACACCCCTCACAAACCGGAGCAACTCACTAGAAGGTTCGTGGTTCTCAGAGGGAACAATGCATGTTTGCTGACGGACGGGAGATAGCTTCCTCTTACGACCTTTATTTTTTTCCTACGTTTAACATGCACTAATACAACTGTTATGTGAAAATTTGGAAATTTTCAGGGGTCATTTGACCTTTTAAAGACATTTAAGTGATTTTCTAACCATTTAATGACCGTAATTCAAATTTGAACTACATCTACATGCAACGCCTAACCAAAACGGTTTGAAAAATCATATTTTTGTGTAGTTGTGTGCGAGTTAAAAATCATCAGACGATGTAATATCTGGTGTTCAAAAAAGAAAATGTAAAGTTCTGGCAAGACAACCGGCCCCCATGACGATTGACATTCTATCTCGCGGCTCGAGGTTTGGTAGGTGATTGGCGGGGAGCATTAATCAGACACGGTTCTGTATTGGAAACCGTCAGCTATTATGTTCACACACGGATTTGCTGCGGGAATTGTGTGTAATTCAAACTACAGTACTCGTAAATTCCAGCGACAGGCGTGTGTACTGTCCCCGTCGATCTAGATTCCGGCCGCCAATAAATACTACCTTGCTCACATCGTCCCGCCTGCATTCTCATCTACATCCTCCCCTTGCTCGCCCTCTCTCTCCCTCAAATCTTTGCCATGGCGCCGCCGGTCTTCCCACGCACCGACGAGGAGTCACCGCCCCCCGAGAACTCTCACTCTATTAGCATCGACAAGGACCACTACGCGCTGCCTAAAGAGGTTGCGCCGAACCCCCCATCTTTGGATTGGTTTTGGGGCTAGTACAATCTTTGTTTGTGGAAGTCACTGCCGCCGGCTAAGAAAGCCAGGCAAGTGGCATTCAAGAAGGAGATGGTAGAGGAGGAAGCGAGGTACCAGGTGGCTTGTGAAGCCCATGATGCCGGCTAGAAAAGGAGGCGGCTGAGCTTTGGGGGCGGGCGTGTCATCGTGTCGAGGAGGTGTACGAAGACGGGTACTTCTCGAGGAAGGTCATAGGTGCTGGGCGACTCGTCGCCATGTGGAGGTGGGCTGATAAGCTCCAGCGTGCCACCGACGAGGAGCTCCGGTGGGCACCCAACGTAATGGCAAGGTTAGTCGCATGCGTACGCTAGCAAGAGGCAGATCGGTACGTCAAGCGCTGCGAGCGGGAGGAGTCGGAGTACTGCGTCCGCACTGGGAAGACGCCGCGCACGAGGGAGCTGTTGGCGAGGGGCTGCCAGAATACTCGCCCTAGGAGGGATTATTGTTTTTAGTATTGTTCATTTTCAATTTTATGCATTGTACCTAGTAGTTATGTATCATCACATATATGTGATGATATTATATATATATATATATATATATATATATATATATATATATATATATATATATATTATATGAATTCCAGTTTCTATCTGTTTTTGTATACTAATTCGAATCTAGCTGCTATCATCCACATATACAGAATGGAAAGCGTATATACACACATTGAAATAGAACATATAAGAATGGAAAACAGAGTACACACATTGAAACAGAGCAATACTATGATTGCTGTGAATACATAGCTATCCACGTCGAAACGACTTTCCAAAATAAAACGTGTCCATGAGACCATGACCAACAACCCTTGCCTAGGGTAGCTCTTGGCTCTGCCTGAACTCGTGCATGCGTTCATCCAAGCGGTTGACACGCTCGCGGTACAGCTGCAACACGATTTTGAACTTCAAGTTGGCTATTTCATCGGAGATCACAAGCTCGAGGATGCGACGGCCATGTCCCTCTACTGCGCCCAGGTGGACACCAGAGCCAAGGAGGCGGTCGAGCCTACGGACCAACGTGTTGGCATCCAGCGGGCCGCGGACAAGGCGAACGGCGGCACCCATGCGAACGGCACGATGATGGGCCTCTAACCCCTCGTTGGTTACCCCAAGTGGAAGGTGTGAGATGCAGTGTTGTGGAAGTTTTTCCCTTAGCAAAGATGCCAAGGATCGAATCCCCAGAGACTCCTAGGTTCAACAAGTAGGTGTCAACTGCTAACGGCGCCAGATATTAGCAATCAACGTGGACCTGCACACAGATACAAATAACTTTGCTCCCAACGAGTACATAGAGGTTGTCAATCCCTCCGGCCTTGTAGTTCACAAAGGATTAAACGCAAATGATAGTAGTGATAGATAATGTTTGCAATAGTAAGTAAAAGCGAAAAGTAAATAGCGGATGTGATCAATGATGGTAATATGGACCGGAGTCTCATGATGTTCACTAGTGATGTATCTCTCCCAAAAGACGATAAAACAGCTATGTGAGGTAAACGAATTACAGCTGGGCAATTGACAGGACCACGAACGCAAACCAATGCTGACTACATTGCAAGAAAGGTTGAGGTTCAAAGCATGGGCGGTACGCCAAAGTAAGTAGACCGAAATCCATCAATATCTACTACTAATCATCCACCTTGAGATATCTATCCAGAACATCTCGCTGGTATTAAGTTGCGAGCCCCACCCATAGTGTAAACTCAAAGCAACAAACAACTGCATTAAAAGAACTTTGCGTAAAGTAAACAATCCTTGAACCCGCGGGCACAAGCACCGTTGTTTTCCTCCTTGTGGCAACATCACATCCCCTAGACTCATGTTTCTGTCACTCAAGCTAGTCATCGAGGGGCATGAACCCACAATCAAGCATAACGTTCCCTCTTGGAGTCACTACGTATTACTTGGCCAAAGCAATAAATAACAACGGAGGACATGCAAGAATTACTTACAAACATAAATATAAAAGAGGTAGATCAAATATATTACTCAATCACAATCTGAACATAATCTCATAATCCATCGGATCCCAGCAAACTCATCATAGCAACAACATAAGGATTACATATGTGCCTCGATCATGTAGGGCAGCTCACGAGGACTAATTAGTGAAGCACAAGAACGGGAGGAGAACATCACATAGCTACTGGTCATGGACTCATGGTCCAAGAGAGACTACTCACAACTCATCCGGGAGGCGTCCATGGTGGTGGAGAGGCTCCCGATGGTGATCCTCCCCTCCGGCAGGGTGCCGGGAAGAGTTCTCCTGGTGCTCCCGATCTTGGAAGCGGCGGCGGCGACGGAACAGAGATGAGATCGTGAAAAAGAGTTCCCGTCCCGAGGGTTTCTAAGGACGCTCTAAATATATGCCAAAGGGGGGCACCAGACGGGGCTCGGGGGGCCCAGGCGCCCCCCCGGCGCGGCCCAGGGGGGGCGCCGCCAGGGCGCCTGGGGCCCTGGTGGCCCCCCCGGCTGTACTTCGGGCGCAAGGTAGGTTCTGGAACGCTGATTTTTTATATAATTTTTCTGGATTTTTCCTGACAGTTCTCGTAATGTGAAAACCTGAAATACAAAAACAGCCGAAAACAGAAACTGGCACTGGGGTGCACTGGATTAGTAGGTTAGTCCAAATATGATCAAAAGTGTATGGTAGTGTATGAATATCATAGCAATATCACCCAAAAGTGGCATGGAGCAAGCAGAAATTATAGATACGTTTTGGACGTATCAACATCCCCAAGCTTAATTCCCACTCGTCCTCGAGTAGGTAAATGATAACAAGAATAATTTCTGTGGTGACATGCTATTAACCATATAGGACTTTTTATAGTCATATGACAAAAGCTTACTGAGACAATGATTCTATAGTAATTAAGTTGCCTCATGAGAAAATCACAAAGGACTGAAAGTTTTACAATATGACATTGAAGCATCAAATAGATTTGCAATGAACATGATGTGCAAATATGATAAAGTGATATCTAGCTTGCCCCCTTTAGTGAAGCAAAACATAAATGCAGGGGCACCTTCAAGGTTTAAGTGATGACTAGATACAATGATTTCAAAATAAACGATATCACAATCATGCAAAAGACAATGCTACTTTGGAACAATGCACATTACACTTAGAATGACAATCATACTCTCAGTAGTTGGTGCTTGAAGAAAGAAGGTGGGGACTCAAAAAGTAAAAGAATGGTTATGTGCTAGAGCTTTTTATTTTGAAAACATAGAAGCAATTTTGTCAACGGTAGTAGTACTTCATATGTGTCATGCATAAGACATCCTATAAGTTGCAAGCCTCATGCATCGAATACCAATAGTGCTCGCACCTTGTCCTAATTAGCTCGGATTTCATTGCATTACATATGTTTCAACCAAGTGTCACAAAGGGGTACCTCTATGCCACCTGTACAAAGGTCCAAGGAGATAAATCGCATTTGATTTCTCATTTTTGATAGATCTCAACTTGAGGACATCCATACCGGGACAACATAGAAAATAGATGATGGACTCCTCTTCAATGCATAAGCATATTCTCATAAGAGATTGAGGATTAATGTCCAAGCTAAAACTTCCACCATGATGCATGGCTTTGGTTGGCGGCCCGATGTTCTTCTCTAACAATATGCATACTCAATCAACCCATGGCGAATCACCCTTACTTCAGACAAGACGAACATGCATAGCAACTCACATGATATTCAACAAAAGTGTGACAGTTGATGGCGTCCCCAGAAACATGGTTACCGCTCAGCAAGCAACTTATAAGAAATAAGATACATAGGCAACATATTCTTTACCACAATAGTTTTTAAGCTACTTTCCCATGAGCTATGTATTGCAAAGTTAGTCTGCTTAGTACAG
>LR738714.1:393891125-393908775 GCA_902687465.1 Secale cereale
GCTACTCAGAAATAAAAGATCATCAAGGCTTGACAGACTTTCTTTACAGTCTTAAATATGCGTGAGCATACGCCAAGTCAATCAAAATAAATTCTCGAAGGAAGATATTACTAAACCATACCACATCATAGGCAAACAAATCAAGTTGGTACTCCAATAACACATTGGGAATCCCCCAGCTATTTGAGACTAACCATAAGAAAACCTGAACTACTAAGCGCCATTATGCACGTAGCATCTTTATCATAGACATATTAACCAATGCAACGGAAGCAAACTCTCTTAATAAGGTGAGCATGGTAATTAAAGAGAGTTCAAGCAACCAACTAAACAAAAGCTCTTTGAAAAGATAAGCATGAATACTAAGAGCTGAACATGATAGTAGCTATTAAAAGACAAAGAACACACACAGCAAAGATAGACATGAAAATTCTATGTTATGTTCTAGGTAGAAGTGGAGCGTGTTTCTCTCCCAAATAAAGGACGCTGAGTTCCGACTCGTTATGAAAAACTAAAAAGGAAACTAAAAGCAAGACGCTCCAAGCATAGCACTTAACACATGAAGTGATAAAAATATAGCGGAACGAAAGACGAACTGATAATGTTGATGGAGAAGGGGATGCACGGGGGCATCCCCAAGCTTAGACGCTTGAATCTCCTTGAATATTTCTTGGGGGTGCACGGGGGCATCCCCAAGCTTGAGCGCTTGACACTCCTGAATCTTTTTATCATCTTCCCTCGCACACTTGAAAACTCCCTTCATACATAACTCATCATAATCTGATTAGCGAGGTTAGTACCCTTAATAAAATAATTATACCTTGCTGGAAATAAAGATATTCTTGAAGGTCTACTGTTTCTCAAGATTGCCAAAATGTTTTTGCAAAGAAAAAGCAAGCTCTTGGTTTGCAAAATGAAGGAAAGGCAAAACAAGACAGAATCTGTGAAAAACAGAACAACAGGTAGTAATTGATTTGTTCGGGGTACTTCTGCAACTCAAATCAAAAAACTCAGAACAGACGCACGAAAGACAATTATCTAGAGAACGCTGTCGCAAAAATTCAGACCAAAAAAATGAACTGGTGATTTTATACCAATTTTTCTATCCAAGGACAGAATTTGTTACCTGGATAGCACCTCACAACTTTTGAACTTTCTAGCAATCAGAGGCTCTGCTTGGCACAAATATGAAAAGCAAAGATACAATGATGATGCTACTGTAGTAAACAACATCAAGACACAACAAAAGCAAAATATAAAAATTTATTCATGTGGGCTGCCTCCCAAAAGCGCTTTCTTTTATGCCTTTAAGCTAGGCATAATGCATATAGATCAAGTTTTATCAAGAGTAAAAGAATAGCTAGCCCGTACAATGGACTCAAAAGGTAACTTGATCTTCTTTCGAGGGAAGTGTTCCATCCCTTTCTTGAGAGGAAACTGAAATTTTATATTACCCTCTTTAATGTCAATGATAGCACCAACGGTGCGCAAAAAGGGACGTCCCAAAATAATTGGACAAGAAGGATCACATTCAATATCCATAATAGTAAAATCAACGGGAACATAATTATCATTGACAACGATAAGAACATCATCGATCCTCCCCAAAGGTTTCTTTATGGAAGAATCAACGAGACGAACACCAAAAGAACAAGAATCAAAAGGTTTCAATTTAAGCATATCATATATTCTTTTGGGCATAACAGAGGTACTAGCTCCAACATCACATAATGCATAGCAAGAGAAGTCATTCAATTTAATTTTTATCATACGATCCCAACCATCTTCTAGCTTTCTAGGTATGGAGGCTTCTACTCTAAGTTTCTCGTCCCTAGCTTTGATGAGAGCATTAGTGATATGCTCTGTGAAGGTAAGGTTAAGCGTGCTAGTGCAGGGATCTCTAGACATCTTGTGAAGGAAATCAATAACTTCGGTAAGAGTGCAATTATCAAAATCAAGGTCACGAGTATCAAGTAAAGTGGTAGTGGTGTCCTTTAGGTTGACTTGTTTGGTAGCTTCTATAGTCATAGCATCACCATTAATAGGTCCAATGGGACCAGGAGTACATTGGGTGCTAAGAGTTTGAACATCCTCAACAACTTGGATAGTAGCAACAGTGTGGTGGGTAGGAAGGCTCTTAATTCTATCTTCTTCCTCCCTTTCTCTAGCCCATCTTTCTTTAAGTTTAGCCATCATCCTAATATTTTCATTAATTTGCACTTGAGTAGCATTAATGGGAGTGACCTTCCTCTCCTCAAGAGGAGAAGTTTTAATTTTAAGAAATTCTATCTCATTGGCTAAATGGTCTACCTTAAAAGAAAGATCATCTAGTTTATGTAGTTTTTCTTCTACACTCTTATTAAAGGCTTTTTGGGTACTGATGAAATCTTTAAGCATAATCTCTAGTTCAGTAGTGGAGTTCTTGGTGATAGGATAAGCATTGTTGTACCCATAAGAATTAGAGGGGAACGGTCTAGGATTGTTACCAAAGTTACTCCTATAAGCATTGTTGTTAAAATTGTTTCTAGAGATAAAGTTCACATCTACTTATTCTTGAGCAATCAAAGAATTTAAAGGAACATCGCGAGGATCAACAGAAGATTGCTTCGAAAGTAGAGACATGATCAAGTCAACTTTTTCATTTAAGGAGGAAATCTCCTCGACAGAGTTTACCTTCCTACCCGTTGGAGCGCGTTCGGTGTGCCATTGGGAATAGTTGGTCATCATCTCATCGAGAAGTTTTGTCGCAGCACCAAGTGTAGTTGACATAAAAGTTCCTCCCGCGGCCGAATCTAACAAGTTCCGCGAGGTAAAGTTCAAGCCTGCATAAAAAGTTTGGATAACCATCCAAGTAGTCAAACCGTGAGTAGGGCAGTTCTTGATAAGAGATTTCATACGTTCCCAAGCTTGGGCAACGTGTTCATTATCCAATTGTTTAAAATTCATTATGTTACTTCTCAGTTGGATAATTTTAGCAGGTGGATAGTATTTTCCGATAAAAGCATCTTTGCACTTGTCCCATGAATCTATGCTATTTCTAGGCAAAGATTGAAACCAAATTTTAGCTTCTCCTCTCAAGGAGAAAGGAAAAAGCTTAAGCTTAACAATATTACCATCTATTTCTTGGTAATTTTGCATATCACAAAGTTCAACAAAGTTGTTTAAGTGTAAAGCAGCATCATCTCCAGCACCGGAGAATTGATCTTTCATGACTAAGTTCAGTAAAGCAGGTTTAATTTCATATGAAGGTGCTGAAGTGGCAGGTGTAGTGATAGGTGTGCTAATAAAGTCATCGTTGTTGTGACTAGTGAAGTCACACAACTTGGTGTTCTCGGTGGAACCCATAGTAGCAAGCAAGCAAGATAACTATTTTTGTGATTTTCGATAAAAGGTACTAAAGCAAAAACTGAAAGGTAAACTAACAAGACTAAAAAGCAAAGGTAAAAGATAGCATGCAACTCCCCTATCCTGAAGAGTGGAGTCCCCGGCAACGGCGCCAGAAAAACTCCTTGATGGGCCTCTAACCCCTCGTTGGTTACCCCAAGTGGAAGGTGTGAGATGCAGTGTTGTGGAAGTTTTTCCCTTAGCAAAGATGCCAAGGATCGAATCCCCAGAGAGTCCTAGGTTCAACAAGTAGGTGTCAACTGCTAACGGCGCCAGATATTAGCAATCAACGTGGACCTGCACACAGATACAAATAACTTTGCTCCCAACGAGTACAGAGAGGTTGTCAATCCCTCCGGCCTTGTAGTTCACAAAGGATTAAATGCAAATGATAGTAGTGATAGATAATGTTTGCAATAGTAAGTAAAAGCGAAAAGTAAATAGCGGATGTGATCAATGATGGTAATATGGACCGGAGTCTCATGATGTTCACTAGTGATGTCTCTCTCCCAAAAGACGATAAAACAGCTATGTGAGGTAAACGAATTACAGCTGGGCAATTGACAGGACCACGAACGCAAACCAATGCTGACTACATTGCAAGAAAGGTTGAGGTTCAAAGCATGGGCGGTACGCCAAAGTAAGTAGACCGAAATCCATCAATATCTACTACTAATCATCCACCTTGAGATATCTATCCAGAACATCTCGCTGGTATTAAGTTGCGAGCCCCACCCATAGTGTAAACTCAAAGCAACAGACAACTGCATTAAAAGAACTTTGCATAAAGTAAACAATCCTTGCACCCGCGGGCACAAGCACCCTTGTTTTCCCCCTTGTGGCAACAGCACATCCCCTAGACTCATGTTTCTGTCACTCAAGCTAGTCATCGAGGGGCATGAACCCACAATCAAGCATAACGTTCCCTCTTGGAGTCACTACGTATTACTTGGCCGAAGCAATAAATAACAACGGAGAACATGCAAGAATTACTTACGAACATAAATATAAAAGAGGTAGATCAAATATATTACTCAATCACAATCTGAACATAATCTCATAATCCATCGGATCCCAGCAAACTCATCATAGCAACAGCATAAGGATTACATATGTGCCTCGATCATGTAGGGCAGCTCACGAGGACTAATTAGTAAAGCACAAGAACGGGAGGAGAACATCACATAGCTACTGGTCATGGACTCATGGTCCAAGGGAGACTACTCACAACTCATCCGGGAGGCGTCCATGGTGGTGGAGAGGCTCCCGATGGTGATCCTCCCCTCCGGCAGGGTGCCGGGAAGAGTTCTCCTGGTGCTCCCGATGTTGGAAGCGACGGCGGCGGTGGAACAGAGATGACATCGCGAAAAAGAGTTCCCGTCCCGAGGGTTTCGAAGGACGCTCTAAATATATGCCAAAGGGGGGCACCAGACGGGGCTCGGGGGGCCCAGGCGCCCCCCCGGCGCGGCCCAGGGGGGGGGGGCGCCGCCAGGGCGCCCGGGGCCCTGGTGGCCCCCCCGGCTGTACTTCGGGCGCAAGGTAGGTTCTGGAACGCTGATTTTTTACATAATTTTTCTGGATTTTTCCTGACAGTTCTCGTAATGTGAAAACCTGAAATACAAAAATAGCCGAAAACAGAAACTGGCACTGGGGTGCACTGGATTAGTAGGTTAGTCCAAATATGATCAAAAGTGTATGGAAGTGTATGAATATCATAGCAATATCACCCAAAAGTGGCATGGAGCAAGCAGAAATTATAGATACGTTTTGGACGTATCAACATCCCCAAGCTTAATTCCTGCTCGTCCTCGAGTAGGTAAATGATAACAAGAATAACTTCTGTGGTGACATGCTATTAACCATATAGGTCTTTTTATAGTCATATGACAAAAGCTTACTGAGACAATGATTCTATAGTAATTAAGTTGCCTCATGAGAAAATCACAAAGGACTGAAAGTTTTACAATATGACATTGAAGCATCAAATAGATTTGCAATGAACATGATGTGCAAATATGATAAAGTGATATCTAGCTTGCCCCCTTTAGTGAAGCAAAACATAAATGCAGGGGCACCTTCAAGGTTTAAGTGATGACTAGATACAATGATTTCAAAATAAACGATATCACAATCATGCAAAAGACAATGCTACTTTGGAACAATGCACATTACACTTAGAATGACAATCATGCTCTCAGTAGTTGGTGCTTGAAGAAAGAAGGTGGAGACTCCAAAAGTAAAAGAATGGTTATGTGCTAGAGCTTTTTATTTTGAAAACATAGAAGCAATTTTGTCAACAGTAGTAGTACTTCATATGTGTCATGCATAAGACATCCTATAAGTTGCAAGCCTCATGCATCGAATACCAATAGTGCTCGCACCTTGTCCTAATTAGCTCGGATTTCATTGCATTACATATGTTTCAACCAAGTGTCACAAAGGGGTACCTCTATGCCACCTGTACAAAGGTCCAAGGAGATAAATCACATTTGATTTCTCATTTTTGATAGATCTCAACATGAGGACATCCATACCGGGACAACATAGAAAATAGATGATGGACTCCTCTTCAATGCATAAGCATATTCTCATAAGAGATTGAGGATTAATGTCCAAGCTAAAACTTCCACCATGATGCATGGCTTTGGTTGGCGGCCCGATGTTCTTCTCTAACAATATGCATACTCAATCAACCCATGGCGAATCACCCTTACTTCAGACAAGACGAACATGCATAGCAACTCACATGATATTCAACAAAAGTGTGACAGTTGATGGCGTCCCCAGAAACATGGTTACCGCTCAGCAAGCAACTTATAAGAAATAAGATACATAGGCAACATATTCTTTACCACAATAGTTTTTAAGCTACTTTCCCATGAGCTATGTATTGCAAAGTTAGTCTGCTTAGTACAGGTGGAGGTTAGCAAAAGACTGGGAGCGACCAACTAAGAGAGCAATGACGGTCATAATCGAGCGACAAAGCAACATTGAATCAGGCATGGTAGTTATATCGCTACTCAGAAATAAAAGATCATCAAGGCTTGACAGACTTTCTTTACAGTCTTAAATATGCGTGAGCATACGCCAAGTCAATAAAAATAAATTCTTGAAGGAAGATATTACTAAACCATACCAAATCATAGGCAAACAAATCAAGTTGGTACTCCAATAACACATTGGGAATCCCCCCAGCTATTTGAGACTAACCATAAGAAAACCTGAACTACTAAGCGCCATTATGCACGTAGCATCTTTATCATAGACATATTAACCAATGCAATGGAAGCAAACTCTCTTAATAAGGTGAGCATGGTAATTAAAGAGAGTTCAAGCAACCAACTAAACAAAAGCTCTTTGAAAAGATAAGCATGAATACTAAGAGCTGAACATGATAGTAGCTATTAAAAGACAAAGAACACACACAACAAAGATAGACATGAAAATTCTATGTTATGTTCTAGGTAGAAGTGGAGCGTGTTTCTCTCCCAAATAAAGGACGCTGAGTTCTGACTCGCTTTGAAAAACTAAAAAGGAAACTAAAAGCAAGACGCTCCAAGCATAGCACTTAACACATGAAGTGATAAAAATATAGCGGAACGAAAGACGAACTGATAATGTTGATGGAGAAGGGGATGCACGGGGGCATCCCCAAGCTTAGACGCTTGAGTCTCCTTGAATATTTCTTGGGGGTGCATGGGGGCATCCCCAAGCTTGAGCGCTTGACACTCCTGAATCTTTTTATCATCTTCCCTCGCACACTTGAAAACTCCCTTCATACATAACTCATCATAATCTGATTAGCGAGGTTAGTACCCTTAATAAAATAATTATACCTTGCTGGAAATAAAGATATTCTTGAAGGTCTACTGTTTCTCAAGATTGCCAAAATGTTTTTGCAAAGAAAAAGCAAGCTCTTGGTTTGCAAAATGAAGGAAAGGCAAAACAGGACATAATCTGTGAAAAACAGAACAGCAGGTAGTAATTGATTTGTTCGGGGTACTTCTGCAACTCAAATCAAAAAACTCAGAACAGACGCACGAAAGACAATTATCTAGAGAACGCTGTAGAGAAAATTCAGTCCAAAAAGATGATCTGGTGATTTTATACGAATTGTTCTATCCAAGGACAGAATCTGTTTCCTGGACAGCACCTCACAACTTTTGAACTTTCTAGCAATCAGAGGCTATACTTGGCACAAATATGAAAAGCAAAGATACAATGATGATGCTACTGTAGTAAACAACATCAAGACACAACAAAAGCAAAATATAAAAATTTATTCATGTGGGCTGCCTCCCAAAAGCGCTTTCTTTTATGCCTTTAAGCTAGGCATAATGCATATAGATCAAGTTTTATCAAGAGTAAAAGAATAGCTAGCCCGTACAACGGACTCAAAAGGTAACTTGATCTTCTTTCGAGGGAAGTGTTCCATCTTTTTCTTGAGAGGAAACTGAAATTTTATATTACCCTCTTTCATGTCAATGATAGCACCAACGGTGCGCAAAAAGGGACGTCCCAAAATAATTGGACAAGAAGGATCACATTCAATATCCATAATAGTAAAATCAACAGGAACATAATTATCATTGACAACGATAAGAACATCATCGATCCTCCCCAAAGGTTTCTTTATGGAAGAATCAACGAGACGAACACCAAAAGAACAAGAATCAAAAGGTTTCAATTTAAGCATATCATATATTTTTTGGGCATAACAGAGGTACTAGCTCCAACATCACATAATGCATAGCAAGAGAAGTCATTCAATTTAATTTTTATCATAGGATCCCAACCATCTTCTAGCTTTCTAGGTATGGAGGCTTCTACTCTAAGTTTCTCCTCCCTAGCTTTGATGAGAGCATTAGTGATATGCTCTGTGAAGGCAAGGTTAAGCGTGCTAGTGCGGGGATCTCTAGACATCTTGTGAAGGAAATCAATAACTTCGGTAAGAGTGCAATTATCAAAATCAAGGTCACGAGCATCAAGTAAAGTGGTAGTGGTGTCCTTTAGGTTGACTTGTTTGGTAGCTTCTATAGTCATAGCATCACCATTAATAGGTCCAACGGGACCAGGAGTACATTGGGTGCTAAGAGTTTGAACATCCTCAACAACTTGGATAGTAGCAACCGTGTGGTGGGTAGGAAGGCTCTTAATTCTATCTTCTTCCTCCCTTTCTCTAGCCCATCTTTCTTTAAGTTTAGCCATCAACCTAATATTTTCATTAATTTGCACTTGAGTAGCATTAATGGGAGTGACCTTCCTCTCCTCAAGAGGAGAAGTTTTAATTTTAAGCAATTCTATCTCATTGGCTAAATGGTCTACCTTAAAAGAAAGATCATCTAGTTTATGTAGTTTTTCTTCTACACTCTTATTAAAGGCTTTTTGGGTACTGATGAAATCTTTAAGCATAATCTCTAGTTCAGTAGTGAAGTTCTTGGTGATAGGATAAGCATTGTTGTTCCATAAGAATTAGAGGGGAACGGTCTAGGATTGTTACCAAAGTTACTCCTATAAGCATTGTTGTTAAAATTGTTTCTAGAGATAAAGTTCACATCTACTTGTTCTTGAGCAATCAAAGAATTTAAGGGAACATCGCGAGGATCAACAGAAGATTGCTTCGAAAGTAGAGACATGATCAAGTCAACTTTTTCATTGAAGGAGGAAATCTCCTCGACAGAGTTTACCTTCCTACCCGTTGGAGCGCGTTCTGTGTGCCATTGGGAATAGTTGGTCATCATCTCATCGAGAAGTTTTGTGGCAGCACCAAGTGTAGTTGACATAAAAGTTCCTCCCGCGGCCGAATCTAACAAGTTCCGCGAGGTAAAGTTCAAGCCTGCATAAAAAGTTTGGATAACCATCCAAGTAGTCAAACCATGAGTAGGGCAGTTCTTGATAAGAGATTTCATACGTTCCCAAGCTTGGGCAACGTGTTCATTATCCAATTGTTTAAAATTCATTATGTTACTTCTCAGTTGGATAATTTTAGCAGGTGGATAGTATTTTCCGATAAAAGCATCTTTGCACTTGTCCCATGAATCTATGCTATTTCTAGGCAAAGATTGAAACCAAATTTTAGCTTCTCCTCTCAAGGAGAAAGGAAAAAGCTTAAGCTTAACAATATTACCATCTATTTCTTGGTAATTTTGCATATCACAAAGTTCAACAAAGTTGTTTAAGTGTAAAGCAGCATCATCTCCAGCACCGGAGAATTGATCTTTCATGACTAAGTTCAGTAAAGCAGGTTTAATTTCATATGAAGGTGCTGAAGTGGCAGGTGTAGTGATAGGTGTGCTAATAAAGTCATCGTTGTTGTGACTAGTGAAGTCACACAACTTGGTGTTCTCGGTGGAACCCATAGTAGCAAGCAAGCAAGATAACTATTTTTGTGATTTTCGATAAAAGGTACTAAAGCAAAAACTGAAAGGTAAACTAACAAGACTAAAAAGCAAAGGTAAAAGATAGCATGCAACTCCCCTATCCTGAAGAGTGGAGTCCCCGGCAACGGCGCCAGAAAAACTCCTTGATGGGCCTCTAACCCCTCGTTGGTTACCCCAAGTGGAAGGTGTGAGATGCAGTGTTGTGGAAGTTTTTCCCTTAGCAAAGATGCCAAGGATCGAATCCCCAGAGACTCCTAGGTTCAACAAGTAGGTGTCAACTGCTAACGGCGCCAGATATTAGCAATCAACGTGGACCTGCACACAGATACAAATAACTTTGCTCCCAACGAGTACAGAGAGGTTGTCAATCCCTCCGGGCTTGTAGTTCACAAAGGATTAAACGCAAATGATAGTAGTGATAGATAATGTTTGCAATAGTAAGTAAAAGCGAAGAGTAAATAGCGGATGTGATCAATGATGGTAATATGGACCAGAGTCTCATGATGTTCACTAGTGATGTCTCTCTCCCAAAACACGATAAAACAACTATGTGAGGTAAACGAATTACAGCTGGGCAATTGACACGACCACGAACGCAAACCAATGCTGACTACATTGCAAGAAAGGTTGAGGTTCAAAGCATGGGCGGTACGCCAAAGTAAGTAGACCGAAATCCATCAATATCTACTACTAATCATCCACCTTTAGATATCTATCCAGAACATCTCGCTGGTATTAAGTTGCGAGCCCCACCCATAGTGTAAACTCAAAGCAACAGACAACTGCATTAAAAGAACTTTGCGTAAAGTAAACAATCCTTGCACCCGCGGGCACAAGCACCGTTGTTTTCCCCCTTGTGGCAACAACACATCCCCTAGACTCATGTTTCTGTCACTCAAGCTAGTCATCGAGGGGCATGAACCCACAATCAAGCATAACGTTCCTTCTTGGAGTCACTACGTATTACTTGGCCAAAGCAATAAATAACAACGGAGAACATGCAAGAATTACTTACGAACATAAATATAAAAGAGGTAGATCAAATATATTACTCAATCACAATCTGAACATAATCTCATAATCCATCGGATCCCAGCAAACTCATCATAGCAACAGCATAAGGATTACATATGTGCCTCGATCATGTAGGGCAGCTCACGAGGACTAATTAGTGAAGCACAAGAACGGGAGGAGAACATCACATAGCTACTGGTCATGGACTCATGGTCCAAGGGAGACTACTCACAACTCATCCGGGAGGCGTCCATGGTGGTGGAGAGGCTCCCGATGGTGATCCTCCCCTCCGGCAGGGTGCCGGGAAGAGTTCTCCTGGTGCTCCCGATCTTGGAAGCGGCGGCGGCGGCGGAACAGAGATGAGATCGCGAAAAAGAGTTCCCGTCCCGAGGGTTTCGAAGGACGCTCTAAATATATGCCAAAGGGGGGCACCAGACAGGGCTCGGGGGGCCCAGGCGCCCGCCCGACGCGGCCCAGGGGGGGGGGGGGCGCCGCCAGGGCGCCCGGGGCCCTGGTGCCCCCCCCCGGCTGTACTTCGGGCGCAAGGTAGGTTCTGGAACGCTGATTTTTTACATAATTTTTCTGGATTTTTCCTGACAGTTCTCGTAATGTGAAAACCTGAAATACAAAAACAGCCGAAAACAGAAACTGGCACTAGGGTGCACTGGATTAGTAGGTTAGTCCAAATATGATCAAAAGTGTATGGAAGTGTATGAATATCATAGCAATATCACCCAAAAGTGGCATGGAGCAAGCAGAAATTATAGATACGTTTTGGACGTATCAACATCCCCAAGCTTAATTCCTGCTCGTCCTCGAGTAGGTAAATTATAACAAGAATAATTTCTGTGGTGACATGCTATTAACCATATAGGACTTTTTATAGTCATATGACAAAAGCTTACTGAGACAAAGATTCTATAGTAATTAAGTTGCCTCATGAGAAAATCACAAAGGACTGAAAGTTTTACAATATGACATTGAAGCATCAAATAGATTTGCAATGAACATGATGTGCAAATATGATAAAGTGATATCTAGCTTGCCCCCTTTAGTGAAGCAAAACATAAATGCAGGGGCACCTTCAAGGTTTAAGTGATGACTAGATACAATGATTTCAAAATAAACGATATCACAATCATGCAAAAGACAATGCTACTTTGGAACAATGCACATTACACTTAGAATGACAATCATGCTCTCAGTAGTTGGTGCTTGAAGAAAGAAGGTGGAGACTCAAAAAGTAAAAGAATGGTTATGTGCTAGAGCTTTTTATTTTGAAAACATAGAAGCAATTTTGTCAACGGTAGTAGTACTTCATATGTGTCATGCATAAGACATCCTATAAGTTGCAAGCCTCATGCATCGAATACCAATAGTGCTCGCACCTTGTCCTAATTAGCTCGGATTTTATTGCATTACATATGTTTCAACCAAGTGTCACAAAGGGGTACCTCTATGCCACCTGTACAAAGGTCCAAGGAGATAAATCGCATTTGATTTCTCATTTTTGATAGATCTCAACTTGAGGACATCCATACCGGGACAACATAGAAAATAGATGATGGACTCCTCTTCAATGCATAAGCATATTCTCATAAGAGATTGAGGATTAATGTCCAAGCTAAAACTTCCACCATGATGCATGGCTTTGGTTGGCGGCCCGATGTTCTTCTCTAACAATATGCATACTCAATCAACCCATGGCGAATCACCCTTACTTCAGACAAGACGAACATGCATAGCAACTCACATGATATTCAACAAAAGTGTGACAGTTGATGGCGTCCCCAGAAACATGGTTACCGCTCAGCAAGCAACTTATAAGAAATAAGATACATAGGCAACATATTCTTTACCACAATAGTTTTTAAGCTACTTTCCCATGAGCTATGTATTGCAAAGTTAGTCTGCTTAGTACAGGTGGAGGTTAGCAAAAGACTGGGAGCGACCAACTAAGAGAGCAATGACGGTCATAATCATGCAGAGCGACAAAGCAACATTGAATCAGGCATGGTAGTTATATCGCTACTCAGAAATAAAAGATCATCAAGGCTTGACAGACTTTCTTTACAGTCTTAAATATGCGTGAGCATACGCCAAGTCAATCAAAATAAATTCTCGAAGGAAGATATTACTAAACCATACCACATCATAGGCAAACAAATCAAGTTGGTACTCCAATAACACATTGGGAATCCCCCAGCTATTTGAGACTAACCATAAGAAAACCTGAACTACTAAGCGCCATTATGCACGTAGCATCTTTATCATAGACATATTAACCAATGCAACGGAAGCAAACTCTCTTAATAAGGTGAGCATGGTAATTAAAGAGAGTTCAAGCAACCAACTAAACAAAAGCTTTTTGAAAAGATAAGCATGAATACTAAGAGCTGAACATGATAGTAGCTATTAAAAGACAAAGAACACACACAGCAAAGATAGACATGAAAATTCTATGTTATGTTCTAGGTAGAAGTGGAGCGTGTTTCTCTCCCAAATAAAGGACGCTGAGTTCCGACTCGTTATGAAAAACTAAAAAGGAAACTAAAAGCAAGACGCTCCAAGCATAGCACTTAACACATGAAGTGATAAAAATATAGCGGAACAAAAGACGAACTGATAATGTTGATGGAGAAGGGGATGCACGGGGGCATCCCCAAGCTTAGACGCTTGAGTCTCCTTGAATATTTCTTGGGGGTGCACGGGGGCATCCCCAAGCTTGAGCGCTTGACACTCTTGAATCTTTTTATCATCTTCCCTCGCACACTTGAAAACTCCCTTCATACATAACTCATCATAATCTGATTAGCGAGGTTAGTACCCTTAATAAAATAATTATACCTTGCTGGAAATAAAGATATTCTTGAAGGTCTACTGTTTCTCAAGATTTCCAAAATGTTTTTGCAAAGAAAAGGCAAGCTCTTGGTTTGCAAAATGAAGGAAAGGAAAAACAGGACATAATCTGTGAAAAACAGAACAGCAGGTAGTAATTGATTTGTTCGGGGTACTTCTGCAACTCAAATCAAAAAACTCAGAACAGACGCACGAAAGACAATTATCTAGAGAACGCTGTCGAGAAAATTCAGACCAAAAAGATGATCTGGTGATTTTATACGAATTGTTCTATCCAAGGACAGAATCTGTTTCCTGGACATCACCTCACAACTTTTGAACTTTCTAGCAATCAGAGGCTATACTTGGCACAAATATGAAAAGCAAAGATACAATGATGATGCTACTGTAGTAAACAACATCAAGACACAACAAAAGCAAAATATAAAAATTTATTCATGTGGGTTGCCTCCCAAAAGCGCTTTCTTTTATGCCTTTAAGCTAGGCATAATGCATATAGATCAAGTTTTATCAAGAGTAAAAGAATAGCTAGCCCGTACAACGAACTCAAAAGGTAACTTGATATTCTTTCGAGGGAAGTGTTCCATCTCTTTCTTGAGAGGAAACTGAAATTTTATATTACCCTCTTTCATGTCAATGATAGCACCAACGGTGCGCAAAAAGGGACGTCCCAAAATAATTGGACAAGAAGGATCACATTCAATATCCATAATAGTAAAATCAACGGGAACATAATTATCATTGACAACGATAAGAACATCATCGATCCTCCCCAAAAGTTTCTTTATGGAAGAATCAACGAGACGAACACCAAAAGAACAAGAATCAAAAGGTTTCAATTTAAGCATATCATATATTTTTTGGGCATAACAGAGGTACTAGCTCCAACGTCACATAATGCATAGCAAGAGAAGTCATTCAATTTAATTTTTATCATAGGATCCCAACCATCTTCTAGCTTTCTAGGTATGGAGGCTTCTACTCTAAGTTTCTCCTCCCTAGCTTTGATGAGAGCATTAGTGATATGCTCTGTGAAGGTAAGGTTAAGCGTGCTAGTGCGGGTTTCTCTAGACATCTTGTGAAGGAAATCAATAACTTCGGTAAGAGTGCAATTATCAAAATCAAGGTCACGAGCATCAAGTAAAGTGGTAGTGGTGTCCTTTAGGTTCACTTGTTTGGTAGCTTCTATAGTCATAGCATCACCATTAATAGGTCCAACGGGACCAGGAGTACATTGGGTGCTAAGAGTTTGAACATCCTCAACAACTTGGATAGTAGCAACCGTGTGGTGGGTAGGAAGGCTCTTAATTCTATCTTCTTCCTCCCTTTCTCTAGCCCATCTTTCTTTAAGTTTAGCCATCATCCTAATATTTTCATTAATTTGCACTTGAGTAGCATTAATGGGAGTGACCTTCCTCTCCTCAAGAGGAGAAGTTTTAATTTTAAGCAATTCTATCTCATTGGCTAAATGGTCTACCTTAAAAGAAAGATCATCTAGTTTATGTAGTTTTTCTTCTACACTCTTATTAAAGGCTTTTTGGGTACTGATGAAATCTTTAAGCATAATCTCTAGTTCAGTAGTGGAGTTCTTGGTGATAGGATAAGCATTGTTGTTCCCATAAGAATTAGAGGGGAACGGTCTAGGATTGTTACCAAAGTTACTCCTATAAGCATTGTTGTTAAAATTGTTTCTAGAGATAAAGTTCACATCTACTTGTTCTTGAGCAATCATAGAATTTAAAGGAACATCACGAGGATCAACAGAAGATTGCTTCGAAAGTAGAGACATGATCAAGTCAACTTTTTCATTGAAGGAGGAAATCTCCTCGACAGAGTTTACCTTCCTACCCGTTGGAGCGCGTTCGGTGTGCCATTGGGAATAGTTGGTCATCATCTCATCGAGAAGTTTTGTGGCAGCACCAAGTGTAGTTGACATAAAAGTTCCTCCCGCGGCCGAATCTAACAAGTTCCGCGAGGTAAAGTTCAAGCCTGCATAAAAAGTTTGGATAACCATCCAAGTAGTCAAACCGTGAGTAGGGCAGTTCTTGATAAGAGATTTCATACGTTCCCAAGCTTGGGCAACGTGTTCATTATCCAATTGTTTAAAATTCATTATGTTACTTCTCAGTTGGATAATTTTAGCAGGTGGATAGTATTTTCCGATAAAAGCATCTTTGCACTTGTCCCATGAATCTATGCTATTTCTAGGCAAAGACTGAAACCAAATTTTAGCTTCTCCTCTCAAGGAGAAAGGAAAAAGCTTAAGCTTAACAATATTACCATCTATTTCTTGGTACTTTTGCATATCACAAAGTTCAACAAAGTTGTTTAAGTGTAAAGCAGCATCATCTCCAGCACCGGAGAATTGATCTTTCATGACTAAGTTCAGTAAAGCAGGTTTAATTTCATATGAAGGTGCTGAAGTGGCAGGTGTAGTGATAGGTGTGCTAATAAAGTCATCGTTGTTGTGACTAGTGAAGTCACACAACTTGGTGTTCTCGGTGGAACCCATAGTAGCAAGCAAGCAAGATAACTATTTTTGTGATTTTCGATTAAAGGTACTAAAGCAAAAACAGAAAGGTAAACTAACAAGACTAAAAAGCAAAGGTAAAAGATAGCATGCAACTCCCCTATCCTGAAGAGTGGAGTCCCCGGCAACGGCGCCAGAAAAACTCCTTGATGGGCCTCTAACCCCTCGTTGGTTACCCCAAGTGGAAGGTGTGAGATGCAGTGTTGTGGAAGTTTTTCCCTTAGCAAAGATGCCAAGGATCGAATCCCCAGAGACTCCTAGGTTCAACAAGTAAGTGTCAACTGCTAATGGAGCCAGATATTAGCAATCAACGTGGACCTGCACACAGATACAAATAACTTTGCTCCCAACGAGTACAGAGAGGTTGTCAATCCCTCCGGCCTTGTAGTTGACAAAGGATTAAACGCAAATGATAGTAGTGATAAATAATGTTTGCAATAGTAAGTAAAAGCGAAGAGTAAATAGCGGATGTGATCAATGATGGTAATATGGACCAGAGTCTCATGATGTTCACTAGTGATGTCTCTCTCCCAAAAGACGATAAAACAACTATGTGAGGTAAACGAATTACAGCTGGGCAATTGACAGGACCACGAACGCAAACCAGTGCTGACTACATTGCAAGAAAGGTTGAGGTTCAAAGCATGGGCGGTACGCCAAAGTAAGTAGACCGAAATCCATCAATATCTACTACTAATCATCCACCTTTAGATATCTATCCAGAACATCTCGCTAGTATTAAGTTGCGAGCCCCACCCATAGTGTAAACTCAAAGCAACAGACAACTGCATTAAAAGAACTTTGCGTAAAGTAAATAATCCTTGCACCCGCGGGCACAAGCACCGTTGTTTTCCCCCTTGTGGCAACAACACATCCCCTAGACTCATGTTTCTGTCACTCAAGCTAGTCATCGAGGGGCATGAACCCACAATCAAGCATAACGTTCCTTCTTGGAGTCACTACGTATTACTTGGCCAAAGCAATAAATAACAACGGAGAACATGCAAGAATTACTTACGAACATAAATATAAAAGAGGTAGATCAAATATATTACTCAATCACAATCTGAACATAATCTAATAATCCATCGGATCCCAGCAAACTCATCATAGCAACGGCATAAGGATTACATATGTGCCTCGATCATGTAGGGCAGCTCACGAGGACTAATTAGTGAAGCACAAGAACGGGAGGAGAACATCACATAGCTACTGGTCATGGACTCATGGTCCAAGGGAGACTACTCACAACTCATCCGGGAGGCGTCCATTGTGGTGGAGAGGCTCCCGATGGTGATCCTCCCCTCCGGCAGGGTGCCGGGAAGAGTTCTCCTGGTGCTCCCGATCTTGGAAGCGGCGGCGGCGGCGGAACAGAGATGAGATCGCGAAAAAGAGTTCCCGTCCCGAGGGTTTCGAAGGACGCTCTAAATATATGCCAAAGGGGGCACCAGACGGGGCTCGGGGGGCCCAGGCGCCCCCCCCC
>LR738714.1:393908785-393926162 GCA_902687465.1 Secale cereale
GGGGGAGCGCCGCTAGGGCGCCTGGGGCCCTGGTGGCCCCCCCGGCTGTACTTCGGGCGCAAGGTAGGTTCTGGAACGCTGATTTTTTTATATAATTTTTCTGGATTTTTCCTGACAGTTCTCGTAATGTGAAAACCTGAAATACAAAAACAGCCGAAAACAGAAACTGGCACTGGGGTGCACTGTATTAGTAGGTTAGTCCAAATATGATCAAAAGTGTATGGAAGTGTATGACTATCATAGCAATATCACCCAAAAGTGGCATGGAGCAAGCAGAAATTACAGATACGTTTTGGACGTATCACACGGCGGGCGTCCAGTGGAAGTACGGCGTGGCCGGCCTCTGGTGCATGTACGGCGCTGAGGGCCTCTGCCCAATCCTGGCGAGGAATTGGGGTACGAACGGGATGTGTAACCAGCTGCGACACCATGTCGATAGCAGGCAAGCACCCATGGATCCGCTGTTGCTCTGCGGCGGGTTGCGCCTCTCGCTCTGCGGCGCTCCAACGGTCTCGCCGTGCGGTGAGACGCAGCCTATCATCACGGACACGCCTAGCTTGATCTGCGGCGCGTCATCGATCATGTTGTGCGGCGAGCTGCGGCCTGTCGGCGCTGACATGCCTATCTTGATCCGCGGCGCTGAAGCGCCATGCGCCAAAGGTCTGCTCAACCCTGGCGATGACGCGCATCACATCGTCGTCCATCACTTTGCCGGGGAGCGCCTCGGCCTCGTCGGGCCTGCTCGTTTTCCTCATCGATGAGGTTGATGGCAGATGCGGCGCTTTGGTCGGTTGGCATGCTTGGAAAAGGTGGATGTGCTATAGGCTGCGCTTGTCGCCTCCGTGCATCACCCGCCCCCTATGCAAAATATAGCAGGGTGGCGGGAAACCTTAGTTGATGTAATGTCATGCCACCAAGATGATGTGGTAAAGAAATTGGCATGTTTGACAAATGTTTGGACACACACCCCTCGCAAACCGGAGCAACTCGCTAGAAGGTTCGTGGTTCCGAGAGGGAACAATGCATATTTGATGATGAACGGGAGATAGCTTCCTCTTACGGCCTTAATTTTTTTTCTACGTCTAACGTGCACTACTACAACTATAATGTGAAATTTTGGAAAATTCTAGGGGTGATTTGACCTTCTAAAGACATTTAAGGGATTTTCTAACCATTTAATGACTGTAATTCAAATTTGAACTACATCTACATGCAACGCCTAACCAAAACTGTCTGAAAAATCATATTTGTGTACTTCTGTGCGAGTTAATTCCATGTGCAGTAAATTAGAAGGAATTTTCAAACATATTGGTCTCACGACATGGACATATGCGTACGTATGCATGGAGTAACATGGCATTTTAATTAAAAAAATGATCAGGAACACATGAATCCTTGGTTGATGTAATGTCATGCCACCAAGATGATGTTGTAAAGAAATTGGCATGTTTAACGAACGTTTGGAGATACACCCCTCACAAACTGGAGCAACTCGCTAGAAGGTTCGTGGTTCCGAGAGGGAACAATGCATGTTTGATGATGAATGGTAGATAGCTTCGTCTTACGGTCTTCAATTTTTTTCCTACGTTTAATGTGCACTAATACAACTATTATGTGAAAATTTGGTAAATTTCAGGGGCCAGTTGACCTTTGAAAGACACTTAATTGATTTTCTAAGCATTTAATGACCGTAATTCAAATTTGAACTACATCTACATGCAACGCCTAACCATAACGGTTTGAAAAATAACATTTGTGTGTAGTGTGCGAATTAATTCCATGTGCAGTAAATTAGAAGGAATTTTCAAACATATTGTTGCCAAGGCATGGGCACATGAATGGAGTACATGCCATGGAATTTTAATTCCAAAAAATTAAAAAATGATCACAAAAACATGAAACCTTGCTTGATATAATGTCATGCCACCAAGATGATGTGGTAAAAAAATTGGCATGTTTGACAAAAGTTTGGACACACACCCCTCACAAACCGGAGCAACTCGCTAGAAGGTTCGCGG
This sequence comes from Secale cereale, assembly GCA_902687465.1. Lineage (NCBI taxonomy): Eukaryota > Viridiplantae > Streptophyta > Magnoliopsida > Poales > Poaceae > Secale > Secale cereale. The sequence goes on from LR738714.1 coordinate 393,910,804, forward strand.
TTCCGAGAGGGAACAATGCATGTTTGATGATGAACGGGAGATAGCTTCCTCTTACGGCCTTCAAATTTTTTCTACGTCTGGCAAGACAATCAGCCCCCATGACGATTGACATTCTATCTCGCGGCTCGAGGTTTGGTAGGTGATTGGCGGGGATCATTAATCAGACACGGTTTTGTATTGGAAACCGTCAGCTATTATGTTCACACACGGATTTGCTGCGGGAATTATGTGTAATTCAAACTACAGTAATCGTAAATTCCAGCGACCGGCGTGTGTACTGTCCACGTCGATCTAGATTCCGGCCGCCAATAAATACTACCTTGCTCACATCGTTCCGCCTGCATTCTCATCTACATCCTCCCCTTGCTCGCCCTCTCTCTCCCTCAAATCTTTGCCATGGCGCCGCCGGTCTTCCCACGCGCCGACGAGGAGTCACCGCCCCCGAGGACTCTCACTCGATTAGCACCGACAAGGACCACTACGCGCTGCCTGAAGAGGTTGCGCCAGACCCCCCCCCCCATCTTTGGATTGGTTTTGGGGCTAGTACAATCTTTGTTTGTGGAAGTCACTGCCGCCGGCTAAGAAAGCCAGGCAAGTGGCGTTCAAGAAGGAGATGGCGGAGGAGGAAGCGAGGTACCAGGCGGCTTGTGAAGCCCGTGATGCCGGCTGGAAAAGGAGGCGGTGGAGCTTTGGGGACGGGCGCGTCGTCGTGTCGAGGAGGTGTACGAAGACGGGTACTTCGTGAGGAAGGTCATAGGCGCTAGGTGACACGTCACCATGTGGAGGTGGGCTGATAAGCTCCAGCGTGCCACCGACGAGGAGCTCCGTTGGGCGCCCAACGTAATGGCAAGGTCAGCCGCGTGCGTCCGCTAGCGAGAGGCAGATCGGTACGTCAAGCGCTGCGAGGGGGAGGAGTCGGAGTACTGCGTCCGCACTGGTTAGACGCCGCACACCAAGGAGTTGTTGGCGAGGGGCTACCGGAATACTGGCCCTAGGACGGATTATTGTTTTTAGTATTGTTCATTTTCAATTTTATGCATTGTACCTAGTAATTATGTATCATCACGTATATTCGGACACGCCTAGCTTGATCTACGGCGCGTCATCGATCATGTTGTGCGGCGAGCTGCGGCCTTTCGGTGCTGACATGCCTATCTTGATCCGCGGTGCTGAAGCGCCATGCGCCAAAGGTCTGCTCAACCCTGGCGATGACGCGCATCACATCGTCGTCCATCACTTTGCCGGGGAGCGCCTTGGCCTCGACGGGTCTGCTCGTTTTCCTCATCGACGAGGTTGATGGCAGAGGCGACGGTTTGGTCGGTTGGCATGCTTGGAAAAGGTGGATGTGCTACAGGCTGCGCTTGTCGCCTCCGTGCATCGCGCGCCCCCTATCCGGACATCTTTCTTGCCTTACTACATATATAGGAGTCCTAACCGAATATGGGGGAGGGCCTTCTGCTTCTATCATCATGGCCCATTAATTCGGCCGAGCATCAATGGCCCGGACGCCTAAGGACCCCTAAATACAGGACTCCCTCAATGATCGATCTAGAAATCCTACCAAGATTAACGAGTGATTTGGCACAATGTCTTATCAGTTTCGAGCTGGTGTTCCCACCATCCTTCTTCAATATCATGACGCACTTCCTAGTTCATCTATTCGATGAGATTGCCATTCTAGGCCTCGTATTTCTACACAATATGTTCCCCTTTGAGAGGTTCATGGGAGTCTTAAAGCAATATGTTCGTAACCGTGCTAGGACAGAAGGAAGCATCTCCACGGGCCATCAAACAGAGGAGGTCATTGGGTTTTTTCTTGACTTCATTCCTGACCATAATAAGAAGGGTCTCCCTAAATCATGGTATGAGGAGAGAATTACTAGAAATGGCACACTAGGAGCGGACTCGATAATATGTAGGGACGGGCATTCTTAGTCTCTGGGAGAATACACAAATTTTACAGAATTGTACCATGGTGACCCCGTATGTCAATGAACACAAGAATATTCCGCACTCCAAACACCTAGAGCAGTGTGACGACTGGATTACATGTGAACACATCAGGACTTTCGGCAGTTGGTTGCAAACACGTCTAATGGGTGACAACACTGTTTCTCATGAGCTGTACTCGTTGGCCAGGGGACCATCTTCGACTGTATTGACTTACAAAGAGTACGAGATAAATCGTAATACATTTTACACAATCGCCGAAGATCAAAAGAGCACCAACCAAAACAGTGGTGTCCACTTTGATGCAACAACCAAGAGGGGAAAGGACACATATTATGGTTACATAGTGGACATATGGGAACTTGACTATGCACATGATTTTAAGGTCCCTTTGTTTCAGTGCAAATGGGTCAATCTGTCAGGAGGTGGGTATAGGTAGACCCATAGTACAGAATGACCATAATAGATCTGAACAATCTTGGGTGCATAGACGAATCATTCGTCCTAGCCAATGATGTGGTGCAGGTTTTCTACGTGAAGGACATGTCTACCAAATCGAGAAAAAGAAAAGATAAGGAAGCGAATACATCATAGGATGAACCAAAGCACCACATTGTTCTTTCAGGAAAAATAGACATCATGGGAGTGGAGGGAAAGACAGACATGTCTGAAGATTATGAAAAGTTTCATGAAATTCCTCCCTTCAAAGTCAAGGCTGACCCAAGCACCCTGTTAAATGATGAAGATTATCCATGGTTACGGTGCAATAAGCAAAGGACACAAGCGAAGAAAAAGTGAAGACTTTCTCTCCACAACTAGTATGATGATGCATTTGATCTTAAATATCACTACAGTTACATGTGAAGAAATGAAATGCATTTTTGTAACATGTGAGTTTTCGTCCGAAACCATGATACTTCGAAAGAGATTGTCCATTTTGTACACGAAGTGCATCCAGTTTTTGTCGTAACCCTATCAACTTTTGAGAACATGCTATGTGGGTGAAATGATGATACCATGCAAACTTTCAACCTTTTCAGAGTTCATTTGTAGTGCTTCTCAATTTCAGGGTCATTTAGCTCAAAAAATCAGTAATGCATGAAAAATGCCAAATGAAGTCAGAAAAGGTTGAAAATTGATGATGTGTATTTTAATGGTGTATTTTGAACACACAAAAAGTCTAGAGATCTAATAAGTTCAAAAAATGAAATCCCTATGTAACAGATGAGTTTTCGTCCGAAACCCTAATACTTCGAAAGAGATTGTCCATTTTGTACATGAAGTGCATCCAGTTTTTTCCGTAACCCTCTCAACTTTTTAGAACATGCTATGTGGGTGAAATGATGATACCATGCCAACTTTGAACCTTTTCAGAGTTAATTTGGAGTGCTTCTCAATTTCAGGGTCATTTAGCTCAAAAAATGAGTAAATGCATGAAAAATACCAAATGAAGTCAGAAAGGGTTGAAAATTTATGATGCGGCTTTGAATGGTGCATTTTGAACACACAAAAAGTTTGGAGTTCAAATAAGTTGAAAAAAATGAAATACCTTTGTAACAGATGAGTTTTCGTCCGAAACCCTGATACTTCGAAAGAGATTTTTCATTTTGTACACGAAGTGAATCTAGTTTTTGCCGTAACCCCCTCAACTTTTTAGAACATGCTATGTGGGTGAAATGATGATACCATGCCAACTTTCAACCTCTTCAGAGTTCATTTGAAGTGCTTTTCAATTTCAGGACATTTAGCTCAAAGAATGAATTAATAGCAAAAAGAATGAACTAGAAAACTTTTATGAAACTCTAGAAGCAAAAAGAATGAACTATAATACTTTAATGAAACACTGATAGCAAAAAGAATGAACTAAAAACTTTAATGAAACTCTAATAGCTAAAGGAATCAACTAAAAAGCTTTTATAAGCCTCTAGTATTTTTGGAACTAAAATTATATAAAATTTGTGCAACTAAAATTATCAAAGTTTTTTCATTTTCAAAACATTAGTAGGAAAAAGAATTTTCATAAAGAATTTTTTGTTAGATACTTTAATAGCAAACTATTATAACAAAATATGTTTTTGATTAAAACAGACATTTCAAATAACCAAAAAATTACTAAATTGAATATAGTGATAAAACACAGTAATATTAAATAACAGGAAAAAGAATGACTCAAAAATCTATTTTTATAGTAAAGTTATTCACAAACTAGTGATTCACACAAATTTCAAAAAATTCAAATTTAAACTTTTCAAATTCGAAAACTAATGGCACGGACAGAAAGTTTATAATTTTTATGATGTAAAAGCAAAAAAGAATCACCGAAAAACAGTAAGTATTCAGATATAGGTAGAAACAAAATAAAATTAATAAATCAAAAAACAAAAAAAACTGGAAAAATAAATAAATAAATACCATCTACTCGGCCACCATGGCCTAAATACGACTAGAAACGCAACCAACTTGTTGGGCCAGGATTCAAGCCCGCAGCAGGCCCAATAGGCCCACAGGCAAAGGAGTGACATATTAGGCCCGAAACCCTGCAGTTGAGAGAAGCTCGAGAGGGTGGGCGCAGCAGCGCTTATAAACCACTTTCGAGCTCTCTCAGCTAGCAAGGTGGGACTAAACATCGCAGCGCACTGCGCCAACACAAGGCCTTTGGTCCGGGTTGGTGGCACCAACCGGGAAGAAAGGGGTGGATTGGTACCGGTTCATGGCACCAATCGGGACCAATGCCCCACTTTAGTCCTGGTTGGTGCCACCGCCGTGCCCGTGCCCTGCCCCGAGCTCATGGTCGATGCGCCGCCACAGCGCCCCTGCCCTGCCCCGAGCTCATCGTGTCTGCGCAGCCGCCGTGCCCCTCCCCCTCCCCGAGCTCGCCGTGTCCGCTCTGCCCCGCACACCTGCCCTGCCCCGAGCTCGCCGTCGACCCGCCGCCCCGCGCCCGTGCCCTGCCCCGACGATGTGCGCTGCCCCTCCTCGTTCGGTCCGACGACCGGCCCCCTTTCCTCCCCTATTTTGTTATGATTTTGTTAGATATGCTTTTGTTTTGTTCATATATATAGATGATGTATCCGATAACCCACAAGTCTAGGCGATCGCAACCATTTTCAACGGTAGAGTATTCAACCCAAATTTATTGATTCGACACAAGGGGAGCCAAAGAATACTCTCAAGTATTAGCAGTTGAGTTGTCAATTCAACCACACCTGGAAGACTTAATATCTGTAGCAAAGTATTTAGTAGCAAAGTAGTATGGAAGTAAGGTAACGGTGGCAAAAGTAACGGTAGCAGTTTTGTAGTAATTGTAACAGTGACAGCGGAAAAGTAACTAAGCAAAGATCAATATGTGAAAAGCTCGTAGGCATTGTATTAGTGATGGATAATTATGTCGGATGCGTTTCCTCATGCAACGGTTATAACATAGGGCGACACAGAACTAGATCCAGTTCATCAATGTAATGTTGGCATGTATACCGAATATAGTCATACGTGCATATGGAAAAGAACTTGCATGCCATCTTTTGTCCTACGCTACCGTGGCAGCGGGGTCCTATTGGAAACTAAGGGATACTAAGGCCTCCTTTTAATAGAGTATTGGACCAAAGCATTAACACTTAGTGAATACATGAACTCCTCAACTACGGTCATCACCTAGAGTGGTCCAGATTATTGTCACTTCGGGGTTGCCGGATCATAAAGCATAGTAGGTGACTATTGACTTGCAAGATAGGAATAAGAACTCACATATATTCATGAAAACATAATAGGTTCAGATCGAAATCATGACACTCGCGACCTAGTGACAAGCATTAAGCATAGGAAAGTCATAGCAACATTAATCTTAGAATATAATGCATACTAGGGATCAAACCCTAACAAAACTAACTCGATTACATGGTAAATCTCATCCAACCCATCACCGTCCAACAAGCCTACGATGGAATTACTCACGCACGGTGGTGAGCATCATGGAATTGGTGATGGAGGAAGGTTGATGATGACGACGGCGATGATCTCCACTCTCCGGAACGCCGAACGGACTCCAGATCAGCCCTCCCAAGAGAGATTAGGGCTTGGCGGTGGCTCTGTATCGTAAAACACGATGAATCCTTCTCTCTGATTTTTTTCTCCACGAAAGTGAATATATGGAGTTGGAGTCGAGGTTGGTGGAGCCTCAGGGGGGCCATGAGACAGGGGGCGCGCCCAGGGGGGTGGGCGCGCCCCCACCCTCGTGGACAGGGTGTGGGTCCCCTAGTCTTGACTCTTTCGCCAGTATTTTTTATATATTCCAAAAATATTCTCCATTGATTTTCAAGTCATTACGAGAACTTTTATTTCTACACAAAAATAACACCATGGCAATTCTGCCAAAAACAGCGTCAGTCCGGGTTAGTTCCATTCAAATCATGTAAGCTAGAGTCCAAAACAAGGGCAAACGTGTTGGGAAAAGTAGATACGTTGGAGACGGTATCAACTCCCCCAAGCTTAAACCTTTGCTTGTCCTCAACCAATTCAGTTGAGAAACTGAAAGTGATAAAAAAAACTTTTACAAACTCTGTTTGCTATTGTTGTTGCAAATATGTAATGCCAACATTCAAGTTTTCAGGAAAGATTATGAACTAACCACATTCACAACAACTTTTTGGTCTCTCGTTTACTCATATCAGTGGCATAATCAACTAGCGAGCAATAATAATAAACTCGGATGATAGCACTTTCTCAAAACAACCATAATATGATATAACAAGATGGTATCTCGCTAGCCCTTTCTGAGACCGCGAAACATAAATGCAGAGCACCTCTGAAGATCAAGGACTGACTAGACATTGTAATTCATGGTAAAAGAGATCCAGTCAAAGTCATACTTAATGTAAATTAATAGCAATGCATGCAAATGACAGTGGTGCTCTCCAACTGGTGCTTTTTAATAAGAGGATGACGACTCAACATAAAAGTAAATAGATAGGCCCTTCGCAGAGGGAGGCAGGGATTTGTAGAGGTGCCAGAGCTCGATTTTTGAAATAGAGATAAATAATATTTTGAGTGGTATACTTTCATTGTCAACATAACAACCAAGAGTTCTCGATATCTTCCATGCTACACACATTATAGGAGGTTCCCAACAGAATGGTGCAGTTTATATTCCCCCACCACCTACAAGCACACTCCACGGTTGACCCGAAACAACGGGTACCCTCCATACCAACAACAGCCATGTGGGAGTTTTTTTAATTATTTTGATTTGATTTGAGCGTGGGACTCGGCATCCCGCTTACAAGCCATTTTCTCGTGAATGATGAGCGGAGTCCACTCATCGTGAGAATAACCCACCTAGCATGGAAGATATAGATAGCCCTAGTTGATACATGAGCTATTCGAGCATACAAAACATAATTTCATTTGAAGGTTTAGAGTTTGGCACATATAAATTTACTTGGAACGGCAGGTAGATACCACATATAGTAAGGTATGGTGGACTCATATTGAATAACTTTGGGGTTTATGGAAGTGGATGCACAAGCAGTATTCCCGCTTAGTACAATTGAAGGCTAGAAAGAGACTGGGAAGCGACCAGCTAGAGAGCGACAACAGTCATGAACATGCATTAAAATTAATCTACAATGAGTGCAAGCATGAGTAGGATATAAATCACCATGAACATAAATATCATGGAGGCTATGTTGATTTTGTTTCAACTACATGCGTGAACATGTGCCATGTCAAACCACTTGAATCGTTCAAAGGAGGATACCACCCCATCATACCACATCACAACCATTTTAATAGCATGTTGGCACACAAGGTAAACCATTATAAAATCCTAGCTAATTAAGCATGGTATGAGCAACTACAATCTCTAATTGTCATTGCAAGCATGTTTCATTCATAAAAGGCTAAATCAGGAACGATGAACTAATCATATTTACAAAAAACAAGATAGGTCGACTTCATACCAACTTCTCTCATCTCAATCAGTTCATCATATATCATCATTATTTCCTTTCACTCGCACGACCGAACGGTGTGGATAATAATAATAGTGCACGTGCATTGGACTAAGCTGGAATCTGCAAGCATTTAATACAAGGGAGAAGACAAGGTAATATGGCTCTTGGTTAAATAAACGATAATGCATATTAGAGCCACTCAACATTTTTAGCATGGTCTTCTCCTCTTGACCCCCAAAGAAAAGAAAAGAAATAAAACTATTTACATGGGAAAGCTCCCAACAAGCAAAAGAAGAACGATAAATGTTTTTGGGTTTTCTTTTAATTACTACTACTACAGGCATAGAAAGTAAACTAGCTAAAATATACAACTAATTTTTTTTTTGGTTTTTCTTAAGGTTTTTCTAACACACAAGAAAAAGACTTAGAAAAGGAAATAAACTAGCATGGATGGTACAATGAAAAAGTATGAACACCGACTACTGGAAATGAGTGTATGAACATGAATCTAATGTTGGTGAGAAATACGTACTCCCCCAAGCTTAGGCTTTTGGCCTAAGTTGGTCTATGGACAGGGATCAAAGCTATTCTCTCCGGTGTACGGAGGAGTGTCCTCTGGGTGCCACTGGTTGGCAATCTCCTCCGGATCCCACTGATAAAAGGACTGCCGATAAGGGTCAAATGGTGGCTCCGGCTCAGGCTCCGAAACATGTGCCAGGCTCCAGTACACATAAACGGCATCTAGCAAGACGAGGTACGTGCCTGAAAGTATATCAAACAAAGAGGGTGCAGGCAAGGTAATAATCTCACAGTACTTTTTATCAAATATCAATTTATACTTAAGCAACCTCTTCTTATCTTTAACAATAAAATCATGTGCTATCATACTCTTATAATTTAGAAAAGCCGGGGCCAACAATTTCTCCCCCTTCTCATGATGCCTAATAGGTAGCCTAAAGTGTTCAGCAAGGCGTGAAGCAAAGATACCTCCGAAGATGAGGCCCTTTGTACGATTTAGACATAATCGTTTAGCAATAACATCGCCTAAACTAAAAGTATTATCTCGGAACAAAGCATGGCGCAAAATAACAATGTCAGGGGCACTAAGATTTCCAACGTTCCCGCGACCAATTAAGCATCTACTAGCAAATATAGCAAAGTAGCGTAGAACAGGAAAATGTATACTAGTGATTCTGTCCTCTGAAACTTTCCTCGATTCTCCTACAGCGATTGTATCAATAAACCCCTCCACATCCTTACGATGTGGTTCCTCTAAGCTACCCGGAAAGGGTATCTTACAAACTTGACAAAATTCATATAGTGACATCTCCCTAACCTCATCATATAAGTGAAACTCCACTGAAGGTGGTGATTTCTGAAGGAAATATGCCCTAGAGGCAATAATAAAGTTTTTATTTGTATTTCCTTATATCATGATAAATGTTTATTATTCATACTAGAATTGTATTAACCGGAAACTTAGTACATGTGTGAATACATAGACAAAACAAAGTGTCCCTAGTATGCCTCTACTAGACTAGCTCATTGATCAAAGATGGTTATGTTTCCCAGCCATGTACATGAGTTTTCATTTGATCAATGGGATCACATCATTAGGAGAATGATATGATGGACAAGACCCATCCGTTAGCTTAGAAACTTGATCGTTTAGTTTTACTGCTGTTGCTTTCTTCATGACTTATACATGTTTCTATGACTATGAGATTATGCAACTCCCGAATACCAGAGGACCACCTTATGTGCTATCAAACGTCACAACATAACTGGGTGATTATAAAGATGCTCTACAGGTGTATCCAAAGGTGTTTGTGGTCTTGGCATAGATCAAGAATAGGATTTGCCACTCCAAGTGTCGGAGAGGTATCTCTAGGCCCTCTCGGTAATACACATCATAATAAGCCCTGGAAGCAAATGACTAATGAGTTGGTCATGAGATGATGTATTACGGAACGAGTAAAGAGACTTTCCGTAACGAGAATAACTATGAATGGTGATACCGGCGATCGAATCTCGGGCAAGTAACATACCGATGACAAAGGGAACAACGTATTTGGTTATGCGGTTTGACAGATAAAGATCTTCATGGAATATGTAGGAACCAATATGAGCATCTAGGTTCCGCTATTGGTTATTGACCGGAGATGAGTCTCGGTCATGTCTACATAGTTCTCGAACCCGTAGGGTCCGCACGCTTAACAATTGATGACGATCGGTATTATGAGTTTATGTGTTTTGATGTACCGAAGGTAGTTTGGTGTCCCGGACGTGATCACGGGCATGACGAGGAGTCTTAGAATGTCCGAGACATAAAGATCGATATATTGGAAGCCTATATATGGACATCAGAATGGTTCCAAATGAGTACGGGCATTTACCGGAGTGTCGGGGGCCTACCGGAACCCCCCGGGGAGTATATTGGCCTTACTGGGCCTTAGTGGAATAGAGGAGAGGAAGGGAAAAAGGTGGAGGGCGCGCCCCTCGCCCAGTCCGAATTAGGACGGGGCCGGCCCCCCTCTTTCCTTTCCCCGCTCCTCCCATTCCTTCTCTCCTACTCCTACTACATGGAAGGGGGGAATCCTACTCCCTGTGGGAGTAGGACTCCCCTAGGGCGCGCCATAGTAGAGGGCCGGCCCTCCCCTCCTCCACTCGTTTATATATGTGGGGAGGGGGCACCCCATAGACACACAAGTTGATTCTAGCCGTGTGCGGTGCCCCTCCCCACAGGTATAGACCTGAGTCATATCATTGGAGTGCTTAGGCGAAGCCCTGTGCCGGTAGCTTCATCATCACTGTCACCACGCTGTCGTGCTGATGAAACTCTCCCGTGAAGCATAACTGGATCAAGAGCTCGTGGGACGTCATCAAGCTGAACTTGTGCTGAACGCGGAGGTGCCATATGTTCGGTACTAGGATCGGTTGGATCGCGAAGACGTTCGACTACATCAACCTCGTTACTAGACGCTTCCGCTTTTGGTCTACGAGGGTACGTAGACACACTGTCCCCACTCGTTGCTATGCTTCTAGTAGATAGATCCTGCGTGATCGTAGGAATTTTTTTGAAATACTACGTTCCCCAACAGTGGCATCAGGAGCCAGGTCTATGCGTAGATGATATGCATGAGTAGAACACAATGAGTGGTAGGCGATAATAGTCATACTGCTTACCACCATGTCATACTTTGATTCGGCGGAATTGTTGGTTGAAGCAGCCCAGACCAACATTACGCGCACGCTTACGCGAAACTGGTTCTACCAACGTGGTTCGCACACAGGTGGCTGGCGGGTGTCAGTTTCTCCAACTTTAGTTGAATCATGTGCGGCTACGCCCGGTCCTTGTGAAGGTTAAAACAACACATACTTGATGAAAAATCATTGTGGTCTTTGTATGCGTAGGTAAGAACGGTTCTTGCTAAGCCCGTAGTAGCCACATAAAACTTGCAACAACAAAGTAGAGGACGTCTAACTTGTTTTTGCAGGGCATGTTATGATGTGATATGGTCAAGACGTGATGAGTTATACGTTATTGTTGTTCGCAAACGGACATGTCACCGTGTACCCTCGACGCCGGGGGTGATGCACCGCAGCTCACGTCGAAGGAGACCCGCCAGAAGCGCGGTACGCAAGACAATCCGGCGGGCGCTTTTGTAGACCGAAACCCCACACGCCCGGGAGGGACCCCGTCAGGGTGCGCATCGGCTATGGGCTGCCCTAGGTCGACCTGATGGCCCCTAGGGCCTCGAGGTTCGCCGCCCTGCAATGAAGAAGAATGAACGAAGAACGAGGAAGAAGATACAAGGGTAGGGGATAGATGAACACGAAAAAGTAGTAGATGTGTTTGTTCGATTGTGTGTTGTTCAATCGGCCGTCACCCCTTAGGTATATAAGAGGCGGCTGGACTTCCCGTGCAAGGAAAAGGCTTGGATTCATGTCCAAAACCCTAGCCAAATTCGGATTGGTTTTGTCCGAACTTTCCAAAACTGTTCGGTTTAAACTGGCTGTACCTTGCGGATAATTTTTGAGGTGGTAAATGACCTCGGAGGGAAAAGAGCACAAAAGCAATCTTGACCGTTTCGACAAGACGAATAACTTTCATGTTGAACGTTTTTTTGCTTTGAAGCGATCTTCTAGGCCAAAACGGTCACGCAATACAAGTTGTTATTCGCGCTACCCATCATACATGTGGCTGGTGGGGCGCGCCACTTATGGATTTGTGACAGGCCTGTGTTCGAATGGCTGTAACTTTTGCATACGAACTCGGTTTGGGACGATTTTTATATCAAAATCGACCGCTTCAACCAGGCGAATACAATTCATGTAGAAAGTTTTTCTATATGAGGCAGTCTTGATGGTCTAATCTTCCGAATACTGCTCTAGATATAAAATCTCAGTGCTTTGAGTATAGTTTCGGCACTCGAGATGAGATCGGATGACGATGGCCCAAACTTCAACGATGTTCAACTCGACAATACGAAACTTTTTCACTTTGAGCACTTTTCCATTTGAGGCCATCTTATTTTCTTTTTAAACCGTGCCAAAATCTGGTGTCAACACATGACCCCCTGTTTTCTGGCAGAGCTTGCGTGCCAGAAAATACTTCATCCAAGCACGATGTCAACACTACATCGGCTGTGCATGCTAAGGACGATAATTGTTATTGGTCATATGCTTAAGCGTGTTGGTTCTTGGGTAGAGCCTCTTGGATAGTAGTCGTCTGAGAACAACAATTGGACGTCACAAAGGCCTCCACGTAAGTTTCTTATGTCAATCCAGACCTTTCTTTGTCTAGGCACTCCCTAGGAATATTAGAACCCTTCGACGGTAAGCCGGTTGCTGACGATTATGACCATGCACCACAAAGGAATACTATCAACTATTCGGCGACTCAACTCATTATCGATCAAAGTAAACCATCAAGCCTCTGCCGAACAATGTCTCTCTCCTGATTTGGGCCCTGCAAATAACTAACACCAGGAGTCAGAGCTTTTTATGTACTAGACCCGTAATGCCCAGGATGGTATTATATCTCCTATGTGTCGAGGCACGACTTAGAGATATAAGCCCATGCTGGAATGATCGCAAGTTTGGTACCTTTGCACATCTCATGTAAAAAGGGGGAAGGAAAACTGAAAAGATAGCTGGCTTACACTCGCCACGTCACACAAATTCATTACATATCCAATCATCATACAATTAAACATCACAGCCCATCTAAGGGTAAAATCCAAATGAAAGATACCAAAACAGAAAGTCACAGGTCCGAATCGCCCCTAGTAGAAACCACTACTGATCGTCGAAAACGTCACAAGCATACGACCACTCTCTTCATCGGACTCCCGGTGAAGTACTTGAACCAGCTCCTGCACCATTCTCGGCTGACCTGCATCTGGTGTTGTAGTATTTGTGAGCCACGAGGACTCATCAATCCCGTTCCTGGGTAACATGACTATTTAAGCCTTGGGTGTGGAACAAGGCTGAAGAAAGAATAAGAGTCTGCAGCAGGAACTAGCACTAGCTTACGTGAATGAGAGCGAGAAGAGAAGGTGCCTCGGACGGAAGATGGTCACTAAGTGATCCTAAACTAATCAAGTCAAACATAACCCCACCGTGTTCATCTCCCGAATCCCTTTCGGAAAATGACAGTCACGATACACACGCTGGTAGTGTATTGGAACATGGTGTCAAGTTTTCTACAACCGGATATTAACAAGCTCCCATCTGCCACATAACCGCGGGCACGGCTTTCGAAAGTTCACAACCCTGCAGGGGTGTTCCAACTTGGCCCATGACAAGCCCACGATCCGCGGAGTCGCAACTCCAAGGTGGGAAGACCCGAGTATTCTCGGAATCCCGTGCTCAAGATACTCCGAACTAAGGTAAGGCTAATCCAGCAAATCCTCCCGGCGTGCCGACACCCTGACAATAGCCGCGCGTATCTAGTCTCAGGCCACGACCGGATGAGCGATTCTACAGTTTTTTACCAAACCTCGAGTTTCCTCGTGGTGGCCCCGCAGACTCCCCGTTTCGGACCAACACTCATGTGGAGCACTGGCCCGGGGTTGTTGATTAAAATAAAAGGGATAGATAGTCCCTATGCAAGTTTTATTAGTTATTAGGCGAATAGTACCAATGTTGGGACTTGCTGGAAAAGACTTAGCACTTAGCGGTTTATCGAGGGGGGCCCATAACCCCAACCGTGTGAGGAACGCATAATCAAGGAACATAACACCGGTTTATACGGTTCCTAGCGGCATGAGTGGAACAAATCACCAAGCAAAAGGCTTAGCCTTCCACCCATTACCAATATATAGATGATTTCATTTAAGCATTTATATAGTGTGATATAACCCAACAAACTTCAACATGAAGCAAGCATCTTCAACTTCACCTGCAACTAGCAACGCTATAAGAGGGGCTGAGCGAAGCCTACGTATAGCCAATCAATGATTTGCATAGGTAGGGTGGTTAGACAGGTTCATGGTTACAATAGGAGGCTGACAGGAAAACATGGGCATCGAGGCAATATACTAAAGAGCGATACTCTAGCAATAGGCAAAGATAGTAATGGTATCCGGGTTCGGTCATCTTGCCTGGAATTCCGCAAGGGAGAAGAACGGATCCATGAAGTAGACGGAGCAACATAGTCGAGCAAATCCTCACAACTCCGGAACGAAACCGAAGCTAACAAGAGAAGCAACCGGAAAGAAGCAAACAACATGGTAAACATACAAGCATAAACATGGCATACGATGCACATCCAAGTATGATGCATGTCCAGTTTAAATATGCATGGCATGGCAAAGTGCACAAACAAAACTACAAGTTAAGTGGAGCTCAATATGCAACGAGTTGCATATTGACGAAACACCACATGTTAATTATTTAGTTGACTCTCGTTATTTACAAGACAAGATTAAGTGTTTGTTAACATGGCAAGAGGTGAAACAAAAGTAAACTACCTATTTAGACATTTTAAATGAGGCCGGAAAATAACAACAACAATTCCGGAACATCCCCATGAGCATGTTTAGCAATTATAAAGCAAACAACATTTAAACATTCTAATGTTGTTAACATGATGCGGATGACATGATCAAGTTTATGCAAGTTATTAATTAAAGGTTAACATGAAGAGATAAGAAGATGATACGGAGTTTTAGTCACCGTGGTGGAAAGAAAGGGTGCCACGGCAACGATCCGAAAGTGATGCATCGACAACATCTCGGTTTCGGTAACCCGTTGAGAGACCGGTGCAAAAGAAAGATGGCGGAGCTAGCGGAACAAGAAGATGGGGTGATCCCGTCACCGGGTTCCCATGGGTCGGCGACGAGGCAACCGAGGAGCATGACAAAAGGACGAAACGGGCACGGGCAAACACGGGAAACATCTCATACAACACATGCATTCCACGGGTCATCGTCTAGGTGTTATACCTTCGGAACG
>LR738714.1:393934452-394003589 GCA_902687465.1 Secale cereale
GGGGGGGGGGTTCAAGATCGTAGTGGAAGTAGTGGTACACGGGTCGTAGTGGAAGTAGTGGTACACGGCGACGGTGGTCGTTCACGGAGCTTGTTTGTAGAGGTACACATTCGTAGATGTTCGGGGTCGGTGTCGAGGTACTTGGGGGTTCTCGTTCTTGCGACGGTAGTGGTACTTGACGTTTCGCCGTGTAGTCAAACTTGAGGGTCGTCGACGTCGTGGTACTTGCCGTAGGGGTACTTGTCGAGTCGTCGTTTACGTACGGGTACACGGCGACGGTAGTTGTTCACGAGTCTTCGCGACGGTCGCCGTACACGGTTCGTAGACGTTCGGGTCTTTCGTAGATGTACTTGACGCAACACCGAGTGTAGTCGTACACGGGTCTTCGGACTTGCTGGTCTCGGGACTTGGCGACGGTAGTGGTACACTTGTCGACGAGGTACTTGATGATTCTGGTGATGGCGGTAGACATCCATGCGTAGAGGTACTTGACTCGGTCATCTCTGTGCAACACAAAACGAAGCAGGGCTCGACGAAAAAATGCACAGTAGCAGCAGGTTTTGGCGTGTCCAAAGGGCCAGCGGTGATGGCCGTCATCGAACATGAAGAGGCGAGGCCGAGGACAGGGACTTGGCGGGCGACGATGGTGAAGGAGAGGGGCGCGCAGGGAGCTCCTCTGCTGCGGCCTCGTGGCCTGGAGGCGGTCGGGGCCCGGCCGGGCGCTGGAGGCGCTCGAGGAGTGGCGGGGGCGACGCTGGTGACCGGAGGGACGAGGCCTTGGCGCGCTCGGTGCTTGGCAACGCAGGAACATGACCTCCCGGCTGAGGACGGGCGCGCCGTTGCGGCCTTGGCGGGGCGGCGCTCGGGCCTGCGATGCTGAGGACGAGATGTGCCAGCAGCTTGAGCGGAGGAGGGAGAAGGTCGTGATGGCGGGCTCCTGCCGCGGCGGAGGAAGGAGGGGCGGCCGGCGCCCGGCGCTGGAGGACGGCCGCGGAGGGGAAGGGCGCAGGCCTGGAGAGGAGGGAGGCGCGCGGGAGAGGGAGAACAGAGAGAGATCGGGAGAGGGGTTCGATGCGAGATGGGAGCAGGCCTGGCGGCGCTCGGGAGGAGGACGAGGGGACTGGACGCTGGGCGAGCGGTCGGGCTAGGTTAAGATGGGGGCGGCTGAGGTGGGCCTAGAGGGGAAATTGGGCCGGCTGGGAGGGAGGCCACAGCTATAAGGCCCAGGTGGGCTGGAAACTCTCTCTCCCTCTCTGCTGTTATCCAAAAAAAAAAACAGAAAAAAAACAACAAGACGAAAGAAAAAGCAAGGAGGTGGCTAGGGAAGAATTAGGACATGAGGTCAATTTTCCTGGACTCGCAAAAATGTCCATGGTCCACGAAAAATAGGAGAGGCAAGAATGCAAGAGACAAAAATCGAACTCATTTGAATTAAATTCAAATGATTTGAATTAGGGCATGACTTAAAAGTGTCCAAAAGTGTTGAGGTTTTTTGGAGGAACCTCGATAAACGAGAAAAGAAATATAGGGAAGGTTTTTGATGGTGAAACTTGAATTAAGAGGCATGAGGAAAAATATGCAAGTGTGTTGGGGTTAATTCCAAACAAATGGAATATTTATAATATAGCTCCCGAATAATATTGAGAGGCTTTTATATGTTATAAAGAGAAGTCATCCTTCCCTCAATTTAAATGGACCGAAGGTCCACACAATTTATTTAAGTTGAGATGCAAAAGAAATATGACATGATGGCATGATGACATGATGCAATGCAAAAATAAATAACACAAGCACAAATGAAACACACGGAAGAACCCGGAACATCTGGAATATCTGGAATCTTCTGGGACGTCGGTCTTCGGGCGTCACAAGACCCTTGATCAATGGCCGACTCAATAATTAAGTCGGCCTTGCTAGTATTGGCAAACACTGAGCATCGGCTATAGGAGTAGGAGATAAACCCTGGTGAACACCGTTAGCCAGATGTCAGCTTTGCCAACACAATGAATTCTGAGGGCGATATGCAAATATCGGCCATGCATTCTCATCTCAAAGGTGCTCGGGAATCCGTCCACCAAAGTGTGAATAACCGAAATAAGTCAGATGTTTCGGCCGAGGATAAATTCCATAGCGTTGATTTTGATGATACGATTGAATAATGTGCATGACACGCCTCCTGGAGTTTCCTATAGTGAGATAAAAATTGTCGTCCTCGCCTACGGGATTTACACTTGTACTCCCTTGTTTCTGCTGGCTTCGCGACATGAGATGTGATGCCGCACTTGTCTCGAGGATTTCCCTTAGGAACCCAGGCCATGTTCCTCTTCTCCAGCTCTTTGGCCCAAAGCTGTTTCAGCTTCTTCTGTTGCGAATATGGTAAGCCAAGAGGGCGTCCCGGCTGGGATTTGGTTTATGCGCTGGCAAGTTCTTCCTGGCTTTGGGCACCTCCGGCTTGGCCTGTCCAAACTCGGTGATCGGATCCCTGAGATTTACTTGCTTCACTTTCTTGTCCTTAGCAGCCAACATAGACTCGGCTGGCTTTTTGTCATTTGGAGTCGGATCTGAAATAGCACACTTGTGGCCATCCTTTTCTTTCTTCACTTTTTAACACTTGTTGCAATAGAAGGTCGAACATCATTTCTATTTTGACTGCTCCTCTTGGGAACCCATGCCATGTTCTTCTTTCTCAACTCATGTGCACTAAGTTTTTGTAATTCCTTCTCTTGTCAATGCGCTAAGCCGAGTGGGTACCTCGGCTGTGATTCTGTTTCAACCAATGCCAACTCTTTTTTGTCCTTGTGCACTCTCAACTTCTTCCCTTCAGATTTGGCACTTGATTGACTTGCCTTGCCTTTGGTAGCCAATGTCAATACTTTAACTGGCTCTTTGTTATTTGAGAACAAATCTGAAGTAGCACACTTACGACCATCTTTCTTGACCCGGTACACTTGCTTGACCACCTCTTTCTTGTTCCTTGAGCTACGGACCGATTCATTATGATTGAAACGGTCTTTGACGTGTGATTGTTCATCAAATGTTGATCTTTTTGGAGCTGCATAATGTTGGTGAGATGATCTAAAATAAGATGGATAATGTGCCCTTGTATCGTACCTACCCCATGATGGATATGGATTTACATGAGCGTAGGGAGGTATCCACGACATTGGTATTGGCGGCCCAAAAGGAAGATATGAAGTCTGCTTGCTCAACGTCTTCCTTTGCCAATCCCAGTCTTTAGATTTATGCCTTGGGGGTGACTTCGATGCTTTTCCTTCACTCGGCCGATAAGCACTTTTTGCCTCACTTATCTTTTGGTACTTTTCTAATAACTGCGCGAAAGTGACTTTCGGCTTTTTGCTTTTGTGCTTACCATGGCCTTTGCTTTCTTTGGTTGTGCGTGCACCGGTCTTTGAATTCTCTTGTTGCCCCCCAGTGCTAGATGTTACCATTGTAGTGTTGATGGAATTTCCGTCTTCAAGATTGTTCTTGATGCACTTTTTAACAATATCCTTGCTCGAAGACTTGACCCCATCATCATTGACGTGTACATGTCCACTGTTAGATAAATCGGTTGGAGACAGCCGAGTCAACATTTGATGACCGTCAAAATAATCCGACTGTCTAAATGATCGTGCCTCAACAAACTCCAATCGTCCTATCTTGTCCGATTGCTTGACTTGATGGATCATGTTGCAATCTTTGACATTTTGCTTGAACGAACATTGCGTTGGCTCTTGTCTTGACGGCTCGACATCGTGATCAATTATAATAATAGGATTAGTCAGCGATGTACCGATGATGGGATCAACTATGCCTGCGCTGGACGTACACTCCTAGTCCATTAACCGATATTGTGATACCGACTTTGATACAAAACAACCGAGCGGTGTCAGTTTAACATCATCCGACTCGGTTATGCGTTGATTTTCATCCTCCTTTCCCGATGCCCTCGAATCGGCTATCCTGGAGAACTTTGAACCTGGCTTTATATTCCTGCAACCAAAATAATTACAGAATATACGTCTCATCTGAGACCAAATGTTAGCCAGGCATGAAACAAACAAAGTTGCCCATATGAATATAAAGTTCGGTCGGCATGACGGGAACAACTTTGGTTGCGATAAGTTGTCACTATTAGCCTCTATGAATGTTTCCATGTGTTGATCAGCATGATTAGTAACAAGATAATTCGAAACAAACAGATTACTCATCTAGATCGGTCTTTCAAAATTAATTAGAATCTTACTAACGGGTGCATCAATAATACGATTTTGACCGAATCGAAAACTGAGTAAACTCTCGGCTAGGTGTACCTTTGTGAAGTCGTTGGAAGGAGAAGATGGTTGCACCACTGGAACAATACCTTTCTCCACTTTTTAATAATCCTCCAACGCCTCTTCCTATTTTTCTGGATCTCGTGCCTCATCACTTGGATTTCCTGAGTAGATTTGACTTGGATTTCCCGAGTAGATTTCACTCGGATTACCCAAATGGATTCTACTCGGCCGCTCTTCGTCAGCTAAACTTCGTTCAGCTACACGCTCTGGTTCTTGATCTTCATCACTAGCCAAACTTTGTTTGGCCATATAAATTTGCTCTTGATGCTCATCAATTTCTTTGGCACAGAACTCATAGGGCAGCATGTAAGCTCCCTCACATCCAGAAAAATCAAGCATGACCAATTTGTTGCGTTTACCGTTCTTTTGCTCGGTGAAGCTTGCATCTTCTATTTTGGTACACGCATCAATAACTGGCTTGATGCACTCGGCTTTAGCGGCTTTAGCCGGTGATGTACTCGTCTGACAAGATGTACTCGGTTGGCACGATGCACTCGGCTGGCTCGATGCAACGCACTCGGCCTTAAACGTCTCAGTGGTCAATTTGGTTTCAATTGAATCCACCATTGTCTTGTTACTAAAGGAACTGTTCAACTCAGCTATAGACGACTTAGTCATATTTGACTCGGTTTCAACCGAATCACCGTATTAGCCGAGTGAACCCCTTCTTGATGATTTTCTTGCAAAGCTTCTTTTTCATCTTGCTTCAAAAGTGCAGAAGAGCCAACATGGGTGCTACATGGAGGAAGGCACTTGACGTATTCTTGCAAATATCCCACTTCACGCTTCTTCTTGAGTGCTTCATAAGCATGTCGATATTCTGCTGGTAATTCCTCAAGAGTTGGCGTAGTAAATTCGTTGACTCTATTCCCTGTGAGCTTTAACTTGATCTTGTCCACTTGGGCCACATATTTTTCTTTAAACTCAGCCCTGCTTGGATCGGCTTGCCCCCCAATACTTGTACGAACTTTCGGCAATGAATTGATGTTGCCGAAACTTTGCGATTGTATAGGGGGTGTATAACATGCTGCAATGATAGGTGAAGATGTGTGCACTGTTGTTGAATATTTTCTCACGCTAATTTGATCAATCGGCAACACTTCGTCTTCTTTTAAAACCCTAGCTTTTATTGCCTCATAAACAGGAACCAATCCCTTTTCATGCTGCTCCAGGCAAATTGCACTAATCTTCTTATTTTGGGCTAAACTTTTTAATGTAGCCAGAGCCACATCATCTCCTGCAATATTAGGCACATTTGCTCCTATAGAATCTCCATTCACTCGGCCATAACCGCGAAGGCGAGCCAAGTCATGAATATTTTTAGTTTCATATGCCCCTGAATAATTAATCTCATGAGGTGTAGCATATGATGTTTGAGGATAACCAGCCGAATAGCTAATGTAAGCATGGCCGATTTCCCCATCCATCGGCATGTTTGGGGATGAACCCGCATATTTAGAGTCGGCTGCCGATGGATAAAACTGTGAGACACCCTCATGTACATGAGGTGTCATATATTGGTTACTCCAATAAATCTTGTTGTTCACCGGCATATTGAAAGGTGTTGCCGATGCACGACAGTTCAGATTCATAAGTTGCATGTCGTGATTCTGTAAATTCCAAGTTTCTCCAATGGAATATGTCACACCCTGCATTTTGTAACATGTTATTTGCATCAATGAAGCATGAAAATTTGGACCAACAATTTTTTTTGGCATCATTTGGCTTTTATTTGGAATTGAGTTTTTCTTCATGTGCTTTTTATGTGCTCATTAAAGTCAACTATTACCTCTTGTAGAATTCATCTCCACACCCAAAACTTCTGCCCAATGATCATGCCAAGTGTTATATAACAGTATAGTATTTTCTTACAAAATTAATTTGGCCAAAATGTATTTTATAAATTTAGTATTCCTAAAACCCCTGAATTAAGGTTTGCACTGCAAGTGCTTGATTTAGGGTGAGAAAATTATTTCAAAAAGTATATTTGAGACCTAGTAGTCATAGGACTCCCAGAAACCACAAAAGTATAATATTAAAAGATATTTTCCTATTTTATTTAAAAGCTTTTTCTTAAGGCCAGAAATGGTCTTTAATAGGGAAAAATTATTTAAGTATTTCAAAAATATTTGCCAAAATTCAGGGAGACTCATAGGACATATATTGTCCATATATAAGAGTTTCAACACTTGGTCATGTTCAAAATAATGGGCTAATCCCTCCAAAACCCTTTCTGAATATTTCAAGCTTTTGAAATATTTACAAAGGAAATATTCTCCAAAAATTCCAGGGAAATTCTATCATGTCATATATGACATATTTGATGATCTTGCCAAGTCCCATGCCTTGGGAAGCAAGAAAACATCCTCAAAACCCTTCAAAACCATTCTGCCCATATTTGAAGTTTGAGCAACTTTACATTGCCAAACTTGTCCAAATTCTGTCAAGCTTGGTGCACATGCTAGAATGGCCTAATAAGGCATCTAGACCAAATGGCACAAGATTTGGAGTAGAGCAACTTGATCAGAATACCCCAAAACCCTTTCTGTTCAAATGTAAATTTGAACAACTTCACATTACCAACTTTTTACCTGGTGCTTGAAACTTTGTGGGCATGATCAGTACCCCAAATGATGAAACCACACCAAGTGGTGCATCAAGGGGAGATGATTAGCTTGACTTAAACAAGATGAAGCCATTTCTGTTGATTTCTAGGGTTCACCAAAGTTACATTGGCTAGTTTCTTCAAATGAGCCCAAATTTGGTGAAACACCCTATTTTCTTATAACATTCAATCCTGTTAAGTGTCATGGCAAGTGGAGATCATTTGCTTGATCAAAACTTTATCGAACACCTTCTGCAATTTTACCAAAACTACCATCTTGACTACTTTTACTATTTACCTTGGCCTCAACTTTCTACCACAGCTTCATCTAGTTACTATCTACCTCCAGTAACCCCCCCATGTCTCCAGCTCCATGATTGAGGGGTAAAAACCCTAGATCACCTTGCTGAACAGCCATTTTCTACCAAGTCACCAGCTTCCTCTCTCTCCCCTTGACTCTTCAGAGCATCCAAAGCCATAGACGAGCTGCTTGCATCACCCTGGACCCCCCAGACACGGTGGACGCGCCCAGAGGGCCAATGGCATGCCGTGGCATGCGATAAGGCCGCTCCAGAGCGCGCTACAGTGCGCCCCCGCACTGTAGCTTTGCTCAATCCAGCGCAGCCGACAGCCTCGAGCTCTCCCCTCGCGCCTCCCAACGCCCCTCGACGTCCGCAACCTCCACCGGTGCTGTCCCCCTCCTCTCTCTCCCTCCAATGGCCGCCTTCGCACGCGCACCGGCCGCCCGCAACGTCCACTCGACGGCCTCACACGCGCGAACCCTCCGGCGCTGCCCCCGCTCCTCCTCTCTCCTCTACTAGGCGTAGGGCTCGTCCAGCAACGCCACAGACACACTCCCGTCGCCTCCCGTGCGCTGTGGCGTCGAGCAGAAGCTCGCCGGCGCATAGGTCCACGGGACCTCGCCGTTCCCCTATAAATAGGACCCCCCCGAGCCCTCTACTCTACACCAATAGCCTCCCCTCATCCCCTTTAGCCCTCCAGCACCACTAGTTCGTCCCCGAAGAGCCCCAGTGCTCGGGATCGACCGGAGCTCCGCCGCGTCGGGCAGCCGGCGATCTCGAGGTACAGGCCCTCTCAGCCCCTCCTTTTGCTCGATTCGGAACCGCCGCACGTCACTGATGCATTCCCCTCCATTTTCCCCTTCTGCAGCTGCCGGAAACGAGCTAGCCAGCAGCTTCCCGACGACCCTCCGCCGTCCCACCTCGCCGCCGACGAGCCAGGCCTCCCCGGCGAGTCGCACCACCACCACTACATCCGCGACTCACTGCTGAGTCGATCCCTGCCATCCGTTTGCCCCGCCGTGCCCGGATTCGTTGCCGGTGAGCTCGCCGTCGCCGTGGCCGAGAGGTTGAAGATGACAGGCGGGCCCCGCCTGTCATCCTCACCACCCTCTCCCTCCCCTCACAGCCGCTGACCGCCAGGCCCCGCCCGTCAGGTTTGAAATCCTGACGTGCGCGTGCTGGCGCCCGAGGGGCTGGGCTATTAGGCCTAGGCCGTGCACTGTGGCCGTCCTGGCCCAGTTGCACAGGGCCTTTTCTTCTTTTCTTTTCTGTAAAAACTTCAAATAATTTTACAGAAATGAATATTTGTCCAAATAAATTAATTCCAACTCCTAAAATCTTGTAATATTCCAACCTATTTAATGGTGTCACTTTCACACATATCCATGAAACTTTTCTGTTCTGTTCAAATTTAAATTCAAATTTGAGCATTAAAACTCCTGTTCAAAAATCCCTAGATTCCATTCTGTAACTCCAAAACTCCAACTAAGAATTTTCTCCATCTTTGTTTTCCCTATAGTATTTAACAAAAATAAGTTGACATTTTTCTGAGCACTTTGATTTTTCAGTTTTCATTGTGGTCTTATTTTCCCCTTGTTATTTTGCGACGATTAGATCCCGTATTTGACGAAGTTGCTGAAGAAGGAGAAGGAGAAGGATTTGAAGACTTTGAAGACCAAGCCAATGCAGGCAAGCAACCCTTTGACCATGATACACTTGTGTTCTTCGGAACCCGTTTGTTTCCGAATGCATAGTGATAGAATGACGGTGGTGATCTAGTTGAAACCACCACATGATGCATGCTTACTCATGATCTTGCTATGTGCTAGATGTCATGCAAATGGTTAGTAGTGATGCTTAGTGATGCATGTGTGACATGAAACCTTCGTGGATGAAATCTTTTCATAAACCCGCTCGGGTGCCCCTAATGCCCGAGGGTGATGTGGAGTTAGGTCATCACTTGAGGAAGAAGTGATGTGCCGGTAAAATCTTGTGCATGGGTGAAATAATGGATTAGATTTATGTGTGACTACCGTCCCAACCAAACATGTGCAACCACTCTACCCCTTATGGGACGGGGCTTTATTGATTACTTAGGTCGATACTAGCATGGTGCCCGCATTACTAGTGACGGGAAGACTTGAGGTCTTTCCCGGGACGGGGTCGTGCTTGGATAGACGACCATGACTGTTTTCACAGGGCACCGGACACACCGTTGGTCCCTTCGGGTACGCGTGACATTGAAATTAGGGCAAGTCCCGTGTTCTACTGTTTGTACTCGAGGGCCGTGTACCAACGAGTGGACTCTATGTTAGTGTCATCTAAGGAAAGATAATGTCCGGGTGCTTCCCCCGAGTACTTGAGGTACTGCGGGATTGTGGATGACACGAGCGCTTCCCGGATCTTGTGGGTAAAGTGCGCAACCTCTGCAGAGTGTGAAACTATTCGAATAGTCGTGTCCACGGTCATGGACAGTTGGGTGGTGGTACTTAAACTATGTCCAGAATTTTACCGCATCGATGAAAGTATGTGTGTGATGAGTCAAGGTGGTGACTTGACTCGATGAGTTGAATCATATTCATGTTGATATAGGTAACCTGTTTTCGAGGTTACGTGAACTCGTTGATGCATACACTTGATGGTAGAATATTTATTCTAGCCCATTGCTAGATTGCTCATTATTGTTCAATTGCATTGTTACTTTGAACCACATCATGGGTTGCTTGCGAGTACATTCAAAGTACTCATGGGCTTGCCACTGGTGATTTAATTGGCCAGGCATGGAGGAACAGGAATATGAAGAAGAGTTCTTTGGAGACGAACATGCGAACTAGGACGCTATCCCAGTCAGAATGCCTGTAGGGTTAAGGCAGATGGCATGGGTTCTACCTATCATCGAAGACTTCCGCTATTTGAGTTATTTGCTATTCAGCCCTTGAGGCTTTATCTATGTAAGACATGGCCATAATGGCCTTAATTTGTGTAAGACGATATGTATGGATGTAAGACTCTTGTTATTCAGCTTCTGTGTGTTCAGTGAGCATTGATCTCTGGGATCACTGTACACGTGCATTCGGTGATCTCGACTTCGAAGTCGGGATCCCCACAGAATAACTAGTCGGCCTTTGCTTGTTAGGGCTAGCCGACATGACATATCCATTGAAAGATCTAGCAACATCAACATAATGGCTATTTGCATCTACGTAAGGAGATTGATGATACATGTTACCGTTGTAGATTGTAGCCGCTTGATGACGCTCTCCTCGTAGCAAGAACATGCTAGAGACTGTTCAAAGCTTCGTCCCCAGCGGAGTCGCCAAAAAGTGTGTTCGCACACGAACACGTCACCATGTACCCACGACGACGGGGGTGATGCACCGCAGCTCACGTCAAAGGAGACTGTCGGTGTACAAAAAGAGGGGTACACTTTTTGTACCACTATGACTGTGCACGGGCAGTCTGAGCCATGGGCACCACCACACCAAGCATGGCGAGGGAGGCGAGCCGGGGCAAGACCGAAGCTTGACGGAGACTGGAGCGATGCCAAGAACAAGACCACAAAGAGTAAAGGGACGAAGCGGTTCTCCCTGGCAAGATCCTTGCCGGGCCAGCCCCGGCAAGACCCTTGCCGCGGCAGCTCGCCCCGTGCCTACGGAGCGAATCACCCTTGAGTCCACCGTCCCCATGGGGCGAGGATTCGGGAGATATCCCCGTGGTGGCATGGAGATCTTTGTGAAGACATTCAAGATCAGATACAAGTTAAGAAGACGATGACCTTTGGCGGGATTCCAGCCAAGGAGAACCACAAGGCCTCCCGCAAGCACCTTGCCGGGGATGACAGCAGGCGCCACGGCAGGAGCCTTGCCGGAGCCCCGGCAAGGCCCTTGCCGAGGACGCCCGCAGGGCCACCATCAGGGCCGCACCAACCAGATTTCCACCGACCCACGCAGTTGCCGACCCAACCAGCTGGACTGGCTCCTGCATGGCAACCCACAGATCTTCGTGGAGGCCCGCTGTTGCGCCACCTCAGCTGCCTGTCTGCCTACATGGCACCTCAGGCACTGCTGGCCAGGGCGCGTGTCAACACGAGGAGGGGCGGCGACGGACAAGACAGACGTCTCCCCTCGTCCCCGATAAAGCAAGGACACCTAAGCTAGGCGCATTAAATGCGCCTTGTCCTGTAATGCGAGGGATAACCTCGCATCACTGTATCCTTTCCACCTCCTGTGTGCCACTGTGGTGACCCCTTTTCCCTGTAAAAGGAGGCCCGAGGCGACCAGGAGGGGGATTCGGCTTTTTAGAACTCCTCGCGACTCTCTTGGAGCTCCTCACTAGCTGAAGAACACAAACATATAATCCACCAAAGCAGGAGTAGGGTTTTACGCGTCTTTGCGGCCCGAACCTGGGTAAAGGAGCCGTGTCCTGACTGTTAGATCCGCTCTTCTCTCAACCCGCACCCCGCAACCGTAGTAGGGATTCTTGTGATCCCATAGGTGTCGATCCAAATACACCGACATCTTTGGCACGCCAGGTAGGGGGTGCAGTTGTGAGAATCGGCTCTAGTGGTTGGCCCGACGTTCTCTCGTCTTCGTGGCCATTTGAGGAGGCCGGAAGACCTGCGCTCGAGCGACTGCAAATAAAAGCTAAGTTACATCGAACCTTGGATATTTCTACCCTATTATTTAAAGTTATTATCCTCGGAGCTGTCATTTTTTGTGCAAAAAGAAACCTACACGCAGATGGGGCCCTTCCCGATCGGTAAAGCCTTTGTTCT
The DNA here is from genome assembly GCA_902687465.1 of Secale cereale. Classification (NCBI taxonomy): domain Eukaryota; kingdom Viridiplantae; phylum Streptophyta; class Magnoliopsida; order Poales; family Poaceae; genus Secale; species Secale cereale. The sequence continues at coordinate 393,946,471 of LR738714.1, forward strand.
ATTTCGAGTCCGCTCAACAGTTCAAACGGCTGCGTTTGAAATGGTAGGATAGCCTTCCTCAATTGACAAAGCTCTCGACTCTGACTCGAGTCAAACTCGACAGTTCGAGCGGCTGCGTTGAGAACGGCAAGGTGGCGGACCCGGCAGCACGCTGGCCCGGCAGGCCAATGGGGACCCGTCCCCAAGACGCCGCCTTGGGTATTTCACGCCGGCAAGCCTACCCAGTTAACGTAGGTTGGACACACAAAGAGGCAGCAAACAGGAAAATAACATGCATGGTTCTGAAGATATTTCAAAGTTATATTACATCATGCCATCGATGCGGTTCTAACTAAAGATAAAATTTGTCTTGGTCATGAACCCGCAGCGGCAAGGAAGAGCGGGATGCCTAATCCCGGCACTGGCCCTCCACCCTCTTGATTTCGTTGATGCGGCTGATGACAGGCTTAATGCGCTCCTTGAGCGCCGTGAGGTTGGCATCCTCCGGCAAGCTGTCCATCGCGGCTTCGAAGTCGAGGGCGGGGTTCCAGAACGCCACCTTGGTGAGGACCTTGGTCATGACCCCCCGGCAGAGCCGCCGGGCTTCCCCGGCGAGCGTGGCCGTTCTGTTGGAGTGAAGATCAGTCAATGCACTAAGGACGCCCTCGAAGAATAGGGTCATCTTGGCGTTGACGGAACCGCTCCATTCAGGGGCATACCTCACGTTTGGCATCCCCATGAGGGCCAACTGTGAGGTAACCCCGCAGGCGATGTCCTCCAGCCGACTGATCCACCTGTTCTCCTCCACCATGTATTCCTGGTGGGAGGCGCCCTCGTCCGCCCACAGCTGCTTCTCCTCCTCCAGGCTCTTAGCCAAGGCCTCCTCCCGAGCACAGCTCTCCGCCAGCATCTTCTCGAGATTCTCCAGCCTCAGCCTGAGATCTCTGATGGAGTTTTGCACCTCGGAGAGCTCCCTAATACTGCTGATGATCGCTCCCTGCGCCTCTGTCAAGGCGCAGTCGAGCCTGTTCTTCTCGTTGGATAGCCTGAGGGCCTACTCCTTCAGCCCGTCCCGTTCCAGCTCCAGCTCTTGTACCTTGCCGGCATGGGCCAGGGCTTGGGCATCGAGCGCCTCCTTGTGCCTTTGCCCCAGCTTGCGAGTCCGCCGCTCGACAAGAGCCTCGAGCTCCTCATCCTTGCCGCGGAGTGTTGCGGCAAGCTTCGCCTCACACGCGGAGAGGTCCTCTTCCTGGTAATCGAGGGTGGCTTGATGCTGATTCCGGGCGGCCTCCGCCGCAGCAGCCAAGTTCGCTGCCTCTTCCTGGGCCTTCTCGATGGCCGCCATCTTCATGATGAGCTCCACGTTACGCTTGGTCAGTTATTCCTGGGAGGCCCTCTGCTCCTCGCGGGACTGGTGGTACCAGGTTTGCGCCTCAGCGACGCGCGCCTGGAAGTCCGCCTCCACGTCGTCCACCGCTGCCGTTCTGGACTTAACCTTGTCCAGACGGGCATGGTAGAGCGCCTGGAGCTTCCGAAAGTTGGCCCCCATGGCCCAGAAGAGCTGCCCCTCGGGGGAGCCGTCACCGCCGGCGCTCGGTTCATCAACAACCTCGAGCCCGGTGGCGGCGAGCACCTCGCCATCAAAGACTTCCTCCCCGGCGGGCGCCCGGGAGCTTGACGCCCCGGCAAGATGGACGAAAAGGTTGTCGTACACCTTCAGATACCTGCCGGGGCCCGAGGTCACGAAGGAAGAAGGCTGATCATCAATCACCTCTTCCTCGGCTATGGCCTTGCAGGCCTCCCCAGCAGGCCCACCGCCGGCACCCTCGGCTGCACCCTTGGCGGCATCCTCAGCGGCCTTGTCCGTGGCGGCCCCGGCGGTGTCCTTGGCGGCCTCCTCGGCGGCGATCTTGTCGGCCTCCGCGGCGGCCTCCTCGGCAACCTCCTTGATGACGGCATCCACGTCCTCCGCATCCGTTGAAGGAGGGCCTGGACCATGATGGGGATGATGAAGTCAAGAAAAAGCGCAAGGGAAAATCAAAGACAAAAGACAGGAGACTCACTAGTGCCGGGCTGTGAAGCAGAAGTTTCCTCCCCGCCGGCGTCGGACGTCGGGGCCGGGCCACCAGCGCCCAAGTTCCCCTCCTCCTCCATGCGTGTGGGCTCCATGCTTGGTGCCCTTGCTGGGGACGCCCCTCGTGGCGGCGTGGTCGATAGGGGTGGTGTGTTGGTAGTAGCCCCCTGCGGCTCCTCCTGCTGCTGCTCCCGTCCTACAGAACTGACAAGGTTAGCACCTTTAGCATCGAACGCCTACTGCATGTCGAGCGAGAAGAGGTTGACGGACTTATGCTAGGGGCTGTGCCAGGGGCTGCTGTCGGAGCTGCTCAACACCACCAATGGTGTCCCTGAAGCCCTAGCCGGGGGCTGGCTGCTCGCCGATGCTTTGGCCCTCTTCACCCTCTGGCCAACGTCTCCGCGTCCCTGAAGAAGCAAAAACAAATCAAGATGAGTGGCATGATCTAGGAAGATGGAAATGACGATAAGGAATGGAATACTTACTCGTCGTCCATCGCCTCCTCCTCCACCGTTTTCCTCTTCCTCTTCGGGCTGAGGGGCCCGATGTTGAAGGGGAACTCCGTGTCGCCCTCCGAATCGATGTCTGTCGGGGGAGGCGAAGAAGGGGGCGGAGTTTGTGTGCGCCTCGACGAAGAGGGAGCTGCCGCTTTCTTCTTCTCGGCGGCCTTCGTCGACCTCTTCGCCGCCGTGGCCCTCGTGAGGCGCCCGGACCCCTCCAGGGCCAATTGAGGCAGAGCAGTCTTGCCGGGCCGGACCGGCTTGCCAGAACAGGCCCGCCGCAAGACTCGGCCTCTTCCCCTGGCTGGCGCCGGGCCAGCCGCCGCGTCCTCCTCCTCCGACGACTCGTCGGCCGCGTCTTCAACCAGTGGAGCTCCGATGCTGGCGCTGCTAGCCTCTCCGGCAGCCGCCGCCCATTGAGCGAACTCCTCTTCCTCCGCAGCCGCGGCGTCCTGATCCTCCATACCCCCGGCGCTGCCGGCCTCCCTGATGAGCTGCACCTCCCTCGCCCTAGCGGCGATGTAGTCCAGCTCCTCCTGGGTGGTTTCCCTGACGAGCCACCGCTCGGTGTCAGGATCGATGCACACCTCAACCAGAGTGTCGAAGAACTGCTGCACGACCTCGTCCTCCGGCTCCTGCCAGCTCGGGACGGGGCCGTGCGCGCTGCATTCCGGCATCATGGCGACGATCTCAGACTGGCGAGAATTGTTGCACAGCGGGACCACTCCCGCTGGCAGCCTGAAGAGCTGCCCCTTGACGGCCTTGCCGGCCTTTGCGGCAGCCTTCGCAGCCTTGCCGGTCCGCTCGACCTCGCCATCGCGACCCACTTCCAGCTGGAAGAGCTGCTGACAGAAATGGGCATGTCCCATCACTATGAGGTTGTGGTCGAGGCCAGTGCGGAGCCGCATGACGTCAGCCGGGTTCCTGAAGAGCCAGGCTGGCCTCCCCTTGTTGTGCAGCGGGGCGATCCGACGGCGGATGAAATCCTCCCCGATCATCTCGAGGGTGAGCCCGGCCTGGACGAGCCGGTTGATCCTGGTGAAGGCAACAGTGAGCCTCCCGTCGACAGCGTCGACGTCGCTCCAATCGCTGCCACGGACCGGCGGCGCCCGACGGACCCTGCAGAATGTTGGCGGCTCGTCTTCCTCACTCCAGCACCACCGGCCACACCATTCGTCCCACCTCTCCATCACGGCGCCCTCCGGGTACACTACCTTGGGTCTTGGAATCCAGGTGATGCATCCAGAGACTGCGCCTCCCGGCTGGATCCGAGGGATGAAATAGTGGCGGAAGAGTGCCGTGTTGGGCTGCACTCCGACAAAGCCCTCGCAGAGGTGCGCAAAGAAAGCCATGCACGCCACCGCATTTGGGGTAAAATCCAAAAGGCGGAAGCCAAAGGTATGCATGACGTCACAGAAGAAATCGGAGAAGGGGGGACACAACCCGCAAGAGAAGTAATCGACAAAGAAAGGGTACCGATTTGAGCCAGGCTGGGCGCAAGCGGCCGGAATGACGCGCATCGCCGGATGGCCCAAGCCTTTCCCCCCATCTCCGCCCCCAAAGGGGTTTGAAGGCGGCCCGGAGCTCGAAGACATCAACCAACGACGGGATGAAGAAAGCGGCCTTCGTCCGATCCCCCGTAAACGCATCCTCCGGCAGCGCCACAGGACCGGCGCCCTTGGCCGCCCCTTTGCCCTTGGCGGGTTTGGGACGCCATAGCGGCTGAGTGGGAGGGCTGAGGGAAGGAGATGGCGAAGCAACCACGGCAGACGACGGCAGAGGCTTCGGAAAGAAGGAAGAAGGGGAACAGTGGCTCTGAGATTGGACGAGGCGCGAAGAAAATGGAGGAAGTGAGCAGCGCGCTCGTGGTTATTCCTTTTTATGGGGGAAAACGCGGGCCGCCTCCTTTCGCATTTACTGCGACATGATGCATGCCTGCGGAAACTGCCCCATGCATGCCGCCCACGTCACGCACGCCCCTCCACCCCGCGCCACGCGCGCGGGTCGTGGGAGGCGCAGCGCGCGGAAATTTTACCACGGTGAAAACCGCCCCGCCTGCCCACGCACCGTTTTGGGCCTGGCCCAACAACGTGTCGCTTATGTATGGCCCAGGCCCGGGGGCTCCTGTCGGTGTACAAAAAGAGGGGTACACTTTTTGTACCCCTATGACTGTGCACGGGCAGTCTGAGCCACGGGCACCACCACACCAAGCATGGCGAGGGAGGCGAGCAGGGGCAAGACCGAAGCTTGATGGAGACTGGAGCGACACCAAGAACAAGACCACAAAGAGTAAAGGGACGAAGCGGCTCTCCCCGGCAAGATCCTTGCCGATGCCAGCCCTGGCAGCCCCGGCAAGACCCTTGCCGCGGCAGCTCGCCTCGCGCCTACGGAGCGAATCACGCTTGAGTCCACCGCCCCCATGGGGCGAGGATTCGGGAAATATCCCCGTGGTGGCATGCAGATCTTTGTGAAGACATTCAAGATCAGATACAAGTTAAGAAGACGACGACCCTTGGCGGGATTCCAGCCAAGGAGAACCACAAGGCCTCTGGCAAGCACCTTGCCGGAGATGACAGCAGGCGCCACGATAGGACCCTTGCCGGAGCCCCGGCAAGGCCCTTACCGAGGACGCCCGCAGGGCCACCATCAAGCCCGCACCAACCAGATTTCCACAGACCCACGCAGCTGCCGACCCGACCAGCTGGATAGGCTCCTGCGTGGCAACCCACAGATCTTCGTGGAGGCCCGCCGTTGCGCCACCTCAGCTGCCTCTCTGCATACATGGCACCTCAGGCACTGCTGGCCAGGGCACGTGTCAACACGAGGAGGGGCGGCGACGGACAAGACGGACGTCTCCCCTTGTCCCCGATAAAGCAAGGACACCTAAGCTAGGCGCATTAAATGCGCCTTGTCCTGTAATGCGAGGGATAACCTCGCATCACTGTACCCTTTCCACCTCCTGTGTGCCACTGTGGCGACCCCTTTTCCCTATAAAAGGAGGACCGAGGCGACCAGGAGGGGGATTCGGCTTTTTAGAGCTCCTCACGACTCTCTTGGAGCTCCTCACTAGCTGAAGAACACAAACATATAATCCACCAAAGCAAGAGTAGGGTTTTACGCATCTTTGCGGCCCGAACCTGGATAAAGGAACCGTGTCCTGACTGTTAGATCCGCTCTTCTCTCAACCCCGCGCCCCGCAGCCGTAGTATGGATTCTTGTGATCCCATAGGTGTCAATCCAAATACACCGACATAGACCCGCCAGAAGCGCGGTACGCAAGACAATCCGGCGGGCGCTTTTGTAGACCCAAAACCCCACACGCCCGGGAGGGACCCCGTCAGGGGCGCAGCGGCTATGGGCTGCCCTAGGTCGACCTGATCGCCCCTAAGGCCTCGAGGTTCACCGCCCTGCAATGAAGAAGAACAAACGCAGAACGAGGAAGAAGATACAAGGGTAGGGGATAGATGAACACGAAAAAGAAGTAGATGTGTTTGTTCGATTGTGTGTTGTTCAATCGCCCGTAACCCCTTAGGTATATAGTAGGCGGCTGGACTTCCCGTGCAAGGAAAAGGCTTGGATTCACGTCCAAAACCCTAGCCAAATTCGGATTGGTTTTGTCCGAACTTTCCAAAACTGTTCGGTATAAATTGGCTGTACCTTGCGGGTAATTTTTGAGGTGGTAAACGACCTCGGATGGAAAAGATCCCAAAAGCAATCTTGACCGTTTCGAAAAGGCGAACAACTTTCATGTTGAACGTTCTTCGATTTGAAGCACTTTTCTAGGCCAAAACGGTCACGAAATACAGACTGTTATTCGCGCTACCCATCAGGCACGTGGCTGGTGGGGCGCGCCACTTATGGCTGTGTGACAGGGCTGTGTTCCGATGGCTGTAACTTTTGCATACGAACTCGGATTGGGACGATTTTTATATCAAAATGGATCGTCTCGATGAGGCGAAGACAATTCATGTCGAAAGTGTTTCCATATGAGGCAGTCTTGGTGGTCTAATCTGCCGAATACTGCTCTAGATATAAAATCTCAGTGCTTTGAGCATTGTTTAGGCACTCGAGATGAGATCGGATGATGATGGCCCAAACTTCAAAGATGTTCACCTCGACAATACGAAACTTTTTCACCTTGAACACTTTTCCATTTGAGGCCATATTATTTGCTTTTTATACCGTGCCAAAATCTGGTGTCAACAATTATATGAGATGATCATGTTTTGTAAAGTTATTGGCAACCGACAGGAGCCTTATGGTTGTCTCTTTATTGTACGAATTGCGAATGCCATGTAATTGCTTTATTTAATCACTATGAGTTAGCGATAGTAGTAGTAGCAATATTTGGCGAGACAACCACGACGCTACAATGAAGATCATGGTGTCAAGCCGGTGATGATGGAGATCATGACGATGCTTTGGAGATGGAGATAAAAAGCACAAGATGATGATGGCCATATCATGTCACATATTTTAATTGCATGTGATGTTTATCTTATTAAGCTTCTTATTTTGCTTAGAATGACGGTAGCATTATAATATGATCCCTTACAAAAATTTCAAGGTACAAGTGTTCTCCCTGAATATGCACCGTTGCGAAAGTTCGTCGTGCCGAGACACCACGTGATGATCGGGTGTAATAAGTTCTACGCTCAAATACAACGGGTGTAAGATAGTTTTGCACATGCATAACTCGGGTTAAACTTGACGAGCCTAGCATGTACAGACATGGCCTCAGAACACTGGAGACCGAAAGGTCGAGCGTGAATCATATAGTTGATATGATCAATATAAAATGTTCACCATCGAAAACTACTCCATCTCACGTGATGATTGGACATGGTTTAGTTGATTTGGATCACTTGATCATTTAGATGACTAGAGGGATGTCTATCTAAGTGGGAGTTCTTTAGTAATATGATGAATTGAACATTAATTTATCATGAACTTAGTCCTGATAGTTTTTGCATATCTATGTTGTTGTAGATTAATGGCCCGTGCTACCGTTCCCTTGAATTTTAATGCATTCCAAGAGAAAGCTAAGTAGAAAGATGATGGTAGAAATTACACGGACTGGGTCCGTAACTTGAGTATTATCCTCATTGCTGGACAGAAGAATTATGTCCTGGAAGCACCGCTAGGTGATAGACCTGCTGCAGGAGCAACTCTAGACGTTATGAACGTCTGGCAAGCTCGTTCTGATGACTACACGATAGTTCAGTGTGGCATGATTTACGGCTTAGAATCGGGTCTTCAAAGACGTTTCGAACGTCATGGAGCATATGGGATGTTCCAAGAGTTGAAGTTAATATTTCAAGCAAATGCCCGGATTGAGAAATATGAAATTTCCAATAAGTTCTACAGCTGCAAGATGAAGGAGAACAGTTCTATCAGTGAACACTTGCTCAGAATGTCTGGGTACTACAATCATATGACTCAACTTGGATGTAAAGTTGATGAAGACAGTGTTATTGATAGAGTTCACTACGAAAAAAAGACACATCAATGACATTTTGGGCCGAACGAAATATTTTTCTGTCATACTTATGACACTTCTATGACGATAATTATGACAAAACCTAATATTATCATAGATGTGGTGGGGTCCTACTTCTATGAGAAAAAATCATGATAGAAAATGGGCTTTTCATCCTAGGCGGGCCGGAGACGCAGCTGCATGATATTCTTTGGGCCGTCCATGACCGAAAAAACCGTGGTAGAAGTGCGAGCGAGGAAAATATCGGGGTGTTCCCGGTTATGGTGGGTGGTCGGGGCCGAGCGATGCGCGTTTCTCTTGTACACGCAAGCGCGTGGGTGCGAGGCGTTGGGCTCTAACTGAACCTGAGCGAGGCGTTGGGCTCTAACTGAACCCGAGCAAGGCGTTGGGCTCTAACTGAACCCGAGCGATTGGACTGCAGGCTACGCGTTATTGAACCTGAGCGATCGATCGATGGCTGTTAACTGAACCCGATCGATCGATTCCTTCGCTACTGATACTAACTGAAGCCGATCGATGCTGCCTCTGTATGAACATTGAGCGTTGCTAGGGGGGTTTGGATAAATAGTTCCCGGTGGGGGTGGATGAACAGGACCCCGTGGTGTTGCCTCTGGATGAATAGGACCCCGATCGATCGAGCCGGTTGGGGTCGGATGATCAGGACCCCGTGGAGGGCTGGATGAACAGGACCACCCCGTGGAGGGCAGGATGAACATTAGACGGTGGAGGGCGGGATGAAGAGTAGCCCATGGAGGGCTGGTTGAATAGGAGCCCATGAGAGGGCTGGTTGAACAGTAGCCGGTGGAGTAGCGCGTGGTGGAGGCTGGATGAACAGGAGCCCGTGGATGAATAGTCGTAGGTGGAGGCTGGAGGAGGTCGACGGTGGATGAATAGTAGCCCGTGGAGGCTGGAGGGGGTCGACTATGGAGATGAACATGACCTCGTTTTGACCGTAGCGCTCCAACACAAGTCTGTTTCCTCCGTTTTGTGGTACTCCACACCCCTTTCGATCAATAGGACCCCCATTTAGACCGTAGGAGGTCCATTTCCTCTGTTTTGCGATACGCCAGACCCCTCCCGATGAATAGGATCCCATTTCGAACGTGGCCGGTCGAACACAAGGTCGTTTCCTCCGTTCTGCGGTATGCGAGGGCTCGTTTCCATCGGCTGTTCCGTCCAAGCCCTCCCGATGAACACGACGACGCATTCCATTCCGACCCAGCCGGTTGGCTCCCCATGAACACGATGACGACGCTGTTTCTCCGTTCCGACCCAGCCATGTACACGAGCCCTGGCTGTACATATGCGCGAGTAGGCGTTCGAGGCCCTGCCCGTATGTACGTACATGGCCGTATTTTCTTTCTTGCACACTGGCCGCTGTACGTACGTGTACATGCTACGTGCACGCCTCTACTACGACACGTGAGCGCCTCTACATCAACCAGTATGTATGTACAAGTTCGCGACCAGAATGACAACGGTACATACGCTTCGACCAGGTGGGTCCCGACTATTAGTCACTTCCTTGTGTACGAAGATGTAGCTGGTGGGTCCCAGGAGTCAGGGGGCGATTTTTTTTTGCCCGAACGCATTTCCTTGCGTGCGAAGATGTAGCTGGTGGGTCCCAGCAGTCAGGGGGGAACATTTTTTTCGCGAAATAGAGTGGCCCGTCCGGTGGGTCCCCGCTGTCAGGTGGAGGAATAGTTATTTTGAGCGTAATAAGGAGGCACTTCCTTGCTGCGGCCATGGACCCAGCTGTCAGCCTCTCCATGTATTGTCCATGTCAGGTGTAAGCCGTTCCTTGACCACGTTGACCACGCTGCGCTGAGAGAACCAGGGCATGGACGACGGCGAGGCCTAAGAAGGGGACAACGCGAAGCCGGGGAAGACGTGGCAGTGGATGCCCACGCGTAGAGGAGTACGAGGGTTCACTGGTTCGCTGCGGTGTGAGGCTGCCGTCATCGCTAAATAACAGGGGGTGTGGGTGCGTAGAGGGATGGCCTGGCCAGTGGTGGGAATAGTAGGGGGCAGTGAGGCCTCCGCGGCAGCATAGCCGCCCACGGGAGGCAGGAGCATGCGGCACGACCGGCACTGCTTTGGGCGGCTGGAGCAACAAGACTAGAGGTTGAAGAAGCACTACGGCTGTTGGATGGACATCGTACGGTCACTGGAGCTAGAATGATTCATATTGACTAAGTTGACAAAGCACTCCATCCCCGACAACTCTGTAGGCCCACAAGTCAGCCTCCTACCAAGGTGGGTCCCAACCAGCAGGGGGAGTATCCATTTGTTTGTGCGTAATAAGGAGGCACTTCTAGTGGGTTCGAGCTGACAACGGGGATAACATTTTTTTCAAGCAACACGGTGGCCCGTTCGGTGGGTCCAAGCAGTCAGGGGGGAAACATTTTTTTCGCGAAATACGGTGGCCCGTCCGGTGGGTCCCCGCTGTCAGGTGGAGGAATCATTATTTTCCGCGTAATAAGGAGGCACTTCCTTGCTGCCGTCGTGGACCCAGCTGTCAGCCTTTCCACATACAGTCCACGTCCGATGGAAGCCGTTCCTTGACCACGTTGACCACGCCGTGCCGAGAGCACCCGGGCGGTGGACGACGGCGAGGATTAGGAAGGGGACGACGCGGTGCCAGGGAAGACGCGGCATTGGAAGCCCGCGCAGAGAGGAGTACGAGGGTTCACTAGTTTGGCTGCGGTGTGAGGCTGCCGTCGCCGCAGGGCCTGGCCAGTGGTGGGAATAGTAGGGGCGGTGAGGCCTCCGTGGCAGCACATCCGGCCACGGGAGGCAGGAGCATGCGACACGACCGGCGCTACTTTGGGCGGCTGGAGCAAGAAGACCAGAGGTTGAAGAAGCACTACAGTCGTTGGATGGACATCGTACGGTCACTGGAGCTAGAATCGTTCATATTGACTAAGTTGACAAAGCACTCCGTCCCCGTCAACTTAGTAGGCCCATAAGTTAGCCACCCACCAAGGTAGGTCCCAACTAGCAGGGGGAGTATTCATTTTTTTCGTGCGTAATAAGGAGGCACTTCTGGTGGGTCCGAGCTGACAGCGGGGGGAACGTTTTTTCGTGAAGTACGGTGGCCCATCCGGTGGGTCCTAGCAGTCAGGTGGGAAACGTTTTTTTGCCAAATACGATGGCCCGTCCGGTGGGTCCCTGCTGTCAGGTGGAGGAATAATTATTTTCCGCATAATAAGGAGGCACTTCCTTGCGGCTGCCGTGGACCCAGCTGTTAGCCTCTCCACATACAGTACTCTTCCGATGGAAGTCCTTCCTTGACCACGTTGACCACACTGCGTCGAGAGCACCAGGGCGGTGGACGACGACGAGGCCTAGGAAGGGAACGACACGGAGGCAGGAAAGACTCTGCAGTTGTTTCCCACGTGGAGGGGCGTATGACTGTAGGTGGGTTTACTGGTTCGTCTGCCGTCGCCGGAGAATAACAACAGGTGTGGGTGGGTAGAGGGACGGCTAGGCCAGCGATGGGAGTACGGTGGGGCGGTGAGGCCTGCGCGGCTGCATAGCCGGTCACGGGGAGGTGGGAGCAGGCAGTCCCGCCGACACTTGTTTGAGTGGATGGAGCAGGAAGAGCAGAGATTGAAGAAGCACGACGGCCGTTGGATGGACATCCAACAGTCACTTCTTGTGCGTCAACTTTTTTTAGGAAAGCCTGAATTCTGTGGAAAACATCATACAGCCCATCTGCCATTATTTCTAATAATGTAAATCCCATTTGCTAATTCTTAAGGTTTTTTTTGGAGACCATATTCTTTTAGTTAGCATTACAGCCCATATTGTGGCCATGGTTAAAAAATTATATGAAATTTTGCATATTTCGGTGCGGTCCGAACTGTTTCTAATCCCGACATTTGGAGTCTCATTCAAACTAATTTTAAAAATAAATGTATATCAATATAAAATCAAACAAATTGTCCACACATAAAAATCAATGCAATTTCAAATCTCGAAATGAAAAAAAAAGAAATTTTAAACTTATTGCCGGTTTGATGTGTTTTAAAAATGTACATCCCATTTCTCATTACTCATAGGCCATTTTCTCAGCCAGCCAAATGAAGCTCTCATCGTCTTGAAAGATTTGCAGCCCAACAGGCCTGACAAAGCGACTTACTTTTCCGATGGACCTAGCTGCGCCTGTGGACCCAGCTGTCAGCCTCTCCACATACAGTACTCTTCCGATGGAAGTCGGTTGTTGACTACATTGACCACGCCACACCGAGAGCAGCAAGGCGGTGGACGATGGCGAGGCCTGTGAAGGGGACGACGCGGAGCCGGGGAAGACGCGACAGTGGATGCCCACGCAGAGAGGAGTACGAGGGTTCACTGGTTCGGCTGCGGTGTGAGGCTGCTGTCACCAAAGAATAAAAGGGGGTGTGGGTGAGTAGAGGGATGCCCTGGCCAGCGCTGGGAGTAGTGGGGGGCGGTGAGGCCTCCACGGTATCACAGCCGGCCACGAGAGGCAGGAGCACGCAGCACAACCGACGCTGGTTTGGGCGGCTGGAGCAAGAAGATCAGAGGTTGAAGAAGCACTACTGCCGTTGGATGAACATCGTACGGTAACTGGAGCTAGAATCGTTAATATTGACTAAGTTGACAAAGCCCTCCGTCCCCGTCAACTTGGTAGGCCCACAAGTCAGCCTCCCACGAAGCTGGGTTCCAGCTGGCAGGGGGGTATTCATTTTATTTGTGCGTAATAAGGAGGCACTTCCTTGCGTGCGAAGATAGCTGGTGGGTCCGACCTGTCAGTGGGAGGCACATTTTTTTCGCGAAATACAGAGGCCCTTCCGATGGGTCCCAGATGTCAGGTGGAGGAATGAAAGACTTGAGAAGGCATATAGAACAAGCTAGTTTACCAGTAAAGAGACGTTGTTGAGTTCTAGAAAAAAGAGAGGCGTGGTCCTGTAGCTGGTTCAAATCCAAACTTAGACTATGATTATATATGGTGCTATGCTACTCTGTAAGTAATGAAACTGACATATCCAACATTTGCTTCTCCTCTTCTCTACTTACTCTGCCTAGCATTAGAAGTTGTGGCCGCAACAACCATGTCCGCTGGCTGCTCGTCCACCCGCTCTTTAGCAGGCAACAACCAAATATGCGCCAAGTCGCCACCCATACCATCGCCTGTGGGTCTCATCACACCCCCGCCGGCACGCGCCCCGCAGCCGGTTGCTCATCGCAACCCGCTGCCATTGGTGTGGTGCCACTGCTGCAAATCACGGAGAGTCATCCATCGCGTCTCAACCACAATCCTCAACCTTGGCCGAGTCTTCTACAAATGCCCGAATCATGGGGTAATAATATGTTTAAGTGTTGTTCTGTTTCTTTCAGTTGCTGATTTTTTAATAGTTTTGTTGATGATCTTCCAATTTGATTCATGCAGAAAAGGGAAGATTCGTGTGATTTGTATTTATGGGAAGTTGCTGATGTGGGGGAGTGCAACTACGCTGATTATTTGGTTAGCCGAGGAATCCCAATAACAGCAGGTTGGGGTGTTGGACAAGTAACTGAAGGAACGTCAGAAGAGGAAGATGTAGAGCAGAAGGTTAAAGTTACAGTTCCTCTGATCATGGCCTAGCAACAGCTGCTGAACGGCCTTGACAACAATGAGGAGACGAAAGAGTTTGTGAAGATAATGGGCAAAATCAATGTGCTCTGTAGGATGATTGTCTCTTTATTTCTAGTGTATGTAGCACTCGTGATGTATTTAGTGGCTATGACATGAGCACTTTGCTTAAAAAAATAATGAATGAAACTTGTGTAGCAGGCTGGGCGTAGTGTTGTGAACATCTAATGATTTCTATTAACGGAAATCAGGGGGTATCCCATTTTTCTCATAAATAAATAAATAGCAGAGGCCCTTTTGGTTATAAATAAATAAATTAGCAGAGGCCCTGTCGGGTCAGCTTTGTTCTCATTCGAAGACGTCCAGCAAATTGCAGTCCAACATCAAACTATGTCATCAAATTCAAGTTTCACAGCCAAATATGAGTACAACTAAACAACAATGTCATCATGTTTTAGTCGTCATACAATCACCAAACACAAATCATCATACATAACAAGTGATGTTCTCACATGAAAATACTAAACAACATGTTCATCAGGTTTCAGTTGTCATAGCAAACCACAATTTCACATAGTAGATAAAAAAACGTCTTCTGACAGGCAAATACGACAAAAGCAATGTAATCATCATCCGCAACAGCAGCGTCAACAGCTTCGCCATGTGTATCAGTCTGAATCGTAATTCCCCATGGTGTCATCTTGTTCTTCGTCCTCAACGTCCTCGAATGTTGGCTTCTTCTTGATCAACTCTTATATATCCACAACACGACAGGCAATCTTTTCGCGGGCGTCATTGACGTGATGGTTCTCAAAGATATTTGGAACATCTGTGTTATCTTGTACATCAGGAGCAGTGTAAGCATTATCTTGTTGTGCAACTTCATTAAACGAATTCCTCTGCTCAAACCTTTGCAATACTCTCTAGTCATCACTACGTGCAAATGTGTCTTCCAAGAAAAATAATTTTGGTAATGTCATGGAACACTTCTACGACGGCACATGTATGACTATCTTGATTCTGTCATAAATTTGTCATGCATGTACATGCATGACAGAAAACTTGACCTACTATGACAAACATGTATCATCACGGAAGTGTATTGTTTTTGTACTGGTCCTTCAATCACTGCCACCAAGCTATAAAGGCTTCGTGATGAACTATAACATGCAAGGGATGCAGAAGATAATTCCCGATCTCTTCGCTATGCTCAAAGCAGTGGAGGTAGAAATCAAAAAGGAGCATCAAGTGTTGATGGTTAACAAGACCACTAGTTTCAAGAAAAAAGGCAAGGGAAAGAAGGGGAACTTCAAGAAGAATAGCAAGACAATTGGTACTCCCATGAAAAAACCCAAGTCTGGAGCCAAGCCTGAAACTGAGTGCTTCTACTGCAAAGGATTTGGACACTGGAAGCGGAACTGCCCCAAGTATTTGGCGGATAATAAGGATGACAAAGTGAACAAAGGTATATTTGATATACATGTTATTGATGTGTACCTTACTAATGCTCGTAGTAGCACCTGGGTATTTGATACTGGTTCGGTTGCTAATATTTGTAACTCAAAACATGGGCTACGGATTAAACGGAGATTAGCTAAGGACGAGGTGACGATGCGCGTGGGAAATGGTTCCAAAGTCGATGTGATCATCGTCGGCACGCTACGTCTACATCTACCATCAAAATTAGTTTTATACCTAAATAATTTTTATTTGGTGCCAGCGTTGAGCATGAACATTATATCTGGATCTTGTTTGTTGCGAGATGGTTATTAATTTAAATCAGAGAATAATGGTTGTTCTATTTATATGAGTAATATCTTTTATGGTCATGCACCCTTGAAGAGTGGTCTATTCTTGTTAGATATCGATCGTAGTGATACACATATTCATAATATTGAAGCCAAAAGATGCGAGGTTGATCGTGATAGTGCAACTTATTTGTGGCACTACCGTTTAAGTCATATTGGTGTAAAGCGCATGAAGAAATTACATACTGATGGACTTTTGGAATCACTTGATTATGAATCACTTGGTGCTTGCGAACCATGCCTCACGGGCAAGATGACTAAAACTCCGTTCTTCCGGAACAATGGAGCGAGCAACTGATTTGTTGGAAATCATACATACTAATGTATGTGGACCGATGAGTGTTGAAGCTCACGGTGGGTATCGTTATTTTCCGACCTTCACTGATGATTTGAGCAGATATGGGTATATCTACTTGATGAAACACAAGTCTGAAACATTTGAAAAGTTCAAAGAATTTTAGAGTGGAGTAGAGAATCATCATAACAAGAAAAGAAAGTTTCTACGATTCGATCGTGGGGGAGAATATTTTAGTTATGAGTTTGGTCTTCATTTGAAACAATGTGGAATAGTTTCACAACTCACGCCACCCGGAACACCACAGCGTAATGGTGTGTCCGAACGTTGTAACCGTACTTTGTTAGATATGGTGCAATCTATATGTCTCTTATCGATTTACCACTATCGTTTTGGGGTTATGCTTTAGAGAAAACAACATTCACGTTAAATAGGGCACCATCTAAATCCATTAAGATGACGCCTTATGAACTGTGGTTTGGCAAGACACCAAAGTTTCATTTCTTAAAGTTTGGGGCTGCAATTCTTATGTGAAAAAGGTTCAACCTGATAAGCTCGAACCCAAGTCAGAGTAATGTGTCTTCATAGGATACCAAAAGGAGACTGTTGGGTACACCTTCTATCACAGATTCGATGGCAAGATATTTGTTGCTAAGAATGGATCATTTCTAGAGAAGGAGTTTCTCTCGAAAGAAGTGAGTGGGAGGAAAGTAGAACTTGATGAGGTAATTGTACCTTCTCCCGAATTGGAAAGTAGTACATCACAGAATCTAGTTCCAGTGATTCCTACACCAATTAGTGAGGAAGCTAATGATGATGATCATGAAACTTCGGATCAAGTTACTACTAAAGCTCGTAGGTCAACCAGAGTACGTTCCGCACCAGAGTGGTACGGCAACCCAGTTCTGGAAGTTATGTTACTAGACCATGATGAACCTACAAACTATGATGAAGCGATGATGAGCCCAGATTTCGCAAAATGGCTTGAGGCCATGAAATCTGAGATGTGATGCATGTATAAGAACAAAGTGTGGACTTTGGTTGACTTGCCCGATGATCGGCAAGCCATTGAAAATAAATGGACCTTCAAGAGGAAGATCAACGCTGAGAGTAATGTTGGTGTCTACAAAGCTCGACTTGTTACGAAAGGTTTTTGACAAGTTCAATGAGTTAACCACGATGAGACTTTGTCACCCGCAGCGATGCTTAAGTCTGTCCGAATCATGTTAGCAATTGCCGCATTTTATGATTACGAAATCTAGCAAATGGATGTCGAAACTGCATTCCTAAATGGATACCTCAAAGATGAGTTGTATATGATGCAACCAGAAGGTTTTGTCGATCCTAAAGGTGCTAACAAAGTGTGCAAGCTCCAGCGATCCATCTATGGACTGGTGCAAGCATCTCGGAGTTGGAATATACGCTTTGATGAGGTGACCAAAGCATATGGTTTTATACAGACTTTTGGAGAAGCCTGTATTTACAAGAAAGTGAGTGGGAGCTCTGTAGCATTTCTCATATTATATGTGGATGACATATTATTGATTGGAAATGATATAGAATTTCTAGATAGCATAAAAGGATACTTGAATAAGAATTTTTTAATGAAAGACCTCGGTGAAGCTGCTTATATATTAGGCATCAAGATCTATAGAGATAGATCAAGACGCTTAATTGGACTTTCACAAAGCACATACCTTGATAAAGTTTTGAAGAAGTTCAAAATGGATCAGTCGAAAAAGGGTTCTTGCCTATGTTACAAGGTGTGAAGTTGAGTAAGACTCAATGTCCGACCACTGCAGAAGATAGAGAAAATGAAAGTCATTCCCTATGCCTTAGCCATAGGATCTATCATGTATACAATGCTGTGTACCAGACCTGATGTGTGCCTTGCTATAAGTTTAACAGGGAGGTACCAAAGTAATCCAGGAGTGGATCACTGGACAATGGTCAAGAACATCCTAAAGTACCTAAAAAGGACAAAGGATCTGTTTCTTGTTTATGAAGTTGACAAAGAGCTCGCTGTAAATGGTTACATAGATTCAAGCTTTCACACTGATCCGGATGACTCTAAGTCACAAACCAGATATGTATTTTTATTGAACGGTGGAGCTGTCAGTTGGTGCAGTTCCAAGCAGAGCGTCGTGGCGGGTTCTACGTATGAAGCAGAGTACATAGCTGCTTCAGAAGCAGCAAATGAAGGAGTCTGGATGACAGAGTTCATATCTGATCTAGGTGTTATACCTAGTGCATCGGGTCCAATGAAAATATTTTGTGACAACACTAGAGCAATAGCCTTGGCGAAGGAATCCAAGTTTCACAAGAGAACCAAGCACATCAAGAGACGCTTCAATTCCATCCGCGATCAAGTCAAGGAGGGAGACATAGAAATTTTCAAGATACATATGGATCTGAATGTCGCAGACCCGTTGACTAAGCCTCTTCCATGAGCAAAACATGATCAAAACAAAGACTCCATGGGTGTTAGAATCATTACTATGTAATCTAGATTATTGACTCTATTTCAAGTGGGAGACTGAAGGAAATATGCCCTAGAGGCAATAATAAAGTTGTTATTTGTATTTCCTTATATCATGATAAATGTTTATTATTCATGCTAGAATTGTATTAACCGGAAACTTAGTACATGTGTGAATACATAGACAAAAAAGAGTGTCCCTATTATGCCTCTACTATACTAGCTCATTGATCAAAGATGGTTATGTTTCCTAGCCATAGACATGAGTTGTCATTTGATCAATGGGATCACATCATTAGGAGAATGATGTGATGGACAAGACCCATACGTTAGCTTAGCAACTTGATCGTTTAGTTTTATTACTATTGCTTTCTTCATGACTTATACATGTTCCTATGACTATTAGATTATGCAACTCCCGAATACCGGAGGAACACCTTGTCTGCTATCAAACGTCACAACGTAACTGGGTGATTATAAAGATGCTCTACAGGTGTCTCTGAAGGTTTTTTTTGGTGTTGGCATAGATCAAGAATAGGATTTGTCACTCCGAGTGTCAGAGAGGTATCTCTGGGCCCTCTCGGTAATACACATCATAATAAGCCTTGCAAACAAATGACTAATGAGCTGGTCACGAGATGATGTATTACGGAACGAGTAAAGAGACTTGCAGGTAATAAGATTAACTAGGTATGGTCATACCGACAATCGAATCTCGGGCAAGTAACATACCGATGACAAAGGGAACAACGTATGTTGTTATGCGGTTTGACCGATAAAGATCTTCGTAGAATATGTAGGAACCAATATCAGCATCGAGGTTCCCCTATTGGTTATTGACAGGAGACGAGTCTCGGTCATGTCTATATATTTCTTGAACCCGTAGGGTCCACACGCTTAACGTTTGATAATGATTGGTATTATGAGTTTATGTGTTTTGATGTACCGAAGGTAGTTCGGAGTCCCGGATGTGATCACGTGCATGACGAGAAGTCTCAGAATGTCCGAGACATAAAGATCGATATATTGGAAGCCTTTATATGGACATCAGAATTGCTCCAAATGAGTTCGGGCATTTACCGGAGTACCGGGGGGCTACAGGAACCCTTCGGGGAGTATATGGGCCTTATTGGGCCTTAGTGGAATAGAGGAGAGGAAGGGAAAAAGGTGGAGGGCGCGCCCCCCTAGCCCAATATGAATTGGGAGGGGGCTGGCCCCCCTCTCCTCCCCTTCCTTCTCTCCTACTCCTACTACATGGAAGGGGGGAATCCTACTCCCGGTTGGATTAGGACTCCCCTAGGGCGCGCCATAGTAGAGGGCCGGCCCTCCCCTCCTCCACTCCTTTATATACGTGGGAAGGGGGCACCCCATAGACACACAAGTTGATTCTAGCCGTGTGCGGTGCCCCTCCCCATAGTTACACACCTCGGTCATATCGTTGTAGTGCTTAGGCGAAGCCCTGCGCCGGTAGCTTCATCATCACCGTCACCACGCCGTCGTGCTAACAAAACTCTCCCGTGAAGCTCAACTAGACCAAGAGCTCGTGGGACATCATCAAGCTGAACGTGTGCTGAACGCGGATGTGCCATACGTTCAGTACCAGGATCGGTTGAATCCCGAAGACGTTCGACTACATCAACCGCGTCACTAGACGCTTCCGCTTTCGGTCTACGAGGGTACGTAGACACACTCTCCCCACTCGTTGCTATTCTTCTAGTAGTTAGATCTTGCGTGATCGTAGGATTTTTTTTAAAATACTACGTTCCCCAATAATTTCTTAGCACGGAAATAGAAATTTTGCACGAAAATATTAGTGAGTAAGAGATAATGTTCACGCTGGTCATGGATGAAGTCGGTGAGGCCTGTATTCTCGGACAAGTAATAAAAGTCTTTATAAATCTCGGCGGCTCTCAAGAACTAGTCACAAGGCCATTCACATGGATGAACTTCCACAGTGCGAGGAAGATTGTATTTGGGCTTTTTATTCTCGTCCTTCTTCTTATCCTCCGAGCTTTGGCTAGAAGAGCCTCTCAACAATCTCCTCGTCATTTTCTTTCTCTGAAAAATTTCTGAAGTTTTTAGTGACTCAAAATAAAGGTGAACCAAACTCAACAAGATTGATAGAAACTACTCCCACAAGTGCATAGAGACTATATCATGCATTAGAACTACTTGGTACCACATAAACTTGACATGCAAGCTCAAGAACAGGGCCACCTTAGCAGCAAAAATTTGCAATAAATAAGGCACTAGAACAAAAACTAATTGGACCATTGGAGGACTCACATACCGAAGAATAATCTCCCCAAACAGTTTTGTGAATGGAGCTTTGAGCAAGGAGATCAAAAATGGCAGCAAGATGAGCTAGAACACGAGTTTGAGCTATGGGAGAATTTTTTCTGGAGGAATAAGAAGTGTACGGGTGCTGGAATAAGTGGAGGGGGGCCACTTGGGGTCCACAAGGCGGGGTGGCGCGCCCTGTACCCTCGTGGTCACGTGGTGACTCCCCTAGCAAGGCAAAGGGGAGGAAGAGAGCGGCCCCCGCTGACGTGGGCAATGTGGCGCCCAGGAAGAAGCTGAACCTTTCGGACAGTTTGGACTCAACGTCCGAACACAGTTTCCGAGTCTAGCCCAGGATTAAACCCCTGGTCCAATCGTAAGTACTCACACTATCGCTGCTTATATTCGGTTGAAATTGTTTTCACCCTTTAAATAATGTCATTATTGTTGACACCTGATTTTGGCAAGATGCGGAAAGTAATAAAGATGGTCTCAAATGAAAAAGTTCTCAACATATGAAAGTTCCGTATCGTCAAAATGAGAAACTTTGATGTTCAGGTCATCACCATCCGACCTCATCTTAGGAGCTGAAACAGTATTCAAAGTTCTAAAATTTTGTTTTCAGATCACTGTTTGGCTGATTATTCCCTCAGAACGTCCTCAGATGGAAAACTATGCAACATGAATTGTCTTCGTCTTGTCGAAATGGTTGATTTTCATATAAAAATCGTCCCAATCCGAGTTCGTATGCAAAAGTTAAAGCTATCGGAGTGCTGCCCGGTCACAAGGCGAGATGTGGCGCGCCCCACCAGCCCTATGTCTGATGGGTAGCGTGAGCGAACATGTGTTTTGCCTGACCGTTTTGGTCCAGAAAATGGCTTCAAATCAAAAAACGTTCAACATAAAAGTTGTTCGCCTCGTCGAAACGGTCAAGATTGCTTTTGAGCTCGTTTCCATCCGAAATCGTTTACTGCTACAAAAAAGACCTGCCAGGTGCAGCCAGTTTAAACCGAATGATTTTGAAAGGCTTGCCGGGTGAAAGGCTTGCCGGTCAAAGAGCTTGCTGGGTGAAGAGCTTGCCGGGTGAAAATCTTGCCGGGCAAAGAGCTTGCTGGGGTGGAAACCTTGCCGGGTGAAAAGCTTGCTGGGTGAAAAGCTTGTCGGGCAAAGAGCTTGCCGGAGTGGAAAGCTTGCCGGGGTGGAAAGCTTGCCGGGAAAAGCTTGTCGGGGTGAAAACTGTGAAGGCCAATTCGACCAGAAACTGAAGATGGGCTCAAACAATTATCTGGATGGCCTCGGATCAAAAGTGTTCAACATAAAAGTTGTTCGTCACATCCAAGCAATCAACTTTGCTTTTGGAGTCATCATCATCCGACGTAGTATACGACCTGCATAGACACTACAAGAGTCGGATGGTCCAGTCAGCTACATGACCGAGTCCGACTCGAAATTAAAGATGACCCCGTGGAGTATTCAAGACGGCCTTATTTAGAAAAATGATCAACATGAGAATTGTTCTTCACGTCGAGGCGCACGAAGTTCGTATTTTGTTCTTCCCAATAGTAGGTCAAATGCAAATTCCACGGCCAGCACAAGGAGCAGGACAGAAGTTTGGACCAGATTCGGGCTGAATACGAGTTGGAGTAAAACTAGGACTCTAGGACGTGAATTGATGTAATTTTCTTGTAAGGAAAGCCTAGATGAATCCTTTACTTGTACGGGAAGTCCAGCCACCTCTTATATATGTTGAGGGTGATGGCCGATTGAACAACACTCAATCGAACAAATCAATATATTACTTTTTCATCTACGTTTTATCTCTCCACCGTTTTTCTCTCTCATTCTTCACTGTTCTTCGTGTTTGAGAGCTGCGAATCCCGAGGATATAGGGGTGAGCGAATCGACCTAGGGCAGCCCATAGCCACCACACTCCCTGACGGGGTCTCTCTCGGGGGTGTGGGGTTTCGGGTCTGCAAAAGCGCCCGTCGACTGTCTTGCGTATCGCACTGTCGGTCGGGTCCCCTTTGACGTGAGCTGCGGTGCATCACCCCCAGCGTTGAGGGTACACGTGACATGTTCGTGTGTCAACACACTTTTTGGCGACTCCGCCGCGGAAAAAAATCAGTCGTCATCATCCATCATGTCTGATCTTCCCAAGCCATCTGAGGTAGAGACCGGTAACATAATTAAGCCTAGTCTTGATGAGATATCGGCCGATCATCGCCAAGTCTATGAGGAGTACAAGAAGGCGCACGAAGAGAAGGAGTTGCAGGAGTTCCTTGCAAAGGTCAAGAAGGATCGCCAAGGCAACATCACTCCAATTGAAGAAATCAAGTTCCCTTATGAAAGAATCGATATGGTTGACTAGACGGGGGGTGAATAGGCTACTAACAATTTTTAGCTTTTCTTAACCAAATTAAACTTAGCAACAAAGTGAGTTGTCTAGATATGCAACTAGGTGGACAGCCTATAGGAAGCAACAATAACAACCACACAAGCAAGCAAGCTAAGCTATACAAAGAAAGCTTGCACAAGTAAAGGTAAGAAATAACCACACGTGGAGCCGGTGAAGACGAGGATGTGTTACCGAAGTTCCTTCCCTTTGAGAGGAAGTACGTTTCCGTTGGAGCGGTGTGGAGGCACAATGCTCCCCAAGAAGCCACTAGGGCCACCGTATTCTCCTCACGCCCTCACACGATGCGAGGTGCCGTGATTCCACTAGTGGTGCCCTTGAAGGCGGTGACCGAACCTTTACAAACAAGGTTGGGGCAATCTCCACAACTGAATTGGAGGCTCCCAACGACACCACGAAGCTTCACCACAATGGAAAATGGCTTCGAGGTGACCTCAACCATCTAGGGTTCTCAAACACCCAAGAGTAACAAGATCCGAAAGGGATTCATGGGGGAATCAAATTTCTCTTGGTGGAAGTGTACATCGATGCCTTCGCAAGCAATCCCTAGGAAATCAACAAGTTTGATTGGCTAGGGAGAGAGATTGGGTGGAAATGGAGCTTTGAGCAACAACGGAGCTTGGGGAGGAAGAGGTGAGTCTTCTTGGGGAAGAAGACTGCCTTTATATAGTGGAAGGACAAATCCAACCGTTATCCACCAACTCTGCCCGCAGCGCGCAGTACTACTGCACATAAGTTGCGGTACTACCGCACGGTCCTGCGGTACTACCGTACAGCGTGCGGTACTACCGCTGGCGCGGCACTAACCAGAACAATTTTTACTAGTAGGATGCCACTGTTTTTGTAACGATAAGGAAAAACTGTTGGGGCTCCAGAGAAGCGAAAGAAAGGTGGTGAATGAAATATGTGTACGTGTTGATTCCACCCAAACCTTTCCGAAGCAGACCCCCTCTTAATAGTACGGCTTTCTTATGACTCAGTTCCACCGAAAAGAAACAAAAGGAAACACCGTCTCCAATAGGATTCGAGGGGCACTTAATCGTCTTGTGCCAAGGTGTGATATATCTGAACAACTCAGTGCACACGATTAGTCCGCAAAAGCATTGTCATCAATCACCAAAACAACTTAGGGAGAAACATGCCCTTACAATCTCCCCCTTTTTGGAGGGTTGATGACAATACGGGATTTGCAGAAAGATATATATATAAGAAAATAGTAAGCAAACCCAGGCTCCCCCTAGATGTGTGCAAACTTATGAAGATGCTTTAGACTGCACAACACATATACTAGGATCAATGCTCCCCCTATATTTTATAAACAACATACTCCTTGCAACTAAGAATATGGCCCTACGCATGGATGCAAGGAGGATATCGTGGTCACATAATAACAGGGCAAGTGAAGCAACGCTCACAACCTAGAAGATAACATAGACAAAATAACGAGATAAGGAGCAGAGTGCATATGTCTCACACCATATGAAAGGTCTCAACACACGCGACACAAACCAACGAAAGCAAACAAGGTTCGACCAAAGAAAGCAAATAAACCACGGCACAAGGCACACGCAAATCCTACACTCTCCCCCTTTGGCATCGAGACACCACAAAGGGGAAAGAGGATACCTAAGACATAAGTGGTAGCTCAGGCGGAAGAGATCAGTCGTCACGCGCCTCGTTAGACTCCTGCTGCTCCTCCTCGGAATCAGACCACTTGTAACCCTGCTTGACAATCCACTCAGCCTCTGGAGTAATGATCTCCTCTGACCCAGTAGACACATTCTCACCAAAGATCCTTAAGATCTTCTTGTCACGCTGGCGAACCTGCTTCTGAGCCACATGAGCCTTGTATTGCTCCTTGGCCTGCATATAGAACAAAGCCTTCATCTTGCTCTTCAGCTTTTTAGCCCATGAGGGCTCAGACGATGGGGGGGCATACCCTCCAGAACTGTCCACATCAGATGCCTCCTCCGCAACTTCCTCCTCATCCACATCCATCTTAGCTCCAGCAGCCTCTGCACGGGTAGTGGTGTTAGCCCATCGACTCTTGATGCGAAGTCTGATAGGCTCATGATGAATCCAGTGAGGGGCCTCAAACTCTTCATCAGGATAGAGCTTCTCCCAAGTCTTGGTGATCAGCAAAAACAGATATGGACCGTAGATAGGCACTTTGCGGGTGAATATCGCAAAGCGGAGCTCACACCATATGACATGTGAGATATCAAGTGGTTGAGTCTGAGCACTACGGGCCTCCTCACACATAAGCATCATGTCCACGAGGTATGATTGTACCTTGTCCTTGTCTCCAATGCAAGGAAACAGTGAGTTGCGAAAGATCCTATGCATAATATCCAGAAAAGGGTTCATCACCCAAGTCTTCTTGCCACTTGCGAGCATCTTCTCCACATAGTAAGGCAGCAGCCGGTCCTTGTTGGCAGACTCTTCATTGGCATGAGGGCAAGCTCCAATAGGAGTGTGGAGCCCCTCATCAGCAACCTGAAGCAGATCCATGAAGTCTTTCCATGTAGCAGTCATCTTCTGTCCATTGGTCATCCAAGTCATGTTGCGTTCCTCCTTAAGATGGAAGTGAACCGAAGCAAAGAACTGTGCCACAATCTCTGGGTCAAAGTCCATATGAAAACACATGATATGCTCAATGCCAAACTGCTCCACAAGATCTAGAGCCTCAGCGAAATAGGCCCGGTGCTCCTCCTTCCTCATGTGATTCATGTGAATCCAGTGTGCATCCACATACAAGTTATGTTTGCTCTTGAGTACTTCAGTGAAGATAAGATACTGCTGCTTGGCCTAGAGCCCTAGAACAAATCATCTCCATGGAACGGAGCCCGGGGATTCACATAGGGATTGACCTTCCTCCTAGCGATGAACTCTTGTGATGAGATCTCATCCATGGCCATTGATGGGTCTTTGTTCTTGGTGGCAGTGGACTTGGTTCTGCGTTGGCGGGAATTGGACCCCTCAAGAACATCACCTTGGGTTCGCAGACGCTTTGACCCGGTGTCACGGCTGGGATTCAAGCGACGGGCGTTGGAACCGGAGCCACCACCTATGACAAAAACACAAGAACACGAAAGAGAAACCAGAGAGAATCGATGCAAAAGCCACAACAAAGCACGAGAAGCATGTAGAAAAGATAATATGTATGGGCTACAGAGAAGGTGTGGACCGAACGGTAGTACTGCTCGAACGTGCGGAAGTAAATTTTTAGTGCCGCCAAGGTGGCGGTAGTACCGCACCGGGGTGGTACGGTAGTACCGCAACAGGGGCGGTATTAAAAATTTACTTCCGCGTCTAGTACGGTTGTACCGCGTTAGGGGAGCGGTAGTACTGTGATGCGTCAGAGCGGTAGTACCGCAGGCAACTAGCGGTCGTACCGCTCGGGGTTAGATCCGAATGCGGATCTGAACAATGAACGTGTAGGACAGGCGAACGGTAGTACGGTTGATCACAACTCCTTTGTAGCAACATACTCACTAGCATTTCTACTGCACAACAACTCTCCTACACCCTAATCCTCAATGGATAAGGTCAACAAGAATACAAGAACAACATGCATCTCCCCAAAACCTAGAAACAACCAAAGGGCATAAGAAGAAGGGATTTTGGGGAGAAACCTTGATCCATGGCAGGAGGTCGAGGTGGGGAATGATCCCATCGGTTGAAATGCGAGGAGAGTGGCCGGAGATGGAGATCCGGCGAGGTCCTCCAGCGCCGTTCTTGAGAGAGAGAGAGAGGGAGAGAGAGGGAGAGAGAGAGAGAGAGAGAGAGAGAGAGAGAGATGACATGGGGGAGACGAGTTGAATGGGTATGGGGGAGTTAGAACTCCCCCTGCCCGCTTAGAACCCCCACTCGTTCAAAACACCACGGTAGTACCGCGAGTCATTACGGTAGTACCGCTTCGGCGGAAGTACCGCTCGCAGGGCGGTAGTACCGCTCTCTAGCGGTAGTAAAAATTACTGCCGTGCTGGTTGCGGCAGTACCGGTATTCTCTCTTGTGGTAGTACCGTGACTAATCACGGTAGTACCGCTCCCCCAAGAAAGTGCAAGTTTCAACAAGGAAGGCTTAATCAAAGCAACAATGGACAAGAGCACACAAACACAACAACAGGAAAGAAAGACAACAAACCGCTAGAACACACACGAGACAACCCTCTTTGAAAGAGGTCGGTGGGCGAAGCCACCTATGTTTGAGTTATTTTGTATGGCACCGCAAAGAATTATCCTTAGGCCCATGACCAACACTCGTCTTGAAGCACTCGTACCATCTAGCATGGCAAACAATAAAGACTTGATCGATTTATGCATAATGGGGGGAGGAAGAGTTCATTGAGAGAACAATACCCCCCCTATGTCCATGCCTACACCTAGGCAAGAAAATCATGTTGAGTAGGATGATTGTGTGCAGGGTTTCAATCCACATTGCTCAAATCTATGATATTTAGCTCATGCCTTAACTCGCGAAATCTTGCTTCATCCAAAGGCTTCGTGAAGATGTCTACAAGGTTATCATGAGTGTTGACATAGTGAAGCTCTATTTCTCGTCGCCAAATATGACCTCGGATGAAGTGATATCGAATATCAATATGCTTCATCTTGAAGTGTTGCACCGGGTTGAGAGAAATCTTGATTGCACTTTCATTGTCACACCAAAGATGCACTTTGTCACAGGTGACACCACAATCCTTTAAAGTTTGCCTCATCCATAGAAGTTTAGCACAACAACTGCCAGCTACCACATACTCTGCTTCGGTAGACGAGAGAGACACACAACTATGCTTCTTGGAAGACCAACTTACCAAAGAGCAACCAAGGAATTGGCACCCTCCGGAAGTGGACTTCCTATCGACTTTGCCTCCCGCCCAATCCGAGTTAGAGAAACCAACAAGGTTGAAATTTGCTCCTCTTGGGTACCATAAGCCAAAGTTTGGGGTATGAGCCAAATATCTAAAGATTCGCTTGACTGCCACAATGTGACTTTCCTTAGGTGAGGCTTGAAACCGTGCGTAGATTCCCACACTCAACATAATATCTGGTCTAGATGGACAAAGGTAAAGCAAGGATCCAATAATAGAACGATATACCTTTTGATCTACCGCTTTACCATTGGGATCAATGTCAAGTTGGCACTCGGTAGGCATTGGAGTAGTAGCCGGCTTGACATCACTTAGATTAAACCTCTTGAGCATGTCTTGAGTGTATTTGGTTTGTTTGATGAAGATTCCTTCTCTTCTTTGCTTAATCTCAAATCCAAGGAAGAACTTCAACTCTCCCATCATAGTCATCTCAAAATGCGTGGTCATGAGTGCGACAAACTCATCATAGAAAGCTTTGCTAGGTGTATCAAAGATAATATCGTCAACATATAGTTGGCAGACAAAAAACTCCCCTTTGACCTTCTTAGTAAAAAGAGTGGGGTCGAATTTCCCAATTTCAAACCCACGATCTCGCAACAACTTGGTAAGATGCTCATACCACACACGTGGGGCTTGTTTAAGGCCATAGAGCGCCTTATTGAGTTGATACATGTGATTGGGGAACTTAGGATCCTCAAACCCCGGGGGTTGTTTCACATACACTAACTCATTTAATAGGGCCATTAAGAAACACACTTTTTAGATCCATTTGTTGCAATTTAAAGTTATGATGAGAAGCATAGGCAAGCAACAAACGAATAGATTCAAGGCGAGAAACGGGGGCAAAGGTTTCACCGTAGTCGATACCCTCGACTTGGGAGTAGCCTTGAGCCACCCAACGCGCCTTGTTGTGGATTGATACGTCTCCAACGTATCTATAATTTTTGATTGTTCCATGCTATTACTTATGAAGTCTTGGATGTTTAGTGGGCTTTATCATTAACTTATATATAATTTTTGGGACTAACCTACTAACCCAAAGGCCCAGTCCAGATTGCTGTTTTTTTGCCTATTTCAGGGTTTTGCAGAAAAGGAATATCAAACGGAGTCCAAATGGAATGAAACCTTCGCGAGAGATATTTTTGGAGGAAATCACGCTCGGGAGTCTTCGGGGCCAAGTCAGGGGACGTAGGGCCAGCCCTCGAGGGTGGGGGGCGCGACCCCTGCCTCGAGGCTGGCCCACACGGCCCCCGGTTCCCTCCTTCTTCCTATATGTACCTACGTATCCCAGAAACTCCATACACAGAGAGAAAACCCTAATTCAACCGCTGTAGCTACTGTTCCCGTGGAGATCCCATCTTGGAGCCTGTTTCGGGAGGGGGAGCCATCACGGAGGCCTTCTTCATCATCATCATCGCCCTCACCATGAGTTGTGAGTAGTATACCATAGACCTTCGGGGTCCATAGCTAGTATCTAGATGGCTTCTTCTCTCTCTGGATCTCAATACAAATTTCTCCTCGATCTTCGAGGAGATCTATTCGATGTAATCTCTTTTTGCGGTGTGTTTGTTGAGATCCGATGAATTGTGAGTTTATGATCAAGGTTATCTATGAAAGATATTTGGTTCTTCTCTGAACTTTTTATGTGTGCTCATAATATCCTTGCAAGTATCTTCGAATTATGGGTTTGGTTTGGCCTACTAGATCTATAGTTCTTGCAATGGGAGAAGTGCTTGGCTTTCGGTTCAATCTTGCGGTGTCCTTTCCCAGTGACAGTATGGGCAGCAAGGCACGTATTGTATTGTTGCTATCGAGGATAAAAAGATGGGGTTTTCATCATATTGCTTGAGTTTATCCCTCTACATCATGTCATCTTTCTTAAGGCGTTACTCTGTTCGTATGAACTCAATACACTAGATGCATGCTGGATAGCGGTCGATGTGTGGAGTAATAGTAGTAGATGCAGGCAGGAGTCGGTCTACTTGTCTCGGATGTGATGCCTATATACAATTATCATGCCTAGATAGTCTCATAATTATTCGTTTTTCTATCAATTGCTCGATAGTAATTTGTTTGCCCGCCATAGAATACCTCTATCATGAGAGAAGCCACTAGAGAAAACTATGGCCCCCGGGTCAATCTCTATCGTATTACTTTTCCTTCAGCTACCAATTTCTATTGCCCTTGTTTATTTGCTTTCTTTACTTTCTGTTTGTATATCAAAAATACCAAAAATATAATCTTATCATCTCTATCAGATCTCACTCTCGTAAGTGACCGTAAAGGGATTGACAACCCCTTATCGCGTTGGCTGCGAAGTTCATATTTGTTTGTGTAGGTGCGAGGGACTGGCGCGTGGTCTCCTACTGGATTGATACCTTGGTTCTCAAAAACTGAGGGAAATACTTACGCTACTGTGTTGCATCTCCTTTTCCTCTTCGAGGGAATACAACGCAAGCTCAAGAGGTAGCATTGATGACAATGCCGTGAGCATCCTGCTTGTTCTTAAAGATCCACTTGGTTCCAATGACATTATGGTTCTCCTTTGGCCTTAGCACCAGATGCCACACTTTGTTGCGCTCGAAGTTATGGTGTTCTTCATGCATGGCATTGAGCCAATCGGGGTCTTCGAGCGCTTCATAGACCTTTTGAGGTTCAACACAAGAGACAAAAGCTTGATGAGCACAATAGTTTGCTAATTGTCTACGAGTGCTTACCCCCTTTGTGATGCTTCCAAGAATATTCTCCATGTGATGCTCTCTAGAAGCAAGCCTGGAAGCAACTTTAGCAGCATGACGCTCCAATTGCTCTTCAAGTAATAATTGAGGAGGACTGAGTTGATCATCTTGAGCGTTATTAAGAGCTTGATCTTGATCTTGAGCTTCCTCTTGATCTTGATCTTGCTCAGAGGAGAGAACTTGGCCTTGTGCATCATTTGGTGGGTCACCACCATCTTGTGGTTGATCTTCCACTTGGCCTTGTTCGTCCGGTTGAGGGCCTGAACTTTGTTCTTCGGAAGCGTGTGGGTCTTGGGTTGATGATGGTTCCACTTGAGTGGGACATTGTTCTTCTCCTTTGGCCACAAGGGGTTCCTCAATGGGTAGGATATAACCCACATCCATTCTTCTTATGGCTTGAGGAGGAATTTCATCACCTACATCACAAGTACCACTTTGCTCCACTTGGGAGCCGTTATTTTCATCAAACTTCACGTTACACGTCTCCTTAATGAGTCCATTGGACTTTTTGAGGACACGGTAAGCATGAGAGTTTGTAGCATAACCAACAAATATGCCCTCATGATCTCTAGACCCAAATTTAGACAAACGAGCACCTTTCTTGAGGATGAAACACTTACATCCGAACACCCGGAAGTACTTGAGATTGGGCTTGTTACCGGTAAGAATCTCATACGGAGTCTTGTTCAAGCCTTTGCGGAGATAGAGCCGGTTGGATGCATGACACACGGTGTTGATGGCTTCAGCCCAAAAGTTGTATGGAGACTTGAATTCTGCCATCATGGTCCTTGCTGCGTCCATCAATGTACGGTTCTTTCTCTTTGCTACTCCATTTTGTTGAGTGGTATAAGGTGCGGCATATTGATGTTTGATCCCCTCATCACTAAGAAACTCATCCAAGCAGTAGTTCTTGAACTCGGTGCCGTTGTCACTTTGGATCATCAAGATCTTTGCCTCATGTTGACGTTGAGCTTCATTTGCAAAGTTGATGACGGTTTGTTGGGTCTCACTCTTCCTATTGAAGAAATATACCCAAGTGTATCTTGAATAATCATCTACAATCACCAAGCAATACTTTCTACCTCCAAGACTATAAAAGGATGGAGGCCCAAAGAGATCCATGTGAAGGAGCTCTAACGGTCTCTTTGAGTAGATGATAGTCGTGGGAGGGTGAGCCTTCTCATGTAACTTTCCTTCAATACAAGCACTGCAAGCACGATCTTTGACAAAGCTAACATTTGTTAGTCCATGTACATGGTCCCCCTTGAGAAGACTTTGCAAAGATCTCATATTGACATGGGCTAACCGGCGAAGCCAAAGCCAACCCACATCAACTTTAGCCATTAGGCAAGTCGCGGTCTCAGTGGGTTGCTCCGAGAAGATAACCACATAGAGACCATTCTCGACATGCCCAACATAGGCTACATTAAAAGTCTTGCTCCACAAGAGGGCCATGGTATCAATATCAAAGAAAGTGGCAAAGCCCATGAGTGCAAGTTGACGAACAGAAAGTAAGTTGTATGCAAGGGACTCAACAAGCATGACTTTCTCGATTGTAAGATCATGAGAAACGACAACCATGCCAAGCCCCAATACCTTAGAAGATAAAGCATTACCCCATCCTACATTGGTGGCCATATATGAACCTTGATGCATGTCCACCACTAAGTATTTGCTTCCGGTCATATGATTTGTGGCTCCACTGTCGAGCAACCATGACCCCCCACCGGAAGCAAACTCCTACAAGAGATCAATTCTTGGATTTAGGTACCCATTTGGTAATGGGTCCTTTGAGGTTAGTAACAAGTGTCTTAGGAACCCAAATATACCATTCAATGTACTCATAAGAAGAACCAACAAATTTAGCGAAAACATGTCCATCACTAGCACGGCATAAAACATATGAAGGATTAAAGTCCCCGGGTATGTTTGATGGCATGGTGGGGTTTTTCTTGACTCCACCACTCTTCATATTGTTTTTCTTCTTAGGAGCACCCTCTCCCTCTTTCACAAAGGTTTTCTTGAGAGGAGGAGGTTGCTTCGTCTTGTCGTTCTTCTTCTTCTTGGGCTTGGGAGCAAACCCAATTCCTTCCTTTGCAACAACTTTCTTTTGATTGCTCAAACGATCATTGAGGTTCTTCTCGCCTTGTATACATGACAAAAGGCCTTTCTCAAGTTGCTTCTTCAACTTGGCATTCTCTTTAACTAGATGCACATGCTCGCAACATGGGTTAGTAACATTTGCATTATCAATCAAAACCATGCGAGGAAAGATAGCTTTCTCCTTGGTTAGCGAAACTGGAAGTTGATCATGAGACTACTTGAGGCAAGTATGTACACCTTTTAAGACCTTGTGGGCCTTGTCAAGCGTAACAAACTCCTCCTTGACTCTAGCATGGTCAACCACAAGCTTTGGCTTCTCGGAATTGAGCACGCGAGAGACAACTAAAGAATGATCAAGATCTTTCCTTAATTTAGCATGATCATCGTTGTGTGACTCCTCAAGAGCCAAACGAAGACCACGCTCTTCCTCAAGATAATTAGAGAGATCCGATATCTCATCGGCATAGTCTCGATCATGACCCTCCATTTTAGAAATCGTCTCCTCGTGAGCCTCGATCATGTCATTGGCCTTACCGAGTTGTTCCAAGAGAGCAATGAAGTGCTTCTTGGGTTTCCCTTGAGTTTATTCATAAACAAATCAAATTAATTTTCTTCCTCCTCTGCCCCCTCACTGTCATCAATACAATCCGTCAGTGAAGTATTAGAGTTGATGGTAGTGTTGATGTTGGGAGTTACCTTGTTGGTGGCCTTAGCCATGAGGAACTTGGCGGTGATGTCCGCATTTGGTGAGTCAAAGAGAGATGAATGTGGAGTAGTTGCAATAGAAATGGTGGCCATAGTGACTATCTCATCATTGTCATCATTATCATCATCCTCAACATATTCTTCTTGGGCCACCAACCCTTTGGGAGGGGTCTTCTTGTTGAGGTTGTTCTTGTTGGGATAAGACTTGGCCTTGTCCTTTCGGATAAGCTTGCCTCCATTGTCTTCTCTTTTCTCATATGGGCAATCTACAACAAAGTGGCTCACATTTCCACATTTGTAGCACGCCCTCACTCGTTGCTTGCCCTTGTTGCCGCTTGAATTGTTCCTGCTAAAGTTGGGCCTTGAGTTCTTCTTGTTGCCCCAAAATTGCCGTGATGCAAGAGCCATCTGCTCATGATAGGCATATTTGGTGTCTTCGAAGCAACTATCATATTCATCCTCTTCATCCTCTTCTTCCACACAAGCCTTGGCCTTCAAGGCTAGGTTAGGCTTCTTTGATCGTTGAGCTCGTAATACCGCATTGTCGACGGTCTTGTCCAAGATCCTCATGGAAACGAACTCATCCAACACATCACTTGAAGACAAATTGTGGAAGTACGGTCTTTGGTGAATGACAGAGGACATGGCCTTGTGATAAGGCATCATGGCCTTGAGAAAGTTGCGCTTGATCCAATTGTCATCCGTGTCCTTGCTCCCATGATCACGAAGCAAAATCGCAAGAGTGGTTAATCTCCGATAGAGTTCACAGGGATCTTCATCTTCGATCATGGCAAACTCATCGGCTTCATCTTGCACAACTTCATAGTTTGAGCGTTGAATGCTTGCGCTTCCCTTGTACGTGGAACCAACATGCTCCCATGCTTCCTTGGCCATGATGAAGGGTCGAAGATGTGCAATGTCTTCGGGAGGGATATCATCTTGAAGAATGAAAAGAACGGACTCGTTGAATTGTTGATCCACAGTTTCTCTTGGAGTTAAGTTGTTGGGATCATGCGGGTAGAAACCTTGCTCGATGATTTTCCAAAGATTAGTAGAACAATGATTTAAATGACGTCTAAAGCAAAACATCCAAGTAGCAAAATCAGAATTTTCACAAACTTAGGAGGAGGACCAACTGAATTTAAATGCGGAGTAGGAACGGGTCGTCCATAATGGGCAAAAATCCCACTCCCATTCTTAGTAACCGGGACTTGCTTACTACTAGCTTCTCCCTTGTCGAGAATAGCATCCGACACGTTGGTAGTGGGATGAGCAACTTCCAACGGTGCGGTGGAAAATTTGAGTCCCTCAAGTAATTCCTTAAACATGCCTTCGACCTCGGTCGCTAGTGATTCTTTCAATGTGTCCATAGCCACATTGAACTCCTCATGAGAGACTGCAGTTCCCCCATCAGACGTAGGCAAGGGCGGAGTTCCACCGGTGTGTCCCTCCGTCTCGACTACGTTGTCACCCATACTCTTTGGACGGTAAAGTCCTTAAAAAGAGACGAGGCCCTCATACTAATTGAAAGGATCGATATGGTTGACTAGGAGGGGGGGGGTGAATAGGCAACTAACAATTTTTAGCTTTTCTTAACCAAATTAAACTTAGCAACAAAGTAAGTTGTCTAGATATGCAACCAGGTGGACAACCTATAGGAAGCAACAATAACAACCACACAAGCAAGCAAGCTAAGGTATACAAAGAAAGCTTGCACAAGTAAAGGTAAGAAATAACCACAAGTGGAGCCGGTGAAGACGAGGATGTGTTACCAAAGTTCCTTCCCTTTGAGAGGAAGTACGTCTCCGTTGGAGAGGTGTGTAGGCACAATGCTCCCCAAGAAGCCACTAGGGCCACCGTATTCTCCTCACGCCCTCACACAATGCGACGTGCCATGATTCCACTAGTGGTGCCCTTGAAGGCGGCGACCGAACCTTTACAAACAAGTCTAGAGCAATCTCCACAACTGAATTGGAGGCTCCCAACGACACCACGAAGCTTCACCACAATGGAATATGGCTCCGAGGTGACCTCAACCTTCTAGGGTGCTCAAACACCCAAGAGTAACAAGATCCACAAGGGATTAGTGGGGGAAATAAAATTTCTCTTGGTGGAAGTGTAGATCGATTCCTTCTCAAGCAATCCCTAGGAAATCAACAAGTTTGATTGGCTAGGGAGAGAGATCGGGCGGAAATGGAGCTTTGAGCAACAATGGAGCTTGGGGAGGAAGAGGTGAGTCTTCTTGGGGAAGAAGACTCCCTTTATATAGTGGAAGGACAAATCCAACCGTTATCCACCAACTGTGCCCGCAGCGCGCGGTACTACTGCACATAAGTTGCGGTACTACCGTACATCGTGCGGTACTACTGCTGGCGCGTCACTAACCAAAACTAGCCCCTGTCGCGTTAAAACAATGGGAGGTAGTACTGCCGGAGTGGTACTACCGCACATCCTTATGGTACTACCATAAGACAGGGTCAGACTAGTCGGGGAAGGGTGCGGACTAAATAAATTACGTCTGCGGCCTCTTCCACAGAGTTATAGTCGATGCAAAAACCCGACACGGTACTACCGCTTGGACGAAGCGGTACTACCATGTAGGACGCGGAAGTAAAAAATTACTTCCGCTCCTACTACCGTACTACTTACGACACTGAGGCCGGTAACACGGTACTACCGTGTCCTTGGCACGGTACTACCGCAAAGTGCGGTACTAGCGTAACCCTGGAGCAGTACTACCGTGGGGCCGAGCGGTACTACCGCCATCTTGCAGTGGTACTACCGCATGCCTAGCAATGGTAGTTGTAGGACACCACTATTTTTCTAACGACAAGGAAAAATAGCTGGGGCTCCAGAGAAGCGAAAGAAAGGTGGTGAAAGAAAGAAGTGTACGTGTTGATTCCAACCAAACCTTTCCGAAGCGGACCCCCTCTTAATAGTACGGCTTTCCTATGACTCAGTTCCACCGAAAGGAAACAAAAGGAAACACCGTCTCCAATAGGATCCAAGAGGCACTTAATCGTCTTGTGCCAAGGTGTGATATATCTGAAAAGCTCAGTGCACACGATTAGTCCGCAAAAGCATTGTCATCAATCACCAAAACAACTTAGGGAGAAACATGCCCTTACACCTTCTCTTCAGGCCGAGCAGGTTAATCCCTCTGTGAGTACTACCTTTTCTCCTGAGAAGTGGGCTGAGATTGAGAGTCGTATTGCTGATGGTAACAATTTGGTATATCAAACTTTCATAGAAAATACTAATGCTCAGAAAAATATATCTCAATCGTTTAGTGGTAATGGTGGTGTAGCTGCTAGTACGCTAAACCCTAATCTGACTTTACCTATTGCATCGGCGCCTCCCATGTCGGTGCCTTATTATCCTACTCATACAAATCAGATTGTGGTTGCTCCAATTAATCCTATCATGAGCATGCCAGGTTCCATGGTAATATGGGTCAACATACATGCCACAATTCCTACCTACTGCTAGCAACCCTACTCCTCCTATGCCACTACCACAAGCTTCATCGTCCACTATG
Organism: Secale cereale; assembly: GCA_902687465.1. Lineage (NCBI taxonomy): Eukaryota > Viridiplantae > Streptophyta > Magnoliopsida > Poales > Poaceae > Secale > Secale cereale. The sequence continues at coordinate 393,983,356 of LR738714.1, forward strand.
GATGATGGTCTAGCTAATCTTAGAGAGGAGATAGCTAAAATGCTTCGGGAGAATTTTGGAGTTGAGTTACCTCGAAATCGGATTTACCAAAAGTTGTACCCCGAATACTTCGATGCCATCCAGTGCCCTCCAGGATATAAAATTCCAGATTTTTTTAAGTTTAATGGAGAAGGCACAAAAACCACATGGGAGCTTGTTAGTCAGTATTTAGCACAACTGGGTGAGGAAGGTCCATTGAATGAATTGAAAGTGCGTTTGTTTCCTTTATCATTAATAGGCACCACATTTTCATGGTTTTCTTCTTTACCACATGGTTCCATTCGGGTTTGGTCGCAGCTAGAGAATAAATTTCATGATCATTTTTATAGCGGCGATAATGAACTCAAGTTGTCACATCTGACATCGGTTAAATGAAAGCATGATGAATCAGTCTCCGATTATGTCAAGAGATTCAGAGAAACAAAAAACCGGTGTTATAGTTTGGTGATAACCGAGAGAGACTTGGCAGACCTAGTGTTGATTGGTTTAAGGACTCCCATTAGAGAAAAGCTAGAAGGCTACGAGTTCTTAAATATTAACCTAGTCATGCAAAGGGCTTTGGCTCAAGAAAGCCAAAGCAAAGATCTCAAAGAAGTGCATAGATATAAAGCTGATCGTCCAAAGATGAACATGGTTGAATATGATAGTGTTCACTCGGACGATGAGGGTCACATGTATGCTACTGAATTTGTTTGGCCGTCTAAAGCCAAACCATTTACTTGCAACGATCTGAAACCGATTCATAAAAATCGTGATGAAGAGATGAAGTTTACTTTTAACATTGCCAAGTGTGATAAAATATTTGATGCTTTGCTCCAAGACAAAATTACTAGAATGTCTCATACTTTACCGCCGTTTGAAGAGCTGAAACGGCGTGCTTACTGCAAATATCATAATTCTTTTTCTCATGCTACTAACGATTGCAATGTTTTTCGATGACATATTCAATCGGCCATTAGTGATAGACGATTGAACTTTTCTGAGAAGCAAGTTGATAAACAACCTTTTCCAACGAATGCCATGGATTTGGAGGGGAAGAAACTACTCATTCAGCCGGAGGTAGCCGAATCTTCTAATAAAACTAATGTCATTGTTGGTGAGCCCAGGAAAGACAAGGAGGGCGACAAGGTCTTGGGGAGACAGATTGTGCTGGACAAGCAACCCGATGGCAAGGAAGTAATCAAGATCACCATCAAGAATCCTACACTCGGGGGGCAACCGCAAGTGCAAGAAAATACTCGTATTAAATTCGTCAAGCCCAAGAGTCCAGAAGTTGGCAAGTGGAAGAGGAATGAAACTAAAGTGTAGCGCAAGAAAATCAAGCCAACTTTTGATACGCTGTTGTCCAAATATGCCAATCAAGCGGCCGGTTCTAGCTCTAACCGGTCATCAAATTTGAAGCGTTCAAGATCACCTCCTCGGGAAGAATTTCAGCATCAAGCAAGGCCATATGGGTCATGGACGCCGAGACCATGGATGCCTCCACCCCCTATGCGACATACTACATGTGAGACTTCAATAGAGGATGGTGGCAGCCCCAAATGGCCCCTTATGTTTTCCATCCGGGTTGGGTAGAAGCAAGGAGGCCCGTTCATGAGAGACTATCTTATCCCACACGAGGCCATTCGAACAATGGTGTCACTCGCCCAATGCAAGATAATCAAAAAGGGGATGGCAAGCAAGTGTGGCGTGTTAAGTCACCAAGTGCTATAGCAGCTAAGTCAGGAAAAGGAAAGGAAAAAATAGATGCTGACTCGCTTATCTTGAGCACCAAAACATTCGCCATACAGCAGCCGATTGTGCATAGCAATCCGACTAAGCCGATACTTGCTATTACGCCAAAGCACTCGGCTAATGATCATGAAGCAAGAACCAGCCAAGTGAAAATGAGGGATATTAAATACACTCAGCCAAAGTGGTGTCCTCCAGGGCTAACAAAGACACAGAAGAGGAAACTACAGTGGTTAAGGAGTCAAGAGATGGTTGAACAAGAGGCCGAGAAGCAAAGAGATAAATTGTTCAATGACATTCGGCCTATGGTAGCTACGAAACAAGTATGGATGCCTAAGAACATACAGGGTGCAGTGGCTCCTACATCCATCACGGCAGCACCAGAGAAGGACGATGCCGCCGCTATTACATCGTCCCCACCATCTATTGATTCCTCTTCGGTAAACACGCTGGAAGAGGAAGATGATATGTCAGATTATGAGCCTACACCTATCCGCTAAGGTATGGATATCAATATGGTGTATTACTTACCTGCTGAATTTCGTGCTATAGATGAAGAAGGGGAAGTGGCTCAGTTGGATTTTGGCCCTGAAAATGCAATATTTGAGAAGCCAAAAGACCCAGTAACGCATCTGAAACCATTGTATCTCAGAGGTCATATCAATGGATCACCACTCAATCAGATGCTCGTTGATGGCGGTGCTGTGGTAAATCTTATGCCTTATTCGGTCTTCAAGAAATTTGGTTTGCCTGATGATGATTTGATCAAGACCAATATGGTGCTCAATGGATTTAAAGGCAAAGAGAAAACTAAAGCCAAAAGTGTGATGTATGTGGAAATTACAGCCGGGAGCAAAACTTTGGCTAATGCATTCTTTGTCGCTGAGGTGCAAGGTAATTACAACGTCATACTAGGGCGTGATTGCGTTCATGCAAACCAGTGCGTACCATCCACCATGCACCAGTTTTTGATCCAGTGGGTTGATGATGAAGTGGAATTCATTCATGCGGATAACTCGGCCTGTGTTGCTTTGGCCGATGCATCAGTGGATTGGCAACATCCCAATGCTACTTGCTTCACTGGACGTGACTTGTCAGAGTTTGATTTTCTCAGCACAACCAAGAATGGTTTCGTGCCCATTTGTTTAAAGCAGACTGAATGCAGTCTACTCCAAGGTATGATATGTTTAAATGGATTCTAGTTCCGAGTTGTTACAAAAACGTCTTGTGAAATATCGGTCCAGCGAGAACGATATATACAGGACTATAGAGTAGTTAGATGACATTGATAAACTTGGACAAGGTTTTGCATCGGCCGATCCATTAGAAGAGATAGATATTGGAGATGGTTCAGTCACTCGACCGACGTTTGTAAACAAAAATTTGAAAGCTGATTGTAAAGCTAAGTTAATCGAGCTATTGAAAGATATGTTTGTTGCTTTGCATGGGAATATCATGAGATGCCAGGTTTAAGCCGAGATCTAGTGGAGCATCGGTTACCTATAAAGGTCGGTTTTAGACCATATAAACAATCAGCGAGAAAGTTTAATCCAAAAACATATGACCGAATCAAGGAAGAGATCGGTCGCCTGCTTAAAGCTAATTTTATTCGACCTTGCATGTATGCCGAGTGGATTTCTAACATTGTCTCAGTGGAGAAAAAGGGATCCGGCAAGTTAAGGGTATGCATTTATTTCAGAGATTTGAATAGGGCTACACCCAAAGATGAGTATCCCATGCCAATAGCCGAAATGCTTATTAATGATGCTAGCTTCCTTGATGGTAATGCGGGGTATAACCAAATTTTTATGGCCGAAGAGGACATGTCCAAAACGGCTTTCCGATGTCCTGGTTTCCTTGGTTTATTCAAATGGACAGTGATGACATTCGGATTAAACAATGCTGGCACCACGTATCAAAGGGCTATGAATTTGTTTTTTCATGATTTACTCGGTGTCATACTTGAAGTTTTTATATTGATGATATTGTTGTTAAATCAGATGCTTTTGAATCTCACTTGGCTGATTTGCGTTTAGCTTTTGAAAGAATTAAAAAGTATGGATTGAAGATAAATCCTTTGAAGTGTGCATTCGGCGTGTGAGCTGGTAAATTTTTGGGTTTCGTTATTCATGAAGATGGCATAGAGATTGATCCCAAAAAGATAGAAGTTATACATAAAGTGGAAGCTCTAACATGCAAGAAAGATATGCAAAAGTTCCTTGACAAGGTCAATTATTTGAGAAGATTCATAGCTAATCTGACAGGGAAAGTTGATGCATTTACCCCTATCCTTCGGTTAAAGAATGATGTTGATGTCACTTGGGGGGGGGGGCAAAACAGCAAGAAGCCTTTGAAATGATCAAGAATTATTTGTGGACTCCTCCGGTGATGAAAGCACCCAAGCATAAGGAGCCCTTTAAGATTTACATTGCAGCAGAAGAAGGTGTTATTGGTGCTGTTTTGACTCAAGAAACCGAAGGAAAAGAGCACGCTATTACATATTTGAGCAAACGCTTATTCGATGCCGAGACAAGGTATACATTTATTGAAAAACTATGTCTATGCTTATATTATGCTTGCACAAAATTGAGACATTATTTAGTGCCGAGTACTTGCATAATAGCTTGTCAAACCAATGCAATTAAATACATGTTGCATAGGCCAATTCTTAGTGGTAGAATTGGCAAGTGGGCATATGCTTTGATTGAGTACGATTTGGCTTATGAATCACTAAAATCCATGAAACGCCAAATCATTGCTAGATTTCTAGTTGAGCATCGGATTGATGACAAACATGATGTTGATATAAACCTTGTTTCGTTCGAACATTTTTGCACAAATAATCAGGCCGAATATGAAGCTTTGTTGTTCGGCCTAGAGATGTTAAGTGCCATAGGTGCTATACATATTGAGGCTTTTGGTGATTTGTTACTAGTGGTGCAGCAAATATCCAAAGGCTTTCAATGTTTGGACGAATCACTTAATGTTTATCTTGATAAATGTCTAGATATAATCTCTACTTTGGATTGTTTTAGCATTGCTCATATATCTAGGCATGACAATTGGAAAGCAAATGAGTTGGCACAATAGGCATCTGGATATCATGTTGATCATGGCATGTTTCATATCTCTCATAGACCGATGTCTTGTCTTCCCAATATGGGAGAGGCCGAACCTGAACCCACTGATTCGGCCGTTAACAAAAAATCTAGTACAGGTGACAATCTCGACTGGAGGAATCCCATTGTTGGTTACTTGTGCAATCCGTGTGAAAGGGTGGACATGGTTGTTCGGCGTATGGCTTTCAAGTATACAATGGGAGATGATGGTTTTTATCGCCGGATAGTCGATGATGTTCTTCTAAAGTGCTTGGATGAATACCAGGAAAGAGTTGCTATGGGAGAGGTACATGAAGGCATTTGTGGCACTCATCAGTCGGCTCCTAAGATGAAGTGGTTATTGTGACATGCTGGGTTTTATTGGCCGACTATGATTAATGGTTGCTTCATATATTATAAAGGGTGCAAAACTTGTCAAAAATTCATCCTTCTTCCTCAAATGGGCAAATTCATCCATCTTCCTCAAAGGGGCATCGGTTCGTATTAGTGGCAACCGATTATTTCACTAAATGGTATGAAGCAATACCTCTCAAGAACATGACACATACGGAGGTAATTCGATTCATAACTGAGCACATTATTCATAGATTCGGTATTACTCAAACGTTAACTACAGATCAAGGTTCATCTTTCATGTCACACCAAGTCAGAGAGTTTGCTGAATCTTATAACATAAAGTTTCTCAATTACTCTCCGTATTATGCTCAAGCTAATGGACAAGCTGAGTCTAGCAATAAAATTTTAATCAAACTCATCAAGAAGAAGATTGAGGATAATCCAAGGAGATGCCATGATTTGTTGTCTGAAGCTTTGTGGGCACATAGACTCTCAAGGCATGGTGCTACGAAGGTGACTCCATATGAGCTAGTGTAAGGTCAAGAAGTTGTTTTACCAGTTGAAGTAAATTTGAATGCCCCGAGAATAGCCAAACAGAATGATTTATCGGCAAGAGATTTTTGTAACTTGTTGATGGACAATATTGATGAGGTTGCCGATAAACGTTTGGCTGCTTTAAAGGCCATAGAGAGAGACAAGTTGACGATGGCAAGAGCTTATAATAAGAAAGTTAAGTTGAAGAATTTTCAAGTTGGTGATCTCGTGTGGAAAGTTATTCTGCCGATTGGTTCAAGAGATAGGAAATTCGGGAAGTGGTCTCCAAGTTGGGAAGTTCCTTTTAGGGTTACGAGAATAGTTCCTGGAAACTCATATTTGGTGGAATCCATACAAGGGACGTTGTTACCTCGAGCTCTCAACGGCAAGTACTTGAAGAAATACCACCCGAGTGTGTGGCAAGAAGCCTAAGTAGGAAATGGCCGATATACAATTATCGCCCTTAGCACGAACATGGCCGATACATAATTATCGCCCTGAGAAATACAAATGGCCGATGGAGTGTTGACATCGCCCGTAGGACAAAAAACCGTGCATATTATTTTTCGGCATGCAAGCTTTGCCGAAAAACAGGGGGGCATGTGTTGACACCTGATTTTGGCAAGATGCGGAAAGTAATGAAGCTGGCCTCAAATGAAAAAGTTCTCAACATATGAAAGTTCTGTATCGTCAAAATGAGAAACTTTGATGTTCAGGTCATCACCATCCGACCTCATCTTAGGAGCTGAAACAATATTCAAAGTTCTAAAATTTTGTGTTCAGATCACTGTTTGGCTGATTATGCCCTCAAGACGGCCTCACATGGAAAACTACCCAAAATGAATTGTCTTCGTCTCGTCGAAACAGTTGATTTTTATATAAAAATCGTCCCAATCCGAGTTCGTATGCAAAAGTTAAAGCTATCGAAGTGCTGCCCGCTCATAAGGCAAGATGTGGCGCGCCCCACCAGCCCTATGTATGATGGGTAGCGCGAGCGAACAAGTGTTTTGCGTGACCGTTTTGGCCCAGAAGATGGATTCAAATCGAAAAACGTTCAACATGAAAGTTGTTGGTCTCGTCCAAATGGTCAAGATTGCATGTGAGCTCGTTTACATCCGAAGTCGTTTATTGCTACAAAAAGGACCCGCAAGGTGCAGCCGGCTTAAACCGAAAGTTTTTGAAAGGCTTGCCGGGTGAAAGGCTTGCCGGGCAAAGAGCTTGCTGGGTGAAGAGCATGCCGGGTGAAAAGCTTGTCGGGTGAAAAGCTTGCCGGGCAAAGAGCTTGCCGGGGTGAAAACCTTGCCGGGTGAAAAGCTTGCCGGGTGAAAAGCTTACCGGGCAAAGAGCTTGCCGGAGTGGAAAGCTTGTCGGGGTGGAAACTGTCAAGGTCAATCCGACCAGAAACTAAAGATGGGCTCGTATAATTATTTGGATGGCCTCAGATCAAAAAGTTTTCAACATAAAAGTTGTTCGTAACGTCAAAGCAGTCAGGTTTGCTTTTGGAGTCATCATCATCCGACGTAGTATACGACCTGCATAGACACTACAAGAGTCGGACGGTCCAGTCAGCTACATGACCGAGTCCTACTCAAAATTAAAGATGAACCCGTGGAGTATTCAAGACGGCCTTAATTGAAAAAATGATCAACATGAGAATTGTTCTTCACGTCGAGGCGTACAAATTTGGTCACATTCGGGGAATTCTCTAGCGCCGGAGATGGCGGAGATGGCGGAGTGCGACATACCTCCGCGAGGTTCGTCGCCCATCTTATGGGACACCAAGGTGTCCTCTCTACAAGCTTCTCATGTACGAGCAGACGGGAGCGGGACGAACGAGAGGGCGCCCGAGGCCAATCCCAGCCAAGGAGGAGCAATCCCCATGGCGACCAACGATGGGGGGTCCATGTAATTTGGGCCCCCGCCGAATACCGTTTCGAAGCCCAATGCGGCTCAAGAATCGGGAAGTCAGCCCCTCGTGATGGGGGAAGCAGCAACTGCTCCAATGACATCTGTCGTTAATCCGGAGGCGCCGAACATTCTAGAGGAAGCACTGCGAACTGCTTCCATCGTAGTGGAACACCGCACTCTGATGTGTGCGGTCATGGAGAAGATTCAGTCCGTCAAAGGCGGACTGAACGAAGCCTTCAATAGCCTACTGATAGGCTTTGAGGTATGCGATGTAATGTTCTAAAAAGAACTCTTTCATTTTATACATATATACATAGATAGTAGCCCCTGATGCTTTGTTTGATTCTGAACAGAATCGGAGAGAGGATCCATGTTATAGGAAGTAACAGAGGTGAACTGTGTACTGTGTTTTTGAATAGGCTTCACTAGTAGCGGCATCTGTCCAGGCCGCAGATGTTTCTGAACTCAATCGGAAACATAAACTAGCTAACGAGCAGCTCGACCTTGTCAACAAGCGTTTAGATGAAACACAAGGTATGCAGATTTTCAAAAAATTGAAATGTTAAAAACACTATATGTTTGGTCCTTATGTGTTGGAGCTCATTGTGTGATATGATTTATGTAGCAGTTGACACAGCTGAGGTTGAGGCCCTTAAGGGCGAGCTCGCGAAGGCCAAAGAAGAGGCCAAGTTGAGCAAAGCAGCCGTTGACAAAGCGACCGCCGACCTGAAGGCCGAGCAGGCCGTGCCTCAACAGCACGAGTCACGGGTGGACGAAGTCAAGGATGAACTGCGAGATACCATTCGCAAGTGCGAGGTGTTGGAGCAAGCATCCGTGCTCAATACGGCTGTCAATGATGCCAAGGAGCCGCGGAGTGAGTCGTGCAGTGCCCACGAGGAGATCAAACAAGCGCGATAGATAGCAACTGGTAAGACTTTTCTCTTGCAGAGTATCTTTGGAGGTCGGAGGTATCTAGCGCTGACGCGATTATGGAGTTCTCCAGGCGCGTTTGCGGATCTTCTGAGGAGCACTGCCGACGCCGCCTAATTCTTTTGAGCCATGAGGGGAACAACACAGAGAAGCTGTTCTGGTCGCAATTTCTTGCGCCAGAACGTCCAGTGCCCCTCACTGACCAGATGAAGGAGCTGGTCGAGCTGCATATGGCGGGTATGGCCATGAAGGACTTGATAGTACGGCTATGGCCCTCTGATCCAATCCCAAGTAGCTACTTCAGGTTAGTGAAAAAACTCATCTACGCGAGTCTGCGGGTCAACGCTGTTAAGCGTCCGACCTCCATGGAAGGTACACGAATGGCCTTCGCCCGCGTCAAGGTGCACTGGGCGAAGATGAAGGCCATGGAGATAGCAACTGCCGGTCTGCCAGAGGCCAAGGATCACCGGAAGCCGAAAAGGTACTTCGGTGATGTCCTGGAAGGAGCCCGCCTTGTAGAGGGCTAGTGCTCATAGTATATAATCGTTGAATGATTGTATTCAGATTGTAAGGACTTAAGCTTGTGTACATATGTATATATAATTTTTGTGTTGTTTTATTATAAGCGAATTTTCCTCCTGTGCGGCTGTTTATTTAACTTTAAAAGTTTCCAGTCGTCTGCTTTAGCCCCCGTGTAGATATTACAGGGTTGTTCAGTAATGCGCGTGAACACTCCTTATCCAACGTCTTGGTCAGGTGTCCGCGGAGTGAACCAGGCAATCAGACTATGCGGCTTTATTGCTTTCACTTAGTCATATGAGCTTGACGTGTGGGGCTATGTACTAGCCCCTAGTGAGTGTGCGGCTTTTCGAACTTTGGTGCCCACTTTACGCGGCTGGGCGAAGACCAGCCCCTTGTATAACACAGAGTAGATCATTATTGATTGTAGTATAACACTAGGTCTCCGAATCGCTTGACCGGCTCTCGCTTCATCATGATAGTCAGTTTTCGGCTTTCTCTATTGAGGTACTGGATCGGACGAGCTAGAAGTACAATCACACTAGTTCTAACTTTCCTACCTTAGCCGAACAATCCGAAACATAAGGTGGTAAGCAGAAGAGTCGACCAGCCAAACTATAGAACCAAGACATGATTCGGAGCCGATGCATATAATGCAATATCCGGGACGCCGAACAGTTCACTATAGGTGTTCGGACTTTGGAGGTATGCCAGGCCGAATACAGCCCCTGGTATTAAGGCCGGGTATTAAGGCACATGTGGCAATCTGACGTGAGGAGAGAACACATGTGTTAATAAAATGAACTACGAGTGAATTGGAACCAAACTGCTTCTTTTATATCCCATTTAATATGGTGAGCTGTGTGGTTACAGATAATGCCAATAACCTCTTTGGGCATTTTACATGCCAACAGAGGAAAAATAAAAATAGAGAAAAGGTTTACGTAGAGCCTGAATCTAAAAGAAATCTCCACGCGGGCCCTGCTGCACGTCTACACCGTTTTCTCCTTTGTAATGCGTCCTTGAAGAGGGGAATTATGATGGCCGCCTGTAAAAAAGGGAAGAGAACTCTAGAAAGGAATGTGCTGCACAGCTGTAAGTAAGGTTGGTTCTTTTAATGAGCCTTAAAAAGAAAATGTATTTTAGAGTCCGAATAGGGTCAAACCAAACTATGGACTATTTGTATGCAGTGTGCCCCCAGTGCCGCCCAAGGAATTTCAAGGGCATAATTGTGTACGGGATGTACATATGCTACTACCTTATGGGGCGGTCGACTGGGGCGTAAGTGCTAATTGAGCTTAGGTTCCTCTGAGCTACCGCATTGTTGTGCGGCCCATACACATTTAGCAGTGTCCGTGGTCTTGACGACCAATGAACTGTTCAGCTTGAATAAGCCGCTTTGGACCTCGGCTGCTAGGGCCGCAATGTCATTTTCTGTACGGATGGAGCGCTCCATGTTTCCATTGACCATGATGACGCCACATAGTCTGGGCATTTCAAGCTTTAAGTAAGCATAATGCGGGACCACATTAAAGCGGCCGAAGGTCGTTCTTTCGAGTAATGTATGATAGTCACTTTGGAAAGGAGCGATTTCGAAGATTAAATCTCTGCTTCAAAAGTTATCAGGAGAGTCGAATAGGACCTCCAATGTTAATGAGCCCGTGTAGCGGGCCTCTACGCCTGGTATCACTCCTTGAAAGGTTGTGCTGCAGGGCTTAATTCTTGACGGGTCTATCCCAATCTTGCGAACTGTGTCTTCGTATATCAAATGGAGGTTGCCGCCGCCGTCCATAAGGACTCGAGTAAGATGATATCCGTCAATTATGGGATCTAGCACTAGGGCCGCCGAACCTCCGTGAAGGATACTGGTTGGGTGATCCCTTCGATCAAAGGTGATCGGACAAGCCGACCATGGGTTGAACTTGGGGGCGACAAGCTCTACGGCGTAAATGTCTGTGAGTGCGTGCTTGCGTTCCCTCTTGGGGATATTGGTAGTGCAGATCATATTCACAGTTTTTTCCTCCGTTGGAAATTTCTTCTGTCCCCCGTGTTCATCTAGCGAGGTTCATCCTCCTCCTCACTTTGAGGTCCTTTCCCCTTGTGTTTGGCATTTAACTTGCGGGCCCACTTAAAGACCCAACAGTTTCGGTTGGTGTGGTTTGTAGGTTTATCAGGGGTGCCATGGATCTGGCAAGGCCTTTCTAGTATTTTGTCCAAACTAGATGGAATGTCTCTGTTGCCTTTGAATGGCTTCTTCCATTGACCGGGCCTGGAGCCACTGAATCCGACATTTACTACTGTGTCATCTGTGCTTCCGGTATCGTTTCGACGTTTGTTCTTATTATGTCGTGGCTTGCCATTGCCATCCCTCACTTCGGAGGTGCCAGGGTAGCTGGTGCTATTGCTGCTATGAGCTAGCCAGTTGTCCTCGCCCGTGCAAAAGCGTCTCATAAGTGTAGTAAGGACCGCCATTGTCCTCGGCTTCTCTTGGTGTCACGCCCAAGATGCAATTATATCCCGATCATGTGATAACATCGTGATTGGGGCACAACCGCATTTTGGGCGATTAGCAAGATGGATATCATTACATCGTACCATTACATAAATAGATGGGGATACATACAAGCCATTCAATTGCCACATGAATACAACACATCATACACAAGACATCCGACTATGGATGCTAACACATGAAAACACACGACATCCATCCTGCTATCCTAGGCTGCCGACCAGGAACCTATCCCAAGACTAACAAAGAAGAAGAAGAAGAAGAAAGAACTCCAACACAAGTAAACATCGCTCTCACCTCAAGTCGTCGGAAACCTGTACCTGCAACAGTTGTTGTAGTAACTATGATCCTCGAGGACTCAGCAATCCCATAACCATGGGTATCAACACTAGCAAAGCTTAATGGGTATGGAAAGGATAAGTGGTGAGGTTGCAGCAGCGGCTAAGCATTGTATGGTGGCTAACTTACGAGTACAAGAATAAGAAGTGCATCTACGCAAACAGTCGCAAACTAGTAACGATCAATAAGTCATATCTACTTACGAGTCAAACATAACCCCACCGTGTTCTCTTCCCGAACTTACTCAAAAAGAGACGATCACGGTTACTCACGCGGTTGGCGCATTTCATTTCGGATCCTCTGTCAAGTTTTCTACAACCGTATATTAACAAATTCCAATCAGCCACATAATTGCGGCACAACTTTCAAAAGATCATAACCCTGCAGGGGTGTCCCAACTTAGCCCATCACAAGCTCTCACGATCAGCAGAGGTAAAACCTCTTGTCTTAGGGACAACCAGATCAGACTTGGAATCCTGGTGCACAAGACATTTCGACAAATGGTAAAACACGTCCAGCAAGACCTCCCGGCGTGTCGACACCCTTATAGTAGCCGCGTGTATCTCGTCTCAAGCCATGACCGGATGAGCTAAGCTTACAGTCGTTGAGACCCAAGTTGCCAAGGGGGCGCCGCAAGGTGCTCTAGTTTGGGCCAGTGCTGATGGTGCTGGTCCAAACTAGAGAACCTTGCGGCGCCCCCTTGGCAACTTGGGTCTAAGCGACCGTAAGCTTAGCTCATCCGATAGTGGCCTGAGACAAGATACACGTGGCTACTATCAGGGTGTCGGCACACCGGGAGGTCTTGCTGGACTTGTTTTACCATTTTCGAAATGTTTTGTGCACCAGAATTCTGAGTCCGATCGGGTTGTCCCTAAGATAGGAGGGTTTACCTTTGCTGATCGTGAGAGCTTGTGATGGGCTAAGCTGGGACACCCCTACAGGGTTATGATCTTTCGAAAGCCGTGCCCACGGTTATGTGGCAGATTGTAATGTGTTAATATGTGGTTGTTGAAAACTTGACAGAGGATCCGAAATAAAATGCGCCAACCGCGTGAGTAACCGTGATCGTCTCTTTTCGAGTAAGTTCGGGAAGAGAACACGGTGGGGTTATGTTTGACTCGTAAGTAGATATGATCACTTATTGATTGTTACTAGTTTGCGACCGTTTGCGTAGATGCTCTTCTTATTCTTGTACTCGTAAGTTAGCCACCATACAATGCTTAGCCACTGCAGCAACCTCACCACTTATCCTTTCCATACACATTAAACTTTGCTAGTCTTGATACCCATGGTTATGGGATTGCTGAGTCCTCATGGCTCATAGTTACTAAAGCAACAGTTGTGAGTACAGGTTTCCGATGACTTGACATGAGAGCAATGTTTACTTGTGTTGGAGTTCTTTGTTCTTCTTCTTCATCAGTCTTGGGATAGGATCCTGGTCGGCAGCCTGGGATAGCAGGATGGATGTCGTGTGTTTTCATGTGTTCACATCCGTAGTCGGATGTCTTGTGTATGATGTGTTGTATTCATGTCGCAATTGTATGACTTGTATGTATCCCCGCCAATATATGTAATGATACGATGTAATGATATCCATCTTGCTAAGCGCCCGAAATGCGGTTGTGCCCCAATCACGAAGTTATCACGTGATCGGGATAGAATTGCATCCTTGGCGTGACACTTGGACAAGGTGTCTTGCTAGCCACTCGTCCCGGACACTATGCTTGAATGCCGCTAAGGCCTCGACATCCGGACAGTCAATAATTTTTTTTCTTTTTAGTTAAGGACCGATTCCACAGCTTTCAGGTTGACTCCCCGAGTTGCTGGATTATGTGATTTAGATCATCAGTATCCGGGGGCTAGACATAGGTCCCTGAAAGTTGGCTCGAAACGCATCCTCTAGATCTTCCCATCTCCCAATGGAGTTCCCTAGGAGATTGTTTAACCAGCGCCATGCTATCCCTTTCAGCTTGAGGGGTTAGTATTTGATGGCATGGAGGTAATCTCCAGGAGCCATGTGGATATTAAGGATGACGCCTTCTATCCATACAGCGGGGTCCATCGTTCCATCATACGCCTCGATTTTTACGGGTTTAAACCCTTCAGAGAATTCGTGATCCATCACCTCATCAGTGAAGCACAGAAGGTGTGCAGCACCCCTGTATTTTGCGATATCGTGGCGTAATTCAGACGGTGTCTGTGTTCGGTGTTGGTTTCGAACTTGATTGTGCCTGGCGTGTTTGGCTTGATAGCCGCCATCTCATGTGGGAGCACGTTCCCTTGATCCGTAGATTGATCTGGCCTGGCCAGCTTTTTTATTCAGGTCCTCACATAGATCGTACTTATGGCCTTGAGCCGTTGTATCCTTTCCTTTATTGTGTGGAGGTGTGGGCTGGTGTACGGCATTGTTGGCTACTTTATCCCATCCACGAGGTGGTCGGTCCAGTTGATCAGCCTTGTCGTACTTCGGCGGTATGGGCGTAATAACCTCGTCGTTGAATTGGGGTAGCAGTTTGCGCTTTGGATAGCTCTTTGTTTGGCGCTCACGGCTGTATCTTTATTTAGCATCTAGCACTTCATTCCATCTGTCATTGAGCATATCCTGTTCGGCTCTAAGCCACTTCTGCTATTTTTTAGACTCCTTGCTGTAGCAATGAGCTGTTGTTTAAAACGTTAATGTTCGAGGGGTTGTTCTGGGACGATAAATTCTTCGTCTCCCAGGCTGATGTCCTCTTTGAAGATAGGTTGATAATTGTTGTCTTCTGCATCGCTATGATCGACCAGCGGTTTGGGACTGTGTTCGCCGTCTTCTCGTTCGTCATGCTCCACCGCTGGCTCCACGGGGTCATCGGCTTGCACTGGATCGTCATCTTCCCCGGTGACAGTGTTACTCTCCTTCACTTTACGGGATCAAGATCGACGTTTCTGACGCCGGTGTTTAGGAGGTTCATCGACGGGCTTATCCACCATGTATACATCATATGTAGAAGTAGCCATCCATCACCCGATTACAGGCAGGTTTGCACTTACACTACTGCAGGATGCTGCTAACGCGATACTGCGATCACAGACGCTTCGAGAAACTGTGTGCGATGCTATCATCGCAAACGGTGGTGTATGAAAACCGTCAAAAATGTGTAAAATGTTTGCGAAGACGGATGCATCAAACACGGTTCAACTTTTATTTTTGTGTGCGATGCAGGGCACACGGTTCAGCTCAATTAACTGTTTGCGATGAGGAGGAACAAAAGAAACAGGCAGCCAGATGAAGGTATGTGCGATGTACAGCATACGGTTCACTCAGATGAACTGTTTGTGATTAGGCTAACACAAAAGAAATGGTTAGCCCGATCAAGGTGTGTGCGATGTACAACATACGGTTCACTCGGATGAATTGTTTGTGATTAGGCAAGAGAACGTAAACGGTTCAATATAATAAGATGTGTGTGATACGCGACAAACAGGTCCGTAATCAGAAATGTGTGCGAAGACCGATAATAACACAGACGATTTCTTCTAATAAGACGTATGTGATATTCTCTGTCTACACAACATCTATTGGCCATTGTGGGACGGGCGGTCATCCGGATAGGCCATAAGGATGCGAATTGGCATTCCTATCAGCAAGGACTAGCTGTTCCACTAGTAGCTCATGTAAGAAAACTATCAAGTTAAGTGTGCTCAGGCTGGAGAAGCCATCAAATGGGTGACTAGATGGGAAGTTGTGTTGATGTTAAATTAACTGATAGGATGGGTCATTTCGTTCAAATGGCCGAAATGCCCCATTCCCTTAGCTAATTTAACCTCGAGGTCCTTATTTTTTTTAACACATGTTAAAGAAGGTCTACCGCATTACTTTTTGACAATGTGCGACTCATGGCATACAGTTGATCCATCCGACCTATTTGTGATGGAATAGGCCGTGTGTGTTGTGGGCAAACACTTGCTAGTATTCAACCATTTGGGATTGATGAATTCATCACCGATGGGTTCCCTAGTGTGGTCCGTGTTCATCTGATCATCATCTACTTCTTGTGCTAGCTCGATGTTCCTTCTATGCTAAGTTTCCATTAACTGATGGCGTTTTATGAACACACCACCGTTTCCCGCCATTTCCTCACCCGTTTCCCGCTACCCTGCTATATTGTGCATAGGCGGCGCGCGACGCACGGAGGCGACAAGCGCAGCCTATAGCACATCCACCTTTTCCAAGCATGCCAACCCACCAAAGTGCTGCCTCTGCCATCAACCTTATCGACAAGGAAAACGAGCAGGCACCACGGCCCGTCGAGGCCGAGGCGCTCCCCAGCAACGCGATGGATGATGTCGTGATGCGTGTCATCGCCAGGGTTGAGCATACCTTTGGCGCATGGTGCTTGAGCGCTGCAGATCAAGATAGGCATGTCAGCACCGACAGGCTGCAGCTCGCCGCACAACATCATCGATGGCACGCCACAGAGCAAGCTAGGCGCGTTTGCACCGATAGGCTGCGACTCGCGGCACGGCAAGACCGTTGGAGCACCGAAGAGCGAGAGGCGTGGTGCACCTCATAGCAAGAGTGAATCCATTGACGCTTGCCTGCTGTCGACACAGTATCGCAGCTGGGTACACTTCGCGTCAGTACCCCCATTCCTCGCCAGGAGTGGGCAGAGGCCCTAAGCGCCGTACTTGCACCAGAGGTCGGCTGCGCCATACTTGCACCGGACGCCCGCCGCGCCGTTCGCATGGGTGCCGCCATTCGCCTTGTCCGCGGCCCGCTAGATGCCAACGCGTTGGTCCATAGGCTCGACTGGCACCTTGGCCAAGATGTCCACCTGGGCGGAGTAGAGGAACATGGCCGTCGCATCCTAGGGCTGATGATCTCCGATGAAATAGCAAACTTGGAGCCCGAGATCGGGCCCCAGATGTACCACGATCATGTCGACCACTTGGATGAATGCCTCCATGAGTTCAGGTAGAGCCAAGAGCTACCCTAGGCAAGGGCTGCTGGTCATGGTCTCATGGACGCGTTTTATTTTGTTGAGTCATTTCGACATTGTCAGATCTGGGGTTCCGGCAAAACCCTTAAGGTTCGAACTCTGGGGTGCGCACGAAGATCTCTCCTTCTGCTCTAGCTCGTCAGATCCAATGAAGAGACACAAGATTTATACTTGTTCGGGCCACCGTTGTGGTGTAATACCCTAATCCAGTTTGGTGTGATCGATTGCCTTGTAGGCTGAGGAAGAACTATTACATGGAAGAACTGCCTCTTGAGGAGAGGTGTTCTTGAGCTCGGGTGAGCTTATGGTGTATGAGAGGTCTCGATGATCCGATCAACTCAAGCCGGGATGAGATCAGATCGCCCCTATGATGGTGGCTAGGTCCTATTTATAGTGGCCTGGGTCCTCTTCCCAAATATTGAGCGGGAAGGAATCCCACAACGGCCAATTTTGAAGGGGGGCAGCTAGTACAAGCTATCCTGACAAAAGGTGGTCTTCTCCTGCCAAAGGCTTTGGTGGTGACGCCTCCATGGGCTCCGCGATGACCTCCATCCTGTCGTCCTGCTGGTTTTGGTCTCGTTGCACCAATATGGAAACCTTTTCCTGATGCCTCGGGACTCCGCGCCTGCGCCTGCTCCTTTAGCACCAAAGAGGAAACTGGCGCTCTACGACGGCTGGCGCCGCCTGGCATTGGTCGTCACTCCTCACGTCACGAGGGCCTCACGAGGTGCCCCTTGCCTTGATATCTCCGCTCCTCAGGAGCCGGCCTGGTGAGGCCGCCCCAGGGGATGTCTTGCGTAGTCCGTCTTGCAAGGCTTAGCCCCTCGCGGGGGTCTTGAGTGGTTGCTGAAGATGTTGGGCCATACCAGGCCGCCTTGTGAGCCATGCCTTGGGCCGCAGGCAGGTAAGTCTGGGTACCCCCATTCCTAGGACGCCGACAGTAGCGCCCGGGCCCAAGGTGCGCTCGGGCTTGGCTTCGCGGTGAAGCCAAGGGCTAAGCGCGGAGCGCCGAGGGCCCTCAAAGCCTGCGGCCTTGTTTGACGCGTGGCGCCTGATGGGTCATGGGCGTCTCCACTTTCCCACGCGGCCTTGGCGACTGCGCGACTTGACAAGTCTCTGTATGCACAGCGGACCATCATTACCTACGTTTATGGGGCTGACGGTTGGCCTTCTTCTGGCTATAAATAGGGCGACAGGCAGACTCCTTGCCGCCCATCTTCTTCCTTCGTTCCCCTTGCTCTTTCTTCCCTCTCATGATTCGCCTGACCGAACCACCCATGGCGCCGCCCAGGAAGTACTCGTCCATGGAGAAGGGGAAGGCTCAGGAGGACAGGCTTGGCTCACCACCAGCTAAAAGAGGACGATGCCGCCCTCGTAATTGTGCCGCAACCCCAATTGGGGCTGTGAGCGGGCGTGGGCGGACTCCCACAGCACCCGTAGCTGCCCTTGGTGGCCACGGCGGTGACTCTTTGAGTGGCGGGAGCCGTCGTGGCGTTGGCGGTACTGTGAACGGAGGGATGTGCTCTGGGGTTGTCAGACCTCCCCAGCCGCACTCCCACTTGGCGGAGGCGGTGCTGGAGTTCGTCGTGTTGTCGGAGAGCCCAGCCGGCACCAGGCTCCAGCTCCCGTGCTCCCTGGCCAGCGAACTCCTTGCTGCGAGCTCCAGCGGCTTTTGGCTGCAGGTGGATGGTTGTTGCAGCAGGGCTTCGTGGGTCATGGTGGAGGTCTTTGCCTCAGGCGCTGTGGCTTTGGCCCGAGGATGGCAGACGTTCGCCCCCGCGCGCGGCTTGGACGGCCGGTGCACCGTTCACTTCAAGTACGGCGATGACTCGACCCTATTCGTGAGGGTGTTTGGAGAAGACGGGCGCCGCGCCGAGTGCCGCCCCGAGGATAATGGCGGCGGCGAGGTGCTTGGCCTGGGCGATGGTCGCAGCTCGTCCAGCTACGGCGGCTCCTCCTTCAGCGGCATCTCCAGTGGCGGTGGCTATGACCAACCGCCACGCCTTCGCGCCCGCATGGTAGGCGACGCCGGGTCATCTCGTCGTCACGCTTGGGTGAAGTGTGAAGAGGGTTCTACCTGAGCCCAAGGTGTAGGTCCTCGTGATCAATCGTGCTCCGAGGGTCGCTGTCAGCCGTTCCTAGTCTTTCTTCTTTTTTTGTCCTACATCGTTTGATCAAACAAGCATGGAGCCCTAGGAGGGCATGAAATGAACTGTGGTTTCATGACATCTAGCACCATGCATAGTGTTCCTCTCTATTTCTGTGCGATCCATGTATTACACGTCCATAGGGTGAGGAGACTTATCTTGATGTACTTGGGATTGGTCTCATCTCGTGACGTTCGACCCTTCGTGAGGATGCAAAACTTGTTAGGTTATTATCTTTTACTGCTCAAGGCCTTTGACGCGGGTCGAGCGTGATCGGCCGCCCCTTGTCGCGGTACCCGTGGGGAATGGACATAAAGATGGGGGGCGTGTCAGTTATGAACCCCAGTTTGGGCGGCTCGTGAAGGCTAAAGAGGAGGGAGCGCCGGGGAGAGCGCCGTGCAACTGTCGCTCTCCCCGAGCTAGCCCGAAAGCTGGGGGAAGAACCACAGAGAATCTGAGAGAAGAACCACATAGGGAGATCAAAACCAAGCAATCGAGGAACGCCAGAACCTTCAGCATCAATTCTAAAAGAGAAGATAGGAACAAGCCAACTCCAGAAAACAAATAAACGGCTGCGTCCGGCAGCTAATCTGGTCTTCTCACCAACGTGGAGCTAAGTGCTGCCACTAGGACGTGGGAGGGAGCCTCCGACGCCCGAGGGCGGCTCTCCGAAGACTCTAGGGCGTGTACAGCCCCACTCATTATTACGTGAGAGTGTCACGAGCGGAGATCTTCACAGGCAGGAGCCTTGCTTCACAGTCACCGAGCCTTTGCTTCTCAGGCCCGAGGGCCTTGTTCCTCGCAGGAACGGAGCCTAGTCTTTTCAGGTGCGAGGGCCTTGTTCCTCGCATGCACGGAGCCTAGTCTTCTCAGGCGCGAGGGTCTTGTTCCTCGCAGGCATGGATCCTAGTCTTCTCAGGCGCAAGGGCCTTGTTCCTCGCAGGCACGGAGCCTAGTCTTCTCAGGCACGAGGGCCTTGTTCCTCGCAGGCACGGAGCCTAGTCTTCTCAGGCGCCAGGGCCTTGTTCCTCGCAGGCACGGAGCCTAGTCTTCTCAGGGGCAAGGGCCTTGTCCCTCGCAGGCACGGAGACTAGTCTTCTCAGGCGTGAGGGCCTTGTTTCATGGGTAGAACCTCCGGAGG
>LR738714.1:394005144-394082609 GCA_902687465.1 Secale cereale
GAGGGTCTTGTTCCTCGCAGGCATGGATCCTAGTCTTCTCAGGCGCAAGGGCCTTGTTCCTCGCAGGCACGGAGCCTAGTCTTCTCAGGCACGAGGGCCTTGTTCCTCGCAGGCACGGAGCCTAGTCTTCTCAGGCGCAAGGGCCTTGTTCCTCACAGGGACGGAGCCTAGTCTTCTCAGGCACGAGGGCCTTGTTCCTCACAGGCACGGAGCCTAGTCTTCTCAGGCGCCAGGGCCTTGTTACTCGTAGGCACGGAGCCTAGTCTTCTCAGGGGCAAGGGCCTTGTCCCTCGCAGGCACGGAGACTAGTCTTCTCAGGCGTGAGGGCCTTGTTTCATGGGTAGAACCTCCGGAGGTGCCAGATATTCCATGCGTTCGGGGCGGGGATGCCGTCCCCTGTTTCCAGGCGCACGGCGCCGGGTCTGGAGACGTGGGTGATCTTTAATGGCCCTTCCCACATGGGCGAGAGCTTGTGCCATCCTTCTCTAGAGAGGACTCTCCTTAAAATGAGGTCACCTACCTCAAGCGTCCTAGGGCGAATGTTGCGGCAATGGTACCGCCACAACGCCTGCTGGTATCTTGCTGCTCGGAGTGAAGCGTTGTGCCAGCGTTCCTCCCCCAGCACGTGGTCTGTCCCCTGCATGGCGCCTTGTTGTGCCTCGTCAAAAGCTAAGACCCGCGGCGACCGGTGCCTGACCTTGTGAGGGAGGACCCCTTCGGCTTTGTAGATGAAGAAGAATGGGGTCTCGTCCATCGGCTTGGTGGCAGTGGTGCGGATGGACCACAACATAGACGGGAGCTCGTCGTGCCAACCCCTTCCGCAAGCTTCAAGCTTATTCTTGAAGGTCCTGGTCTTGAGGCCCCTCAGGACCTCTGCGTTGGCGCGCTCGGCCTGGCCATTGCTCTTGGGGTGCGCTACAGAGGCGTAGCAAATCTGCATTCCAAGGTTAGCACAGTATGTCTTGAAAAGGTTACTAGTGAACCGCGGGCCATTGTCGGTGATGATGCGGTTAGGGACCCCGAACCGGTTTACGAGGACCTTGATGAACTTGACTGCAGAGCCGGCTGGGATGGTTCGGACTGATTCCACCTCAGCCCACTTGGTAAACTTGTCGACGGCGACGTAAAGGTATCGATAGCCCCCGGGCGCTTGAGAGAAAGGGCCCAGGATGTCCGGTCCCCAGACCGCAAACGGCCAGGAGAGTGGGATGGTTTGTAGGCCCTGTGCCGGTTGGTGGATCTGCTTGGCATGGAACTAGCAAGCTTCGCAAGACTTTACCAGCTCAGCGGCGTCGTTAAGTGCCGTGGGCCAGTAAAAACCACTGCGGAACGCCTTGCCGACCAAGGTGCGCGATGATGAGTGATGCCCGCAGTCCCCGGCATGGATGTCAGCCAGCAACTCGCCTCCCTGCTTCCTGGAGATGCATCACAAAGAAACGTCATTTGGCCGTCTCCTGTAAAGCTCACCTTCCTGGATGCACTATGCCGTAGCCTGTCGGGCTACGCGCTCGGCATCTTCCTCCTTTTCTAGCAACAATACTCGCACCAGGTATGACTTCAATTCCTCAGTCTAGCATCCCTCTTGAGGCTTGAGTGCTAGGAGCAAGAGAGCTCCTGAGGCCGGGTCGTAGGCCGGGGCTCTCGAGGTCGGTGGCTGGGGGAGTTCTTCCTGAGGCTTCACGGGCCCTTCCCGCGGGGGTGACGGCGAGGGCCTGAAGAGCCTTTCCTCGAAGATGCCGGGTGCTTGGGGCAGTCGCCTGGACGCTTTCTTGGCGATGTTGTCGGCCTTCTTATTGGTGTCGCGGGGCATGTGCTCTAGCTCTAGGCCCAAGAACTGCTTCTCCATCTTACGTACCTCCGCGAGGTATGCCTCCATATGTTCGTCCCTTGGCTCATACACCTTGTTGGAGAAGTTGACGAGGAGCTGGGGTCACCCGTGATGATGAGGCATTTCACCCCCAGGGCTATCGCGGCCCTGAGGCCGGCAATGAGGCCCTCGTATTCGACGATGTTGTTGGAGACCTTTTCACCTAGCTGAAAGCAGAGTTGAATGGTGTAGTAGAGCTTGTCTTGAGTGGGCGAGATGAGCACAACCCCTGCCCCAATGCCCTAGCGGGCGAACGCGCCATCAAAGTACATGACCCAGCCATCAAGTGCTTCGCTCCCTGGTAAGAGGGAGTGATTCGGGCTCGCTTCGGGCCCTGGGGCGTTGGTCCATTCTGCCATGAAGTCAGCAAGTGCGCCCCCCTTGATGACTCTAGTGGTGCTGAACTATAGCTAGAATGCCTGCAGCTCTATATTCCATTCCGCTACCCTTCCTACCGTGTTTGGGCTCCGGAGTACCCTTTCCAGGGGTAAGCTGAGATGACTTTGATGGGGTGGCCTTGGAAGTTGTGGCGCAACTTACGTGAAGCGACGAGGAGCACAAGCAAGAGCTTCTGCACCATGGGGTAGCGTGCTCGGGCATCACGGAGTATCGTGCTGACGAAGTATATCGGGTGCTCGACAAGAGTGAAGTCATGGACTCTCCTACAGCTGTATGGTCTAAAAGGTACCCCAGAGGCTTGGTCGTAAGTTGGGGCAGCAGCGGCCTCGGGGTGGTCATCTTGTATGTCACGGCCGTCTTCCGGCCCTGACGGGGCCTCGGGAGTGCCTCCCTTGGGATGCAAGGTCTTGTCTTGACACTCCTCTCGAACATCCACCAGCGCTGCACTAGCTCAATGTGGCGTTGCGGCCAGGTAAAGAACCAACGGCTCTTGAGGCTTGGGTGCCACCATCATTGGTGGGCTGGTGAGGTATCTATTGAGGTCATCGAATGCTCCATCAGCGTCAGGGGTCCATAAGAACGGGCCCTTCCTTTTCATCAGCTTGAAGAAGGGGAGGGCTCTCTCCCCTAGCTTGGAGATGAAACGCCCCAGCGACGTTACACAGCCGACCAACTTCTGCATCTCCTTGAGGTTCTTGGGCGGACTCATCTTTTCTATGGCCTTGACCTTCTCGGGGTTTGCCTCGATTCCTCGGTGCGACACGAGGAAGCCCAAGAGCTTGCGTGAAGGGACGCCGAACATACACTTCTCCGTGTTGAGCCGCAGGTCTACCTTGCGTAGGTTGGCGAAAGTCTCTTACAGATCTGTGATAATGGTTGAGGCCTCCTGAGATTTTCCCACGATGTCATCCACATACGCCTTAGCGTTTCTCCCGAGCCGCGTCCCTAGTGTGATGTGCATTAACCGCTGAAAGGTTGCTCCTGCATTCCGTAAACCAAACGGCATGCAAGTGTAGCAGTACACCCCGCACGGGGTGAGGAAGGGAGTCTTCTCGACGTCTTGCAGCGCCATCTTGATCTAGTGGTAACCTGAGAAGGCGCCCAGGAAACACAACAAGTCGCACTCGGCGGTGGAGTCGACGATGATGCGTGGTAGAGGGTACGGATCCTCCGGGCAAGCTTTGTTGAGGTTGGTGAAGTCGACACACATGCACTCTTTCCCTTCCTTCTTGGGTACGACGACAGGATTTGCAGCCACTCTGTGTATCAGAACTCGCGGATGACACCTGCCGCCTCTAGCTTACGAGTCTCCTGCACGATGAAGGACTTCTTCTCCGTGGATTGGCGCCTGGCCTTCTGCTTCACGGGGCGCATGTTAGGGCATACGTTTAGGTGATGCTCGATCACCTCTCTAGGGATTCTCGCTAGATCCTTGGGCTCCCACGCGAACACGTCCCTATTCGTGCGCAGGAATCTAACCAATGCCTCTTCCCGAGCTGGGGGGAAGGCCAGCTCCTATGGTGAAGGCGACACCTGACGGCTCATCTTCCTCCACCGGCACCTGCTTTGTCTCGGCTTGGTCTTGGGAGAAAAGTTGCTTCTTCTTGGCAGGGGCAGCCCCTTGGTCCTAGGGGTGGCTTCCCCGGCAGGGCGTGCCACCGCAGCGGTCAGGAAGACGCGCTTGAGGGCCGCCAAGGCTTCTTTGGTGCCCCCCTTCACAGTAAGGACTCCGCTTCTCGCCGGCATCTTCACGAGGTTATAGGACAGATGGGTTGCGGCCATGAACTGAGCCAGCGCTGGGTACCCGAGGATGGCATTGTACGGGAGATTGATTCAACCGATGTCGATCAGCTCGGTGCGGTAGTTATCTCCGGTACCGAAGGTGACCGCGAGGCGGATCTGCCCCAGGGGGCTGGTGGAACCGCTGCTGACCCCAGAGAAGGGTGTGCTGGGGCGTAGCCGCTCCAGTGGCACTTGGAGCAAGCTAAAAGCTTCCACCAAGAACACGTTGAGGACAGCCCCACCATCGATGAGGGTCTTGGTGACTGCGACGTTGCAGATGGTGGAGGTGCAGAGCATCGGGAGAGTGACGGAGCCCGCGGTGGAGGCGGGGTGGTCTCCCGAGTTGATGGAGAGATCGGCCTTTTGAGTCACCCATCCAGGAGGAGCCCCCTTGCGTATGGAGGCAACGCCCGTCTGGCGAAAGATCTGCTTGATGTGTTGGCCGAAGGGTGGCGCTTGGGAGCCGCCGAGGAGCGCCACCATGGTGTGGGGCGCTGGCGCCCTGAAGCTTGCGACGAAGAGGCCGTGCAGCTCTTCCCAGGATGCCACAAACAATTCTGGCAAGCTGAAAAACTAGGCACGCGGCACGCCGTTGTGTGCCATGGGGAGCCAACTGGCCATGAACTTATCATCGCCACCGGCCGCCGAGATGGCCTCTTCGTAGGCCTGGAGGAAGACAAACGGGTGTGCCGCCCCGTTGTAGCACGGTGGCAGATTCGGCCTGAACCTGGGTGGCCACTGTACCCGCCGTAAGGCGAGGGTGAAGGCCCGGTGGCTGGGAGCGCCACCACGCGCAACACCAAGCCCGTCGAAGGAGGGACGCCCGCCATTTGAACTTGGTGAGTGGAGCGCGGGATGGACGGGGAGAAAACTTCGGCACACCTCTACATGGTGCGCCAAATGTTGGATCTGGGGTTCCGGCAAAACCCTTAAGGTTCGAACTCTTGGGTGTGCAAGAAGATCTCTCCTTCCGCTCTAGCTCGTCAGATCCGATGAACAAGAGACACAAGATTTATACTGGTTCGGGCCACCGTTGTGGTGTAATACCCTAATCTAGTGTGGTGTGGTCGAATGCCTTGTAGGCTGTGGAAGTACTAGTACATGGACGAACTGCCTCCTCAGGAGAGATGTTCTTTAGCTCGGGTGAGCTTGTGGTGTATGAGACGTCTTAATGATCCGATCAACTCAAGCTGAGATGAGATCAGATCCCCCCTATGATGGTGGCTAGGTCCTATTTATAGTGGCCCGGGTCCTCTTCCCAAATATTGAGCAGGAAGGAATCCCACAACGGCCAAATTTGAAGGGGGATAGCTGGTACAAGCTATCCTGACAAAAGGTGGTCGTCGCCTGCCAAAGTCTCTGGTGGTGACGCCTCCGTGGGCTCTGCGATGATCTCCGTCCTGCCGTCCTGCTGGTCTTGGTCTCGTTGCACCAATATGGAAACCTTTGCCTGATGCCTCGGCACTCCGCGCCTCACCTGCTCCTTTAGCACCAAAGAGGAAACTGGTGCTCTGCGCCCACTGGCGAACGCCTGGCATTGGTCGTCACTGCTCACGTCACGAGGGCCTCATGAGTTGCCCCTTGCCTTGATATCTCCGCTCTTCAGGAGCCGGCCTGGTGAGGCCGCCCCAGGGGATGTCGTGCGTTGTCCGCCTTGCGAGGCTTGGACCCTCGCGAGGGTCTTGAGTCTGAAGATGTTGAGCCATACCAGGCCGCCTTGTGAGCCACGCCCTAGGCCGCAGGCAGTCAAGTCTGGGTACCCCCGTTCCCAGGACACCGACAAATGTGGATAGCTATGTATTTAGAGCAATCATAGTATTGCTCTGTTTATTCCTCTATTTCAATGTGTGTACCGTGTTTCCTGTTCTTATATGTTCTGTTTCAATGTGTGTATATATGCTTTCCATTCTATATATGTGGATGATAACAGCTAGACTCAAATTAGTATACAAAAATAGATAGAAAATGGAATTCAATATATATATACATAAATTAATTGTGCATTAGTTCACCACAGAATATATATAATATCATCACATATACGTGATGATACTTAACTACTAGGTACAATGCATAAAATTGAAAACGAACAGTACTAAAACTAATAAACACTACTGATGCGCGGCGTCATCCCAGCGCGGAGGTAGTACTCCGCCTCCTCCACGTCGCAGCACTTGACGTACCGGTCTTCCTCTTGCTGGCGTACGACCACGGATGATCTTGCCATTTCGTTGGCTGCCCACCGGAGCTCCTCATCTGTGGCACGCTGGAGCTTATCGGCCCACCTCCACGCAGTGATGAGGCGCATAGAGACTTTGGCCTTCCCCACGAAGTACCTGTCTTCGTACACCTCCTCCGCACGACGACCCGCCCACCCCCCAAAGCTCCACCTTCTCCTTTTTCCAGGTGGCATCACGGGCTTCACAGGCCGCCTAGTACCTGGCGTTCTCCTCCGCCATCTCCTTCTTGAATGCCACTTGCCTGGCTTTCTAAACCAGCGACAGTGACTTCCACTGACAAAGATTGTAATGGCCCCAAAAGCAATCCAAAGTTGGGGGGGGGGGGTCCATGGCAACCTCGTCCAGCAGCGCGTAGGGGTCCTCCTCATCGCTGCTCATCGAATGAGTGTCCTCGGGGGGCGGCGACTCCTTGTCGGTGCGTGGGCAGATCGACATGCCATGGTAGAGCTTTGAGAGAGAGTGGGGGGCAAGCGAGGGGAGGATGTAGATGAGAATGCAGGCGGGGAGACGTGAGCAAGGTAGTATTTATTGGCAGCCGGAATCTAAATCGACAGGAATAGTACACACGTCGGTCGCCGGGATTTATGAGTACTGTAGTTTGAATTACACACAATTGCCGCATTAGAATCGGTGTGTGAACATAATAGCTGACTGTTTCCAATACAGAACAGTGTCTGATTAATAACCCCTGCCATTCACCCTCCAAACCTCGAGGCGCGAAATAGAATGTCAATCATGTGGGGGCCGGTTGTCTTGCCAGATCTTTACATTTTCTTTTTTGAACACCAGATATTTACATGGTCCGAAGATTTTTTTAACTCGCACACAAGTACATAAAATATGATTTTTTTTGAAACAGTTATGGTTAGATGTGGTTCAAATTTGAATTACGGTCATTAAATGGCTAGAAAATCACCTAAGTGTCTTTATAAGGTCAAATGAAGTTAGCAAGGGTTGAAAATTGGTGATGTGGCTTCGAATTGTGCATTTTGAACACACAAAAAGTCTGGAGTTAAAATAAGTTCAAAAAAATGAAATCTCTTTTCTAACAGATGAGTTTTCGTATGAAACCGTGGTACTTCGAAAGAGATTGGCCATATTGTACACGAAGTGCATCCAGTTTATGTTGTAACCCTCTCATCTTTTTAGCACATGCTATGTGGGTCAAATGATGATACCATGCCAACTTTCAACCCTTTCAGAGTTCATTTGTAATGCTTTTCAATTTCAGAATCATTTAGCTTAAAAATCAATAAATGCATGAAAAATACCAAATGAAGTCAGAAAGGGTTGAAAATTGATGATGTGGCTTTGAATGGTGCATTTATAACACACAAAAAGTCTGGAGTTCAAATAAGTTCAAATAAATGAAATCCCTTTGTAACAGATGAGTTTTCGTCCGAAACCCTGATACTTTGAAAGAGATTGTCCAATTTCTACACGAAGTGCGTCCAATTTTTGCCGTAACCCTCTCAACTTTTTAGCATGTGCTATGTGGGTGAAATGGTGACACTATGCCAACTTTCAACCTTTTTATAGTTCATTTGTAGTGCTTTCCAATTTTAGGGTCATTTAGCTTAAAAATCAGCAAATGCATGAAATATACCAAAAGAAGTCAGAAAGGGTTGAAAATTGATGATGTGGCTATGAATGGTGCATTTTTAACACACAAAAAGTCTGGAGTTAAAATAAGTTCAAAAAAATACCTTTGTAACAGATCAGTTTTCATATGAAACCTTAATACTTCAAAAAAGATTGTCCATTTTGTACACGAAGTGCATCTAGTTTTTGCCGTAACCCTCTCATCTTTTTAGCACATGCTATGTGGGTGAAATGATGATACCATGGCAAATTTCAATCTTTTCAGAGCTCTTTTGTAATGCTTTTCAATTTCGGGGTCATTTAGCTCAAAACAATAGTAAATGCATGAAAATTGCCAAATGTAGTCAGAAAGGGTTCAAAACTGATGATGTGGCTTTGAATGGTGCATTTTGAACACAAAAAAGTCTTGAGTTCAAATAAGTTCAAAAAATGAAATCCCTTTGTAATAGATGAGTTTTCGTCTGAAACCTTGATACTCCGAAAGAGATTGTCTATTTTAGACACGAAGTCCATCCAGATTTTCCCGTAACCCTCTCAACTTTTTAGCCCATGCTATGTGGGTGAAATTATGATACCATGCCAACTTTCAACCTTTTCAGAGTTCATTTGTCATGCTTTTCAATTTCAGGGTCATTTAGCTAAAAAATCAGTAAATGCATGAAAAATACCAAACGAGGTCAGAGAGGGTTGAAAATAGATGATGTGGCTTTGAATGGTGCATTTTGAACACACAAAAAGTCTAGAGTTCAAGTAAGTTCAAAAAATTGAAATCCCTTTGTAAGAGATGAGTTTCCGTCCGAAACCCTCATGCTTCGAAAGAGATTGTCCATTTTATACACGAAGTGCATCCAGTTTTTGCCCTAACCCTCTCAACTTTTTGGCACATTCTATGTGGGTGAAATGATGACACCATGCCAACTTTCAACCTTTTGGGAGTTCATTTGTAGTGCTTTTCAGTTTCAGGGTCATTTAGCTTTAAAAAATAGTAAATGCATGAAATATACCAAATGAAGTCAAAAAGGGTTGAAAATTGATGACGTGCCTTTGAATGGTGCATTTTGAACACACAGAAAGTATGGAGTTCAAATAAGTTCAAAAAATATGAAATACCTTTGGAACAGATGAGGTTTCGTATGAAACCCTAATACTTCGAAAAAGATTTTCCATTTTGTACATGAAGTGTGCACACTACAATTAGAGACCCTTCGACGAAACTGTGTGTGATGCCATAATCACAAACGGTGGTGTAAAAGAGCCATCAAAAAAGGTGCAAAACGTTTGCGATAACTGATGCATCAAAAAATATCAGATTTTAATAAAAAATATCTACAACATCACACACAGTAGTTTTCTTGGAACCGTTTGCGATGAAAATATCTGGGTTTATTTAAGTCTCCCTCCTTAAGCTTCGCCAGCTCGTCTGCTCTAGTGCCGGCAATCCGCGAATCCACGAATCCTGATCCCCATTGCCGCACCCCCTTCTTGCAAAGATGACGCCATGGAAATGCTTCGTGAAGGCCCGTACGATGGCCGCGTCCCCCCCGAGCACCGCCGCCTACGCCGAGAGTGCCGCCGCATCCGCATTGAGCGCGGCCGCTTCCGCGGAGAGGGCGTCTCCGGCAGCCGACAGGGCAGCTGCAGTAGCCGAGACGGCTGCAGCTGCTGCTGCGACGGCGACCACAAACGCCGAGAGCGCTCGAGCTGCCGTCCGTGCCGCTGATGTCGCCCTAGCCCGGGTCGAGCCATCCACGCCAAGAACGAGGATGCACATGCCAAGATATTCTAGGCCAGCTCGGATTCCAGCATGCAACCCACATCTGAAAAGGCAGCGGTGGCCATGGAGCACCTGCTTCCTCATGAGGTCGCCGAGAAGGAGCTGGAGATGCAGGAGACGGCGGAGATCGAGGAGCGCCTGGAGGAGGAGTTGCGTGATATGTCCAATTTGCATCATGCTTTTATATTGATATTTATTTCATTATGGGTTGTTACTACACATTATGTCACAATACTTATACCTTTTCTCTCTTATTTTGTAAGGTTTACATGAAGAGGGAGAATGCCGGCGGCTGGAATTCTGGGCTGGAGAAGAAGCAAATATTGGAGACCTATTCTGCACAACTCAAAAAGTCTTGAAACTCCACGAAAGTCAGTTTTGGAATATATGAAAATATTGGGCGAAGAAAGCACCAGAGGGGGGCCACCCACCGTCCACGAGGGTGGGGGTGCGCCCTACCCCCTGGGCGCGCCCCCTGCCTCGTGGGCCACCTGTCAGCCCCCCGATGCCCATCTTCTGGTATAAGGTGTCTTCTGCCTTGAAAAGAATCAGAACAAAGCTTTCGGGACGAAGCGCCGCTGTCTCGAGGCAGAACCTGGGCGGAACCAATGTAGGGCTCCGGCGGAGCTGTTGAAACATCCCTCCGGGAGGGGGAAATCATCACCTTCGTCATCACCATCGATCCTCTCATCGGGAGGGGGTCAATCTCCATCAACATCTTCACCAGCACCATCTCCTCTCAAACCCTAGTTCATCACTTGTATCTAATCTTTGTCCCAAAACCTCAGATTGGTACCTGTGGGTTGCTAGTAGTGTTGATTACTCCTTTTAGTTGATGCTAATTGGTTTATCTGGTGGAAGATCATATGTTCAGATCCATTATGCATATTAATACCTCTCTGATTATGAACATGAATATGATTTGTGAGTAGTTACGTTTATTCCTGGGGACATGGGAGAAGTCTTGCTATAAGTAGTCATGTGAATTTGGTATTCGTTCGGTATTTTGATGAGATGTATGTTGTCTTTCCTCTAGTGGTGTTATGTGAACGTCGACTACATGACTCTTCACCATTGTTTGGGACTAGATGAAGGCACTAGGAAGTAATAAGTAGATGATGGGTTCCTAGAGTGACAGAAGCTTAAACCCTAGTTTATGTGTTGCTTCGTAAGGGGCTGATTTGGATCCATATGTTTCATGCTATGGTTAGGTTTACCTTAATACATCTTTTGTAGTTGTGGATGCTTGCAATAGAGGTTAATCATAAGTGGGATGCTTGTCCAAGGAAGGGCAGTACCCGAGCACCGGTGCACCCACATACCAAATTGTCAAAGTAACGAACACGAATCATATGAGTGTGATGAAAACTAGCTTGACGATAATTCCCATGTGTCCTCGGGAGCGCTTTCCTTTATATAAGAGTTTGTCCAAGCTTGTCCTTTGCAATAAAAAGGATTGGGCCATATTGCTGAACCTTATTTACTTTTATTACTTGTTACTCGTTACAAATTACCTTATCACAAAACTATCTGTTACCAATAATTTCAGTGCTTGCAGTGAATACCTTACTGAAAACTGCCTGTTATTTCCTTCTGCTCCTGATTGGGTTCGACACTCTTACTTATGGAAAGGATTACGATAGATCCCCTATATTTGTGGGTCATCAAGACTCTTTTTTGGTGCCGTTCCGGTGAGTGAAGCGCCTTAGGTAAGTGGACTTTGGTAAGGAAAAATTTATATAGTGTGCTGAAATTCACTGTCACTTGTTACTATGGAACATAATCCTTTGAGGGGCTTCTTCGGGGTATCTTCACCCCAACAAGTAGAGAAAAGAGTTGCTCATCAACCTACTGAACCTACCGATTTTTTTTTATTTTGAAATTCCTTCGGGTATGATAGAGAAGCTGCTAGCTAATCCCTTTACAGGAGAGATGGAACATTGCATCCCGATTTGCACCTAATCTATGTGGACAAAGTTTGTGGATTATTTAAGCTTGCAGGTATGCCCGAGGATGCTAGAAAGAAGAATTTCTTCCCTTTATCTTTAAAGGGAAAGGCATTGACCTGGCTTAGGCTATGTGGTGATATGGGATCATGGAACTACAACCGATTGAAATTGGAATTTCATCAGAATTTTTATCCTATGCATCAGGTTCATCGTGATCATAATTATATATATAATTTTTGGCTTCGCGAAGGAGAAAGTATCGCTCAAGATTAAGGGAGGCTTAAATAAATGTGATATTCATGCCCCAATCATGAGCTCTCAAGAGAAATTATTATTCAAAATTTCTATGCTCAGCTTTCTCTCGATAATC
The DNA here is from genome assembly GCA_902687465.1 of Secale cereale. Lineage (NCBI taxonomy): Eukaryota > Viridiplantae > Streptophyta > Magnoliopsida > Poales > Poaceae > Secale > Secale cereale. The sequence goes on from LR738714.1 coordinate 394,017,128, forward strand.
GCTCCATGCTTGTCGGTGTACTAAGGTAGGGGTACCCTAGTACCCCAACTTGTGCACAGGCAGTAGCAGCTTCCCGCGGCAGGGCTTACCACGCGCTTGCCGAGGCCCGCTCCAGACCCCTTCAAGCCATTCAAGAACAAAGTATTCAAGTTAGAAGACAAGGCACCGGCAAGAGGAGCTTGCCGGGAAGGCCGCACCAGGCTCAAGGACATCTTTTCAGCACAAGACCCTGGCAAGAGGTGCTTGCCAGGAAGGCCAAAGGATAAGCACCGCAAAAGATACATCGCGGCGCATCGTGCGCCCCGGCAGGGCCCAGGAAGCGGCAAGCTTCCGGGCCCGGCAAGATAGCGATCCCGGCAAGGTGCTTGCCGGGGGAAGCTCACACTGTGTGCCTGCGCTCCAGCTCATTCGGCCACGCGTCGCCCTGGGGCCCTTCTAGGGGCACGTGGCAGATGGCTGTGCAGCCTGAGGGACACGCTGGCGAGCCGCGGTGACGAAGCTACCGCCATGGCGAACGGAGACGCATGGACAGACGCTTTTGGGGTCGACGGCGACGGGCATTAAATGCCCTTGTCCCCCACCGTCAAGGTTAGGTGAAGACCACTGTTCATACACTATTCATGCACTGTTGCAACTACCACCAAATTTACACTTTTACCCTCCTCTACGTTGACACCTGTCGGTGACCCCTTTGAGCTATAAAAGGAGGCCCATGCACAACGTAGAGGGGGTTCGATCCCAGAAACTCGTTCACTCCCTCGCTCGGTGCAGCTGGTACTGTAGATCTTCAAGCTCCCGAGCCCAAAAACTTAATACAACCAAAAGCAGGAGTAGGGTTTTACGCGTCATCGCGGCCCGAACCTGGGTAAACTGCCCGCGTGTGCCCCTCGATCTGCTCTCCGTGCTCCCTCCGCTCCCTTACCGCAACGTAGAAGGGGCTCCGGTCCCATGGGTGCTCGTGGGAGGACAGTTTCCCCCGACATCTTTGGCGCGCCAGGTAGGGGGCGTCGAGGTTGTGCGAACCTGATCCGGCGCTCACGCGGGCGCATTCTTCATCAACCTCTCCAACTTCATCGACTACATCAACATGCCTCCGAAGAAGAAGGCTTCGGAGGTTGGAGGCCCGTCTGCGTCGATCCCACCACCACCAGAGCCGACGGTTGGTGGGGGAGGCACCGGCGGAAGGGTGGACGCCGGTGGGGATGCTCACGGTGCCACCAAGTCCAAGGACAAGAAGGACGACCGGGCGAACTCCAAGGCCTCGGTGTCCGTGCACGCACCACGTCCCTCTCAGGAGGTGCCAGACCAGCAGCGACGTGGTACCGGAGGTACCATACGCTTGCTGGGACGTGGCCAAGCCGGCGAGTCGCGGGACGCTCAAGGCCAACGCCCCGGCACGAGCAAGGCGCGGTCGCCGGGACGGGAACATGCTCCTTCTAACGTGGTTAGAAGTCCGAGCGTGTCCCGCTCCTCGCGCCGTTCGCCGCCGTTTCCCTCCTCTCCAGCTGAAGCCCTGGCCAGGGCTCAGCTGCTCCTCGACTTCCCTCCAGCGGCGGAAAAAGCCGAAGACTGGAGGGCGACGATCCTGAGCCTCATCGCCTTCGCCAACAACGATGTGCCGCAGCAGCTGGCAACTTCAAGGCCGCGACAAGTCGACCAAGCGAAGGCCGATGGCGACAAGACCGCCGGGAGTGCAACTACCGTGCACTCCCCGCCGCGGAAGCAGAAAACGCCGCCCCGCCGGATCAACGTCGATGACGACTCCACGGCGTCGTCGGATCCGCGGGCTCGCCGCGATCAACGCCAAGTCCTCGACGACAGGCGACAAGAGGACGCTCGAACCCGCAATGAGCATCGACGAGAAGCCAGAAGACAATCCGATCAGCGTGTTGGGACCGCTGTTGACATGCACGCGCCCGGTGAACCAGGCGACTTGCCGTACGCGGCAGGCTGCCCTGCGTTCACCCGAGAGCTGCGGCAAGTCCAGTGGCCCAGCATGAAGAATTTTAAGCTCGACGTACCCGAGAAGTACGACGGCAAAACTCACCCCTCGGAGTTCCTCAGCATCTACACCATCGCGGTGCAGGCTGCCGGGGGACGCGACGAAAAGATCCTAGCCAACTACTTCCCGCTCGTGCTTAAGCCAAACGTCAGGTCTTGGCTTATGCACTTGCCGGAGAACTCCATCTCTTCATGGGCGGATCTGTGCCACCAGTTTGTCGGCGCCTTCACAGGCGACCACAAACCCCACGGCCAGGAGAGCGATCTCCACATCTTAGCTCAGAAGGAGGGAGAGTCCCTACGCAAATACATCCAAAGGTTCAGCCGTGTACAACACAACATTCCCGATGTCCACCCTGCCGCGGTTATCAGCGCGTTCCACCAGAACGTGCGTAACCGCCGGACGAGGGAGGAGATGGCCATGACCAAGATCCGGGACGTCAGCGAGCTTTACGCTCTGGCTGACAAATGTGCACGTGCTGAAGAGGGGAGAAGACTCCCCGGAGAGGATACCGGCGCAGGAGGAAGCGACAGTGAGGATGCCGCCCCGGCAAGGAAAGGCCGGCGGCGAAACAACAGGAAAAAGAAGAACAAGGAGGTACTGGTTGTCGAGCAGTCCGGCAAGGAGGCTCCCGCCAAGAAGACACAGGCTGGTGGCTCCGGCAAGGAGCCCGCCCCTGTAGCGGCAGCCGACAAGCAGGACGGCTCCGACAAGCAGTACTGCACGATCCACCGCACCAAGGGCCACGACCTCCAAAACTGCAAAAGGGTAGAGTACCTCGTAGAGCAGCAGAAGGCTGAATACGAGCGTCGCGACAAGGAGAAGGCCCAAGGAGGCGGAGGAGAGCCCAGCAAGAAGCGGCCGTTCAACGGCCGGGGAGGACGCCGCGGCAAGGCCAAGCAGCGGCAAGGGGACAGACCTCCCCGGGGCCGCGACAAGGATGAAGACGAGGACGATGATGAGGATATGGATGAAGGAGACACCAGCGAGCAGGAGTTCCAGAAGGCCACAGAAGTCCTGTGCGTCGATGGAGGTGCCTTTCTACACACTTGCCACCGCCAACTCAAGCAATTGGTGCGGGAGGTGAACGCAGCTGAGCCACCCGTCAAGTCGCGCAGGCTCCTGAAATGGTCCGGCACGCCCATCATCTTCGACCTTGAGGATCACCCTGACCGCACAACCGCGGTCGGGTGCTTGCCGATGTTTGTTTCACCAACTATCTGCAACCTCAAGGTCACCAAGATGTTGGTTGACAGCGGGGCCGGCCTCAACTTGATCTCCTCCGCTGTGATCAAGAAACTGCAGATCCCCGACAGCGATTTCGAAGAAACCGGGACGTTCCAAGGAATCAACCCGGGAAGGAGCAAGCCGAAGGGGAAAGTTACACTGCCAGTGACCTTTGGTGGGGAGCTCAACTTCAGGACGGAGAGGATCACGTTCGACGTTGCCGACATCCCATTGCCGTACAATGGGATACTGGGCCGTCCTGCACTCGCCAAGTTCATGGCAGCTTCCCACTACGCGTACAATATGCTCAAGATGCCAGGGCCGATAAGCGTATCTCTGTCCCAGGCGACAAGAAAGATGCGCTTATTTGCGCCGACAAGATCTACCGGGATGCAGCAGCCGCGGCAGATAGCAAAACACTTGCCGCTGAAGCTCCCGGGGGGAAGACCAAGACCAAGTCCAGCAAGAGCTCTGGGGGCCACTCCGGCAAACGCACCTCTTCGGAGTGCTACGCTGCCGTCGAGGACGCACCATCGAGCTCCACCGGCAAGTGTAAGAAAGGAATGGCAGCTCCACCGGCAACCAAGAAGGTGTCCGCGAAGGAGGACGACACTGGTGGTACCTTCACCATCAGTGCTACACTCGACCCCAAATAGGAAAGCGCGCTCCTTGCCTTCCTGCGGGCGAATGTGGACGTGTTTGCGTGGCAACCGTCTGACATCCCCGACGTTCCCAGGAAGGTAATTGAGCACAAGCTTGCTGTTTGTCCTCATGCGCGGCCCATCAAGCAGAAGGTCAGGAAGCAAGCCGTGGAGCGCCAAGAGTTCATTGCCGAAGAGATAAAGAAGTTGGAAGCAGCAGGCATGGTTAGAGGCGTAATCCATCCTACGTGGTTGGCCAATCCAGTTGTTGTGCGCAAGGCCAATGGGAAGTGGAGACTTTGTATAGACTTCACTGATGTGAATAAAGCGTGTCCCAAGGATCCATTTCCCTTGCCGCGTATCGACCAGATTGTTGACTCCACCGCCGGATGTGAGTTGCTTTCGTTCCTTGATGCATACTCAGGTTACCACCAGATATTCATGGCCAAGGAAGATGAAGAAAAGACTGCATTCATTACTCCATGCGGCACATACCGCTTCATACGCATGCCCTTTGGATTGAAGAATGCAGGCTCGACATTTGCAAGGATGGTGCACACTGCTTTTGAGCCACAAATACACAGAAATGTAGAGGCCTACATGGATGATGTAGTGGTCAAGAGCAAGAGAAAGGATACCCTGATCCAAGACTTAGAAGAAACCTTTGAGAATCTGCGCAAGATACGACTCAAGTTGAACCCCGAGAAGTGCGTCTTCGGAGTCCCCTCCGGCAAGCTTCTCGGGTTCTTCGTTTCCCAGAGGGGGATTGAAGCCAATCCCGACAAGATTAAAGCCATCGAGCAGATTGAAGCCCCGAAGCGCGTCAAGGACGTAAGAAGACTTGCTGGTTGTGTGGCTGCCCTCAGCAGGTTCATTTCAAAGTCTGCAGAACGCGCCCTGCCTTTCTTCAAAATCTTGAAAAAGGCAGGTCCTATGAAATGGACTCCAGAAGCGGAGGCTGCGCTGCAAGACTTGAAAGGATACTTATCCTCCACTCCAATACTTGTCGCACCTAAACCACAAGAGAAGTTGCTGCTGTACTTAGCGGCGACCAATCAAGTAGTTAGTGCTGCGTTAGTAGCGGAGAGGGAGGCGGATGAGGAACCCACATCTCCGGCAAGCGCGTTCAGCGGCAAGCCGGGGGCTTCCCCGACAAGCTCTGGCCCCGACAAGGACAAGTCTACATAGGAACAAGAAGAAGTGCGAAAGAAGATGGTGCAGCGCCCAGTTTATTTTGTAAGTTCCCTCTTGCAGGGGGCTAGGTCAAGATACTCTGGGGTGCAGAAGTTGCTTTTCGGCCTCCTCATGTCCTCAAGAAAGCTGCGCCATTACTTCCAAGCACACCAGATAACAGTGGTCACTCGCTTTCCGTTGAAGAGGATATTGCAAAATCCGGAAGCAACAGGCAGGATCGTAGAGTGGGCACTGGAGCTGTCAAGCTTTGGTCTCAAGTTTGAGAGTACTTCAACCATACAGAGCAGAGCTTTGGCAGAATTCATAGCGGAATCGACCCCAACACCGGATGAAGAAGTTCCAGAGACAAGCATCCCCGTCCAAGAAACAAGCAAGGATTGGATAATGTACTCCGATGGTGCCTTCTCGCTGCAAGGCGCCGGTGCCGGCGTGTTGCTCATAGCGCCCACCGGAGAGCACCTCAAGTATGTTGTTCAAATGCACTTTTCCAAGGAGCAAGCGACAAACAATACTGCTGAGTATGAAGGACTGCTTGCCGGCCTCAGGATTGCGGCTGAACTTGGGATCAAGAAGTTGATTGTGCGGGGAGATTCACAATTGGTGGTCCGACAAGTGAACAAAAGTTATCAGAGTCCCTTGATGGAAGCTTATGTCGACGAAGTGAGGAAGCTTGAAGAACACTTTGAGGGCTTGCAGATGGAGCACGTCGCAAGAGCTCAGAATGATATTGCAGATAGCCTCTCAAAGTGTGCTGCAATGAAGTTACCTGTGGAACCAGGGACCTTCATGCTCAAGCTAACTCAACCATCCGTTACACCATCAGATGGGCAGAGCAAGAAGAGGAAGTTGGTCTCCGGCGACTACTTGCCGGCGGATCTTCCCGAAGCCGCCGCCAAGGTCCCCAAGATCAGCAACTGAAATGCTGAGGAACAGTCTGCTCCTGCGGACCCAAGGGTCTGTACAGTTGAAGCAGGAATTCCCGACAAGCCTTGCCCCGGCAGGCTTGATGGGGAACCCTCAGCTCCGGCGGAACCGCAGGTTCTTGCCGTAGAAGCTGAGGTTCCCGCTGCAGCCCTAATACCTTTAGTCCTTGTTGTTGAGCCTCAAGCTCCAGCATGGGCACAGCAAATCGTCCGTTTTCTTCAGACTGGAGAACTTCCCGAAGAACCAGAAGAGATAGAGAAGATAACCAGGCAGTCAAGTATGTACCAGTTCGTAGGCAACGAACTGTACAGAAGAAGACTCAATGGTGTCAGATTGAAGTGCATTTCCCGGGAAGATGGACAGAAGCTGTTGGCAGAGATACACGGAGGCATATGTGGTCACCACATAGGCGCAAGAGCACTTGCCGGGAAGGCGTTCCGGCAAGGTTTCTTTTGGCCAGAAGCCCTCCAAGATGCAACTACACAAGTAACCAAGTGTGAAGCGTGCCAGTTCCATGCCAAGCAAATTCACCAGCCAGCTCAAGCTCTCCAGATGATCCCTTTATCCTGGCCTTTCTCGGTCTGGGGGCTCGATATCCTCGGCCCCTTTCCCCGCGCCGTCGGGGGCTTTGAGTACTTGTACGTTGCAATCTACAAGTTCACAAAGTGGCCAGAAGTGGAACCAGTGAGGAAGGTGACAACACAGTCAGCAGTCAGGTTCTTCAGATCAATTGTTTGCCGTTTCGGAATCCCTAACAGGATCATCACCGACAATGGCACACAATTCACAAGTCGCACCTTCATGCAGTACGTCCAACACCTTGGCGCCAAGGTCTGCTTTGCTTCCGTTGCTCACCCGAGGAGCAATGGTCAAGCAGAGAGGGCCAATGCTGAAGTGCTGCGCGGACTCAAGACAAGAACCTTTGACAGGCTGCACAAGTGTGGAAAAAACTGGATTGAGGAGTTGCCGGCGGCTCTTTGGTCAATCAGAACGACACCAAATCGAGCCACCGGACAGACACCCTTTGCTCTTGTCTATGGAGCAGAGGCAGTTCTCCCCACGGAACTCGTATACGGATCTCCTCGAGTACTCGCTTACGACGAGCTCGAGCAAGAGCAACTGCGACAAGATGATGCGTTGCTTCTCGAGGAAGAACGTCTCCAGGCTGCTGTATGAGTTGCTCGATACCAGCAAGCCTTGCGTCGCTATCATAGCCGCAAGGTCAAGGCCAGGAGTCTCGAGGAAGGCGACCTTGTTCTTCGACGTGTTCAGTCTACCAAGAATTCCAACAAGTTGACGCCGAAGTGGGAAGGCCCTTATCGGGTGAGACATGTCACAAGGCCCGGAGCTGTCCGCCTTGAGACCGAAGAAGGCTTACCGGTGAGCAACTCCTGGAACATAGAGCATCTTCGCAGGTTTCATCCATAGGGCGCGGTTGGCGTGATCCGCTCCGGCAACCACCTTTTGTACAAGTCTTGCCGCTGTCGCATGTAAACCTTTGTACAAAGCCGGGCGCAGGCCCCGTGCATCAGTAAAACTTTTGTGCTTCGCACCATTTGTCATTTCGTGCTTTTCCCTTTACTTGCATGTATCATCTGACATTTCGTGAGAACACACTCCCGGTAAGTAGCAGTAAGCCGCAAGGCTCCATACTTGCATTTCCTTCTCTTTTGTCTTTCTCTCTGAAACAGAAGGACTGTTCCTCGCGCACAAGTTTGCCGGGGGGGAGGAGATAGAAGTACGGACCAAGCGCTGTTCAAGAAAGAAAAGTCTTGCCGGGAAGTAAACAATCCAATGAAAGCTAAGTCACCAAAGTTTGAGCATTCAAATTTTTAAATTTTAGTTATCTTCCTTGAACAACCACACTTTGTATGGAAAACTTGTGCGCGGAGGAACCTACCCGTGGCTAGCCGCGCCCTTACTTTGTTTCGAGCACGCTCAACGGCTTAAGTGAGCTACGACAAGTGTCGCGCCCTTACTTCGTTTTCGAGTTCGCTCAGCAATCTAAGTGTGCTGCGACTAGCTGCGGCAAGGTTTCTTGCCGACAAGGTCTTTGCTAGCAGGCCGGTAAGAGTCCCGCACTCAGCGCTCGCGGCAAGGGCCTTATGCCGGCAAGTTCCCCTAAAAGCGTAGGGTGAAAAGCATACAAAGTGAAGGACCAAAAGCAAGGGAGATAACACTGCATTGATTACCCAAAATAAAAGTATATATTACAGAGATAGCTTGCCGCTGTTCTAATCAACTACTGCATATGACTTAATTAACAGCGGCGAAGGAAGCAAAGTGCCTAATCCCTACGATCCCCGTCGATCCTCTGGATCTTGCCCACCTTGGCAACAATGTGGGCAACTTGAGCCTTCAACGCCTCCTGATCAGCCTCGGGCGGCAAGGTGCGGAGGACGTTGACGAGGTTGATCCCAGGGTTGCGGTAGACAATCTTCGACAGCACCCGCTCCATGGTGCCCATGCAGAGCCGGCGAGCCTCGTTGGCCAGCTGCTCGGGGATATTCTCCCGCAGCCGTGCAAGCGCCGGCGCCACCCCCCTGAAGAACAGACTCAGTTTGGCGCTGTGTGGGAGGTTCTCGTCGGGGGAGTACACGAGATGCTCCGCCCTCAACGCCATCATCTCCATGTCAATGTTGGCGGCGGAGGTGACGAGGTCCTCAGTCCATCTCTCCACCGTCTGCTGGAATTGGGTTTGCGAGACGGCGGTGCTTTCCAGCAGGGCCCTCTCAGCGCGGAGATCGTCCTTCAGCTTCGTCTCACGGTCCCGGGCAGCGTCAAGCGAGTCAGTAAGGGTGGAGACCTTCAGCTCTAAATCAGCAATGGAGTCCCTGGCGTCGGTGAGCTCTTTACCCTTCTCGGAGAGGCGGATTTGCAGCTCCGAGTTGGTGTGGGCATCCTTCTCCCGCTCCACGTTGAGCGCGGTGACCCTGTCTTCGCTTGCCTTCAAGAACAGCTCCAATTGCGCCACCCTGGCCTCCAGATCCTTCTTGGCGGTCTCTGCGGCAGCGGCAGCGTCCCTCGCCTCCCGCAGAGCCCCGCCAATAGCCTGCTCCCGAGCGGTGAGGTCGTCCTCGTGGCTGTCGAGGTCGACCTTCCGCTGGTTGAGCGCCCCTTCCCGCCGAGACAGCTCTTCGGCGGCCAGACGTTGCTGCTCCTCGACCTCGGCCTTTTCGAGGACGAATGCTTGCTGCGCCCCGGCAAGCTCCTCGCGCTCCTGTGCCAAGTTCCGGAGGGCCGGCTGGTTGGCGGCACGGAGCTCCGCGGCGCGCTTCTCCAGGTCAGCACCAGCCTTGGCAGCCAGAGCCTCCCGAGACTCCAACTTCGCCTGCCTGGCCCGGTACAAGGCCAGGAGCCGGCGAAGGAGCCGCTCCTCCTCGGGCTCGTCGCTGCTGCCGGGCGCATCTACAACCTTCAACCCGGCGGAGGCGAGGACTTCTCCGTCAAACGTCTCTCCCTCCGCGGGTGCCCTTGATGAGGACGCCCACGGGACTTGAATGAACACCCCGTTGGCGGCCTCCAGATAAACTCCCGCCCCAGGTGCGGAGGCGGAGGGGTCGGCGGCCGGTGCAGCGTCCGGCGCTCCCGTGGCCTCCGGGCCAGCGGTATGGTCGCCGGTCCCTTCCCCAGCCGCGGCGTCGGCGGTTGGGGCAGTCTCCTCGACAGCTGGCTCGTCGGCGCCGACCGTTCCTTCCGCGGCGGTGCCGGCGCCAGTCTCGCCGTGCGCCTCCTCCTCGACGATGGTTTCTGTCTCCATCGGCTCCGGAGCGGGCGGGTCTGACAACAGAAGAAAAAGAAAGGAAAGATTTGTCAAGCAAATATCCAAAAAGAAGAATTCGAGAAAAAGAAACTACAAGGGCTTACCTGCGCGGGCCTCTTCGATGACGGGGTCCCTCGCCGGGGAGTTATCCCTTGGCGGCGTAGAAGAAGCCCCCGCCGGCGGAGGGCCTCCGGTGCCCTCCCTTGGCGGGGAGTCCGCTCTCGTCGGGGTGCTCGCCCTTGGCGGGGTACACGCCCTTGGCGGAGTACCCATCCTTGGCGGAGCACCGCCCCTTGCCGGGGAGCTCGTCCTTGGCGGGGAGGGTGGAGCAAGTGGCTCGTCGGGGGCAACCTCCTGGTGCTCCTGCGACCGCGGCTCCACTTCTGCACAAGACAACAAGACATCAGTACTGGCAACGACCTCAAGCGCACCCATCAAGCAGGAAAGTGAACACCCAGACTTACGCTGGGGGCTGCGCTGGGGGCTGCTCCTCGGAGCAGCAGACTGATCCGGCAAGTCTGCCGCCGGCGCGTCTCCCGCCGCTGCGGCGGGCTCGTCGTCCTCGATCTCGACCACATGGATCTTGGCCCTCTTCGCCATCCGCTGGGTTAAGGTCCTGCAAAACAAGATCAAGATCAGAACCAAGCAAGAGAAATCAAGACAAAATCAAGGGAAATGAAAATTGCAAGTACTTACTCTTCCTCCTCTTCGTCGGAGCTGAGAGCGGAGAAGTCAAATCCCGCCTCAGGCACTCCGGCGCGAGGAGCGGGAGGAGAGGGCTCCCTCGGGCACTTGGCGGGCTACGGAGCTGCAGGCTGTGAAGACCCAGCACAGGTCGTCGCTGAGGCCCGAGGAGCAGAAGGTACCCCGGAGTCACTCCGGGAAGACCCCCCTCCGCTTGTCGCTCGGGCACGGGGCACCTCCTTGGCGACCTTGCTCGTCGTGGTGGCGCGCGTCGCCCGGCGCTGTGGTCGTTGTTGGGGCGCCGGCGGCCTCACCGTCTCGACGGCCTTGCGGAGGCACTTCTTCGGTTGCGGCGGAGGGCTTGGGCTTGGTGGTGGCGGAGAGTTCTCCGAGGACGAGGAGGCGTCGTCGTCAAGATTCAAGGATCCGCCGGAGTCTTCATCAGAATCACCGGACTCGGCTTCCTCTTCCTCCTCCTCCTCGGCAGGCCCGCTGGACTCGGTTCCCTGCCCGGCAGCCTTGCCAATCCCGGCAGGCTCCCCGGTGGGCTCCCCGGCAAACTCCTCGGGCATGATCTGCAGTAGCTTGAGGATTTCCTTCTCCTCAGCCTGGCTCACCGCGTCCGCCGCCTCCGCTTCATCAACGGTGTATCCAAACTCGCCTGCCGCTGCTGCCGCGGTGGCCTCCTCCATCCTGGAGGCAATGTACGCCACGTCCCGCGCGGTGGTCTCCCGGGTGAGCCCCTTCCTCTTGTCGGCATTGCGTGGTTTTTCGACCAAGTTGTCGAAGAAGGCTTGCACGGTCTCCAGCGAGGGCTCCAGCCAAGTGGGGATGACCCCATGGGAGTCGCACTCTGGCATTGCCGCGCGGATGGCACTGAGGGCGGTGTTGTTGCACAAAGGGACTACTCCGGTCGACGGTTTGAACCACTCCGGGTGCTTGGGGTCGTGTTTGAACAGTTCCCGGACCAGCCCCTTCAGCTCCAGGACGGTGAAGTTGTAGTTCAACCCAGGGCGCAGCCTCATGCGGTCTGCCGCGTTGCCGAACTCCCAAGCAGGCCTCTTCCTTTCCTGCAGAGGGGCGATGCGGCGCCGGAGGAAATCAGCTCCAACTTCACCCACAGTCAAATTGGCAGCCCGGAGACGAAGAATCCTAGTTAAGGCAATCTGCAACTTGTCGTCCTCCGGGGCCAAGTCACTCCAGTCCTTGCCGCGCACTATGGCAGTCTGGCGCGGCAAGGTAAACTGCACGGGTTCCTTTTCCAGAATCCAACACCAATCTGCCCTCCACTCCTCCCACTTGCCGCGGAGCTCTCCCTTCAAGTACGCCTCCTTCTTGTTTAGCCTGAAGATCCAAGAGATGCCGCCGGAGAGGTGGGATCCGGACTCTACTCTAGGCGTGAAGAAGTGGCGGAAAAGGGCTACATTTGGGTGGACTCCAACGTAGTTTTCGCACAGATGTGCGAAAACAGCAAGGGTGAGGACGGCGTTGGGGGTGAAATCTAAGAGACGGAAGCCGTACGTATTCATCACGTCGCAGAAGAACTCCGAGAACGGAGGGCAAAGACCGCAGTAGAAGAATGCAGCGAAGAAATAGTAACCTCCCGGGAACATGTCGATGGCCACGGCGGGGAGGACTTGGGTGCGGGGATGGTCCTTCGTCTCCCTCGCCCAGAACAAGTAGTACTTGTCCCGCAGCTCCCTTGGGCCGAGCCTTCGCGGGAAGACCACCCTCTTCCTCCACATGGCTGCCAGCCTCGCCGCCTGCTCGGACTTCTCCTTCTTCGCCTTGTCGCCCTTTGCCATGTCGCTCTTCGCCTGGTCGCTCTTCGGGGCCATGGCGGGGGCGGCGAGGGGGAACGACGGCACGGCGGGTGGGGAAGACGGTGGAGGAAGGGCAGAGGCAGGAAGCAGCGGTGGTTTCTGAGGACTCAAGGTGCAATGAAGACGATGGGGGAAACTGCCCCTGCTTCCTCTGCTTTTAAGGGGGAAGTAGGGGACGTTCCGCATTTCCCATTAAAGAACAGGCCACGATCTCTCCCACGACGCTGCAATCGACGCGTGCCGTTAGGGAGAGGTGCGGCGGATACGGAGAGGGATACGGCTCGCCGCGGGCCGCGTGTGCCCGTGCACTGTCTTGGGCCTGGCCCAACAGCGCTCGGCACCGTGTGTGGCCCAGGCCCGGGGGCTCCTGTCAGTGTACTAAGGTAGGGGTACCCTAGTACCCCAACTTGTGCACGGGCAGTAGCAGCTTCCCGCGGCAGGGCTTACCACGCACTTGCCGAGGCCCGCTCCAGACCCCTTCAAGCCATTCAAGAACAAAGTATTCAAGTTAGAAGACAAGGCACCGGCAAGAGGAGCTTGCCGGGAAGGCCGCACCAGGCTCAAGGACATCTTTTCAGCACAAGACCCTGGCAAGAGGTGCTTGCCAGGAAGGCCAAAGGATAAGCACCGCAAAAGATACATCGCGGCGCATCGTGCGCCCCGGCAGGGCCCGGGAAGCGGCAAGCTTCCGGGCCCGGCAAGATAGCGGTCCCGGCAAGGTGCTTGCCGGGGGAAGCTCACACTGTGTGCCTGCGCTCCAGCTCATTCGGCCACGCGTCGCCCTCGGGCCCTTCCAGGGGCACGTGGCAGATGGCTGTGCAGCCTGAGGGACACGCTGGCGAGCCGCGGTGACGAAGCTACCGCCATGGTGAACGGAGACGCATGGACAGACGCTTTTGGGGTCGACGGCGACGGGCATTAAATGCCCTTGTCCCCCACCGTCAAGGTTAGGTGAAGACCACTATTCATACACTGTTCATGCACTGTTGCAACTACCACCATATTTACACTTTTACCCTCCTCTACGTTGACACCTGTCGGTGACCCCTTTGAGCTATAAAAGGAGGCCCATGCACAACGTAGAGGGGGTTCGATCCCAGAAACTCGTTCACTCCCTCGCTCGGTGCAGCTGGTACTGTAGATCTTCAAGCTCCCGAGCCCAAAAACTTAATACAACCAAAAGCAGGAGTAGGGTTTTACGCGTCATCGCGGCCCGAACCTGGGTAAACTGCCCGCGTGTGCCCCTCGATCTGCTCTCCGTGCTCCCTCCGCTCCCTTACCGCAACGTAGAAGGGGCTCCGGTCCCATAGGTGCTCGTGGGAGGACAGTTTCCCCCGACAATGCTCGATAGTTCTCGTACTGGTTCTTTTATGATGAAGACTATTGAATTCAAATGGGATTTATTGGAAAGAATTAAATGCAACTCTGAAGATTGGGATCTTGACGAAGCTAAGGAGTCAGGTTTAACATCTAAGTTCGATTGTGTTAAATCTTTTAGAGATACCGATGTTTTCCATGAATTTAGCACTAAATATGGACTTGACTATGAGATAGTAGCTTCTTTCTGTGAATCATTTGCTACTCATGTTAATCTCCCTAAGGAGAAGTGGTTTAAATATCATCCTCCCATTGAAGTAAAAGTAGTTGAACCTGTTAAAGTTGAAGAAAAGACTATCACTTATAATGTTGATCCTATTGTTTCTACCGCTTATATTGAGAAACCACCCTTCCCTGCGAGAATAAAGGATCATGCTAAAGCTTCAATTGTGGTTCATAAGAGTAATGCTATAACACCTACACCCTCTGAGCAAATTAAAGTTGAACCTAGTATTCCTATGGTTAAGGATCTCTTGGTCGATAATATTGCTGGGCATGTTATTTACCTTTGTGATAAAGCTGCTAGAATTGCTAGACCCAATACTAAAAATAAACATAGACCTATTGTAGCTAAGCCTGCTATTTCCGTTAAAATAGGAGATCATTGCTATTATGGCTTATGTGATATGGGTGCTAGTGCGAGTGCAATACCTCATTCCTTATACGAAGAAATTATCCACGATATTGCACCTGCTGAGCTAGAAGGTATTGATGTTACAATTAAGCTTGCTAATAGAGATACTATTTCACCAGTTGGGATTGTTAGAGATGTTGAAGTCTTGTGTGGGAAAGTTAAATATCCTAGTGATTTTCTTGTTCTTGGTTCCCCACAAGATGACTTTTGTCCCATTATACTTGGTAGACCCTTCTTGAATACTGTTAATGCTAGGATAGACTACGAAAAGCATATTGTTTCTATTGGTTTAGGGAATATGTCTCATGATTTTAACTTTGCTAAATTTCGTACACAACCCCACGATAAATAATTTCCTAGCAAGGATAAAATAATTGGTCTTGCTTCTATTGCCGTGCCTCCTAACGACCCTTTAGAACAATATTTTCTAGACCATGAAAATGATATGTTTATTAATGAGAGAAGGGAAATAGATGAAGTATTCTTTAAACAGGGACCCCTATTAAAACACAACTTGCCCGTTGAAATCCTAGGGGATCCTCCTCCACCAAAGGGTGATCCCGTGTTTGAGCTCAAACCATTACCTGATACTCTTAAGTATGCTTACCTTGATGAAAATAAGATATATCCTGTTATTATTAGTGCTAGCCTTTCAGAGCAGGAAGAAGAGAAATTATTGAAAACTCTGAAGAAGCACCGTGCTATCATTGGATATACTCTTGATGGTCTTAAGGGCATTAGTCCCACTTTGTTCCAGCACAAAATAAGATTGGAGAAAGACGCTAAACCGGTTGTTGATCACCAACGACGGTTAAATCCTAGGATGAAAGAAGTGGTAAGGAAAGAAATAATAAAGTTTCTAGAGGTAGGTATAATTTATCCTGTTGCTGATAGTCAGTGGGTAAGTCATGTCCATTGTGTCCCTAAGAAGGGAGGTATTACTGTTGTTCCTAATGATAAAGACGAATTGATCCCACAAAGAATTGTTACAGGTTATAGAATGGTAATTGATTTCCGCAAATTAAATAAAGCTACTAAAAAGGATCATTACCCTTTACCTTTTATTGGTCAAATGCTGGAAAGATTATCCAAACACACACATTTTTGCTTTCTAGATGGCTATTCTGGTTTCTCTCAAATAACTATGTCAAAAGAGGATCAAGAAAAGACAACATTTACTTGCCCTTTCGGTACCTTTGCTTATAGACGTATGCCTTTTGTCTTATGTAATGCACCTACTACCTTTCAAAGATGCATGATGGCTATATTCTCTGATTTTTGTGAAAATATTTTTGAGGTTTTCATGGATGATTTTTCCGTTTATGGAACTTCTTTTGATGACGGCTTAAGCAACCTTGATCGAGTTTTGCAGAGATGTGAAGAAAACTAGTCTTGTCTTGAATTGGGAGAAGTGCCACTTTATGGTTAATGAAGGTATTGTCTTGGTGCATAAAATTTCTGAAAGAGGTATTGAAGTTGATAAAGCTAAAGTTGATGCTATTGAAAAGATGTCGTGTCCTAAGGAAATTAAAGGTATAAGAAGTTTCCTTGGTCATGTCGGTTTTATAGCAGGTTCATTGAAGACTTCTCAGAAATTTCTAGGCCTCTGACTAATCTGTTATAAAAAGATGTTCCTTTTGTCTTTGATGATGATTGTGTAGAAGCATTTGAAATACTTAAGAAAGCCTTGATTTCTGCACCTATTGTCCAGCCACCTCATTGGAATTTACCCTTTAAAAATATGTGTGATGCTAGTGATTATGCTGTAGGTGTTGTGATAGGACAAAGAGTTGACAAGAAATTCAATGTTATCCAATATTCTACTAAAACTTTAGATAGCGCCCAGAGAAATTATGCTACTACTGAAAAATATGTTTTAGCACTTGTATTTGCTTGTGATAAGTCCAGACCTTATATTGTTGATTCTAAAGTAACTGTTCACACTGATCTTGCTGCTATTAAATATCTCATGGAAAAGAAAGATGCTAAACCTAGACTTATTAGATGGGTTCTCCTACTACAAGAATTTGATTTGCATATTATTGATAGAAAGTGAGCTGGGAACCCCGTTGCAGAAAACTTATCTAGGTTAGAGAATATTCTTGATGACCCACTACCTATTGATGATAGCTTTCCCGATGAACAATTAGTTGTCATAAATGCTTCTTCTATTGCTCCATGGTATGCTGATTATGCTAATTACATCGTTGCTAAATTTATACCACCTAGCTTCACATACCAGCAAAAGAAAAAGTTTTTCTATGATTTAAGACATTACTTCCGGGATGACCCACACCTTTATAAAGAAGGAGTAGATGGTGTTGTTAGACGTTGTGTACCTGAGCATGAATAGGAACAGATCCTACGCAAGTGTCACTCCGAGGCATATGGAGGACACCACGCTGGAGATAGAACTGCACATAAGGTATTGCAATCTGGCTTTTATTGGCCTACTCTCTTCAAGCATGCCCGTAAGTTTTACTTGTCTTCTAATGAATGTCAAAGAATTGGTAATATTAGTAGATGTCAGGAAATGCCCATGAACTATTCACTTGTTATTGAAACATTTGACGTTTGGGGCTTCGATTATATGGGACCGTTTCCTTCCTCTAATGGGTATACACATATTTTAGTTGCTGTTGATTACGTTACTAAGTGGTTAGAAGCTATTCCAACTAGTAGTGTTGATCATAACACCTCTATTAAGATGCTTAAAGAAGTTAGTTTTCCAAGGTTTGGAGACCCTAGATACCTAATGACTGATGGTGGTACACATTTTATTCATGGTGCTTTCCGTAAAATGCTTGCTAAGTATGATGTTAATCATAGAATTGTATCCCCATATCACCCATAATCTAGTGGTCAAGTAGAACTGAGTAATAGAGAGCTAACATTAATTTTGCAAAAGACTGTTAATAGATATAGAAAGAATTGGTCCAAGAAACATGATGATGCATTATGGGCCTATAGAACTGCATATAAACATCCTATGGGTATGTCTCCGTACAAAATGGTTGATGGAAAAGCATGTCCCTTACCTCTCGAACTAGAACATAAGGCATATTTGGCCATTAAAGAGCTCAATTATGATTTCAAACTTGCTGGTGAGAAGAGGTTATTTGACATTATCTCACTTGATTGTGGAGAACCCAAGCCTATGAAAATGCCAAATTGTTTAAAGAAAAAGTTAAAAGATGGCATAAAAAAAGGATAAAAAACATGAATTTAATGTAGGTGACTATGTTTTACTATACGACTCTCATTTAAGATTTTTTGTAGGAAATCTTCTCTCTAAATGGGAAGGCCCTTACGTTATCGAGGAGGTCTATCGTTTCGGTGCCATTAAAATCAAGAACTTCAAAGGCACAAATCCAAAGGTGGTGAACGATCAAAGAATCAAACATTATATCTTAGGTAATCCCATAAATGTTGAAACTAATGTCATTGAAACTGTAACCCCGGAGGAATACATAAGGGACACCTTCCAGAACGTTCCAGACTCCGAAAAGGAAGAGGTATGTGGTATGGTAAGTAAACCGACTCCAAAACAGTTCTAATAGGAATTTGTCTCCCTTTTGGAATATTTTAGAAATAGGAAAATAAGAAGTAGTCCGAAAGGGACACGAGGCATCAACGAGGGCGGAGGGCGCGCCCTACCCCCCCTGGGCGCAACCCCTGCCTCGTGGGCACCTCATGTGCCCTCTAGACTCCGTTTTCTTGCACGATACTTCTTTTGGTCTGTAGAAATTCATTACATAATCCCCCGAAGGTTTTGACCACGGTACCACGACAAAATCCTCTGCTTTTGTTCTGAGCTATTTTTCTGACAGATCTAGATCACCATGACGTCTTCAAGCGCCCCTAAGGACAAGTTTTCCGAGAAGTTCGTCAACCCCTACCTCGCGAAGGTGCTGCAACACCCTCAAACCATTGAGATACGTGAGGGGGCGCTGCACATCCGCGATGTTGAGGGACCAAGGAGAACTGGAAGCGTGGAGATAGGACTCGAAGCAATGGAGCAATAAGTTTTCAAGTGCCAAGGGATGGTGTAACGAGGACTCAACGCCAACCACATGACGATCGTGGAGTTCACCAACAACCACAAGCTGGATGCTAAGAACATTTGGGAGGCCATCTTCAAGCTTCACGAGAAAATTGAGCACCTCCAAGCCCAGATCTATGACCCGCAAAACCAAAACTGTAAGTATGAATATAGATTCAAGAAGATGAGTTTGGCTGCAGATTTTAGGATCCTGGAGACTCGATCATCCTTCTAAGATGGTGAGCCTATGCCTTGGAAGATGGACGACAAGCCTACATCATCAACAACTCCATCATCACCACCTCCGAAGAAAGAGACATAAACACATGGGTATGTGCACTCCCCTTGGCAACTGCCAAGCTTGGGGGAGGTGCCCAGTATAGTATCACTATCACACTTGTATCTTTACCGTTTTTCTTAGTTTTATCCTTTTGGTTATATCTTGATCTAGTAGAATAAAGTTTAGTATGATCTAGTTGTGAGCTTTGCTTTGTGATCCTTATCTATGTAATCGAGCCCGTGAGCTATATATATAATAAAGATTAGTTTTGAGTCAAGGGCTTGATTATCTGACTATGATCATCAGGGAACAATAGAAAGAATAAAAAGAAATAAAGAGATCATATTGATCTTATGGAAAGTAATGAGTTCACATATAAAGTGTATGATGAATAAAAGTTGTTGAGAGTTGACAAACATAGTTTTGGTCATCGTTGCAATTAATAGGAAGTAATAAAGTAATAGAGGTTCTCACATATAAATATACTATCTTCGACATCTTTTATGATTGTGAGTACTCATTAAAGTATGACATGCTAAAAAGTTGATGTTGGACAAGGAAGACAACGTGATGGGTTATGTTTTCTTACGAAATAACGTATATTGTCATGGATCATCCAACATGTTGATCTTACCTTTCCCCCTCATGTTAGCCAAACTCCTTGCACCAAGTAGAGATACTACTTGTGCTTCCAAACATCCTTGAACCCAGTTTTGCCATGAGAGTCCACCATATCTACCTATGGATTGAGTAAGATCCTTCAAGTAAGTTGTCATTGTTGCAAGCAATAAAAATTGCTCTCTAAATATGTATGATCTATTAGTGTGGAGAAAATAAGCTTTATACGATCTTGTGATATGGAAGCAATAAAAGCGATGGACTGCATAATAAAGGTCCCTAACACAAGTGGCAATATAAAGTGAGATTCTTTTGCATTAAGATTTTGTGCATCCAACCATAAAAGCACATGACAACATCTGCTTCCCTCTGCGAAGGACCTATCTTTTATTTTTGTCTTATACCTTGTATAAGAGTCATGGTGATCTTCACCTTTCCTTTTTACATTTTATCCTTTGGCAAGCACATTGTGTTGGAAAGATACTTACATATATACCCAATTGGATGTAAGTTATCATAAACTATTATTGTTGACGTTACACTTGAGGTAAAAGGTTGGGAGGCAACACTATAAGCCCATATCTTTCTCTGTGTCCGGTTAAAACTCCATACCCATAAGTATTGCATGAGTGTTAGCAATTGTGAAAGACTAAATGATAGTTGAGTATGTGGACTTGATGAAAAGCTCTTATATTGACTCTTTCCGATGTTATGATAAATTGCAATTGCTTCAATGACCGAGATCATAGTTTGTTAGTTTTCAATGAGGTTTCTGATTCATACTCATTGTGAATGCATTGTTACTTTAGCATAAGAAATCATATGACAATATATATATATATATATATATATATATATATATATATATATATATATATATATATATATATATATATGTATGTATGTATGTATATATATATATGTTGTTGTTGTTATGAGAATGATTATGATACCCTCATGTCGGCATTTTATTTTATCGACATCTCTTTCTCTAAACATGTGGACATATTTTTGGATATCGGCTTCGGCTTGAGGACAAGTGAGGTCTAAGCTTGGGGGAGTTGATACGTCCATTTTGCATCATGCTTTTATATTGATATTTATTGCATTATGGGATGTTACTACACATTATGTCACAATAATTATACCTTTTCTCTCTTATTTTACAAGGTTTACATGAAGAAGGAGAATGCCGGCAGCTGGAATTCTGGGCTGGAAAAGAAGCAAATATTAGAGACCTATTCTACACAACTCAAAAAGTCCTGAAACTCCAAGAAAGTTGGTTTTGCAATATATTAAAAATATTGGGCGAAGAAAGCACCAGACGGGGGCCACCCACCGTCCACGAGGGTGGGGGCGCGCCCTACCCCCTGGGCGCGCCCCCTGCCTTGTGGGCCACCAGGCAGCCCCCAATGCCCACCTTCTGGTATAACGTGTCTTCTGCCCTGAAAAAAATCAGAATGAAGCTTTCGGGACGAAGCGCCGCCGTATCGAGGCAGAACCTCGACGGAACCAATCTAGGGCTCCGGCGTAGCTGTTTTGCGGGGAAACATCCCTCCAGGAGGGGGAAATCGTCACCGTCATCATCACCATCGATCCTCTCATCGGGAGGGGGTCAATATCCATCAACATCTTCACCAGCACCATCTCCTATCAGACCCTAGTTCATTCCTTGTATCCAATCTTTGTCCCAAAACCTCAGATTGGTACATGTGGGTTGCTTGTAGTGTTGATTACCCCTTGTAGTTGATGCTAGTTGGTTTATTCGGTGGAAGATCATATGTACAAATCCTTTATACATATTAATACCTCTCTGATTATGAACATGAATATGATTTGTGAGTAGTTACGTTTGTTCCTGATGACATGGGAGAAGTCTTTCCATAAGTAGTCATGTGAATTTGGTATTCGTTCGAAATTTGGATGAGATGTATGTTGTCTTTCCTCTAGTGGTGTTATGTGAACGTCGACTACATGACACTTCACCATTGTTTGGGCCTAGAGGAAGGCATTGGGAAGTAATAAGTAGATGATGGGTTGCTAGAGTGACAGAAGCTTAAACCCTACTTTATGCGTTGTTTCGTAAGGGGCTGATTTGGATCCATATGTTTCATGCTATGGTTAGGTTTACCTTAATACTTCTTTTGTAGTTGCGGATTCTTGCAATAGAGGTTAATCATAAGTGGGATGCTTATCCAAGGAAGGGCAGTACCTAAGCACCGGTCCACCCACATACCAAATTAACAAAGTAATGAAAGCGAATCATATGAGCGTGATGAAAACTAGCTTCACGATGATTCCCATGTGTCCTTTGAGCGCTTTCCTTTATATAAGAGTTTGTCAAGGCTTGTCCTTTGCAACAAAAATGATTGGGCCATATTGCTACACCTTATTTACTTTTATTAATTGTTAATCGTTACAAATTACCTTATCACAAAACTATCTGTTACCGATAATTTTAGTGCTTGCAGAGAATAGCTTACTGAAAATTGTCTACCATTTCCTTCTGCTCCTCGTTGGGTTCGACACTCTTACTTATCGGAAGGACTATGATAGATCCCCTATACTTGTGGGTCATCATTGTGCGTGGCCGAGGTCGAGGTAGAGAAGAGTCTGTCCATCAAGGAATCGGCGGTGGAGTACCAACACGAGCTCTGGCGCAGCCACTACTATGAGTACTACAACCCTGAGGGCGGCGCCAAGGATGAGGACGCGGTCGACTTCAGCAGGGGGGACGTGGAGTCCACCAATGGCGGCATGTCGCTAGGACAATTCATCGACGTCTCATCTCACACCGGCGATACATAGGCCGGCGTGGCGGCAGATTTGTTAAAATTATGCGTACTTAGGCTTTGTTTTTAATGGTGGACTTTTGTTAGAGCAATATTTAGGTCAACTGGCTTTGTTTAATTACTTAAATTGCTCGATTCAGTAAGTGTGGTATGTCTGTTGTACGCTCTTTTGTGTGCCCAAATTAGCAAGCAATGTTAATTTATGCAATCACGGGGAAATTACCACCAAAATTTGAGTTATCAAACTCATCCCATGCACGTAAAGTAGAAGAATCGTTTGCGATGCACACAATCGTTCAAAGTGAATGGTCCGGCGGCACCGCGCGCAAAGTTTCCCTCCACATTTCCAAAATTTTGGCGTACCGCCAAAATATCTACCCCCGACCCCCTTCCCCCTTCCTCACCCCCTTTTCGGCCCAACCACAAGTCACATTTCCCCTGTTTCCTCCTTCCTTCCTTCCTTGTTAGTAAGCTATAGCCAAGCCCATGCTCTCTCCGTCTCGCATCCTACCGCCGGGGTCGCCATGGTCTTCTTCAAAGGCCTCTCCAGTGGTTCCTCCTCCGGCAACTACTCTTTCACCACCAGGGTATGCCTCTCTTCTCTCTCTCGGGCTCTGACTTGGAATGAAGGATTTTAACCGGCGGTCGATTTGAGTCATTTGTTCCTCTTGTAGCTCCCTAGGACCATCAGTGTCAATGAATGGAGTGGGGTGGCTGAAGATTTATCTGCTTGTTGTCACCATTAATCTCCATGCGTGAAGCTAGTTGCGTTTGATTCTGTGGATAGTGGGAGGAATTTTCTGGCATGCGCAGAGAAGGTTAGACCCTTCGTTGTTACAAATCATTTGTTAGATGTGATTCAGACATTGTCATGGTCCCAACCCATTCATACCACACCATCAACCAAACGCATCCTAAGATAGTGTCACAGTTTGTACCTAGTATCTTAAATTGTTGCCATCTCATCAGCGGTGCCATTAGAAAATTATTTGGCACCGCTTCAGCAGTTTATGCAGCCAACTTTGGTCCACACATCCAAGCAGCCAAGCAGTAAAATACTAAATATTTATGGCATGAAGGAACTGGGCATCGGAGCAACTACGTTCTCCGGAGTCCGGGTCCCTGAATTTTATTCCGCTGCATCGGCTCGCTAGTGTAGGGCACTGGTGCGAGATGTAGCAACAGTTGTCTTTACCCCAGTTTTGGCATACATAGTGGACGGCCTTAGTGCTATTAGTTCTATGTTACTAAATTTGTGCATGTACACACCTGTTAGTATCATTTAGCTGTCATCCAAACAATGTCGCTATGTTGTTGCAGTTATATTTACCTTCCTCATAAAATGTTCAATTTGTTATTTATTGTGCATGAGTAAGAACTAGGAGCGTCGTTGTAGTTAATTATAGCTTCTGATGTTCCATAATTTGGTTGTTGTCTCAGTACCAATTATTTCATTTGCACATTGATATTTTTTAGAAGATATGTCATAATTAACATGTTTCTTCAGTTTTTCAAAATAAGCATTGGTGATTTTCTATGTTGCTATAAACCCATTTCCCCTACAATTGTTACTGATCTAGTTTTAAATATTATATGATGAACGGATGTGTTCTTACTTGGAGTGGGTTGATCAAGAGTGGCCACAGTCTTTGAAGATGTGCCTAGTGAAGCTCTAGAGCATGTATGAGGAAGAGAACACACGTAGGCTTAGAGAAACCGTTGTCAACGCTGAAGCATATTTCAAGATGCGGGATAAAAAGTTGAAGGTGGAGAATGAGCTCAGACTTTTTAAATCAGACTTTGCTAAGATGGTGTTGGCGAAGGAGGAGACACTTTCCCAGTTGGCCCATGCAAAACGGGTTCTTACTGAACTGAAAGCAGAGGTGGATAAGACGAACCTGGATGATCTCGATTAGGGAAATGAATATATTGTTCTTATGAGGGTGAACTAGCTAAATGTTGTACTGTGTTATTTTCATATAGCTACCGTACTGTGATGTTATAATATATTTATGCACCTGATATGAAATTGGCAAACAGTTGTTCGGTATAAATGTGAATTTGCGTAATACTGGAATTATTAATTGTAAACAAATAAACCTGCTAAATGTCTCATGGACCTTTGCAAACGGTTCTAGCAGTAAAAGCGCTCGCGATGGATAGCCCAATGCCACACAATTTTCTTCATCAAATCGTGTGTGATATAGTTGATAAAAGCAAACAGTTAACCAAGCCAGACCGTGTGTGATACTTACACCTTTCACAGACGAGCCTACACATAAAACTGTGTGGGATGTACGTCCGAACAGAAATGTTTTTCCTGGATTGATGGTGTGGGATGTACATAAGAACGGAAATGTATTCATTGGATTGACTGTGTGTGATATACATACCTACAGAAATGATTTTCTTGGATTACCGTGTGGGATGTACATACCTACGGAAATGAAGGGGTTTCGATGCCTCGCCCGATCGCACACGGCCCCAACCTGGGTCCCAGGAGGGCCTATCCCCGACAATTTCTGGGTCATGTGGGAATGACCCCCCTATCGCCCACACTCACTTGGCGATGATTCCAAATGTCGTCGCAGAAAGGGGTTAACAACATTTTTTTAGGACCGACGCGTACCAGTGTTAGATCGGCTTCTACGTCATGGTCCATCCCATCGATATCTTCAGAAGCATAATCTAGTAGATCGGTTAAGTCTTCTACCGTGGCTACCAAGTGGGTGGCGGGTGGGAAGCAAAATTCCCTATCGTCAGCCCCCGGTTCAAACTGTGCATAGTTCGGATGGGAATCCTCTGTTAGGGTGAGAGATTGTAGTAAGTCCAATGCTTCGTTTAAGAGCGAGTGCTAGATATATGTTCGGGCATCTGCGGGGTAGAGTTCGGTGACAACTCCTCGATTGGGCCCAGAAAGTGCGGATCCTGAAAGTTCGGAACTTGTAATCGGGGACGAGCCCAGTGCTCCAGTGGCGAGGGGAGGCCCGCTCAATGCTGGGTCTGTGAGCGGCTCGAGCGCCGCTAAATCTGCGGTTTTCGTGGCGGGGTTGATCTTCCCATCCTTGGATGAAGCAATCTTCTCCAGTTCTAAGGCCAGAGCTATCGCAAGTGTCGACCCCTGGACGGGGTCCGATGATAGATCTAAGACGTCTTCATCGCAGAGGCTAGGAGCAGCCGCCATTGGTGTGAATCCATGGAAGATCAAATCTCCACGAATGTCAGCAATGTAGTTCAAGCTTCCAAATCTGATCTGATGACCAGGGGTGTAGCTGTCAACCTGCTCGAGGTGGCCTTCCGTGTTGTCACAAAGCACAAAGCCACCGAACACGAAAAGCTGGCCGGGAAGAAAAATTCCCTCAGTGGTGGCGTCATCATTGATGAAAAAGCGAGCCATTAATCCTTCTGTCAAGGACACAATTGAACTCTCAATGAAAGCACCAATGTCGGTGTCAAAACAGGCGGATCTCGGGTCGAGGGTCCCGAACTATGCGTCTGAGGATCGATGATAACAGGAGAATCGGGACACGATGTTTACCCAGGTTCAGGCCTTCTCAATAGAGGTAATACCCTACTTCCTTCTTGATTGATGTTGATGAATATAGGGTTACAAGAGTTGATCTACCTCGAGATCGTAATGGCTAAACCCCTAGGAGTCTGGCCAACATAATTGTGATTGTTGTCTCTACAGACTAAACACTTTGGTTTATATATGCACCGGAGGGACCTAGGGTTGTACATGACCATCTTGCAGAGGAAGGAAAATATTACACTCGGACTCTAAACTTGCTATTTTACACATATGGGAGTCCTATCCGGATACAGGAGATAGTCTTCAGCCATAATCTTCACGGCCCACTAGTCTAGCCCATAACGAGCAATCCGGCCACCTGAGGACCCCTTAATCTAGGACTCCATCACCCCTCCCCGATAACACTTTTTTCTAAGTTACTAAGGTAAAATGTTCACCCCCCCTAGATATACCGGGTGACCAACTCTCGAGGCCCCCCAAACCCTAGAAAAAGAGCGTTGTCGATCTCCTACCCCCTCCCGCACCTACCCAACAATCTCTCGAGGCCACCCAAACCACTAGAAGAAAACTCCGGTAACTTCGACATGAGGGGGGCGTCTCGATCAACCCCCTCTCGCCCGAACAAGTCTATGTATAATTTTATATTGCGGTGGACATATATAAAAGTTTGATCATATGTCAAATTTTGAATTTTGACATACGCAACAATTGATCATATATCAAAGTTTGACTTTTGACACAACTTTATCAAGAATTCCCCCATTATGGATGTGCACAAGTTGATCCAATTTTTTTTCTGATCTCATCGATATATACAGCCGGTCTATTCTCATAACATTATGAGAATAATATTCTGATAAAACTTCTGAACTGCATTGTAATACTGCATTGGAAAGCTATGCGCACTGCTTCCTTCTTCTGTTCCGAACCACATAGAGGGGCAGTAGCAAACCTTCATGGAGCAGCGTTTCTGCCTAGTTTGATCGATTTCTATTGTTTTATTTGTGTGTGCGCTGATTTAATATGTGATTAAACACGCAATTCAGCGAGAAAACAACGGAAATCGTTTGATTTGGGGGATCTGCCTCTGTTCTTCCGCTCGTGCAGGAGCTTCGCATCCTGCTGGCGGTTCATATTTGATTTTACAGCGTGTTCCTAGTGTGTTACTAATTTCGCGTTCAAGTTTGTGTTATTCCGCGATAGATTAATTTGCTAATAGGATTGAAATTTTAGTATAATTGGTCGGGTATCTCTCTGTTCTAGCGCAAAAACGGCAAGTTCTTTGTCCTTCCCCGTCCGGATCGAGTATCTCTCTGTGTTTTTTATGTAATTTTCTGTTGTTTTCGGCAATTATGTGCTGCCTTGCTCCTATCCGTACGAATTGCAGCGGATTAAGTTGTTAATTTTGAAGAATTTAACCTTTCTCCATGTTTTTGTGTTCTTGCGGGCGCCATTGGCTCTGGTCGCTACTCAAGATGTTTTTTGAGATTTTGCGCATTATATAGTTGTTAGAACTGCATTGCAGGCTGTTTTTTTCGTCTGCGAATCGTGGAGGGGTGAACTGCAGTAATATGCAATGCGCGGTGAATATTGTAGCGCCGTGAACTGCATTAATATGCAACGCGAGCCTGTATGAACTGCATTACAGCCACGGGGGGTTGGGGGACTAGTTTAATAAGTTTTTTTGCTTGGTCAAGCGCGGTGGACTGCAGTAATATGCAATGAGAAATGCACATTGTTATGTTACCGCACTGCTTTATTTGTCGTATTTTTTGGGTTGTGTCTGTACATATATATATTGGTGGGTCAATTGGCTCCCCTCCCACCTTATCCCTGGCGGCTCCCATCTCACCTTATCCCTGGCGGCGAACATTGCCTGCTCTTTTTGCCACTCTTCCTCGATCTGTCTTTTTCCTAACCAGACCCTACGCCTGGCAATGGATTGCGCGTGTGGCTGCCTGGCAAGGTTGGACCCCATGCTGGAGACATGCGTTTTTTCTGAAGGGTTGGTTCTGAACCAGATGCAACGGCACATCGCGCTCCGTTCCCTTCTCTATTCTTCAGGTATTGGATTTCGGGCTCCATTCGTCCATCAGATGACTGACGATGATGTCAGTGATTCATGGGTATGTATTTCTCGCATAGTCTTTTTCATGTGTTGTTTGTAGTTAACACTATCTGAATATTTGTAGCAGTATTAGTTTCTGAAGAAATATTTTTCACTAAGTATAAGTGAACTGCTATTCACATAGTAGTTTTATTATGAACATTGTAGGAGCAGCAGCAATTTTGTCTAGTCAATATTATTATATGTTGACATCAATATTTTTATGAAGATTGTAGCAGCAATTTAGTTTCTGAAGATTGTAATCTTTTTCTTATTTGTTCTTATTTTTTCTGTTCTTGTTGTTTTGCTTGCAGAAATTCCCTTCCGGTCTAGTCAGGGTAACAGAAAGCTGTGTTAATTTGGTCTTGGTTAGCAAGAATGGATATAATGATGTTGATGTTATGTATTCTGTTGGCTCTGATGATTGTTTGGTTCTCAAAGATGTCTGGAAGGAATTTGTGGAGGAAGCTGGTCTTCAGGATGGGGATGTTGTCATGGCTATGTTTTATAGGCATGCAAAGTGTTTGGAAATCAAGTTAAATTTGCTTTAGATCAGTCTTGCTTGAGCAGCAGCAGCATGAGACAATTTTGTTGTAATAATTTGACATTTTTGTGTGGCTTCTAGTTTATTTCCTATAAGAAATCTAAGTATAAGTGAACTGCTTTTCACATATAGTTTTTCATGTGCATCCTATCAGCAGCAGAAGTTGAAGCAATATACAGACTGGAAACACCCACTGAGCTTTTTTTAATCCACATACAGAACTAGAGTTTTTAATAAAATAGGACTGCATCAACCATTATAATAGCAGCAGTTTTGTGAAAGAATACTCTCTGTGAACTGCTTTCATAGATAGTTTTTTATGTGTATCCTAGCTACAGCAGCAGTTTGAAGCAATATACATACTGAAAACAGACAACTGAGAACTGCATATTGTTGATAGATACAAACCAAGGTTCTGCGCTCATAATTAACAAAGTACATCATCAAGCAAACTAATGCAACATAAGCAAACATTGTGCCAAAGCAAATTACAACGAAAGCAAACTAATCTAAATAAGCAGAAGGAAACAAATCGAGCACTTGCAACAGGAATCCTTGGCTATCAGCACCTGGCCTGCTTCACCAGTTCCACCCGTTGGAGGTGGAGGTGGAAGTTGATCCCCCCTTGCCTGCCACCCTCCAGGATGACCTCGGGCGCTTCCTGGTCTTCTCTTTTGTAGAGCGAGCGAGGCCTTTCTGCACTGTGGTGATTCGGTTCCATACCTCGAACGCAGTGTAGGCGTCCTTGGCAGCATACTCAACGTGCCTCGTGCTGAGAATCGAAGTCCACTGGCTGTGGTCATGGTCTGTCATCTTTTTTTTTTCATGTCTGCGTATTCATCGTCGATGATGGCAGCAGATACATCGCCAAGTGAGTCCAGTGGCTTCGTTCCATCAGGCACGCTCCAGTTTGCCTAAATGTCGACGAAGTTGGGGATGTGGAGGTTGCAGCGTGAAAGCTTCTCCTTGTCCTGGTCGATGCAGAAACCAGCGAACTTGTACCTAAGCAAAGTGAACCACAATTTATACTTTTCGGAACTGCATACAGAGACATATAGAACTGCAACACAGATGAAAAGGAGAGACCCATCGGCCTGCAACTATATTTTACTCAGCAGAAAGAATTGCTTACCTTGGGTCGCTGAGGAACCTGTCGAAGGTGATGCATCTCTCGCCCATTGTAGCACATACTTGGAAAAGCAGCACTGGGTGGTATTTGCCGATGGAGAGTTGAATCACGGCCGCTCTGCTCTTGTTGGGTGTGTAATCGAGGTCGATGCCGACGATCTTCTGGCGGCACCTCTGGAGAACTGCCTTGTACTCTTCGACGTACGTCGCCATGGCGTCGACATCGTTGGTGTAGATCACCTTGAGATTGGTCTTTCCGTGTGCCAGGACATCGTCGTTGGTCTTGGTGAACGGCATGGCTGGAGAGAGGAGGAACAGGAGGAGGAAGCACAGTGTTGTGTGTTTCTGCGAACGATCAGGGTGATGGAGCGCGGGATTTAAAAGGGAGCGGCAGCAACTTCTGCCGAGGCCACGATCTCGTCCTCCAACCGTCATGGCGATCGTGTGTTCGTGATGATCGTGGCCTTCGCGCTCTTGGAACCGGCCGGATAGAGGAGCGGGCGCGCGGCGCTTCAGGCGATCGTGGGTGCGTTTATTTCGGGCAGGCGAACCGATTCGTTTTCTGTAAGCGAACTGCATCGTTTTGAAACCGAGCCGTTTTTTGTAACCGAACTGCATCATGTTACAACCGAGACATTTTTTATTTTTTGTCTATGACCTGTGGGCCTGTGGGCCTTTTATTCATTAAGGCTCTCTTTTTCTTCTATGTTTCTTGCAGCCCCCCTTCCCCTTCCTCTCCCCCGCACAAAAATCCCCCTGCCCTCGTGCTCTCGCGTTGGAGAGCGACGACGCCCGCAACCGCCGCCGTCCGTAGGGGCGCTCTCGTGGTGGACAGCGACGACTCCCGCAGCCGCCGCCGTCCGTAGGGGCGCCTCCTCCGGCGTCGCCGTCCGCAGCCGCCTCCTCCGGCCGTCACATCGTCTCACGGTGAGCCCCAAATCGCCCCCAACCCGTTCCATATCTTCTCCTAGGGTTATTTTTGGATTCAGCATCCTCTTCTTAAGTTTGTTTTGTATGCTTGAAATTGCAACGCCCTATGGATTGAAAGTTTTTCTCTTCCTGTTTTTGGGGTTTGCTGTCTATTGTTTAATTATTATCCCTTTCTGATTGCAGACACAACATGGCTTCTTCCTCCCCAATTGATGCCTCCCCAGTTAGAATGGCTTCCCCATCTGGTACTACATCAAAGTGACCTGCATTTTTCATACACGGTCAATTGCTTCTTGTTGAACAAAATAGTGCACTGCATCGTAGATTCCTTTACCAAGGCCCATTTTTTCAGACATGTGGCAAACTGATATGAACTGCCTCAAGTTAATTGTTTTTACATTTTTGGAATGACATTAAGTTACTTGTTATGTTTAATTGTTAAACATAAACTGCTAAAAGAGCACTGCATTTGGACATTGCTTTCTATTTTTTTTGTCTATCCACTATGCGGTTGCCAAATTGATATGAGCTGCATTAAGTTTTAGTTTTTGCCTCTCACAGAACTGCATGAATTTGTTTTGTTTTGTATATCTAAGCGCACTTCTTTTTATATGTGGTCAATTGGTCACTGAACGAATTAGTGCACTGCATCATATATCCCTTTACCAATATCCATTTTCAGACACGCGTCAATATGATATTCAAGCGACATGAACTGCATTTAGGTTTACTGTTATGTTTTAATTGTTAAACATAAACTGCTGAAAAGAGCACTGCATTTCTACATTTGTGTTTCCAAGTTGATATGAGCTGCATTAAGTTTAGGTCTCCCTCTCACACACATATCTTTCTTATGATTTTCTCACCCACAATTTTATCTCCTGGTGGGTCCGGGGGTGGTGGTGTTAACTATTTGATTACACGTTATTTCACAGCCGATGATGTCGGTGGCGGTACATCTGATCAGGGTAGCATTCTACCTGAATTGAGTGAAATCCAGTCACAATCTCTTGATGACACAAAACCAGTTACACAGGATTGGATGGTCCCTGATCAGATTGCAGCTGATGTTAAGAGGAAAAGGAAAAAAGTGATTGCGCTCGGTAATACTTTCGTGAAGGCTCATAAGGCGAAGCAAGTAAAGTTTGAGGAGGGTAAGGAGATAGGAAGGAGGATTGCAGATTCAAAGAAGTCTGCTAAGTTTGCCCCCACAAAGAATCCTGTGAAGAGAAAACTCAATACTGTTGCAGAGCAAGGTTTAAGTTCTCCACGCCGGAGCCCGCGTGTTGATTACTCAAAGAGGCCTAATTATGCCGAGGTTGGTGTGGATGGGATTCAAGGAAAGCGGAGACGCGTGGACGATCACTCTGGTGTTGATTCTGAGCGTCGATCTAAGCTGGCGCGGGAAAATGCAGCTGGAGAAGCACTGGACAGTGATTCTGATGAGGAGGATGTTGATGTTAGTAAGGTATACGCTGTTTATTTATTTTTTTCTTCTATTTTTTAAGTTGTTTGGCATGAATTTGCTGATGTGAACTGCATTTTTTTTGTAGACTGCTAAGAGCACCAAGAGGAAGAGGTCTGAAGATGATGTTGCGCATGAATGGCGTTTTAACAAGACTGTTCGGCTATCCATTCCAAACGTATGCAAAGCTGTCGCCTTGTTGCGTGAGGCGCACAAAACTTTGGTGCGGCAAGCAGGTTTTGGCATTGTCTTCGACCTGAAATTAGAGAAGAATGTTTCTCGTGTTTTGATGTGCAAGTTGATGGGAAAGATCGACCCTGATACGATGAGATTGG
This sequence comes from Secale cereale, assembly GCA_902687465.1. NCBI lineage: Eukaryota > Viridiplantae > Streptophyta > Magnoliopsida > Poales > Poaceae > Secale > Secale cereale. The sequence goes on from LR738714.1 coordinate 394,049,170, forward strand.
ACTGCGGGTCAAACAAGGTTCTGGAAATCAATCGTGAGGCTGTCCATCACATTTTTGATTTCCCTATGGGTTCCCACACTGCTCCCAGGCCTGCTGCCAGCGGCCATGATGATTCGTTGGCTAATCTGAAGGATGAACTTGGTTTCAACCATTCTCGTAGCATAGATGCGAAGGACCTGCTTATTTTACTTCGCACGCTGGCTGCGGACCCTGCGAAGGTTCATAAGACTGTGAAGGTTTTTTTTTTCTCATTGTTTTCCAGTGCTTGCTTTGTCCCAGCCCTGCAACTCGGTTGTCCAGGGTAGCTGCTATGGTTGAAAACTTGGATTTTGCATCTAAGGCTAGCATGGACTTTTGCCAGCTTGTTGTCGACGAGCTGCAGGCCGCTGTGTACAAGTGGAATTCTAAAGGGAGCAAGCAGAACTGCGTTGAGGGTTGCACCATCCTGCCCCTGTTCATGTACCTCGATTCGTTGAATCTTTGAAAAGTATCGGTTATGGATAGACGCACGCCACGCGCCGCAATACTGTCCCATGTGCAGTTGAAGAAGATTCACAACGCCGACATTATTGTCAGGGAAAGATACACCTGGACTCTTACAAGTTTGGCAAGCTGCCGGTCAGTGCATAGCCAGCCTTTGTGTTTGTTTTATTCCTTTTTTTCGCCATGCTAAATGTGAACCTCTTATGTACTTTTTTTGTGAACTGCATCTTTTTTTTTTTGTTAATTTGTTCAGTGGAAGGCGGAAGCGGACATTGTGTACAAGCGGACTGCAGTTGCCGAAGCGCCTGAAATGTTTTGTGAGCCTCTTGCTAGGGCTGCTCCAATTCGACGGGGTCGTGGTTTTGCTAGGGCGGCTGCTGGAGGTTTTTCTGGCGAGGCTTCTGCTGATCGCAATAAATTTGTTCAAGTCGATGAGCTTCTCGACAGGGTCATCAATTTAACTTGTGATTTCCCAACATCCAGTTCCAGGATGAGGAATATTGCTGGATTGTTTCCTGAAGGCAAAGGCCCTTCTGAAGTAGAAATCAAGGCCGCTCATAACTTTGACCGTGGGCAGCTTGAATTCCTTAAGCAGATAGTTACGAATATCAGGTCTTCATTCGTTCAGTTTAAGCAGTCTCAGGACGACAAGTGTGCTAGGTATGAGCAGGAAGCTGAGGCATTTGTGAAGGAAATGAACAGTCATGAAGATGTTGTCCGGACTTCTTTGCCTGACCCCGCAGCTATGGATGTATGTCTTTTTTTCATATGTGAACAGTTTTTTACCCATATTTGTTATCTATTTTTTCTGTGTGTTTGTGGCATTGACTATTTGTTTTTCGCATCCTTTTGTTCTTTTCGCAGTGTGGAGGAGAATCTTCTAAGGCCAACGCTTGTCGTGATGATGACCACCAGGACCACTACGGTGTTGATTCTGATTATTTGTTTGACATGCCATTGTCTCCCGTTGACGAAGCTACCAAAGACAATCCTCTTGATGATGGCGTCATCGACAAGGTTTGATTTCTTCCTTTTTTTTGTTACAGTGAACTTCATTGTTAATTTTTTGTAGTGTCCAGAACAAACAATCATATTTTTGCACCAGCAGTGGCAGCGAACTGCAGTTTTTAACTTTTTTGTAGTGTGCACCAGTAGTGGTAGTGCACTGCAGTTGTTGTTTAGAGAAGAAGCATCATCTTTTTAGCAGTGAACTACATGATCTGGTGTTGGTTTTTTAGTTGTAGAACTGCAGATTTGGATAATAGTTTTATTTATGTTTTTTGTTTTTTAGGATGCCGAATCAAACGTGGAAATACATGGGAAGGAGGCAGAGGGTGACGCTGGCAAGGACGAGGAGGCTGACAAGTCTAAAGAGATGGAAGGCGACGGTTCTCTGGTGAGTATAGAGAATTTTGCATTTTGTGTTTTATTTTTTATTTTTCATGGGAGCTTCATGGTCCGTTTTATTAGTGAACTGCATTCTATCTTTTTTGTGTAATGTGTTTTATTTTTTAACTCACCAGAACTGCGGATTAAATGTTGAAATCCAAGCGGAGCGCATCATTGAGGATGATAATGTGGAAGGGAGAGGAGGGGAGGAGCCTAATGCGGAGGTTGATAAGGCAGAAGGTAGAGAAGGAGGGGAGTGTCCTGTTGAGGCTGATAAGGCACAAGAGAGAGAATGAAGGGAGGATATTGTGGATTGTGATAAGCATGAAGAGAGAGAAGGAGCTCCTTGTGTTACAGTTGAAATTGCAGAAGAGACAGAAGGAACTCCTAGAGTCGGATTTGATGCTGCGGGGACATCCGCTGGCATTGATGGTGTTGGTGGGCCTATTGCTTTGTTGCTTGGCGATGAGGTGCCTGAGAAATTTTGTGTCGCCCCTCGCGCCCCCGAGCAATCTGTTGGCAATCTGGCTTTCCCAGCCGAGACAACCAAAGTCCCAGCTGAGACAGTTTCGATTGGTTCTGAAGAGGAACAGCCAAGACTCTCTCAGGACATGAGCAATCAAGCACCGCTTGACGATGATATTACCGGGCTGGATCACTTGACGCTCAGCGAAGATGTATATGAGCAGCCGCAGGAAGTTTATTCTGAAACCGAAGGTAAGCGAACTGCATTATTTTTGTTCTTTCCCGGGGGCGAAATGGACCGTGTGTGTTTTATTATCTGATATCGTTCCCACTCTGTATGCAGATGAGGAATTACCTATTGTTACTCTTTTGAGGATTGATCCAGCTCTTATGAGAAGATACAATGAGTTATATGACGCTGTTACGAGGGCTAGGAGGGATAAGAAGAAGAAGTATGACATTTTTTGTCTTACACCCCGGTTATTTAATATGTTATTTTTTCAGGGACACCCACCTTATCACTTTTTGCTGGGCTTTTTTCTTCTTGTCTGAAGGCATCTAGTTGCGTTCAAGGGCGAGTTTGGTGATATTACTATCGGTCATGTTGGCGAGTCTTTTTGGTCGTATGGAACGCTGAGCACGCGCCTCGCAAACATTGGCGTCTCTATGTTAGCTGAGAGGTTCAAAGGATCTCAAACGATGATTGTCCCGTACAACCTATGTGTAATCATTTTCATTAATTTATATTTATCCCTCGTCTAATTTTTATTTGTGCTATAAGCATTTTCATTAACTCTCTGGTTTTGTCTTTTTTGCAGAATTCCATTTGGAACGGTGGTGCCACAAATAGGGCTTTGAAAAATATGTTTTCTTCAAGCACAGAGGAACGTGTGGACAAGAAAAACTTGGTAACGCATTTTGACCATTTTCGTCATCTTGAAAATAAGTTTTCTGTTTTTCTATTTTCTCATCTGGTTTGTTTTATTCTTTTTTTATTTCAGATTATGTTTGCAACATTTGACCCTCCTCCCGCAACAATGATGGACGCGATAGGCCAGTACTGCTTGGTCACTTTGAACCTGCGAGAGAAGCGTTTTGAGTTTCTCGACTCATTGAACGAGGCCGACAGCGCTCCTGCAAATCTTGTCTTCAGGAAAATGGTCAGGAACATAAAAAAAGTTAGGAAAGATGGCAGCGCAAGCTGCGATGAGCCGTTGAACTCTCCCACCCTTGACGACTTTGCGCTGACTCATATTAATGTCCCGCAACAGGGAAACGGGTTTGTACTTGTTCTCCTTTTTCTTTTTCCTCCTTCAGTTTTTTTGTGTAAGTGAGCTGCATTGTTTTTACTAAATTAGAACACTTTTTCCCTTGAGTGAACTGCATTACTAATGTGTTATTAGTTGTTCTCCCTCGGTTTTTTGTGTGTATGGAGCCGCATTGTTTTACTAACATCAGTAACACTTCATTATTGAGTGAACTGCATTAGTAATGTGTTTATGTTGGTTTTCTTGCAGGCATGATTGTGGATTTTACATGTTCCAATTCATGCAGACCTGGGATGGTGAAATGATTGCCAAGTTTGGGAAGGAGCACATTGGCTACATCAGGAAGGCGATGCTCTATAGTTGGCTGACCTCGTTGCATTGCTGTCTTGACCTGACATCACTTTTAATTTTTAAAGAAGGTTATTACATTTTTTTCAGTCACACACCCTTTTTTATTAAGTGAACTTCATTGATACATAAAGGGGAGGTCCACTACTTTTGTTAAGCTTTTTAGCAGAACCCCATTCGCATGTTAAAATGACTTTCGTTAGTGAACTTGATGATTCTTTTCATTTTGCTCATTATCCATTTTTTTTTGTGCAGGCTTTGACGAAGGCGCACACCAAGGTGGTATTTCCTTGTTTGAAACTCAGGTTCACACTCCAACGATTCAGAAATTTGTCCTTGATGAACCCTCCATTAAGCTTGTAAAAGAACCGGTGTGTAAGAGGTTGAGGAGTGGCGCCGGCACTTCGAATGAAAAAGCTCTTGAGAAATCTCCTGTCAATGTCAAGCATGGAAAGAAAGCAGTGAGCCCTCCGAATGCTGAAGATAGTGATGATGATTTTGAGAGGCCACCACCAGTGCCTAGGAGGACCAGGAGCGCAGCTGTGGTACGCCCGACGGACAGCGATGCACTAGTTCTATCAAATAAGAGGCCTGTGCAGAAGCCATCAAAGTTTCGATCTCCTGTACAGAAGTTGAAGCCTGCGAGATTCAGCTATCTTGCGGAGATGAGGAAAGTCTTGCAACTCATCACGAGCACACCATTCAGGCAGAAATACAGCGAGTAAGTTCTTTTTTCGTTAGTTTTTTCGCTTTTTGATTTTTAATGTGTGTAATGTTTTTCTGTGTTTTTTCTTTTGTGCTCCTAACCCCCCCACCTTCACCGTTTCTTTTGTGCAGGTGCGCGCTTTTAATGCACAGGAATCCTATCAAAGTCTACACTGTGAATGTGGACTACATGTTCTTAACTTTCACTAGAGGTGGTTTGGACTCGGAATTGATGGATCATATCATCAGGTACTGGAAGAATGACGAGCATATGAATGTGGTTTGTCGATCTGGCGAACGCGTTCTGCTGTCCCCTTTGTTTATCACGGTATTTCTCTTTTACCCTTTTTTTTCTTTTTTTCTGCTCGAGTGAACTGCAGTTAATAATGTATAATAATTTGTTTTAGAATGTACTGAACTACATACATTTATTTTTTGTGTTTAACCCATGTATCTTAAATGAAACAAATTATGGGGAGAATTGTGAACTGCATAATGTTTTAGAGAAGCGTGATCCGTTTTTTCATTAAGCGTCGGAGCGAACTCTGAGAGGGAACTGCATTAACGTTCTTTTGTGAATTACCCACACACAATATGTGCTTCAAATGAATGATCACGCGGATAGAGATGAAGATGGAAACGTTGTGTTGCCTTTTGTCCACGGCAAGTTTAACGTTGACGATGCAGCAAAGCAGTTCAAACTGGATGTTCGTGATGAGGAGAACCTTCTTGATTGCAAATTAGTAAGTTATCATATTTGCTTTGTTCAGCCTTATGTACTTATTTTCTCTCCCAATTTTTTCCAGTAATCCTTTTTCACTCATCAAACCGATAACAAATTTGATGAAACAAAATCAGATTCTGTTACCATGGATGAAAGACCAGCATTATTCGCTATACACGATGAATAGGCACCGCGAGACCCTTGACATTCATGACACTAGGAGGTACAGCGGACTGGTTGATCAAACGACGAGGTGGCATAAGTCTGAATACCACAGCGACCGAACTGAAATGGTAAATTTTTTCCTTTTTCACCTTCTTCTTGTTTTCATGCGTGCGCGTGTTGAACAATATTGTTGTGATGTGTATTTTTGTTATATTATTTCCACCAGATGGTCAGGATGACTGCATTGTTGAAGAAGGTTTACGAAGAAAAGGAGTACAAGAGAAAGGAGTCGGTAGACTGGGTCGATGTTTCAAAGAAAGCTAGCTTTTTGGGCTCCCCTGAGCAGGGCCCCAACGAGTGCAGCTTTTTTGTTCTGAATATGGCTCAGTTTTATGACGGCAAAAGCTTTGTTGTGAAATTCGCAAAGCGTAATGTAAGTATCTTTTTTTAACCCAATAATAATCCCTCATTCTTTGATATTTTTTTGTCAATTCTTTTTTGTAGATGATGTTGTATATTTGTTTTTTTTGCTTCATCGCAGGAAGCTGCTGTTGAGGAATGGAAGGCTGAGTTTTTGTTCCAGATTCTGTTCCACCCTGAAAACATGGTCGTAGTCACCGAGTTCCCGGAGGATCTAAGAAATCTCTGCATTTCTCTTGGCTTTTCTCCAGAACTGGATTCACAGGAGCAGGATGAGGCATAAATGATAGCATATCTTTTTTATGTGTGTTGATGTCTTTTCGTGTGTGCTCCAAAACTTTCTGTAAATAGTATGTATGGTCGCTGTGTGTAGTTCTCGATCTGCAAAACTATTCACACCATGCTGTGTGCTTTTGTATATACCGGTCTAGTTAGTTTTTGTGTTTTTCTTTTTGTGGCAAACAGGGACAATGTCAAATATGTACATAATGGAGCTTTCAGCCAATTCCTCCTTGTGAATTGTAACATGTTCGCAGCGCACTGCATTCACTTATATGAGTAGCAGCCAAGTTTTTTTAAATATACGCATCCGCACTGCATTTCACCTTATCACATGGGACAGCAAAGACGAATTCAACGTGTTTGTCGTCGAGTTTCAAAATTTTGGAAAAATTGTATTAGAAGACAGAAAATCAACCGTGTCTGCTAAGGGAGAGCTCAATTTTTTACATTTTTTGCACTAAGCGCACTGCACTGTGTACTCGAAGCGGACTGCATTGTAAGCTTTAAACGCACCGCACACGCACTGCATTGTACGTGAATCCTAGTCTGACTCTATATTTTTTTCTTTCTAACTGCATTCTATATTGATTCACGGTCATCTCAAAATGACATTCTGATCTCAGGGTTTTCATACAGAAGAGAACTGCATTCTGAGAATGACATTCTCATCTTATTTCTTTCATATAGAAGGGAACTCCATTTATCAAGCATACCCACCCATAGCACATTGATCACAAAGTATATATGGCATATGTTATATCTATTCATTTTGAACTTCAATATTACATGTTGAATTCTTTTTTTTGCAGTCCACTGAACACAAGATATATCTTATATACGATACGAAATATATAAAGGATGAAGTTAATATATTTTTAAAAGGTAAAACTGTATATATGTGTTGATCTATGTCCTTTTCCTGCTGCTTCTTCTCAAATTGTGCACTGCATTTGTTTCAATGGTTGTTGCTGCTTCTGTTTTGCTCTTGTTGTTCGCATTACCCCTCGTAACGCGACCGTGCGACTGCGATGCTTGCCTACGCGCTGGATTCTGCGTTCTGTCTCTCCCCCTCGTTTTTGATAATGGTTCTTCGATGTCTTCATCTTCTTCTTCTTCTTCCTCATCTTCCTCTTCTGCTTCCTCATCTTCCTCTTCAGTTACATCAGCTTCGCTCGCTTCCTCATTCTCTTCTCTGTTAGCATCTTCTTCATCTTTTTTTTTCTGTTCTATTTGGACAAGTTCTCGCGTTATGCTTCTCTCTCTTGTTGCAGACGCTACATAGTCTTCTCTTTGTCATATCATCTTGTTGGTCAGCTTGGTGATTTGTGGTGTCATTTTCAACCTGGATTTTTTTCAGCCTCTCCTTACATGTTCTTGAGTTGTGTCCCGCAATCTTGTTGCATGATTTACACATCCTTACCCCCAGTGGTCTTCCTCCGCTGTCCAGTTCTGGCTCAGGCCTGCTATTTTTTTCAAGACTTTTTTCTTTTGCTGCAGCTTTTTTATTGGCTGATTTGCTCTCTTTCTTTCTCCCTTTTGTGTTTGAAACAAGTGGGGGGAAGAATTGTGTCATCCATATTATGAGCTGCACCATCAGAGGCATGTTCGCGCTCCTCTCCTTGTTCTTCACCCTGCGCATCCATGATGTTCTCTACTTCTTCTTCTTTGTTTATTACGTCGACTTCTTGTATGAGTTCTCTCATCCCAGCTAAAGCTCTGTTGTACCCTCTATCCAATTTGACACCCCTGTTTGCCAGGTCCATCGTTGTTTCTGCAAGTAGTCTCCTACGACAGAACATCGAACTCCCATCTGGAGCAGTTTGCTCATAGTCTCTGTGGTCAAAAGTTGGATTTTGGCGTGCGTTCCGTGTGTATCTCTTCAATATGTACTCTTCAGGTATCTTGTCCACCCACAGCTGATCCAACATGCAAACGATGTGCACGCAGAACAGGCCTGCATCAAAAGAATTTTTTGGATTATTCGTGTCAGCAAACTTCACATAAATATGCAACATTTTTTTAATTTTGGTGTTGTGAACTGCATTATAAATAGGTCCTGGGTCTCCTGTTCCAGTGAACTTTACTAAGGTTTTTTTGTTTTGTTTTTCATCTCTTTTTTGCTACCAGTAGTAAGTGAACTTCATTATGTTTTCTGTGTGCTTATTTTTTGTTTCCTGTCTCACTGACCTGTGTGTGTCCAAAGCTTGCATTCGCATTCGTAGATATCGTTCGTCACATCAGCAACTACCTGGAACTCGTGTCTTGCCCAATCAAAATCATCAGACCGGTTGTAGTGGCGCACCAAATATTTCGTCGGGTTGTCACTGGACTGCTCTGATCTGAATGCAGTGCTGCGGTAGTGCGTTTGCTTGAAGTCCGCAAAGACCACCCTGGTGTAATTCTTGGAGAGCTAAACCTCGAAACCAAACTGAGTAGTAGTCTTTATTTCCGTCTGTGAAACAAAGAAAACCAGTTAAGTAGTTGTCTTTCACAGCTTAAATCAAGAAAGCGAGTAGTGTTTTATTAATTGCTCATCCAGCTTAAAAACTTTGCTTTGTTTATATACCTCGTTAGCTATGGTCTCCGCGTGCTCGACGCCCTTCCTTGTCTGGATGCACCTGTCCACCTGCGACGCAAAGATGTGTAGGTCGTGTCTTTCCTTGACAAAGTTCCTCTTCAAGATCCGGTTCATGCTTTCACTTCTCTGTGTCGACGTCATCCGTGCACTGAACACCTCCTTGTAGTAAGCTGATATCCATTCTTTTTGGTATGTCCAGAGCGCCTTCGTAATTTCATCATTTTGCAGGTTATACTTGTCCATGAGCTCATGCCAAGCGCGTTCAAACTCTGATGGCATCAGCGGGTGGTTGAGAACGGAGGTCAGCTCATCCTTGAATGTCTCATACGCTTTGTACAACAAGGACAGGTGATCCTTGTATTCTTTCAGTATATGCCAACGGCATAACTTGTGCAGTGTGCCTATTAGCGTACTTTTTATTGCGGCATCCATGGAGGAGCATTGATCTGCATGTTTTTTGAAAAAATCAAGCAGTGAGTTATTGAGAGAACAACATATCCTTTTTCTGCTTTTTTATTATTTTTTTCATTGGATGGAAGAAATGGACTACAAAACTTGGCGGTGAACTGCATTGTTATTTAAACCCATTATTTTTTCAGCATACCTGTGAGTATGCAGATTGGCCGCTTGTTGATCATGCAACGCAAGAACGTCCGGAACAGCCACTCGAAAGTCGGTATTGTTTCGTCTCTGATGAGAGCCACAACGAATATTGTACTTTGGAGGTGGTGGTTGACTCCAACGAAGATGGCCAGAGGCATGTGGAACTTGTTGGTCTTGTAGGTCGTGTCAAATGTGACACAATCTCCAAAATCTTCGTACGATCCCCGGCAGTTCGCGTTCGCCCAGAATATGTTTCGCACATGGTTATCGACATCTTTGTCGTAATCATAGAAGAACTCCGGGTTTATTTGCTGCATCTTCTCAAAGAAAGCCAGGAGTTTCTTCACATCATCTTCTGTTTCCTCCCTCATGAATTGGTGCTTCCTGCAGTTCGAAATAATAATATACTTGCATCATTATAGACATACAGAAAATGCACAAGCGAACTGCATGAAATAGACGAGATATCGTTTTTTGTTTAGTGAACGTACCTGTTCACCCAGTCACGACTGGTGCGCCCCATAAAGTGCAGCCCTCCTGACATCCTTGACAGGGTTGACATCATCTGCGTGTGCGTCAGGTTGTCGCTCTGCATGTCCTTCACTAGTTTATCAAGTAACGGATCACCTGTCTTATGCGAGTGCATGTGCAGAAGCATAGCCGGGCTGTCAGTCATCCCGTGGTTGTGATTGAGCTCAATCTCTGCTATCACAAACACATCCTTGATTTTTTTCAATCTCATTCTCGCCTTGCAGCCAGTCCTCTTTGATGTTTTATCTTGCTTTCTATCATAATCAGTGACAGTTTCCTTGCTTCTGCCTTCCTTTGAGCACACTATGTATCTGTTTGGTCTGTATCCGCCGTTTTTGCGTGTGCTGAAGCCTGCATGCCTCGCATACGTGTTGTAGAATTCTCGCGCCGCAGCGTGTGATGTGAATTGCATACCTTTAACAGGCACAAGTTCTTGGAGCATGTTCTCATTCTGCACACACAATACGGAATGTTTTTTTGTTAATGAGAATGCACAAGCTGAAAGAATGCGTAAGTGAACAGCAATAGTTAGGCAAGGAAGCTTACATGCGTGTACTGTTTTTTCTCTAATGGTGTTTGCAGCTCACCAATGTTTATTGGGCATGGAGGGCTGACAACATATCTGTTTAATTTAGGATCGCGAGGAGGCAGAAGTGTTGAGAACTTTACTTTTTTGGTTGCTTGCGGCTCTCCTGATTCTGCTTCTGATTCTTTGGTGCGCAGTAGGCTGCCTGGGTGGAATTCCACTGTCTCTTTGTCGACGAATCGTTTTCTCATGAACTTGCCGAACTTGCTGGGTTTCAACATTGGCTTGTGGAGGTGCTATATCATCCGTTCTGATCTGCTGGCCAAATGTTTCAAAGACACGCATGTACCTTGGCTGCATAACTGTTATGATTTGCTCCTCATCATCATCCTCCTCATCATCTTTCTGCGCATGCTCCCCCATGAAGACCAGATCGTCGTCGTCGTCCTCATCTTGCGCGCTTTTTGTTTCACTGCCTTCTCCATCTCGAATGATGTTTGGTTCACTGTTTTCATCTTTATCCTCTACATCTTCCTCCACGGAGTACGCAGTTCTGTTTGTTGTGTTAAAGAAACCCCTAGGTATTTCAGGTGTTATCCATCCAGGCATCTCCCACTCTTCTCTTCCAATGTAGTTCAGGGGCTTTGGGTCGTAAGTGAATCAACGTATCTTCTGTTTTGGAGGCATAGTAATTTCCTGCACAGTATTAAGCCAAAGCTTTTATGCACGTCAAAAGTGAAATGAACTGCATCTTTCGTACTATATATCATTATATTTTGCAACTGTAGAAATTGCACTTCAATTTGTCATTCTATAGCAGGGGCACTGGGAGTTAACATGAAGAAACAATGCACTTCAGTTTTAGGCACATCGCTCTACATATGTAAGTCATGGTGGACTACAATTTTGAGCCATATAGCATTTTTATTTTTTTAAGTATCTTTTTCTGTTTTCTACTGGGAGATACATGGGACTGCAGTCGACGCAAGAGGGGCACTGCATGGGGATAAAAAGGGCACTGCAAACTGGATGTGGGGGTTGGGTATGTGATTTTCTTACATTATATGCAGTTCTCTCCTTCTGCAGATGCAACTCTGGCTGCTGTTGGCGTCCAGTCCACCTCCGCTGCAGGAACTCATGGGCTTTTTCAACTTTTGCCATTGTCGCGGGAGAAGGCTGGATGGGCACCATTGCAGTTCGCATCCACGACGACTGTGATGGAGAAGGCATCCTTGTAGTTCTCTTTCCCCTGTCATGCATAACCGAGGCTGGATGCTTCAGCGGCGGATCCCCCAGGTGGTGTTGAGGCGAAGGTGAGGGGCGGCGTCACTTCCTAAATGCCACCGCGAAAGAATCCTCGCCGACGGACTGCATTGCCGGCCGCTCGGCGTGTGCTCTGCGCTACTGGTCGCGGAAGAAGGCGGGGAGGGGTGGGGGTCGCCGCCGGCCGCCGGAGCGCTGTTGCGGAAGAAGGCGGGGAGGGGTGGGGGTCGCCGCCGGCCGCCGGGGCGCTGCCGCGCAAGGAGGCGGGGAGGGGAAGGGGATGCCGCCGGCCGCCGGGGCGCTCCCGCGCTAGGAGGCGGGGAGGGAGGGGGACGCCGCTGGCCGCCGGCCGCCGGGGCGCTCCCGCGCTAGGAGGCGGGGAGGGGAGGGGTGTTATGAGAATAAGTGTTCTGTTAGGAGAATAAGGTCTTAAGGGGTGTTATGAGAATAGACCCACCCTATATATATAAAGGTCATGTTAGGAGAATAAGGTCTTAAGGGGTGTTATGACAAACAACATGACATATAGAAGAATATATATTTTCCGGCTAATGAGGAAGCCATGGTTTTCTTGAGTCCTTTGACACTAGACAACGTGACATATAGAAGGGTAGATGAGATCAGGAAAAATATGGACCACTTTTTGCACATCTGGAATGGAGCCATTTTGTTAAATCCCTTGTTTGACATTCATGGGAGAGGCGGTCTGGTCCGGTCGCCAGACATGTCACGTGGTAGTATTTTTTTTTGTTCATATAAAACTCCGGTAACTCTTCAACATGAGGAGAGACATCGATCAACCCCCTCTCGCCCAAGCAAACCCTAAAATCATCGAGGCCACCCCAAAGCGTCGAGGCCACCCAAATTTACTAATTTAAAAGAGTGTTGTCGAGGCCACCCCAAACCCTAGAAGCATTGTCGAGGCCACCCAAATTTACCAAATTAAAAGAGCGTTGATGAGGCCACCCCAAACCCTAGAAGCGTTGTCGAGGCCACCCCAAACCGTAGAAGCGTCGAGGCCACTAATTAATATTCCTTGTTGTGATTAGCTAGCTAGGTCTATGTTTGCCACTAATATATTAATTGACATGTTGTAATATTTTCAGAAACTATGGAGCAAAGAGACTTAGATCAAGAACTGTTGTTGTGGGATATAATCTATGACTGAGGTAATGTCTTGTCATTTCTCAACAACCCCGATGGTCTAGAAGGAGAGGATGATGAAGGCTCTCTTGATCGAACTATGGAGGAGGAAAGACATGATCATGATGGCTACGGTGAACCAATGCCGATGGAAGAAGGAGACCGTGATGACGGCTCCGGTGACCGAACGGAGGAGGGATCTATTGCAAAGTCCGGCGAGATATATGCTACTTCCATTTTGCATCATGCTTTTATATTGATGTTTATTGCATTATGGGCTGTTATTACACATTACGTCACAATACTTATGCCTTTTCTCTCTTATTTTACAACGTTTACATGAAGAGGGAGAATGCCGGCAGCTGGAATTCTGGGCTGGAAAAGGAGCAAATATTAGAGACCTATTCTGCACAACTCAAAAAGCCTTGAAACTCCACGAAAGTAATTTTTGGAATATATAAAAAATATCAGGCGAAGAAAGCACCAGAGGGGGGCCACCCACCGTCCACGAGGGTGGGGGCGCGCCCTACCCCCTGGGCACGCCCCCTCCCTCGTGGGCCACCTCGCAGCCCCCCGATGCCCATCTTCTAGTATAAGGTGTCTTCTGCCTTGGAAAAAATCAGAAGGAAGCTTTCGGGACAAAACGCCGCCGTCCCGAGGCGGAACCTTGGCGGAACCAATCTAGGGCTCCGGCGGAGTTGTTCTGCCGGGGAAACATCCCTCTGGGAGGGGCAAATCGTCACCGCCGTCATCACCATCGACCCTCTCATCTGGAGGGGTTCAATCTCCATCAACATCTTCATCACCACATCTCCTCTGAAACCCTAGTTCATCTCTTGTATCCAATCTTTGTATCAAAACCTTAGAGTGGCACCTGTGGGTTGCTAGTAGTGTTGATTACTCCTTATAGTTGATGCTAGTTGGTTTATTCGGTGGAGATCATATGTTCAGATCCATTGTGCATATTCATATCCCTCTGATTGTGAACATGAATATGATTTGTGAGTAGTTACGTTTGTTCCTAAGGACATGGGAGAAGTCTTGCTATAAGTAGTCATGTGAATTTGGTATTCGTTCGATATTTTGATGAGATTTATGTTGTCTTTCCTCTAGTGGTGTTTTGTGAACGTCGACTACATGACACTTCTCCATTGTTTGGGCCTAGTGGAAGGCATCGGGAAGTAATAACTAGATGATGGGTTGCTAGAGTGATAGAAGCTTAGACCGTAGTTTATGTGTTGCTTCGTAAGGGGCTCATTTGGATCCATATGTTTCATGCTATGGTTAGGTTTACCTTAATACTTCTTTTCTAGTTGTGGATGCTTGCAATAGAGGTTAATCATAAGTGGGATGCTTGTCCAAGTAAGGGCAGCACCCAAGCACCGGTCCACCCACATACCAAATTATCAAAGTAACGAACGCGAATCATATAAGCGTGATGAAAACTAGCTTGACGGTAATTCACATGTGTCCTCGGGAGCGCGTTCCTTTATATAAGAGTTTGTCCAGGCATGTCCTTTGCTACAAAAAGTATTGGGCCATATTGCTGCACCTTATTTACTTTTACCACTTGTTACTTGTTACAAATTATCTTATCACAAAACTATCTCTTACCGATAATTTCAGTGCTTGCAGGGAATACCTTACTGAAAACTGCCTATCATTTCCTTCTGCTCCTTGTTGAGTTCGACACTCTTACTTATCCAAAGGACTACGATAGATCCCCTACACTTGTGGGTCATCAAGACTCTTTTCTGGCGCCGTTTCCGGGGAGTGAAGCGCCTTTGGTAAGTGGAATTTGGTAAGGAAAAATTTATATAGTGTGCTGAAATTTACTATCACTTGTTACGATGGAACATAATCCTTAGAGGGGCTTGTTCGGGTTATCTTCTCCCCGACCAGTAGAGCAAAGAGTTGCTCCTCAACCTACTGAACCTACTGAAAATGTTTACTTTGAAATTCCTTCGAGTATGATAGAAAAACTGCTAGCTAATCCCTTTAAAGGAGATGGAACATTGCATCCGGATTTGCACCTAATCTATGTGGATGAAGTTTGTGGATTATTTAAGCTTGCAGGTATGCCCGAAGATGTGATCAAGAAGAAGTTCTTCCCATTACCTTTGAAGGGAAATGCATTGACATGGTTTTGGCTATGCGATGATATTGGATCCTGGAACGACAACCGATTGAAATTGGAATTTCATCAGAAGTTCTATCCTATGCATCAAGTTCATCGTGATCGTGATTATATATATATTTTTTGGCCTCGCGAAGGAGAAAGAATCACTCAAGCTTGGGGGAGTCTTAAGTTAATGTTATATTCATGCCCCAATCATGAGCTTTCAAGAGAAATTATTATTCAAAAAAATTATGCTCGGCTTTCTCTCGATAATCGCTCCATGCTCGATACTTCTTGCACTGGTTCTTTTATGATGAAGAATATCGAATTCAAATGGGATTTATTGGAAAGAATTAAACGCAACTCTGAAGAATGGGATCTCGATGAAGGTAAGGAGTCAGGTATAACACCCAAGTTTGATTGTGTTAAATCTTTTATGGATGCCGATATTTTTCGTGACTTTGGCATTAAATATGGACTTGCCTCTGAGATAATAGCTTCTTTCTGTGAATCATTTGCTACTCATGTTGATCTCCCTAATGAGAAGTGGCTTAAATATCATCCTCCCATTGAAGTAAAAGTAGTTGAACCTGTTAGAGTTCAAGAAAATACTATCACTTATAATGTTGATCCTATTTTTCCTACTGCTTATATTGAGAAACCACCCTTCCCTGCTAGAATAAAGGATCATGCTAAAGCTTCAATTGTGGTTCGTAAGAGTAATACTAGAACACCTACACCCTCTGAGCAAATTAAAATTGAACCAAGTTTTGCTATGATTAAGGATCTCTTGGTCAATGATTTGATGGGCATGTTATTTACTTCTGTGATGAAGCTGCTAGAATTGCTAGACCCAATACTGAAAATAAACATAGACCTATTGTAGGCATGCATGTTATTTCTATTAAAATAGGAGATCATTTCTATCATGGCTTATGTGACAAGGGTGCTAGTGCTAGTGCAATACCTCATTCCTTATACGAAGAAAGTATGCATGATATTGCACCTGCTGAGCTAAAAGGTATTGATGTTACAATTAAGCTCGCCAATAGAGACACTATTTCACCAATTGGGATTGTCAGAGATGTTGAAGTCTTGTGTGGGAAAGTTAAATACCCTACTGATTTTCTTGTTCTTGGTTCCCCACAAGATGATTTTTCCCCATTAAATTTGGTAGACCCTTTTTGAATACTGTTAATACTAAGATAGACTACAAAAAGGATGTTGTTACTATTGGTTTAGGGGATATGTCTCATGATTTTAACTTTGCTAAATTTCGTAGACAACCCCATGATAAAGAATTTCCTAGTAAGGATGAAATTATTGGTCTTGCTTCTATTGTTGTGCCTCCTTACGACCCTTTTGAACAATATCTACTAGACCATGAAAATGATATGTATATGAATGATAGAAGGGAAATAGATGAAATATTCTTTAAACAGGGACCTTTATTGAAACACAACTTGCCTATTGAAATTCTAGGTGATCCTTCTCCACCCAAGGGTGATCCCATGTTTGAGCTCAAACCATTGGCTGATACTCTTAAGTATGCTTATCTTAAAGAAAAGAAGATATGTCCTGTTATTATTAGTGCTAACCTTTCAGAGCAAGAGGGAGAGAAATTATTGAAAACTCTGAAGAAGCACCATGCTGCTATTGGATATACTCTTGATGATCTTAAGGGCATTAGCCCCACTTTATGCCAACACAAAATAAAACTGGACAAAGACGCTAAACCGTTTGTTGATCACCAACGACGGTTAAATCCGAGGATGAAAGAAGTGGTAAGGAAAGAAAATACTAAAGCTTCTAGAGGCAGGTATAATTTATCCAGTTGCTTATAGTTAGTGGGTAAGTCATGTCCATTGTGTCCCTAAGAAGGGAGGTATTATTGCTGTTCATAATGATAGAGATGAATTGATCCCACAAAGAATTGTTACAGGCTATAGAATGGTAATTGATTTCTGTAAATTAAATAAATGTACAAAGAAGGATCATTACCCTCTACCTTTCATTGATCAAATGCTAGAAAGATTATACAAACATACTCATTTTTGCTTTATAGATGGCTATCATGTTTTCTCTCAAATACCTGTGTCAAAAGAGGATCAATAAAAGACCACTTTTACTTGTCCTTTTGGTACCTTTGCTCATAGACGTATGCCTTTTGGTTTATGTAATGCACCTGCTACCTTTCAAAGATGCATGATGGCTATATTATCTGATTTTTGTGAAAAGATTGTTGAGGTTTTCATGGATGATTTTCTATTTATGGAACTTCTTTTGATGATTGCTTGATCAACCTTGATCGAGTTTTGCACAAATGTGAAGAAACTAATCTTGTCTAGAATTGGGAAAAGTGCCACTTTATGCATAAAATTTCTAAAAGAGGTATTGCAGTTGATAAAGCTAAAGTTGATGCTATTGAAAAGATGCCGTGTCCCAAGGACATCAAAGGTATAAGAAGTTTCCTTGGTCATGCTGGGTTTTATAGGAGGTTCATTAAGGACTTATCAAAAATCTCTAGGCCTCTGACTAACCTCTTACAAAAAGATGTTCCTTTTGTTTTTGATGATGATTGTGTAGAAGCATTTGAAATACTTAAGAAAGCATTGATTTATGCACTTATTGTCCAGCCTCCTGACTGGAATTTACCCTTTGAAATTATGAGTGATGCTAGTGATTATGCTGTAGGTGCTGTTCTAGGACAAAGAGTTGATAAGAAATTAAATGTTATCCAATATGCTAGTAAACCTCTAGACATTGCCCAGAGAAATTATGCTACTACTAAAAAACAATTCTTAGCAGTTCTATTTGCTTGTGATAAGTTCATACCTTATATTGTTGATTCTAAAGTAACTGTTCACACCGATCATGCTGCCATTAAATATCTTATGGAAAAGAAAGATGCTAAACCTAGACTTACTATATGGGTTCTATTGCTACATGAATTTGATTTGCATATTACTGATAGAAGGGGAGCTGAGAACCCCGTTGCAAAAAAACTTGTCTAGATTAGAGAATATTCTTGATGACCCACTACCTATTGATGATAGCTTTCCTGATGAACAATTAGCTGTCATAAATGCTTCTCGTACTGCTCCATCGTATGCTGATTATGCTAATTACATTGTTGCTAAATATATACCACCTAGTTTCACATACCGACAATGGAAAAAGTTTTTCTATGATTTAAGACATTACTTCTGGGATGACCCACACCTTTATAAAGAAGGAGTACATGTTATTATAAGATGTTGTGTACCTGGGCATGATGTCTACACATGCTTCTACTCTTGTAGACTATGTTGGGCCTCCAAGCGCAGAGGTTTGTAGGACAGCAGCAATTTTCCTCAAGTGGATGACCTAAGGTTTATCGAACTTAGGGAAGTAGAGGTTGAAGATGGTCTCTCTCAAGCAACCCTGCAACTAAGATACAAGAAGTCTCTTGTGTCCCCAACACACCTAATACAACTAGGAGTTGTATAGGTGCACTAGTTCGGCGAAGAGATGATAAAATATGGATGATAGGAGTGGCAAAGCAAAGTAATATAAATCTATAATAAAAAGTGCAGCAAGCAAACAAGTGGTAAACGTGAGCACAAAAGGTATTGCAATGGTGGAAACAAGGCCTAGGGATCATGCTTTCACTAGAGGCAACTCCCAACAACATTAACATAATCGAATCACATGATATTTCCCATAAAACATGCAATGGAGACGCACCCGGAGGTCATTCCTTCGTGGTCAAGAGAGGATGAGAATTATGTAGGGCTATAAAAGCACACCTCAAAGTTCGTAGTTCTCAATCTAAGGATTTCCCAATATCACCGCGGCCATCCAAAGAGAGTCCCACAATCACCACAACATATCTAAAGGATAGTCAAAGACAAGCACCAAGAGACTCTCAATTTTCAATCAACACACAAGAGAGGAAATCACTCATGAAAATATTTTTCTAATCCATGTCCAATAGACCGCTGTCACCTTGGTCTCGGGGATTATACTAGATAAAGACAAGTGAGTACATCAATCCAATACATAGAGTGATCTAGTGATTTTATACGAATTTTTCTGTCCAAGAACAGAATCTGTTTCCTGGACAGCACGTCACAACTTTTGAACTTTCTTGCAATCAGAGGCTACACTTGGTACAAAGCTGAAAAGTAAAGATACAATGATGATGCTACTGTAGTAACAAACATCAAGACCACTAAAAACTGAAAGAACAAACTGAAAGCAAAGATAACAAGGGTTGTCTCCCTAGAGCTCTTTCTTTATAGCCATAAAGATAGGCTTAAGACTTTAATGATGCTCTCATAGGAATAAGAGTTGAAGAACAAAAGAGAGCATCAAGAAGCAAATACCAAATACATTTAAGCCTAACATGCTTCCTATGCATAGGAATATTGCAATAGAATAATTCATTGAAGCACAAAGCAATAAGCATAGGAAGACAAAACAAGTGCAGCTTCAAAACCTTCAACATAAAGAGAGGGAACTTGATATTATTGAAATATCTATAAGCATATGTTCCCTTCTCATAATAATTTTCAGTGGGATCACGAATAAACTCAACAATATAAGCATCACATAAAGCATTGTTACCATGATCCACATGCAAAAAGGTACTCTTACTCTCCACATAAGCATCTTTGGGGAGCCCATGGTTAGGACTTTTTAGCATTAACGTTTTCAGTCTCCCCCAAGCTTGAGCAATGCTTTCTCGGTCACGAGACCTAAAGTTATAGATATAGTTCCTGTCTCGATGAATTTCATGAAGAGGATAAAACTTAGTATAAAAGAGAGACATAAGCTCTTGCCAATCAAGCAAGTGCGAGTTATCGAGAAGCTTATACCAATCTGAAGCTTTATCTATAAGTGATACGGCAAACAATTTCCTCATGACAAACTCCCTTGATACACCTGCAAGCTTAAATAATGAACATAATTGTGACAGATATAACAAGTGTTCACCGGGATGTCTGTCTCCTGCATAACGATTAGCCAAAACATAATCGATAATACCAGCTGGTATTTTATAGGGCACAATTTTAGTAGGGGGAGGAGCAACCACCACAGGTGTGGGGCGTCTTCCCACAAGCAACGAACTAAGATTGCGGTTTTCCATAAACATAACTAGTGAAATAAAAACAAGAAACAAAAAGATTTAATTGCAAGATCTAAAGATATACCTTTAAGCACTCACCTCCCCGGCAACGGCGCCAGAAATAGCTTGATGTCTACACACGCTTCTACTCTTGTAGACTATGTTGGGCCTCCAAGCGCAAAGGTTTGTAGGACAACAGCAATTTCCCTCAAGTGGATGACCTAAGGTTTATCGAACTCAGGGAAGTAGAGGTTGAAGATGGTCTCTCTCAAGCAACCCTGCAACTAAGATACAAGAAGTCTCTTGTGTCCCCAACACACCTAATACAACTAGGAGTTGTATAGGTGCACTAGTTCGGCGAAGAGATGATAAAATATGGATGATAGGAGTGGCAAAACAAAGTAATATAAATCTGTAATAAAAAGTGCAGCAAGCAAACAAGTGGTAAACGTGAGCACAAATGGTATTGCAATGGTGGAAACAAGGCCTAGGGATCATACTTTCACTAGAGGCAACTACCAACAACATTAACATAATCGAATCACATGATATTTCCCATAAAACATGCAATGGAGACGCACCCGGAGGTCATTCCTTCGTGGTCAAGAGGATGAGAATTATGTAGGGCTACAAAAGCACACCTCAAAGTTCGTAGTTCTCAATCTAAGGATTTCCCAATGTCACCGCGGCCATCCAAAGAGAGTCCCACAATCACCACAACATATCTAAAGGATAGTCAAAGACAAGCACCAAGAGACTCTCAATCTTCAACCAACACACAAGAGAGGAAATCACTCATGAAAATATTTTTCTAATCCATGTCCAATAGACCGCTGTCACCTTGGTCTTGGGGATTATACTAGATAAAGACAAGTGAGTACATCAATCCAATACATAGAGGAAGGGGAAATATCATGGGATCACCCTAGATTAACATAGCCTATGATCACAACGAAGATCACATCATGGGAGAGAGAGATAACCACATAGCTACACGTACAAGCCCTCAGCCCCGGAGGAAACTACTCACGCATGGACATGGTGAGGAGGAGGTTGATGATGGTGATGATGGAGAGGTGCAGCCCCGCGAGGAGGAGACGGCCGGCGGTAGCCACGGAGGCGGCGGCGGCGGCCCTTGGGGGCGCGGCGGCGGCGGCGGCCCTAGGGGCCGGCGGCGGCCCTCGGGGCGGCGGCAGCCCTAGGGGGCAGCGGTTCCTTGGCCCCCCTTCTTCCTTGTGGATGGTGCTGCAATGGTGCTGGTCCTCCCCTCCCAAACGACGGCTCGGGAGGAGGAAAATTCGTGGCTCTTGGTGACCTAGGTTTCCTCTCTTTATATAGACTCTCGGATTCCCGTCATCAGATTTTGGGCCTCAGTAAAACGGGCTTTACTCGGCCGTCCGGACTCCGATTTGGACGAAATTTATATCCAGAAGCATCGCCTCAAAATTCCCCACAACTTTAGCAACTAGACTTTTTCCGTTTGACGTCATCTTCGGGCCGGAACGTGACCATCTTTAAAAAACATTCTCAGACAGATTTTAAGAAAGTCAGAGTCCTACTCCAATACGACTCCTTTTGCGTTTTTATCAATTTCCAAGTAATTCCTACACAATAAAGTGTAAAACAAGAATATTGTGCACTTTTGCAACCATTAGTAGGTTAGTCCAAATATGATCAAAACTGTATGGAAG
Source organism: Secale cereale (assembly GCA_902687465.1). Taxonomy (NCBI): domain Eukaryota; kingdom Viridiplantae; phylum Streptophyta; class Magnoliopsida; order Poales; family Poaceae; genus Secale; species Secale cereale. The sequence continues at coordinate 394,070,983 of LR738714.1, forward strand.
TGCATAAATATCATAGCAATATCACACAAAAAAGGCATGGAGCAAGCAGAAATTATAGATACGTTTTGGACGTATCAGGGCATGAACAGGAAAAGATCCTATGCAAGTGTCACTCCGAGGCTTATGGAGGACACCATGCTGGAGATAGAACTGCACATAAGGTACTGTAATCTGGTTTTTATTGGCCCACTCTCTTCAAGGATGCCCGTAAGTTTGTCTTGTCTTGTGATGAATGTCAAAGAATTGGTAATATTAGTAGATGTCAAGAAATGCCTATGAACTATTCACTTGTTATTGAACCATTTGATGTCTGGGGCTTTGATTATATGGGACCGTTTCCTTCCTCTAGATGGTATACACATATTTTAGTTGTTGTTGATTACGTTACTAAGTGGGTAGAAGCTATTCCAACTAGTAGTGTTGATCACAACACCTCTATCAAGATTCTTAGTGAAGTTATTTTTCTGAGGTTTGGAGTCCCTAGATACTTAATGACTGATTGTGGTTCACATTTATTCATGGTGCTTTCCGAAAATGCTTGCTAAGTACGATGTTAATCATAGAGTTGCATCCCCATACCACCCACAGTCTAGTGGTCAAGTAGAACTAAGTAACAAAGAGCTAAAATTAATTTTGCAAAAGATTGTTAATAGATCTAGAAAGAATTGGTCCAAGAAACTAGATGATGCATTATGGGCTTATAGAACTGCTTATAAAAATCCTATGGGCATGTCTCTGTATAAAATGGTTTATGGAAAAGCATGTCACTTACCTCTCGAACTAGAACATATGGCATATTGGGCCATTAAAGAGCTCAATTATGATTTCAAACTTGCCGGTGAAAACAGGTTATTTGACATTAGCTCACTTGATGAGTGGACAACCTAGGCCTATGAAAATGCCAAACTGTTTAAAGAAAAAGTTAAAAGATGGCATGATAAAAGGATACAAAAGCGTGAGTTTAATGTAGGTGATTATTTTTTGCTATACAACTCCCGTTTAAGATTTTTCGCAGGAAAATTTCTCTCTAAATGGGAAGGTCCTTACGTTATCGAGGAGGTCTATCGTTCCGGTGCCATAAAATCAACAACTTCGTAGGCACAAATCCAAAGGTGGTGAACGGTCAAAGAATCAAACATTATACCTCAGGTAATCCCATAAATGTTGAAACCAGTGTTATTGAAACTGTAACCCCGGAGGAATAAATAAGGGAAACTTTCCAGAACGATCCAGACTCCGAAAAGGAAGAGGTATGTAGTACGGTAAGTAAACTGACCCCAAAATAGTTCTAATGGCAATTTTTCTCCGTTTTGGAATATTTAAGAAAATAAAAAAATAAGAAGTAGTCTGAAAGGGACACGAGGCAACCACGAGGGTGGAGGGCACGCCCTACCCCCCTAGGCGCGCCCTGCCTCGTGGGCACCTCTTGTGCCCTCTGGACTCCGTTTTCCTGAACGTTACTTCTTTTAGTTGGTAAAAATCCATTATATAATTTCCCGAACGTTTTGACAATGGTACCACGACAAAATCGTCTGTTTTTGTTTTGAGTTGTTTTCTACTAGAGTTGTCAAGGCCAGGCATCATGTTGTCCCCCTCCTCCAACAATGAGGGCAACGATGCTTGGCTAATGAAGATAGATCTGAAGAGAGAAGAACCCCGGGAGATCAAAAGGGATGATAGGATCAAGAAGGCCATGGACGATCAAGCTCCGGTTGCAGAGGAAGAAGACATCTTTCAACACGATCAAAATATTTTACCCCAACTGAGATTGAAGCTTTCAAGATGATTGAGTTAGATCGCATACAAAACAAGTATCTCACACGTGAAAATATTATGTTGAAGGAACATATCACCGCACTGAAGGGCATTATCCGCAAATTGGAGGATCTCCTACGCTCGATGTACGACAGTCCATCATCAGCACCTCCGAAGAAAGAGACATAAACAAACGGGTATATGCACTCCCCTTGGCAACTGCCAAGCTTGGGCGAGGCGCCCTAATATCGTATCACAATCACACTCCAATCTTTACCATTTTTTCTTAGTTCAATCCTTTTGGTAATATCTTGATCTAGTAGAATAAAGTTTAGTATGATCGAGCTGTGAGCTTTGCTTTCTGATCCTTCTATGTAATCAAGTCCGTGAGCTATATATAATAAAGATTAGTTTTTAGTCAAGGGCTTGATTATATCACTATCATATTGAGGGAATAAAATAAATAATAAAAAGAACCAAAGAGATCATATTGATCTTATGGGGAGTAATGACTTCACATATAAAGAGTATGATGAATAAAAATTGTTGAGAGTTGACAAACATAGTTTTGGTCATCGTTCCAATTAATAGGAAGTAATAAATAAAGATAGGTTTTCACATATAAATATACTATCTTGGACATATTTTATGATTGTGAGAACTCATTAAAATATGACATGCTAAAAGGTTGATGTTGGATAAGGAAGACAACGTAATGGGTTATGTTTTCTTATATCCGAAATAAAGTATATTGTCATGGATCATCCAACATGTTGAGCTTGCCTTTCCCCTCATCCTAGCTAAACTATTTGCACCAAGTAGAGATACTAGTTGTGCTTCCAAATATCCTTAAACCCAGTTTTGCCCTGAGAGTCCACCATATCTATCTATGGATTAAGTAATATCCTTCTAGTAAGTTGTCATTGTTATAACTCTCTAAATTTGTATGATCTATTAGTGGGGAAAATAAGCTTTATACGATCTTGTGATATGGAAGCAATAAAAGCGACGGACTACATAATAAAGGTCCTTATCACAATTGGCAATATAAAGTGACGTTCTTTTGCACTAAGATTTTGTACATCCAACCATAAAATCACATGACAACCTCTGCTTCCCTCTGCGAAGGGCCTATCTATTGTTCTTACCTTATACAAGAGTCATGGTGATCTTCACCTTTCCTTTTTACATGTTATCGTGTGGCAAGCACATTGTGTTGGAAAGATCCTGACATATATACCCAATTGGATGTAAGCTATCATGAACTATTATTGTTGACATTACCCTTGAGGTAAAACTTTGGGAGGCAACAATATAAGCCCCTATCTTTCTCTGTGTCCGATTAAAACTCCATACCCATAAGTATTGCGTGAGTGTTAGCAATTGTGAAAGATTAAATGATAGTTGAGTATGTGGACTTGCTGATAAGATCTTATATCGACTCTTTCTGATGTTGTGATAAATTGTAATTGCTTCAATCACCGAGATAATAATTTGTTAGTTTTCAATGAAGTTTCTGATTCATACTTGACATTGTGAATAGATTGTTACTTTAGCATAAGAAATCATATGACAATATATATATGTTGGTGTTATAAGAATGATCATGATGCCCTCATGTTCATATTTTATTTTATCGACATCTCTGTCTCTAAACATGTGGACATATTTCTCGATATCGGCTTCCGCTTGAGAACAAGCGAGGTCTAAGCTTGGGTGAGTTGATATGTCCATTTTCCATCATGCTTTTATATTGATGTTTATTGCATTATGGGATGTTATTACACATTATGTCACAATACTTATGCCTTTTCTCTCCTATTTTACAAGGTTTACATGAAGAGTGAGAATGTCGGTAGCTGGAATTCTGGGCTGGAAAAGGAGCAAATATTGGAGACCTATTCCGCACAGCTCAAAAAGCCCTGATACTCCACGAAAGTCAGTTTTGGAATATATAAAAAATATCGGGCGAAGAAAGCACCAGAGGGGGGCCACCCACCGTCCACGAGGGTGCTGGCGCGCCCCTGCCTCGTGGGGCACCTGGTAGCCCCCCGATGCCCATCTTCTGGTATAAGGTGTCTTCTGCCCTGGAAAAAATCGGAAGGAAGCTTTTGGGACAAAACGCAGCCATCTTGAGGCGGAACCTTGGCGGAACCAATCTAGGGCTCCGGCGGAGCTGTTCTGCCGGGGAAACATCCCTCCGAGAGGGGCAAATTGTCACTGCCGTCATCACTATCGATCCTCTCATCGGGAGGGGGTCAATCTCCATCAACATCTTCACCAGCACCATATCCTCCCAAACCCTAGTTCATCTCTTGTATCCAATCTTTGTATCAAAACCTCAGAGTGGTACCTGTGGGTTCACTACAAAAAAATACACTTCCGTGATGATACGTGTTTGTCACAGTAGGTCACATTTTCTGTCATGCATGTACATCCATGACAAATTTATGACATAATCAATATAGTAATACATGTGCTGTCGTAGAAGTGTTCCATGACATTACCAAAATTATCATCACGGAAGTGTCCACTTCCATGACGATAAATCGCACGTCACAGAAGTGCTTTCGTCAAGGGTGACCGACACGTGGCATCCACCGTAACGGAACGCCGTTAAGCTATCGGGTCCGGTTTTGGATCCGATAACCCGCCCCGACCAATGGGGATTTTCCACGTGTAAAATCATCATTGGCTGGAGGAAACATGCGTCGGCTCACCATTGGGACAGATGTCATCCACTCATTGGACCCAAAGTGCCTGATACGTCGACATGTGGCACGACCCAACAGGGGCCCATTCCTGTGAAAAGGCCGGCCAGTTTGACTTGGTCAAAAGGTGGCGGGCCGGCCCATGGCAAGCCTGTGAACGGACTGTTCGCATATAGCCCATTTACAACCCGCTAACCCAGGGCTCGTTTACGGCCTATCTGAATTAGGCCCAGTAGCGTCATTTGGGCCGTCTAATATAATTCCAGCCCGTTTTAACTTCTGGCCCATGTATGGCCCATGACGTCTTTTGTTCCATATGAGGCCCTCATCACTCTGGGCCCATTAACAGTCCGTGGTAAAACTAGCCCGTAATGAACAGTTTATCACTTTATACCCATTAACGGCATGTGGTGAAACTGGGCACGGTCCAATAGAGGCCGATTCCTGTGAAAAGGCTGGCCCATTTGACTTGGTCAAAAGGTGACGGGCCAGCCCATGGCAAGCCTGTTAACGGCATGTTCGCATATAGCCCATTTATAGCCCGCTAACCAAGGGCCCGTTTACGGCCTATCCGAATTAGGCCCAGTGGCATCATATGGGCCGTCCAATATAATTCCAGCCCATTTTAACTTCCGGCCCATGTATGGCCCATGACGTCTTTCGGCCCATATGAGGCCCTTAGTAACCCTCGGCCCATTAATGGCCCGTGGTTAAACTGGCCCGTAATGAACAGTGTATCACTTTATACCCATTAACAGCCCATTATTCCGTTGGGCTGTTTCCAGCCCATGTTATCTTTCGGCCTTTGTCGGTGTACTAGAGTAGGGGTACCCTAGTATCCCGAACTTGTGCACGGGCAGTCGCAGCATCCCGCGGCAAGGCTTGCCGGGTGACCGCCAAGGTCCTCCGTGGTTCCTTTGGAGCCATTCAAGAACAAAGTATTCAAGCCAAGGAGACAAGGCCCCGGCAAGAGGAGCTTGCCGGGAAGGCCACTCAAGGCACAAGACCCCGGCAAGAGGAGTTTGCCGGGAAGGCCAACCAAGGCATCTCAAGGAACTTGCCGCGACGCGGCACGCGTCCCGGCAAGGCCCGGTGAGCGACGAGTCCCGGACGCGACAAGACAACGACCGCGGCAAGCTACCACTCTGTACCCGCGCTCCAGCACATCCACCAACGTGTCACTCTAGGACCCTTCCAGGCGTACGTGGCGGGAGGCTGTGCAGCCAACGGTGCGCGGTGGCAAGCGGTGCTGACAAGATTGCCATCGTGGCGAGCGGTGGCGTCCCTGACTGTCCCTTTTGCACTATTTGGGCGACGCAGATGGGCATTCAATGCCCTTGTCCCCTGCCGTCAGAGTTAGGTATGATACACTGTAACAGGTAGTTGTACCAACCGTAACACCTTTCCATTTTACCCTTGTCTACGTTGCCACGTGTCGGTGACCCCTTGAGCATATAAAAGGAGGCCCATGCGCAACGTAGAGGGGGGAGGAGAACACTCACGCTCGGTCTCGTTAGCTGCTGGTGTGTACTGTAGCACTCAGCGCTCCCGAGCAAGAACTCAATACAAACCACAAAGCAGGAGTAGGGTTTTACGCATCCGTGCGGCCCGAACCTGGGTAAACTGCTCGTGTGTTTCGCCTCGATCCGCTCTTCGTGCGATCTTCGCCCCCACCGAACCGAAAGGGGCTTGGTCCGCCGGTCCCATAGGTGCTCGTGGATTCGTTCCCCGACAGCCCTCTTAGGGCCCATTTATTCTTGGGCTTATTTCGAGCATTTGTTTACTTTCGGCCCGTTACTGTCATTTTCTGCTTGTGGGCCAAATTCAGCACGTGGTTACAGTCGGCCCGTTTGTGGCCCGTTAATACGTTGGGCCGTTTTCATAGCGTCATCAAATATGGCTGATTAATGACGGCTCGTTATGGCGGCCCGTTATGGTCGGCCCATGAACGGACGATTTCAACTCTAGCCAATTTACGGCCATAATGTGGTCTATTATTGGCGCATGTTTGGCCAACCGATCATACGACCCGTAGAAGGCCTATTGATGATACGGCCCGTAGAAGGCCCATTGTGTCTACGACCCATATAAGGTCCATTGTTTTGATGCCCCATAGAAGGCCCATTGTTTCTAAGGCCCTTAGAAGGTCGATTGTTTCTACGGCCCATAAGAGGCCCATGTTAACTACAGTAAATATGTAGCCTGTGGTTAATGTGGCCTAGGTTTTAAAAATAGGCTATTGCGGCCACTAGCAAACCACAGAAAAAGAACTGCACTGACTACAAGAAAACAAATAAACAAGACAATAAGGAAATAAATAGGCAAGCAACTTACGCTAGGCTATCATGGCTATTACACATATTACATCCACTGGGCATCAAAGTTCGCCACCAGTGCAAATATAGGGAACAAAGCAGCATATAAACGCCACAGCAAAACAAGTCCAGAACTGAAACCACTTCAGAAGAGCTCAGGAAACAATATCCTAGGTACCCATTATTCTGGCAAGATACTTAGCAAGCTTATTAACTTTCTCTTGCTTGGCGCTTAAATCCTCCAGCACTTGCTGTTGCACCAGAAAGTATGCATCTGAATTCTGCAGGGACTTCCTCAGTCCTTCGGCTTCCTGTCGCATAACATCTCATCGATGTCTTTCAACTTGAAGTTGATACTCAAGAAGCCGAACTGATTCAAGCAGTAAGTTCGAAGAGCTGGTGCCAGCAGTAGTAGCCAGTAACTCGAACACTACATCAATACAAGACTTTGGGGTTGTCTCAATGTCTTCAATATAGTTTTATCAGCTTTCTTGGAGACCAACAAGGATGTCTCACTATCTTGAACCTTATATGCATTACTTCCAATACCGTTGCAAAATGGGGTACTCTTCTCCAATATTTTATCCGCATTCTAAAAGAGAAACAAACAAACACATCACAGGTTTACAATGTGGTATATGAAACTCTTTTTGGTAAACAAGTTCAGTAGTAAGGTGGACAGGATAACAGCATGAAACAAACATACATCTATGTAGTATGGTCATTGTGTGGTCTATACCATTCTAGTTTATGTTGCCGAATCAAGATAGATACAGTTCGAATCATATCTATTTAAGACAAAGCAGCTTAGACAGAATATAAGTGTGGGAAACTACACAGAAATAACAACACTTGTAAGGTGCATTGCATGAGAATGTAACTGTTTATTCAACTGGAACTGAAATCAACATAGAGCAAGTTACAACAACAAACACGTTAAAGAAACAGGTTTAAAACATACCTGTTGCGCCACTGGAGTTTCAATTGCATCCTTCAAGTTTGAAATTAGTTGGTATGAGTAAATACAGTGATGCAAGAGCAAAGTAGTATGAACCGTAGCTACGGAACCTGACCCAAGAACAATTCTTCTTCTGCTTTAAGCGTTGACTTGGGGTTCAGAGTGGTGGTCCTTGTGCTTTGGGCACTGCAATTGCCTTACTAACTGCTCGTTTTTGGGTGTTGTGTGGTGGATATGGTGTTGTGTCAATGTGAACTGGGTTACTATCTGCTGGGGTTGGGGTTAGAAGGGGTGTAGCTAGTTCTCTGTCCAACTAGGTAGGGGTACAATATGCGTGAGTCTGGGTTATGTGTGGTGGGGCTGGTTCTTGGGCAAGTAAAACCATGGTTCTATCTCCATCGATAGGTAGCACGATCTTTTCTGAAGACCGTGTTCTTACTCCCACAGATAGTGCCATCACCCCCTCCAATTGAAATGGCTGACAAACAAGAAAAGTAATTGAATGTACATACATTGTAAGATAGACAGGTGCAATGGATAGTAGGGAAGAAAACAAGGCATGAAATAATTCACATTTATGTTGTCTAACCAAATAGAATAGCAGGACATAATTTCACATATATGATGGCTAATTAAACAGGATAGCATGACAAAATTTCACATGTATGATGGCTAACTAAACAAAATAGAATGACATACTTAAAAATATGATGACTATGTAAACAGGATGACATGATATAACTATACAATGTGTCTATTAAAGTGGTTGGCATGCCATAAATCACAAACATGCCATCGATGGAAACATGATGGCATGATATAATTCACGGATAGAATGACATAATTCAAAATATGATGAATATGTGAATAGGATGAGATGATATAACTATATTATGTCTTTAGAAAATGGTTTGGCATGCCATAATTCAGATACATGCTTTCTATGTAAACATCGTGGCATGATATAATTCAAATATATGATTTATATACTAAGGAAGTGAGCAGAGGGCAATCACATATATGATGTGTCAACTAAGGAGATGACATTCAATATCGAGTTTATAATGTAAAAACTAAGCATTGCAATACAACATATGCATGATATGAGTAATATAACCCTGCCAAGATTGAGCATACACCTCGGGGGGATAATAGGACTGGTCATCTGCCTCTCAATCCTCCTTTGAAGAGCTATCTATAACCAGCAAGATATCCGCTTCACGAGGTAGCATTGTCTGCTCTGAAGACCTTGTTTTCACTCCAGATTTCTCCATCACCAATTCAAATAGCTGATGCACAAGAATATCAGTTGAATATACAAACATTGTTGACAAAAGCAATGAGAAATAAAAAAAGGACGGCATGATATAATTCACATATATGACACTTGGCTAAACAGCATGGCACTACATAATTCGCATATATAATGCCTTGCAACAAGATAACATTGCATAATTCACATATATAATGTCTTGCAACAAGATGACATTGCATAATTCACATATATGGTAATTAGACACTAAACAGGTGGCATTCACACAAATCATGTCTAAATTAAGAAAATGACATAGCAATGCAAGATACCATACGCACGATATGAGCATCATAACCCTGCCAAGTTAGAGCATGCACCTTGGGGGGGTGGGGAATAGGACTGGTTATCTGTCTCTGAATCCTCCTCTGAGGAGCTATCTGAAACTCGCAAGACATGCACTTCGTCAGATAGCATTGTCTGCTCTGAAGACCTTGTCTCCACTCCAGATTTTTCCATGACCGTGCCGAATGGCTGATGCATAGGAGGAGTAATTGAATGTACTAAAATTGTTGACAAATTTAACACGTAATAAAAAATGATGTCATGATATAATTCACATATAAGATGACTGGCTAACCAGGGTGGCATTACAAAATTCACATATATGATGCATGTCTAAACAAGATGGCATTGCATGATTCAAATATACGATAAAGAAACTAAACAGATGGAATTGACACAAATCATGTCTAAACTAAGCAGATGACATCTTTAATGTATACAGTAAGCCATGCAAGGCACCATATGCATTATATTACCAACATCAGCATGCCAAGTTAGAGCGAAGACCTCATGGGGTAAATAGGAGTGGTCTTCTGCTTCTGAATCCCCCTTAGAACAGTTATCTTCCTCTTGATTACGATCCCAAATGGATGGAGGGGGGCCTGCCTTTGCTCCCACCAGGAGGGACGTCTGCATGAAATTTTATTGCCACGCAAGGCTCGTCTCTTTTGCTCTACATGTTCAGTTCCATTGTGTACAATAACTGACATGCATAGGAATAAAACATAGTGAGATTATGTAAGGAGTGCATGCAAAAATCCAGAGTGATGGTAGCAAACTGTGGATAGACCCAAAACAAATGATAGCAGGCAGATAATAGCTTTAGTTAAAAAATACAGATAAGGCTCCTTTAATGTTTGTTTGCACCCAACATGAAACTCATTGTAGACACCCGAGATTAACCAGATAGTAGACAGATAGTACTGATTGCTGCCCCAATATGTACCCCACAACCATTTAAAAACTCAAGTTTCAGCATAAGTTTGGACTTGAGTTGGAGTCTAATAGGTGAACACGATGATAAAGTAGCATGTCATCATATTAAGCGATGCATAACGTAAGCAGACACGGAAGAGTGCGACCTCTCTTGCGGACCCGTGTATTCCTCAAGGTCATCTGCTCAGTTGATGATGGTAATGCAGTTGTCGTGGCTGCCGGCGGCGGGTAAGAAGATCTGAGGCGGTGAAAGACAGTCTAGAGAGCGGATCCCTGATGTGGTGAACCCTTCCGTCGTTGGAACAGCTGAGCTGGGGTGGAACATAGCACTGCAGGACTAGGACAAACCACACAAGGTTTTATTTGACACATATCTGTAACAGAAGTAATTGTGTAAGGGCTTGTTTGAATTTGAGGATTCTAACAATGCAGGGATAGGAAATAGACAGGAATAGGATAGGAATGCACGTGCAAAACAGAGAATTTAAAAACATGGGATTTCTGCCAATCTGGGTGTTTGTTTCACAAGAATTGGAAGATCACAGGATGCAAAGAAGCATGGTGAGATTAAGTCAAACCACAAGAAGTGTACAACCTCTTTGGCGAAGCCATGTCGATCTCAGCGTGATTGGGTTAGCCGGTGAGGATGCTCCGGCTGACTTGGCTGTCGGAGGAGGGGAAGAAGATCTTAGGCGTCTGGAGATGGAGCCCGAGGTACTGCTCCACTGTGATGGAGGGTTTCGTCGTTGGAGCAGCTCCGGTGAGTTGTACGACAAGAGAGAGAATGTTAATCTGAGTGGAATTCTAATAGCATCTCCAATAGATGACGTAAAATACATAACCACAAACTGCTGGATGTATACATCAGCTGCTCATCTCTGAACTTAACTGTCGAAACTGAATTTAACTGTCGAAACTGAATTTTCTGTCGAAACTGAATTTTACTATCGAAACTGAACGCACTAGAGGTGAGGCTACACGTCAGTCGACCGACTTTTTCATCTCTGGTCAGTCGATTTTGCAGCCGTTGGATACGAAATCAAGGGCCTGCAGTTCATCTCCAACCCCACCCCCTTGAGCCGCCAGCCACCACCGACCAAACAGCCGCCCCCGCTGCTGCCAGCAGCCGGTGGTGCGCCGCCCCGCCCGCCCCGAAAACACTCCCAACCGCCGGTCCGCCGCCGCCCCAGCCATCCCTGTAGGCCCCCCTGTGCCGAGCTTTTTCTTCGGAGATCCCCACACCACCGCCTCACCACCGCCAGCGACCACCGCCCCCACCCTGAACCCTAAGATAGATAGTGGGGTACCTCTCCGGCGAGCCCCCCTCCCCGCTACGGCTAGTTCTTCCTTAACTC
>LR738714.1:394083947-394138113 GCA_902687465.1 Secale cereale
AAAATCGACTGACCCAAAAGTCGATTCAGTCGACTGAAGTGCAGCTAAATCGGAGCAACATCGCAAGCAAGAGCAAGAGCGAGAGCAGCAACGCGAGAAAGAGCAAGAGCATGAGTAGACCAGGCAGGGGACCGAGAGCAAGAGCAGAGCAGTAGCGCAAGCGAGAGCTAAAGCAGCAGCAGATCCTACTGATGTGGACGTCGCCGCCGAGGGAGCACCACCGTGGAGGAAGTGGCCGATCACGCCGTCGTGGATGGAGCCGTGCCGTGTTGGCTCGGGACCAAGCGCCGGCAGCACCGTGAGATCGAATCAAGAAGAAAATACGGTGATTAATGTACAATCTCTTTGGTGGCGCGATTAGGCCGCAGCTTCATCCGAGGAAACGGTGATGATGATGCTCTTCCGATGGTGCAGGTGAAGACGGCGGTGTGGGAATGTAGGTGGCGCGAAAGATGAGGGGAACGTCGGGGCAGCTCCTTGGAGGTGGAGGACGGGGTGGCTGAACCGGCAGCATGACCAGATCGAAGATGAATCCTCATCAGGTATGGTGGATGCGGGGCGTTGAGGTGTTGCTCTGGACGACGTCGTCGGGGAAGAGGCTTCGGCTGGGTGGCGGATGGAGGAGGGTGTGGGCTACGCAGGTTTTGCTGGCCTCGACATATGAATGGGTGTGCGAATGGGATGGGAGTGGGGAACCATGTCTTAGGGACGCGCTTGTCTGAAATGTGGGGTAAGTTACGAAAGTACCCCCATCGATTTGAGGCGGTTCTTTCGGTTCAGGGGTATCACGGGCAATTCGCGTGTCGGCATTTCATAGGAGGTGGGAGTTTTCGTGTGCGTTGTAATTTTGGAATAGCAAGGCGCGGGTGGAGATGGAGGGAGTTTTCGGAGCACAATGAGACAAAGATATATCTTAAATATTTAGGCATAACAAGGTGTGGCTTGAAATTTCAGGAGAACAAGCTTAACGTGTACCCAAAAAAAGACAATTTAGACTAGTATGTTGTACTACGTACAATGTGTTTAACACACACAACACACACAAAGACACCATTTAGACTAGTAAGGTACACGTGCATTGCATGCATGAGATTTGGCAACCAAATTATGAATAAATACCACATTATAGCATGTAAGCTTTGAGTCATATATGCATGATGTAGATGTTCGTTTAATTCTTATAGTTCATTTCATTCAAAATCATCTAGTGTTTATAAGAAAGCTAATCTATTTTAAGATTCATGGAATTGTGCGTTGTAAGGCATAAAGTAAAAACAAATCATGTAGAAAAACATTTGGGCAATTCTGATATGGAAGATTCTAGAACAAAGAAGAAGTGCTTGTGTCTTGAGGTTTGTGCATTATGCTTAAGTTCAACCATAGAGTCTTCTAGATTTTACATGTGGCAAAATCTGGTGGAATCTAGATGATATCCAACGGCGAGTAGTGCTCAAATTTGTCAGCTCTGCACCATCGGATTTGCCTCATCCAACGACCATCTTTCAAAGTTAAAGTTATCCGCACACTATATAAAAAATAAAAAATATAATATATATAGGGGTATAGATATAGATATGTGTTGTGAAAGCCACCCATCATCTCCAACTAGAATAGTGTGTCCATGCACGGATGCAATGTGGCCAAACGATGTCTGCCATCGGTATCTCAAATTCAAACCAATCTGACCTTGTTCAATGTGTATACATTGCAACATGATCGTTTCCAAAGCACACTGCGTAGAGCTCCATTATATTCATGCATGCATGGGTTTTAAACATCATGATCTCTTATTCAAATATTTTAATTCAACTTTACATTGATTATGACCTCACCTAGTCTTTTACACCCACACATTGGTCTTCTATTTATAATTGTACCACTAACTTTCTCTCGTGCATGCATGCACACACACTACCAGTCGGCATTATCCATCGCACACATGCAATATTTTTCTTCAGGTCGGTCTCCCATGAAGGCACACACACACACACATTCCCCTCTCCATCTTATTAGGCATTCTTTATCTCTCACGTGCATGTGCAACGATCGATGTTCCTCTATGTGTGTGTGAGTGTGTATGGCTAGGTCTTTCATTGTTTTCCACATAAACCGATCAATCTATATATCTAGTGAGGTCTCACCCTCTTTCCCACGTCCACATCGATCAATCTATACCTCTCTATATAGGATTACATATATAGCTAATACACCCACATTAATTATATATCCAATGCCCCCCTCTCATCATCCATGCCTTCCACTTCATCTCTTAGACGCGCGCACAATGGCGAAGACAGGGGGTAGCAAGGGCCCTGCCCCCCTAACATCACTATATATCGAGGCTAATATGAATGTGATCATTAGACAATTGCTGGTAAAAATGGTATAAGTTGATGAATTGGCCCTCCTCGTAAAGGATTAGCAATGCTTGGCCCCTAGCTCATGGGACATTTTTCGTGGCTCTGCTAGTGAGCGCAACAGCGCACGTTCTCGCCCCCTATCTCTAAATATCGATCTCGCAGTTGTGCACTCCTTCGTAGTCTCCCTCCACTCGGCCCCTCGCAACATATTCTAGCCCCCCACCGGATTTTGCCACATGTACAATCTAGCAGACTCCATGGTTGAACTTAAGCATAATTCACAAATCTCAAAACAACAGTGGTTCTCCTTTGTTCTAGAATCTTCTGTATCATAACTACCCAAACTTTTTTTCTAGTTGAATTTCCATTATTTGTTTTTACTTTATGCTTTACAACGCACAATTCCATGAATCATAAAATAGATTAAGGGCTTCTTTGATTCAAAGGATTCTCAAAGTAATTTTGGGGGATTCTAATCCTTAAGAATTTTTCCTATCTTGGTTGTTTGATTCGTAGGAATGTAAACCATAGGAATTTTTCCATATGATTCATTTGCACTAGATTTCATAGGAAACATCCCATCCAATCAAACCTCTTTGAAATAATTGTACGTTTTTTCTATGCACAATCAAACACGCATACCATCTTGTAGGATTCAAGACGACATTCCACTCTAATCCCATGTTCTTCCTATTCCCGCGTTTTGGAAATCCTACGAATCAAAGACGCCCTAGGTTTTTTATAAAAATTAATTGATTTTCAATGAGATGAACTATAAGAATTAAACGAAGGTCTACATCCGGCATATATGACTCAGAGCTTACATGCTATAGTGTGGTATTTATTCATAATTTGGTTGCAAAACCTGACGCGTGCAATGCATGTGTACCTTACTAGTACTTCGAGTATGTGGAAAACACAATGGCACGCTACAAAGTGTCTCTCTTACAGTTCATGAAGCCACGTGGCACATGTGGAGGCGTTGTCGCGACATCCTTGTGTGGATTGATCACTGTGACATGCTGCTGGTTCCAGAAGAATGTACTCGTCCTCCCTAAGCCGCACTGGCGGTACATGCACGGAGCGAAGATGTGCACGCACGCCACGCACGCACTCATTCCCTCTCACGCACACGCGGGTACACGGGTGGACACCATTTTGTACCAAGATCCACCACATGTGATAATTTGACGTGTGTAAAGTCCTTCACTTCATTGATGGTCAATTAATACAGCGCATGCAAATTGAGTGGACGTGAGGGCGGAAGAAAGACATTACTACTCCACTGCGCGCATGCGAGTAGTTAAATCATGTGTTGCTAGTAGTAGTACTTCCATTGGTCTCCTTCGTATTTTGTGCCAATTTTTGACAGTAACAAAATATGTACGCATCTGAGCAGTGTAGTCTACTTGAAATTTATGTTCCACTAAACTCATTGGGAGCCATTTCGGGCCTCAAAACCAAAAACCATCAATTAATCTTTACCTTGTTCCCATCACATTCGAAAGTACTAGTGCCACAATTAAGTGCAAGCCTGCTCAAAACTACTAGTACATACCAAACCTGAATGTGTTCCCACTATGCAGGTTTTAGTACTAGTGCTATTACTTAGGTTATAAAAAGGGGAACTACCTGACCAAAAATTACTCTACCTTCCTCCTCATAAGTCCTCCTTCTTCATTTGTCCTTGCCATGGCTGGTGTGCAGAGCTCTAGGTCGAGAACTACTCATAACAAGGGAGCGGCAACCATGGCTGCGGAAAAAAAGAGGGCTCGCCGCCACGCAGAGACCTCGAAAGATCTCTCACGGGCAGGCGATGGCTCCCAGGACCGCCCTAGACGTGGAGGCAAACATGCCGAGCTGGCGGCGCTGGAGTCGTTATCCCTCGACGGCATGCCCGATCAGCTCAATAAGCACCTCAATAAGCAGAAGGAGTTCATCCATGGCTTGGTGGAGGTGCCGATGAAGAGCCTTGACGACATGCCTGCTGAGCTCAATGAGCAGGGGGAGTTGACCGCTGGCTTGGTGATGCTGCTGAAGAAGAGTATTGCCTCGGAGAAGAAGGCGACCGGCGAAATCCTGCAACTTCAAGAGGACAAGGCGAAGCTCTGCCACAGGCTCGGCCTACTGAAGGAGGACAACGCCGGCTGGAAGAAGCTGCATGAGAATAGTAGTTCCACGATGGAGATGTTGCAGGCCCTCGTCATGGAACAGAAGGAGGAGTTGGCGAAGCTCCGCATCGAGCACTCGGCTACTGTCAAGGTACATAATGCGGCCGTGGAACAGATGATGAAGGCTCGCGACGAGAAATCCCGTGTCATGGACACAATGATGAAGATGGCGGAAGAGACGTGGAAGGAGATGGGGGCCGTGGAGGCGATGAAGAAGCAGTTACGACTCCGCGGCCAACAACCCTTCATGTAGTGGGAGCAGCGCCCTAGACATGTGTGTGTGTCATTCTTCTTTTTTGGGGGTGATAATCCTCCTTCTACTTTTGCTCATGGGTTTCTTATTTTGCTTCGGGTGTTTTGCCGCACGTGTCACCTTCTCCGCGAGGCATGAATAGAACAATGCTAAAAATGAGATGACTAGCAAATTAGATCATTCTTTATTGCTAATAGAACAATGCCTCTTGCTAGTAATATATAATAAGAGTAGAGAGTAGAGGATATGGCACTGGGCTGCCGTGTTTCGTGCTCCTCCGTCGTACTCCAGTGGAAAACTTGAGTATACCGCACGGTTCTTTGCTCCTCCTCAGGTCCTCGGCACATTTATACGAGCAGTCAAATCACAAGGCCCTGCCTTCCAGCAGTAATGAGCCGTCAAATCACAAAGGCCCTCGCCTCTCGTGAAAAGGACCAAGCTAGACTGCCCCGCCCTCTAGCCTTTTAATAAATGTATATATTTGTACAGTAGTAGTATCGATGGATTGCGCCATGGAGCAAACCTAGCAAGATGTAATTAAGGAAAAAGGTGGTACATATAGAGAGCGCTTGTCGCCAAATTCTGCATATACTATATGACACTACCCACTAGGAAGGTACTAGTAACATAGACTAGTAACTCGTCTATGTTACTCTCCACTATGACTAGCCAAAGTCGAGGTGCGGATACCAACAAGGCCCTGGTTGTGTCTATACTTGGACAACTCACCTGACTGCGTGCGCACTAGGCAGACGAAGCTCGTGTCGTGTTGGTGCCGTGTGCGGCCCGCACATTAACCAAAACCTCGCCCCTCCACCTTAGCCTCCTCTTTTAAAACATATCAATCTCAAGGCCAAGGAGCAACGTGAAACCTATGATAGAGCCAATTGGATGGTTGAGAACACTACAATTCATAGCTACAGATGCGTGTGAGAGAGAGGACGAGTGCGTGCCTGCATCTCTTCTCAGAGTACAACTGTATGTGGATGGCATCGACCTAGGGAGCAGTGATGGTGCGTGCGAGAAGTCCTAAGAGATAGGTGTAATGCGCCTGAAAAAAAGACTAGTCTATAGCTTGCCACGAGGCTATTCCTGTCGAACGCCAAGCGTAAGATATGTATCCGACGGTGCCAATTTTTGCACGTACACAGCAGTAGAAAACGAACTAGTACCATGGCATATGCTACACCACGGTCGAGAAAACGTGCCAACGTTACGCCATCCGGGAATAGTGCCGCACTTTGAAACTAGAACCGTCAATAAATTTTGAGCGTGTCTCGTCACATTCCAAATTACTACTACTACCACGCTATATTTAATTGCAAACATGTTCACACCAATCACAACCTAAACGGTTTCCCACTTAGGAGCGTATTAGTAGTACTCGGTTATAAACACCACTATGCTAAGATGACTGCACATTCCTCCTCAACTCCTCATCCACAAAAAAACAACCAAGTCAATCAAGCCATAGGCAGCGTGATTAATCGGTCGAGAGATTTCAACTAGGTAGAGGTGGGCATGGAAGAGGAAGCACGAGAGATGTCCCGCCTCGCCGCGAAAGCAGCCGACATGTCCAGCCGCTTAGAAGTAGTAGCACAGAGGTCCCGCCGCGCCGCCGAAGCAGCACGGAGGTCCCGACGCGCCGTTGATGTAGCAGACTGGTCTGGCCACGCCGCGGAAGCAGTAGAGATGTCCCGCCGCGCTGCCAAAGCAGCAGGGAGGTCCCGCCGCGCCACGGCAGCCTGGGAAAATTTCTCGCGGGCAGGCGAGGACTATTACGGGTGCATGCATGCGATAGTCCATAGCCAGATGTATCAGGTCTCTGGCTGGGCGAGGATGCAGGACGAGGCTACCGGCGTCATCCGGCAACTGGGGGAGGGCAATGCGAAGCTCCGTAGCGAGCGCGACCTGCTGAGGGCGAAGATCGCTAGAAGGGCGAAGCAGGAGGAGGAGACCGCTGCTGTGTTGCAGAGGACGGGCGTTATCATCAAGAAACTTATGGACGAGAATGCCATGCTCCGCATCGAGCGCAACAGGCTGGTGGAGGAATCCATGGATGCTGCCAAGCAGCATATTAAGGACATGAAACTGATGAAAGAGATCATCGCTCGCTGCAAGAACTAGTCTCCGCGACCTACAGCGCATAAAGAAAGTAGAGATCAGCGAGCTAGATCGTTGTATGTGTCTTCCTTCTTCTTTTGCCCTTGTGTATTTGCTACTTCTCGAGCTTGCGTTGTATTCCCTCGAAGAGGAAAGGGAGCTGCAGCACATTAGCGTAAGTATTTCCCTCAGTTTTTGAGAACCAAGGTATCAATCTAGTAGGAGACCACACGCGAGTCCCTCGCACCTGCACAAACAAATAAGAACTTCGCAGCCAACGCGAGAAGGGGTTGTCAATCCCTTTATGGTCACTTACGAAAGTGAGATCTGATAGAGATGATAGTTTGATATTTTCAGTATTTTTTATTATAAGAACAGAAAGTAAAAGCGTAAAAGTAAAGTAGATTGTAGATTGATATGTTGAGAATAGACCCGGGGGCCATAGTGTTCTCTAGTGGCTTCTCTCATGATAGCGATATTCTACGACGGGTAAACAAATTACTTTCAAGCAATTGATAGAAGAGCGAATAATTATGAGACTATCTAGGCATCACATCCGAGACAAGTTGACCGAAATGATTCTGCATCTACTACTATTACTCCACACATCAACCGTTATCCAGCATGCATCTAGTGTATTGAGTTCATAAGAACAGAGTAACGCCTTAAGCAAGATGACATGATGTAGAGGGATAAACTCAAACTTAGTGATATAAACCCCATCTTTTTATCCTCGATATCAACAATACAATACGTGCCTTGCTGCCCCTACTGTCACTGGGAAAGGACACCGCAAGATTGAACCCAAAGCCAAGCACATCTCCCATTGCAAGAACTATAGATCTAGTAGGCTAAACCAAACCAATAATTCTAAGAGACTTGCAAGGATATTATAATCATACATAAAGAGATCAGAAAAGAACCAAATATTTCTCATAGATAATCTTGATCATAAACACACAATTCATCAGATCTCGACAAACACACCACAAAAAGAGATTACATCAAATAGATCTCCTCGAAGACCGATGAGAACTTTGTATTGAGATCCAAAGAGAGAGAAGAAGCCATCTAGATACTAGCTATGGACCCAAAGGTCTGTGGTAAACTACTCACAACTCATGGTGAGGCGATGATGATGATGTAGAAGCACTCCGTGGTAGATCCCCCCTCCGGCAGAGCTCCGGAATAGGCCCCAAGATGGGATCTCACGAGAACAGAAGGTTACGGCGGTGGAACTAGGGTTTTCTCTGTTATCTGATGGTTTTGGGGTACGTAGGTAGATATAGGATAAAGGAGAGCACCGGGGGCCAAACTTGGGGCCCACGAGGCAGGGGGGCACGCCCTATAGGGGGTTGGTGCCCCACCCTTGTGGGCACCACGTATTTCCTACTCCATGGTTCTCAAGTCTCCCATGCGTGATTTTCTCCAAAAATATCTCTACCGAAGGTTTCATTCCGTTTGGACTCCGTTTGATATTCCTTTTCTGTAAAACCCTGAAACAGGCAAAAAACAACAATCTGGAGTGGGCCTTTGGGTTAGTAGGTTAGTCCCAAAAATAATATAAAAGTGTATGACAAAACCCGTTAAACATTCAAAACATCATAAATAATAGCATGGAATAATCAAAAATTATAGATAGGTTGGAGACGTATCAAGCATCCCCAAGCTTAATTCCTGCTCGTCCTTGAGTAGGTAAATGATAAAAATAGAATTTTTGATGTGGAATGCTAACCAATATAGTTTTTCAATGTAATTCTCTTAATTGTGGCATGAATGTTCAGATCTGAAAGATTCAAGACAAAAGTCTATATTGACATAAGAAATAGTAATACTTCAAGCATACTAACAAAGCAATCATGTCTTCTCAAAATACTATGGCTAAAGAAAGTTATCCCTACAAAATCATATAGTCTAGCTATGCTCCCTCTTCTTCACACAAAATATTAATATCATGCACAACCCCGATTTCAGCCATGCACTTGTTTTCATACTCTATTCTTTCAAACCTTTCAACTTTCACGCAATACACGAGCGTGAGCCATGGACATAGCACTGTGGGTGGAATAGAGACGTGGTTGTGGAGAAGACAAAAAGGAGGGAGATAGTCTCACATCGACTAGGCGTATCAACGGGCTATGGAGATGCCCATCAATAGATATCAATGTGAGTGAGTAGGGATTGCCATGCAACAGATGCACTAGAGCTAAAAATGTATGAAAGCTCAACAAAAGAAACTAGTGGGTGTGCATCCAACTTGCTTGCTCATGAAGACCTAGGGCATTTGAGGAAGCCCATCGTTGGAATATACAAGCCAAGTTCTATAATGAAAGTTCCCACTAGTATATGAAAGTGACTAAACATGAGACTCTCTATCATGAAGAACATGGTGCTACTTTGAAGCACAAGTGTGAAAAAATATAGTAGCAATTTTCCCTTCTCTCTTTTATCTCATTTTTTTGGAGGGGCTTTCTCTTTTTTTAGCCCTTCTCTATTTTTTGGGGCCATCTCTTTTTTTATTGGCCTTTCCTCACATGGGACAATGCTCTAATAATGATGATCATCACACTTTTATTGATTTACAACTCGATACTAGAACAAGTATGACTCCGGTGATGTACCGGGATGTGCAATGAATCAAGAGTGACATGTATGAAAAATTATGCATGGTGGCTTTTCCACAAATACGATATCAACTACATGATCATGCATGGCAATATGACAATATGATGCGTGTCATATGAACGGAATGATGGAAAGTTGCATGGCAATATATCTCGGAATGGCTATGGAAATGCCATGATAGGTAGGTATGGTGGCTGTTTTGAGGAAAATATATGGTGGCTATTATGAGGAAGGATATATAGTGGGTGTATGGTACCGGCGAAAGTTGCGCGGTACAAGAGAGGCTAGCAATGGTGGAAGGGTGAGAGTGCGTATAATCCATGGACTCAACATTAGTCATAAGAACTCATATACTTATTGCAAAAATTTATGAGTCATCAAAACAAAGCAATCAACGCATGCTCCTATGGGGAGGTTGGTAGGAGTTAACCATCGCGCGCCCCCGGCCTCCACACAAAGGTTGACACTTTACAAATACCTCATGCTCTAACTTCGCCACATAGCGGTTTAACATACGTGCATGCTATGGTAATCAGTAACTTTAACACAATAATTTCTAAATTTCATAATAACTCCACTAGCATGACTCTAATATCACTATCCTTATATCTCAAAACAATTATCAAGCATCCAACTTCTCATCATATTCAATGCACTAAGTGTGAAAGTTTTTACTACATTGATATTGGATATCTATCATGTGAAGACTAGTTTTATAGCCTAAGCACATTACCATGATGTTTTAATAGACTCTCAAAAGGATATAAGTGAAGCATGAGAGTTCAACAATTTCTTTAAAATATTATCACCATCGTGCTCTAAAAGATATAAGTGAAGCACTAGAGCAAAAACTATTCAACTCAAAAGATATAAGTGAAGCACATAGAGTGTTCTAACAATTCCTAGGCCATATTTAACTCTCTCAAATAGGTGTTTCCAACGAGTATAATTGTGGAAAACTAACAAGAAAAGACTCAAATTATACAAGACTCTCCAAGTAAAACACATATCATGTGGTGAATAAAAATATAGCTCCGAGTATAGTTACCGATGGATGAAGACGAAAGAGGGGATACAATCCCGGTGCATCCCCAAGCTTAGGCTTTTGGTTGTCCTTGAATTTTACCTTGGGGTACCTTGGGCACCCCCAAGCTTAGGCTCTTGCCACTCTTTGTTCCATAGTCCATCAAATCAATACTCAGAACTTGAAAACTTTACAACACAAAACTTAGACAAAAATCTCGTGAGCTCGGTTAGTATAAGAAAGCAAACCATTACTCAAAGGTACCGCAATGAATTCATTGTTTGATTATATTTGTGTTAAATCTACTGTATTCCAACTTCTCTATAATTCATACTTCCCAATACTACTCATAGATGCATTGAAATAAGCAAACAACACACGAAAAACAGAATCTGTCAAAAACAGAACAATCTGTAGTAATCTGCAGTTTTCGCATACTTATGTAACTCTAAAAAAATTGAACTAAATTGGTAAACGTGAGGAATTTGTCTATTAATCATCTGCAAAAAGAATGAACTAAATAGCACGCTCCAGTAAAATCAGGTAACCATTCTAGCGAGCGCTAACGATTCTGTTTTTCACAGTAAGATCATATAAACTTCACACAAGTCTTCCCAAAGGTTCTACTTGGCACAAACACTAATTAAAACACAAAACCACTTCTAAACATAAGCTAGATGCAATATTTATTCCTAAAGAGAAGCAAAAAACAAAAAATATCAAATTGGGTTGCCTCCCAACAAGCGCTATCGTTTAACGCCCCTAGCTAGGCATTGATAATTTCGATGATGCTCACATGAAGGGTAGCAATTGAAACACGAAGAGAGCATCACATAGCATGTGAAAGTCACATCTAAGTCTAACATACTTCCTATGCATAGGAATTTTATAGGAAAACACATTAGCAAGACAAGCAAGATCTAGCATATGCAAGGAAGAAGAAAGAAACAATAGCAATCTCAACATAACGAGAGGTAATTTAGTAACATGAAGATTTCTACACCCATATTTTCGTCTCTCGTAATAATTGCATGTAGGAGAATAGGAAAGTTGAACAATACAGCTATCACAAAACATATTTTCAACACGATCCACATGCATATGACGTTGACACCCTTCAAAAATAGTGGGATCAACATTAACTAAAGTCATGACCTCTCCAAACCCACTTTTATCAAAAATTGCATTAAGATTGATCATACTCCAAATATATGGGATCTAAAGTTGACACTCTTCCAAACCCACTTTCAATATTATTGCAAACATTATAATCAATCTCATATTCATCACAGGGTTGAAATAAATTTTCTAGATCATAAGAAGTATCACCGCAATCATGATCATTGCAACAAGTAGTGGGTATATCAAAATAAGCATCCCCAAGCTTAGGGTTTTGCATATCATTAGCACAATTGACATTAATAGAATTTATAATAACATCATTGCAATCATGCTTTTTATTCAAGGAGCTATCATGAATCTCTTTGAGCACTTCATCACAATTTCCAGATTCATAAATTTCAAGCAAAACCTCATAAAGATAATCTAGTGCACTCAACTCACTAGCAATTGGTTCAACATAATTGGATCTTTTAAAGAGATTAGCAAGTGGACGAGGATCCATAATTTAGCATGTGAAGATGCAAGCTGATAGAGGGCACATAGCAACACAAGCAAATGGAAAGGCGAACGGAAAAGGGGCGAATAAAACAGCAAAGGTGAAGTGGGGCAGAGGAAAACGAGAGGAAAAAATGTAACGCGAAGGATAAGGGTTTGTGATAGGTACTTGGTATATGACTTTTGCGTAAGTGTAGTGACCAGACCTCAAACAGTCCGATCTCTGTGCATCAGTGTCATCCCTGGATCAGTAATGCTGACACGCACAGTACTTGAAGGATTTATAATAGAGTAGCAATCACACACTTATTACATCGATAGTCCAACGATGAATTTATTACAATAAATATGGCTGAAGGCCATCTAACACGATAACAGTGGCTTGGAAGATAAGTGAGCCCATCAACTCCAACGGCATCACTGAGTATAGGACCACGACCTAAAAGGCATCTTACTCGTCGTCTGAAAAGTCTGCAACATGAAACGTTGCAGCCCGAAAACAGGTCAGCACATGGAATATGCTGGCAAAGTAACACAAGAGAGCAACTGAAAATAAAGCTATACTATATGCAATATGGCTGGTGGAAAGATCTATGGTTACAGTTTTTGCGTAAAGCTAATTTTTCCCTACTTCAAAGGAATATATTTTAATTAACTATCATGGTAGTTGAAACATCGTTGAGAAGATAGACATCCTCTCAACCCCAATTAAAAATAATCATTAAACCCAACAAAATTAAATTAGAGTAACATGATGAGATGCACATGATATCCAAGTACTAGATACTCAAGATGTCCGTAACCGGGGACACGGCTAATCATGATCAGTTTGTACACTCTGCAGAGGTTTGTGCACTTTTCCCCACAAGACCCGATCTCCTCCGTTTGATTTCTCGCACTGCATGATGTTTGAGAAACAGATGACCGAGACACAGTCTTTCAGAAGCACTAGCACCTACGACCGGGTGAACCGTACCAACCTACATCCCCTACATCTGCTAGTTCACCACTGTAGATGTTCGCACGACTTACTCATACTATGATAGAGCCCATAATAGCATTGTGGCTGTACACGAAAGTTTCTAGTATGAATAATCTCATGATCCCTTTGAGTCTGGGTGGCGGTCCAAAAAAAATAGGCAATCCCTGGAATACCTAGATGCCTCAATCCACCCAGATGTGTATTAATGTTGCCACCTTAAGTTGAACCATTAATTAACAAACTCACATCTGTCATGCATTTCACTCACCCAATCCACGTCTACGAGCATAGCATGTCCTAACAGCAAACGTAGAAGTAACTCTCAAAGGTTTGAATGTAATGCAGGTAATAGGTACTACCTCAATCTACTTCCCAGTCCCACAAGTTAATTGATCCTACTCATGCAATGTGTGAGGGTTGGACTAATGCAATGAAAACTGGGTAATTGGAAAGTATGATCAAAGTGTTACTTGCCTTGCTGATGATCCGCAAAACCTAGAGACTCAAAGTAGCAAGCGGCGCACTTCGGGTACTCTATCGCAATCAAACAAGAACACAATAAGTACTTAACTAATGCACGGGTAAACTCAAATAAGAGATCTAACCAGAAAGTTCAACTTAAGAACTCTGGTTTGCAAAAGAATCAACTCGAAAGAAGCAACGAAACTCAAACTGCAAAAGAAACGAGCTCCGGTTACTAATTGACCTAAAGTCAAATTTTACAGTAGCCAAAACTTTGTTCAAGTTGATTAAACATAAAGAGGGCATCGAGACGAAGAATTGGGATTTTGAATCACCTGATTCCGACTCTCGAGCGAAGAAAAACGGAAAACAAAATCAGAGCAGAAATCGCAATCGGAATAATCGCGGATAAATACCCCAAAAAAGAAAACGGACGAACAGGCTAACAAACGAACGTTCGCTGTCTGCGGCTAACGGACAAAAACCGTTCGTTAAAATGAATGTATGGACGAGCATCCGCTAAATAACTAAACCGACGGAAAACCGAACCGATCTAATCTAATATAAAAAACAGATCTACGTTTTTTTTTCTAAACCGACCGGTTCTTAAAAAAACCAATAACTACCTCGAGCAACGAACTCCGGCGAGATCTCCAGCGGTCCTGCGGCGGCGAGGTGGCGGTCCTCCGGCGAGAGGGCTACGGGGCGGCGGCGGGGCGGTCCGGCGGCGGCGGCGGCGGCGAGCTGGAGGCGGGGCGGCGCGGGCGAGGCGGCGGCGGCGGCAGCTGGCGGCGGCGGCATCGGTGGCGTGGGCGGCGCGCTAGGGTTTCGCGGGGCGAGGCGGCGGCTGCGGGCTGGCGGGGCGAGGCGACTTGGGCCGGCTCTGGCGCTTATAAAGCCCAGAGTCCCAATCCTATACGAGTCTAAGTCGGTTCATTTTTTTTAAATAGAGTCCCGGCGCAGAAAAACTAATGAAAGAAATACTAAACGAACCCCAAAATTCCCGAAATAAATTTTCACCGTCCTCTAATAATATTTAGGACAAAGCGAACATTTTTTCTGGACCTAAATGCAATTTTGAAAAACGACCATTTTTCCTATGCAAATAAATTCGCAAATAAATCCAGAAAAATGCCAAAAGTGATTTTAACAATTTTCCTCCAATATTTCTGTTATTTTGGAGAAGTCATATTATCTCCGCTCATATTCCGTATTTAGAAATATTTTTAGGAGAGAAAAATAATTAGA
Source organism: Secale cereale (assembly GCA_902687465.1). Classification (NCBI taxonomy): domain Eukaryota; kingdom Viridiplantae; phylum Streptophyta; class Magnoliopsida; order Poales; family Poaceae; genus Secale; species Secale cereale. The sequence goes on from LR738714.1 coordinate 394,098,793, forward strand.
ATCACATTGTCCTCGTACAGGTATTCGAGCGAACTCAAATACGAAAACGGTAAAATTCCCAACTCTCTCCGTAGGTCCTTGAGTTGCTTAGAATTTCAAGGAACGCCACAAACAAAATGCAAAAAAAACATGCAATGCAATATGATCTATGTATAACATTCCAAATTGAAAATTTGGGATGTTACAAACCTACCCCCCTTAGAATGAATCTCGCCCTCGAGATTCGACTTGGCTAGAGAACAGGTGTGGGTGGTCCTTGCATAGATCATCTTCTCGTTCCTAGGTGGCTTCTTCCTCGGTGTGGTGACTCCACTGAACTTTGAAAAACTTGATAACCTTACTACGGGTAACTCTGCTCGAAAATTCGAGAATCTTAACAGGCTTCTCCTTGTAAGTCAGGTCACTGTCCAACTGAATTGCTTCCAGGGGTACTGTGTCTCTAAGCGGTATATCGGCCATCTCCGCATGGCACTTCTTAAGCTGTGAAACGTGAAACACGTCGTGCACTCTTGACAATCCTTCGGGCAACTCCAACTTATAGGCAACCTCTCCCATGCGTTCCAAAACACGGTAAAGTCCCACAAATCTCGGGGCTAACTTCCCTTTAACTCCGAAACGTTTAACTCCTCGCAGAGGCGATACTCTCAAGTATGATCTATCTCTGATCTCATAGGCTATCTCCTTGCGCTTCGAGTCTGCATAACTCTTCTGCCTAGACTGAGCTCCCTTCAGTCTATCTCGGATCAACTTCACCTTCTCCTCAGACTCTTTGATTAAGTCTGGTCCGAACAACTGTCGGTGTCCAACTTCATCCCACATTACCGATGTTCGGCATCTCCTTCCATACAATGCCTCGAACGGTGCCATCTTCAAACTGGCGTGGTAACTGTTGTTGTATGAGAACTCCGCGTAGGGCAAATTGTCATCCCAACTAGATCCATAATCTAATGCACAGGCTCTCAGCATATCTTCCAAAATCTGATTGACTCTCTCAGTCTGTCCATCTGTCTGCGGGTGAAAAGCTGTGCTAAACTCTAGTCTGGTACCCAAAGTTTCATGTAACTGATTCCAGAACTTTGAGGTAAACTGGGTTCCTCTATCTGATACAATGCTCCACGGAACTCCATGCAGACATACAATTCTGGTCATGTATATCTTTGCCAACTTTGCACTGGTATATGTGGTTTTCACAGGTATAAAGTGGGCTACCTTCGTCAATCGGTCCACTACTACCCAGATTGAATCATATCCTGCTTTGGTCCTGGGCAATCCGGTGATAAAATCCATGCCAAGCTTCTCCCACTTCCATTCGGGTATCGGCATAGGTTGTAACAATTCTGCTGGCTTCTGATGTTCTGCCTTTACTCTCTGACATACATCACAAACTGCTACATACTCCGCGATATCTTTCTTCATACCGGTTCACCAGAAAATGTCCTTCAAATCCAAATACATCTTAGTATTTCCTGGGTGAATCGAGTATGGTGAATCATGGGCCTCCTGTAGAATCAACTTCCTGATCTCTGGGTCATTAGGCACATAGACGCGGTCCTCAAACCATAAGGTGTCGTGTTCATCCTCACGAAATCCTTTAGCTTTTCCTTCGCTCATCCTCTCCTTTATAGAGACAATCTCCTGGTCTGTTTTCTGAGCTTCTCAGATTTTATCCATCAGGGTAGACTGGATTTCTAGTGTTTCTACATAGCCTCTCGGAACTATCTCCAAACATAGTTCTCGTAAGTCCTCGACTAAGTCCTTTGGAAATTCCTCCATCATTAGGGTATTGACATGGCTCTTACGGCTTAGCGCATCGGCTACTACGTTAGCCCTTCCGGGATGATAATGCAATCTCATGTCATAATCCTTAATGACTTCCAGCCATCTCCTTTGACTAAGATTCAACTCCTTCTGAGTGAATATATACTTTAAACTCTTGTGATCTGTATATACTTCACAATGGTTTCCAATGAGAAAATGTCTCCACGTCTTCAATGCATGCACTACGGCTGCTAACTCCAAATCGTGGGTGGCATAGTTCATCTCATGAGGTTTTAGTTGTCGTGAAGCATACAAAACAACTCTTCCTTCCTGCATAAGAACTGCTCCAAGTCCTCGACGTGAAGCGTCGCAGTACACCTCGTAATCCTTATGTTGATCTGGCAGAATCAACACAGGTGATGAGACCAAACGTTTCTTTAATTCCTAGAAACTGGCCTCACATTCTTCTGTCCATCTGAACTTGGTGTCCTTCTTTAACAACTCCGTCATAGACTTTGCAATCTTTGAGAAATTCTCGATGAATCTTCGGTAGTATCCTGCAAGTCCAAGAAAACTCCGGATCTCTCCAACTGTTGTCGGTGCTTCCCAATGGGTCACAGTGTCCACCTTTGCGGGATCTACCGCTATTCCTTCTCCCGATATAACATGTCCGAGGAATCCGACTTCCTTCAACCAAAACTCGCATTTGCTAAACTTGGCGTATAACTGATGTTCTCTGAGCTTCTCCAATACCAGTCGCAAATGCTCTGCATGCTCCTCTTCATCCTTCGAGAAGATCAAAATATCATCTATGAACACTACGATGAACTTATCCAAATACTCCATAAACACTTTGTTCATCAGGTTCATAAAGTATGCCGGTGCGTTCGTCAGACCAAACGACTTAACGGTATACTCGTACAACCCATACCTAGTGGTAAAGGCCGTCTTAGGTATATCCTGCTCTCGGATCTTCAATTGATGGTACCCTGATCGCAGATCGATCTTGGAAAATACCTTAGCTCCTTGTAATCTATCGAACAGAACATTGATCATCAACAATGGGTACTTGTTCTTGATCATTACTTCGTTCAGCCCTCGGTAATCAACAACCATTCTTAACGATCCATGCTTCTTCTCTACTAAAAGTGCTGGCGAACCCCAAGGCGAAGAACTTGGGCGTATGAATCCTTTATCCAGTAACTCCTTAATCTGTTTCTTAATTTCCTCCAAATCCTTTGCGGACATCCTATATGGTCTCTTGGAAATTGGTCCGGTGCCTGGCAAAAGTTCAATCAAAAATTCTATATCTCTGTCAGGTTGCATTCCTGGCAGTTCTTCTGGAAACACATCCGGATAATCCTTCACTACTGGCACTTCCTCCTGAACAACTCCTGACAAGGAGTTTAATCTGCTCCTCTTTGACTCATGCCGGGATACATACTTGATCCTTCTTCCTTCCGGCGTAGTAAGCAAAATGTTCTTACTGGCACATCAACGTATGAACCCAAGTCGTAGCAAGCTACATGGACTTAAAGGAACAACGCGTGATATTTCCCCTAAGGGACAGACACAGGAACGAAGAAGGACACATGCCGGCCAGCCTACGTGTTCCGAGCAGTAGCAAGCTACCAAGGCTCATTGGAAGCACTAGGAGGCGTTTCCCTGTAAGATAGGCTACCAAAGGAAAACAACTAGGTGTCGGATCCCACACATACCAAGCATTTCAATCATACACACAATATGCTCAATATGTGCAAATACAACATTGCATCACAACAAGACTCTATGACTCAAAGTACTTTATTTAAGAGGCTCCAAGAGCCATACATAACATATCCATACAGGTAGGGGTCACATGACCCAACACTCAAGTCATACAGTCATACAAGCACAAGCGGAAGCTAACATGTCTGAGTACAGACAACTTGGAAAATAAAACAGGCTTGGTGTAGCCTGACTATCTACAAGGCCCTTCACAAGCTCCAGATCTCCGTCTGGGTAGCAAGCTACTCGTCGACGTCAACGTCTATGTAGAACCCATCAGAAGGGGCAGGGTTCTCCTCTGCAACAGTTATTAAGCAAACATGAGTACAAAGGTACTCAGCAAGTCTTACAACAGAACCTATCATACATGCAACATTATCAAAAGGGGGTAGTGGAGCTCATACCAGAAAGCCAGATTTGACTCTTGGCTAACCTATACTACAACTCTCAACAGATTGCAAGATATTACTACGTACACGAGTCCTCTACTCACCACAACAATACACCACCGAGGATCCTCTTCCGTCATCCTACGGAAGGGCCATCCACGACACTCACACTTGTCTTGCGGCTTTTAGTAGTATCCATCAACTTGTCTATGAACTGTAAGAGTAACCAAGTAGTCCGTACCGCGAACAACGGCTATTCGAATAGATTGGTAACCCTGCAGGGGTGTACTTCTTCACACACGCTTCCACCACTTATCATTGTTTACTCGACATGTACTCGGCAACCTTCAAGCGGAAGCCCAGCGAGGGTGTCGTCCACGACCTGACTAACTACACAAGTCTCTCGTCCAGGTTTATCGCCTATTTAGGTGCCATCCGTGGGGAGATCCGGCCGGGGTGTCGCTCACAACCCCAAACGACGTGTACAGGGTTCCCGAGTCACCAAACGGGCAACCAGTACACCCTGCCACGTACCTGTCGCATCACAGCCCATCCCGAGGGTCAGCACTGTGCACGACCACCAGTAAACTACAAACACCAGAAACTAGTTGCAACTCCTGGACAGAGATCAAGGGTAATTAGTAAGTCGAGAGGGTCAATTAAGGATCCCAATGTGTGGTAGTAGCTGAAACTTGAACCACACATACAGATCTCGGGTCCTATGGACGGTTCCAATGAAACAACCCACCACGTACTCCTACATGGCCTTTCATCGATACCTTTTCCAAACATGTTCCACACTTCCTTCTCTTTACCGGTATGATCGTTTCACTCTGATCCATCACCCAGATGAACCAGAGCGGACACAACTCTAAGCATAGCAGGCAACATAAACAAATAGCATGGTGGATCACACATCACATGGCTCAATCAACTCCTACACATGCTAGTGGGTTTCAACTATTTATTGTGGCAATGACAGGTCATGCAAGGGAATAGGGTTCAACTACCGCAGCAAGTAGCAGTTCGCACGCTGTTGCCTTAATGCAGTAAAAGAGAGCAGGAGCGAGAAGATGGGTTTGTATCGGAATGATCAATGATTGCTTGCCTGACAGAGTGGTTGTCGGGTACTGCTCTTCAGCTGGATACGCAGAAGTATCCTCGGGAGCAGGACCTAACACGGAGAATATCGGCGATACAATCAATAAGCAAACAAATGCAACAATATGATGCATGCTCATGATATGGCAAGATGCATGTGTTTTGGGCTAATGCATCTATAAACAGAAGGGTTTGAGCCCATTTGAATCAAAGATTCAAATTGAAACTCAAACTATTATTTATTTAAGTGCAATATCATGTTTTAGAGTACACAGCAAGGTTAACTTGCTCAAACATGCATGAAACCAGTGCCATTGGAAAGATTGGATTTTCTGATCAATTTTCATATATAAATCTTTTCCATCTGAGCTACTGTTGAATTTATATGATTTTTTGAAGTTTTAAGCATTTTCTGGAATTTCCTGAATTGTTTTTAAAACAATAATCCCAGAAAATCCTTTACTGCGTCAGCATGACATCATGCTGACGTCAGCAAGTCAACAGAGCATCCAGGTCAAACCTGACCAGGGGGTCCCACTGGTCAGTCTCTCAGTACTAACTAAAAAGAGATTAACACTAAACTAAAAGTTAACAGGGGCTGGGCCCCACATGTAAGTGGCTCACTAAACTAATGACAGCAATTAGTACTTAACTAAAAACCTAAATTGAAATTAGTCAACAGCCAGCCCCACACGTCAGTGACACAGGGGGGTCAAACCCTTGGTCAAACGGGGCTAATTCGCCGGCATTTAGCCGCCGGCGAGGCCAAACGCGGCGGTGAGGTGCGGGATTTGTGCTCTGGCTGCCAAAGCATTGGCGGAGCATGCCTACAGGCAGGTGGAAGTGAGCCGCGTCGAGTGGTGGTGGTGGCTGGCCTCGGGGTCGCCGAAAACGACGCAGGCGACGAGTCCATCGGCGGCCAGAGCTCGGGCGAGGTCGAACTCGTCGGTGCAGTGCTCGTAGATGTGCGTGGAGTGGTCCTACAGCACCTACACAGGACGGTGAAGCTGGTGGGCACGATGGCCAGGCCGATAGATGGCCGGAGCCTCGTCGGTGACGAGCTCCGCGGTGGCGCGTGCAAGTGAGCCCCGGGCGGTGCGTACGGTGCAGGAGAGAACTAACAGAGAGGGGGAGGACGGAGCTGAGCTCACGGCGGTTGCAGTAGACGTCGAGGTGGGCTCGGGGACGGTCGGAGCTGAACGGGGCGGCGATGGGGATCTCTCCGGCCGGAGTTGGGGAAGACGGGGTCGGGGCGACTCCAGAGCGGGCGGGCGCTCGGGGCTCAGCCTCCTCGACGTAGTCGATGACGGCGGAGCGGACAGACATGGTGGCAGAGCTCAGGGACGGTTGTGGACGCGGCTATCACGACGGCGCGGGCGCGGCGGCGTCGGCCATGGTGCGGGGAAGGCGAGGGAGAGGAGCTGGGGAAGGTTGAGCATGTATGAGAGCTCGGGGGGGGAGTGGGTGATCGATCCCGCCCACCTGAACGGCGAGGGGAGGAAGCAGGGCGGCGGGCAGCTGCGTGGCGCACGCTGCGGCCGCCGTCGAGCACCTGCCTGCCTGCCTGGCCGAGCCAAGCAGCTCGTTGGAGCGGTGGCTGGGCTGGGCCGACAGGTGGGCCTGTTAGGCGCCAGGTAAGTTCCTTCTTCCTATTTTTTTGTTGTTTCATTTCTTTTGTAACTTTGTTGAATTAATAAAAATGCTAGAACATTTTTATAGCTCATAAAACTAGTCATGCCCACTGTATATAATATGAACAATATGGAACATTTTAGTTTATGATTATTTGGGCACACAAAATATTTTATAGCATTTAAATGCCCAAATGCGAATACCATATGAATTAATCCAGAGACCTTGGATGTCCTAGAAAATTGTGCACCATTTTTGGCAGAGGTTTAAGACCAAGGCAAAAATGATGAACATTTTTGAAGGGCATTTTGGGTACATTGGAAAAGATTTTATCAAACCCTAGTTGTTAAAAGAGGGGTGCTGGGGTTTCTGTCATTCCCATTTCAAGTTTCTTTGGAAAGTAAACATGATTCACACTCTAGCTAGTCCTAATGCAAGCACTGACTAGGGATGTGACAACTCACCCCCACTCAAAAGAATCGCGTCCCGAGATTCGGGTTCCTCCGGAAAGAGGGTGGGGTACTCAAGTCGAAGATGATCCTCCCTTTCCCAAGTAGCTTCACTCTCGGAATGATGTGGCCATTGAACCTTGAGAAACTTGATATTGTGACGTCGAGTGGTACGCTCGGTTTGATCAAGAATACGAACGGGGTATTCTCGATATCTGAGATTGTCCTGGAGATCAAGCGTTTCGTGGTCCACTCCGCGGATAGGATCCGAGAAGCAACGCCTGAGTTGAGAAACGTGGAAGACATCATGAACTCTGGAAAGGTGCGGAGGCAGTTCCAATTGGTTGGCAACTTCTCCTCGTTTGGCAAGAATGCGAAAAGGACCGATGTAACGAGGGGCCAATTTGCCTTTGATACCGAAGCGATGGGTTCCCTTAAGAGGAGTAACCCGAAGGTAAGCCTTATCGCCGACTTCAAAAGTCACAGCCTTATGATGACTATCATATTGGCTCTTCTGGCGAGACTGGGCTGTTTTTGATTTCTCACGAACGATGCGAACTTGCTCTTCTGCTTCCTGGATCATATCCGGGCCAAAGAATTGTCTTTCCCCGGTTTCTAACCAGTTAAGAGGTGTTCGACACCTTCGTCCATATAGAACTTCGAAGGGAGCCTTGCCCAAGCTGGCTTGATAACTATTGTTATAAGCGAATTCGGCAAATGGAAGACACTTCTCCCAGTCCATACCGAAAGAGATGACAGAGGCTCGAAGCATATCTTCCAGAATTTGATTGACTCGTTCCACTTGACCACTTGACTGAGGATGGAAAGCGGTGCTGAAAGAGAGATAAGTCCCCATAGCATTCTGGAAACTTTCCCAAAATCGTGAAGTGAAAAGACTTCCTCGGTCGGAGTTAATTTCCAACGGCACACCATGAAGTGATACTATCCGAGAGATATACAAGTCTGCTAGCTGGCTAGCGGTTATACTCTCTCGAAAAGGTAGGAAGTGGGCTACTTTGGAGAGGTGGTCGATAACGACGAAGATAACATTATTCCCTTTCCTGGTCCTGGGAAACCCGGTAATGAAGTCCATACCGATCTTGTCCCATTTCCATTCAGGAATAGCTAAAGGTTGAAGGGTGCCAGCAGGCCGTTGATGCTCTGCTTTAACTCGACGACAAACATCGCAGTTAGCAATGAACTGAGCGATTTCTCTCTTCATCCTAGTCCACTAGAACCTCTGGCGTAGGTCCTGATACATTTTGGTACTACCGGGATGAATCATGAGAGGAGATTCATGAGCCTCCTTAAGAATCATCTGTCGTAGTTGTTGTTTCTTGGGTACCACCAAGCGGTTCTCGAAGTACACAACACCTCGATCATCCATAGAGAAACTTTTAGCAATTCTTCTAGCAATGTTCTCCTTGATCCGAGATATACCTCTATCATACCGCTGGGCAGCTATGATTTGATCCGTAAGGGTAGGTTTCGCCACCAAGGTGGAAACGAATCCTCGAGGAACAATGTGAAGGTTGAGCTTACGAAATTCCTCGTGGAGAAGTGGTTGCCCTTGTTGTAGCATCAAGTTGTTACAATAAGACTTACGACTTGGTACGTCAGCCATGAAATTGGCGTTCCCAGGGGTGTAAGTGATTCCTAAGTCATAATCTGTGAGCAACTCAACCCAACGTCTTTGCCTGAGATTTAGATCCGGTTGGGTGAAGATGTATTTCAGACTTTGGTGATTAGTGAAGATTTCACAGCGATTACCAAGAAGGTAATGTCGTCATGTTTTGAGTGTGTGGACTACAGCTGCAAGCTCTAGATCATGTGTAGGATAGTTATCCTCATGTGGACGCAACTGCCGGGATGCGTATGCGATCACTTGACGATCTTGCATGAGTATGCAACCTAGTCCTTGTCGCGAGGCGTCGCAATAGATAATAAAGTCCTTGGAAAAGTCTGGTGGTACCAGTACGGGTGCGGATGTCAGGCGTCTTTTCAGTTCCTGAAAGCTGGACTCGCATTGTGGGGTCCATTCGAACTTTTCATCTTTCTTGAGGAGTTCAATTAGAGGTTTAGCAACCTTGGAGAAATTCTCGACGAAGCATCAGCAATAGCTCGCTAAGCCAAGGAAACTCCTAACTTGCTTGACCGATTCAGGAGGAGTCCAATCAAGGATGGCTTCAACTCGCTCGGGATTGACACAATACCCTTGCCAGAGATCACATGACCTAGATAGGTCACTTCCGGCAACCAGAATTCACATTTAGAGAATTTGGCATAAAGGCGGTGCTCTCGAAGTTTCGTCAATACCAGCCTTAGATGCTCGGCATGATATTTCTTGTTCTTGGAATAGATGAGTATATCATCGAGGTATACCATGACGAATTTATCCAAATACTCCATGAATATAGAATTCATTAGCCGGGAGAATGTGGCTGGGGCATTGGTTACCGCGAAGGACATGACAGTGTACTCGTATTGGCCATAACGAGTAACAAAAGCCGTCTTGGGAATGCCCCCATTCTTGATTTTGATTTGATGGTAGCCCAACCTCAAATCCATTTTGGAAAAGACTGAGGATCCAACGAGCTGATCATACAGGTCGTTGATCCTTGGGAGCGGATACTTGTTCTTTATGGTGACCAGATTGACAGGTCGGTAATCTACAACCATCCGTTCCATTCCATCCTTCTTCTTGACGAAGAGGACGGGACAAGCCCAAGGGGAAGAACTAGGATGGATGAAACCCTTTTTCAAGGACTCATCGAGTTGTTTCTTAAGCTCAGCTAATTCTAGGGGTGCCATCTTATAAGGTCTCCTAGAGATTGGGACAGTTCCTGGAATAAGATCTATCACGAACTCGACATCTCTGTTAGGTGGAACACCTGGCAGTTCTTCTGGGAAAACATCCGGAAAGTCACGGACTACCGGAATATCTTCGAGTTCTGGTAGAGGGCTGACATTAAGAGAGTAGACCTGACGCTCAGCCATTCGGGTCAAGACATTGACTGTCTTGCCGGATGGGTGTGTAAGTTGAACGGTCCTGGTGTAACAATCAATCTTGGCGTAATGAGTTGTCATCCAATCCATACCCAAGATGATGTTTATGTCCGAGGACTTGAGAGCGATTAGAGATGCAAGGAAAACAAGTCTATCGACAAGGATTTCATTTCCATGGCTTACCCTAGAGGTTTGCTACTTTGAACCAGGAGTTTGAATAACCATGGAAGTAGGCATGTCACAAAAAGTCATGTTGTGCATTCGATCATAGCTCTCAGATATGAACGAATGGGATGCTCCAGTATCGAAAAGAACAGATGTCGGATGGCAGTTAACGAGAAGCGTACCAAGGACGACGTTAGGATCCTCATAAGCTTCCTTAGCAAAGACATAGTTGACATGACCACGTGCAGTGGGGATTGGCTTGACATAATTCACCTTGCCGGTTGGCTTACCACGGCCAACGGGTTTTCCTGGGTGGTTCTAGGGACACTCACGCATGAAGTGCCCCGGTTCTCCACACTTGAAGCATGTCACGGTGCCAGTGCGTGGAGCAAAGTTGGTAGGTGGTCCTCCATAAGTCTTGGCAGGTGCATACTGTTCAGTTGGACGAGGTGCCTCATAGGATGGCCTCGGTGTGTATTTGGGTGGCAGAGCAGTGTTAGGAACCCACACACGACGCTTGTGAGAGCCAGAGCCGGATGAGGAACCAAAGTCACGAGGATGCTTGCGTGTGGCTTCGAAATCAGTCTGGCCCGTCTCAGCACAGATAGCTTTGTTCACCAACTTCTGGAAGGAAGTGCACTCGTGTAGACGTAGATCTCGACGGAGTTCAGGGCTGAGTCCCTTTCGGAACCTCGCCTGCTTCTTGGCATCGGTGGACACTTCCTCAGGTCCATAGCGTGCCAAGTTGCCAAACTCGCGACTGCAGCCATCCACGGTTAACCGGCCCTGGGTCAAATTGCAGAATTCCTCCCGCTTGCGATCCATGAGACCTTCCGGAATGTGATGTTCACGGAATGCCTCACTAAACTCAGCCCAAGTAGTGATTTGGCAATCAGGACGCATAGCCTCAAAGTTCTCCCACCAGAGACTGGCAGGGCCCTCAAGATGGTAGGCGGCGTAGATAACCTTGTCAGCTTCGGCCACACGGGCAGAGTGTAGCTTGTGGGTGATACTATGAAGCCAATCATCCGCATCCAGAGGTTCGGTGGAGTGATGGAACTTCGCTGGGCACATCTTGATAAAGTCGTTGATTGACACCACGTCATTCCTCTGACGAAACCCAGTGTTCTGCTCTATGCGTTCCAGCAGACGGTTGGTCCCTCTCTTGTTCCGTTCTGCCTCGAGCAAAACTTCAGCCAAGGAGGGTGGCTGGGGCAGATTCTCATCTCTAGCCCCACTAGCCTCACCCTGCTCCTGAGCAGCAGGAGTGCTGCGAGTGTTGACCATCCTAGGAAAACAAAACAACGGTTTAGACAAGGATGGCAAAAACATGACATAGGAGTGCAGAATGTAATGGATGACACGGAATGCAGAGATGTTCATCCGTACGACATGGTAATATAGAAACTGCCATATATACAACAGTGGTCATACACACCATACATAGTTTAGTACAAGCCAAGGCTAAAGTACAACTGCGGTGAAAGACGATACATCTCATCAGAGGCAATCCAAGCTCCTATACATTATTTAACTACACCTCCGGAACTCAGTACTAGCTAAGTCATATTCCACAAGACGCGCAGGAATGTGGAAATACAACTACTACGATACTATAACCGCCACGGTCTAGCTCAGACATTCCCGTAGTAATCTTCGTAAGGATTACCATCGTAGCCTGGAAGTGGAACAGATGGATCTTGAAACTCTCGAGCACTCGAAGGCTGTGGACCATAGGGACATGGATGTGGCCTCGGGCCTGATGCTGGTGGTAACCGACGCCCACGTGGAGGTGTAATACCCCCAACGTCACGCCAATCCATACGATCAGGTAGACGAGTCCGCACGGGGTACAAATCCCGCATATCCAGATATCCGGCGTGCACATCAGGTGCAAGCCGTGTCAAAGTAGTCCAGTGGGCGGCTCGAGTGTTATACAGCTCCATTCGGAGGGCACGGACCTCACGGTCCCTATCCACCAGCATCTGAACAGTAGTCTGAAGCAGTGGATCCTCATGAGCAGCATCAGTATACAGACCAGTGTAGTAGCCTTCCTCTCCGGAAAGTGAGGCTGGCATGTAACAGAACTCAGTGTTTAGCAACAGGGCATGCCTGGCCCGAAGGATGGTCATCATCGAATAAGCGACATCCTGCACTGCCATCTCGATGGTAACCCCGAGTCCAGAAGACCAATGGATGGGTTCGTTAGCTCCGGGATATGAGGGGTATATCCGGACGGTGCAGAAATACCGACTCTGATTGAAATCTCGGTACTGTTCCTCCACGGTGTACTCAAGATACCAACGGTAACCGGTCTCAGTCAGCACACGGACTAGCATGGCCGTGTGACCGGGCACATTAATGCACAGAGTCAAACGAACCACTTGGTGAGGTGTGCGGCCAGACATCTGAAACACGAGGTAATGCAAAGGCATTAGTGTTTCTGGAAGAAATTGGGCAGCATAACAACTGTAAATGCTCAAAAAAGATTTTGAGACATCATACAAATGATAGCATAGCCACTCAACAATATCATATCAAGGTTCCGGGTCCAACAAATCATCATACTAAAAGGGTAGAAACTGAACTGAGGCTTGAAACCAACAATCCTAAGTGTGTACGGATTAGTAACACATGAACCTAGTAAGGATAAGAGGCCTAGTCCTAAATCCCCGTGTAAAGAATAGACTGACTCAGATCAGAAGGGCATAAGGTAAAGGAGTAAAAAGAGCCTTACGTTCCCTTCCACAATCAATTCCCCTACATATAACTAAGAATTTTTCTAGACTCAACATCGACCAGTTTGGCTTGAGAAACCTACAGGTAGTCCGGCTCTGATGCCAACGCTGTCAGTACCCCGATCCTAAGTCACACCGATCTAGCTGTAACACGTCATATCACTTTGCGGCCTCACGCACGGTATCCCCACGGGTGCCACCTTACCTAGCCTGGGACCGTTTGCGCATTTTGGCACACGTATATGACAGTGTCGCTAGCATCCATATGACAGAGAACCCGGGCCGACATGGCTAGTTATAAACCAAAAGTGGCACTAAATTACAAAGACAGGCATCCATGACCCAGCAACGAACGTGTCGGTCATCAACGTATGAACCCAAGTCGTAGCAAGCTACATGGACTTAAAGGAACAACGCGTGGCATTTCCCCTAAGGGATAGACACAGGAACGAAGAAGGACACATGCCAGGCAGCCTACGTGTTCCGAGCAGTAGCAAGCTACCAAGGCTCATTGGAAGCACTAGGAGGCGTTTCCCTGTAAGATAGGCTACCAAAGAAAACAACTAGGTGTCGGATCCGACACATACCAAGCATTTCAATCATACACACAATATGCTCAATATGTGCAAATACAACATTGCATCACAACAGAACTCTACGACTCAAAGTACTTTATTTAAGAGGCTCCAAGAGCCATACATAACATATCCATACAGGTAGGGGTCACATGACCCAACACTCAAGTCATACAGTCATACAAGCACAAGCGGAAGCTAACATGTCTGAGTACAGACAACTTGGAAAATAAAACAGGCTTGGTGTAGCCTGACTATCTACAAGGCCCTTCACAAGCTCCAGATCTCCGTCTGGGTAGCAAGCTACTCGTCGACGTCAACGTCTATGTAGAACCCATCAGAAGGGGCAGGGTTCTCCTCTGTAACAGTTATTAAGCAACCATGAGTACAAAGGTACTCAGCAAGTCTTACAACAGAACCTATCATACATGCAACATTATCAAAAGGGGGTAGTGGAGTTCATAGCAGAAAGCCAGCTTTGACTCTTGGCTAACCTATACTACAACTCTCAACAGATTGCAAGATATTACTACGTACACGAGTCCTCTACTCACCACAACAATACACCACCGAGGATCCTCTTCCGTCATCCTACGGAAGGGCCATCCACGGCACTCACACTTGTCTTGCGGCTTTTAGTAGTATCCATCAACTTGTCTATGAACTGTAAGAGTAACCAAGTAGTCCGTACCGCGAACAACGGCTATTCGTATAGATTGGTAACCTTGCAGGGGTGTACTTCTTCACACACGCTTCCACCACTTATCGCTGTTTACTCGACATGTACTCAGCAACCTTCAAGTGGAAGCCCAGCGAGGGTGTCGGCCACGACCTGACTAACTACACAAGTCTCTCGTCCAGGTTTATCGCCTATTTGGGTTCCATCCGTGGGGAGATCCGGCCGGGGTGTCGCTCACGGCCCCAAACAATGTGTACAGGGTTCCCGAGTCACCAAACGGGCAACCGGTACACCGTGCCACGTACCTGTCGCATCACAGCCCACCCTGAGGGTCAGCGCTGTGCACGACCACCAGTAAACTACAAACACCAGAAACTAGTTGCAACTCCTGGACAGAGATTAAGGGTAATTAATAAGTCGAGAGGGTCAATTAAGGATCCCAATGTGTGGTAGTAGCTGAAACTTGAACCACACATACAGATCTCGGGTCCTATGGACGGTTCCAATGAAACAACCCACCACGTACTCCTACATGGCCTTTCATCAATACCTTCACCAAACATGTTCCACACTTCCTTCTCTTTACCGGTATGATCGTTTCACTCTGATCCATCACCCAGAAAACCAGACCGGACACAACTCTAAGCATAGCAGGAAACATAAACAAATAGCATGGTGGATCACACATCACATGGCTCAATCAACTCGTACACATGCTAGTGGGTTTCAACTATTTACTATGGCAATGACAGGTCATGCAAGGGAATAGGGTTCAACTACCGTAGCAAGTAGCAGTTCACACGCTGTTGCCTTAATGCAGTAAAAGAGAGCAGGAGCGAGAAGATGGGTTTGTATCGGAATGATGAATGATTGCTTGCCTGACAGAGTGGTTGTCGGGTACTGCTCTTCAGCTGGATACGCAGAAGTATCCTCGGGAGCAGGACCTAACACGGAGAATATCGGCGATACAATAATAAGCAAACAAATGCAACAATCTGATGCATGCTCATGACATGGCAAGATGCATGTGTTTTGGGCTAATGCATCTATAAACAGAAGGGTTTGAGCCCATTTGAATCAAAGATTCAAATTGAAACTCAAACTATTATTTATTTAAGTGCAATATCATGTTTTAGAGTATACAGCAAGGTTTACTTGCTCAAACATGCATGTAACCAGTGCCATTGGAAAGATTGGATTTTTTTTGATCAATTTTCATATATAAATCTTTTCCATCTGAGCTACTGTTGAATTTATATGATTTTTTGAAGTTTTAAGCATTTTCTCGAATTTCCTGAATTATTTTTAAAACAATAATCCCAAAAAATCCTTTATTGCGTCAGCTTGACATCATGCTGACGTCAGCAAGTCAACAGAGCGTCCAGGTCAAACCTGACCAGTGGGTCCCACTGGTCAGTCTCTCAGTACTAACTAAAATGAGATTAACACTAAACTAAAAGTTAACAGGGGCTGGGCCCCACATGTCAGTGGCTCACTAAACTAATGACAACAATTAGTACTTAACTAAAAACCTAAATTGAAATTAGTCAACGGCCGGCCCCACACGTCAGTGACACAGGGGGGTCAAACCCTTGGTCAAACGGGCTAACTCGCCGGCGTTTAGCCGCCGACGAGGCCAAACACGGCGGTGAGGTGCGGGATTTGTGCTCCGGCTGCCAAAGCAACGGCGGAGCACACCTACGGGCAACTGGAAGTGAGCCGCATCGAGTGGTGGTGGTGGCTGGCCTCGGGGTCGCCGGAAACGACGCCGGCGACGAGTCCAGCGGCGGCCGGAGCTCGGGCGAGGTGGAACTCATCGGTGCAGTGCTCGTAGAGGTGCGTGGAGTGGTCCTATAACACCTACACAGGACGGTGAAGCTGGTGGGCACGATGGCCGGGCCGTTAGATGGCCGGAGCCTCGTTAGCGACGAGCTCCGTGGCGGTGCGTGCAGGTGAGCCCCGTGCGGTGCGTACGGTGCAGGAGAGAACTAACGGAGAGGGGGAGGACGGAGCTGAGCTCACGGCAGTTGCAGTAGACGTCGAGGCGGGCTCGGGGACGGTCGGAGCTGAACGGGGCGGCGATGGGGATCTCTCCGGCCGGAGTTGGGGAACACGGGGTTGGGGGCGACTCTAGAGCGGGCGAGCGCTCGGGGCTCAGCCTGTTCGACATAGTCGATGACGGCGGAGCAGACAGACACGGTGGCGGAGCTCAAGGACGGCGGTGGACGCGGCTATCACGATGGCGCGGGCGTGGCGGCGTCGGCCATGGTGCGGGGAAGGCGAGGGAGAGGAGCTGGGGAAGGTTGAGCGTGTCTGAGAGCTCGGGGGGCGAGTGGGTGATCGATCCCGCCCACAAGAACGGCGAGGGGAGGAAGTAGTGCGGCGGGCAGCTGCATGGCGCACGCTGCGGCCGTCGTCGAGCACCTGCCTGCCTGCCTGGCCGAGCCAAGCAGCTCGCTGGAGCGGTGGCTAGGCTGGGCCGACAGGTGGGCCTGTTAGGCGCCATGTAAGTTCCTTCTTCCTATTTTTTCTGTTTCATTTCTTTTGCAACTTTGTTGAATTAATAAAAATGCTAGAACATTTTTATAGCTCATAAAACTAGTCATGCCCACTGTATATAATATGAATAGTATGGAAAATTTTAGTTTATGATTATTTGGGCACACAAAATATTTTATAGCATTTAAATGCCCAAATGCAAATACCATATGAATTAATCCAGAGACCTTGGATGTCCTAGAAAATTGTGCACCATTTTTGGCAGAGGTTTAAGACTAAGGCAGAAATGATGAACATTTTTGAAGGGCATTTTGGGTACATTGGAAAAGATTTTATCAAACCCTAGTTGTTAAAGGAGGGGTGCTGGGGTTTCTGTCATTCCCATTTCAAGTTTCTTTGGAAAGTAAACATGATGCACACTCTAGCTAGTCCTAATGCAAGCACTGACTAGGGATGTGACAGGCGATCTAAGGGCTTGGGTTGGCATCTTATACTTATCCACAAATCCCCTTGAAATGTATGAATGCGATGCACCAGTATCGAAAAGAACGAGTGCAGTAAAGGACTTAACTAAGAACTTACCTATTACTGCATCTGGTTGGGCTTCAACCTCCTCCACGCTAACGGGATTCACTTGTCCTTTGTTGAAGGGGTTGGGCTTCTTTGCGGCGCTTCCATTGCCGTTCCCATTCTTAGCTTCTGGGCAGTCAGTGGCATAATGTCCATTCTACCCGCACTTGAAACAAGTGACATGGTTGCAATCCTTCTTGGTGGGTGTGGACGGTGTAGGGCGGTTCTGGTTTCCATTGGCTCCATTCACATTTCCATTCTTAGTGCCATTGTGGTTGAGCGAGCTACCTCCTCCATGGGTATGTTGAAACTGTCCTACCGTCTTAGGGGTAAAACGGGGCTTCCGCTGTGCTCCAGAGTTATACCTTCCTTGCCCATACTTCCTCTTGCGACTTTCAATCTGTTAATGCTTCCTTTCAATCATTAGGGCGCGGTCAACCAACTCCTGGTAGTTATTGAAAGTTGCCACCATCAACTGTACACTCATCTCATCATTCAGCCCTTCCATGAATCTCTCCTGCTTAGCGGCGTCTATGGCCACCTCATCTGGGGCATAACGAGATAGGGTACTAAACTCATCCACGTACTGAGCCACAGTACGATTTCCTTGTCGCAGATTGCGAAACTCCTGCTTCTTCATACTCATAGCTCCAGTTGAGACATGGGCGGTACGAAAAGCTTGCTGGAACTGATCCCAAGTCACATTGGCTACGGGATAAGTGGCTGTGTAACTCTCCCACCATGCTGCGGCTGGTCCAGACAACTGGTGTGCGGCAAATCGCACCTTCTCAGCATCCGAGCAATTGGCGGTGGTCAAATCCCTTCCAATCTTGCGTAGCCAGTCATCAGCCACTATTGGTTCGATGCTGCTAGCAAACACTGGTGGTTGCAACCTTAAGAAACGTGTCAGGTTGTCCACGGGTGGTGGTGGTGGAGGGTTGTTGTTGTTGTTCTGGTTGTTCTGAGTATTCTGGACAAGAAGTTGCATCAGGGTGTTCTGCTGCTGGATCAACTGGGTGAGCTCAGGGGGAAACTCAAATTCACGTCTTCGAGGCATCTGATGGGTGTAGAGGGAAGAGATTAGAATAGAAAGAGGTCTAAGGGAACATCACTACCCATATGCACATGAGGCAAACACAATCATATCACTCCAATAAATTTCAAGCAAGGTCTTACAAATCTAACTAATGTTACAAAAGTGCTCTAAAGCTAATATATGGAGGTAAACTATTAGTCACAGGGTGGTCATCTAAAATATTGATCGGCAGAGGATTCCATGATATCTGCTCCAGCTTCATCTTCATAGTCTTCGTCCTTGCTATCCTTAGGTTCTGAATCCGTGTCGTTGATGACCCACAACCGTAAGGGATCTATTGCAGCATTTTCGATAAGTAAGAGTGTCGAACCCAACGAGGAGCAGAAGGTATTGATAAGTGATTCTGAGCAAGGAATAACTGCAAGCACTGAAAGATAACTTTTTAGGGGTTTTCTTGATATAAGCAACAGGAAAGTAAAAACGAGCAAAGTAAAAGGCACTGGAGAGTAACAAGTGGCCCACTCCTTTCTGAGCAAAGGAGAGGCCTAGCAACTGAACTTATAAAGGCTAAAGTGTTCTTGAGGACACACGGGAGAGGTAGTCATGTGCTTTCGCCATATTCCGTATTGGTACTATGTGATGTGTTGATAAGTGTTGAGTGGGTGGATCTATGCTAGTACACCCTCTAGACTAAGATGAGTGCACTCTTATGATTAAACACCTTGCAAGCATCCGCAAATACAAGATAGTATTTAAGACAAAAGCCTAACCATAGCAATACGATCGATGATCCATTGTTCCCTTGTGCAAAAGCGTGCGAACTGGGGTTCAGGTTTCTGTCACTCCGGCAACCCACCGTAAGCATTCTTTGTACACAATGTATTCCCCTAGGTCCTTAATAAGGCGAAGTGTTGAGTGTTCGACTCACACAACACCACTAGGAAAATAACAACACAACTTAAGTATCAAACAACACATATTACTTCAACATCATATGACTACTAACAACAAGACTTCTCCCATGTTCTTAAGAACTAAAGTAACTACTCACAAGACATAAAAGAGATCATGATCAGTGGAGATAGATGGATGATAAACAATCTGGACACAATGATATTTCTCCAACAAAACTCAATAGCATTCACCACAAAGTAGTAATCAACACCGATAGGGTAGAGAGGATAGATAGTACGGATTACAACACAAGTTGCAATTGTGATATGAGATTGGATGAAGATGGAGATGGTGTTGATGTTGGGGATGATGTTGATGATGATCTCGATGATGCCTGTGACGATGGCGATGATCTCCCCTTCCGGGAGGTGACCTCCCGGCGGAATCTGCCCGCCGGAGATGGCTTTTCTTCTCTGTAGGTTTTCGCCACGGAGCGGCGGCGGAACTCCGTGAACTCTCTCCTCTTTAGGGTTTCTGGATGACAAGGAGTATATAGGCAAGAGGGGAGAGCCTGGAGTGGGCCAGGGGCTCTAGGTGCCCTCCCGGCGCGGCCAGGGTGGGGGCCGCGCTAGGTGGCCGCCTAGGCACCCTGTGGCCCCCTCTGGTTGCTCTTTTGCATATCTTCGTGATCCTTCTGGAAAATACCCTCCGTCGATTTTCACGTAATTTGGAGGTATTCTTCTTCAGCAACTCAGCGTCCACTTTTTACCGCTGAATCCTACGTCTGCTGCTTCGGCACCGGAAAGTTGCAAACTGTGTAAAATAGGCCAAAACAACATAAGAACATCATCGTAATGTGAAATATATCAATGAATAAGGATGAATTGCGTTATAAAATAGTGATGCATTTTGGACGTATCAGTCGTCAATGATGATGTAGTCTTCCGGTGCAATCTCCTTGGGTTCTTCTTCCTCGTCTTCTTCTCCCATGAGTATCCCTAATTTCTGTGTCAAATCATCATTCTTCTCCACAAGTATTTTCATCTCCTCCTCATATCCGTCGCGTGTAGACTTGAGTTCTTCCTCTAGCTCCAAATTCCTATTTAGGGCTTTCTTCAAATCTATCATCCCTACACACATCTGGTGCTCCTGGCGACGAATGTGATGGTTCAACTCCTGAATGAATGCTGCAATGGATCTATCCTTCCGGGTACTGATCATATCCCAATTCTCATCTCGGCGTCCACAAATCTGGTAGATAGTGTCCTTTAGCTCTTGCTTGTAGACTTCTCCAATCCTTCCCATAGCGATGTGGGCTGCCATGCTCCTGCCTAGGTTCCATGTAGGCGCATTGAAAGAAAATGCTATGAGTGAGGTGACGGGTGCGAACGTCCTTCATGGAACTTGAGCTTGAATCAGCCAACACTCCTCCTCAGGTAGAGTGGCATTGTAGGTTCCGGTGAAACTTGGTAGTCCAATGTTTAGATATCTTGTGACTTCCTTCACGTGTCGTCCAAATGGTGTATCATCATCCGGTTGCATGAACTTGTTCTTTGCATCCACCATCCTAAAGAGTAGAAAAGATGAGGAGTCAGAAAAGAGAAGAGTGAATAGTGCTCTAGGGCTTTAGCTTAGTGGTCGTGTCCTACAGTCAGCGTGTGCTCTGATACCATGTTGTAGCGACCAGACCTCAAACAGTGTCATCAGTGTCATCCCTGGATCAGTAATGCTGACGCGCACAGTACTTCAAGGATTTATACCAAAGTAGCAATCACACACTTATTACATCGATGATCCAACGATGAATTTATTACAATAAATGTGGCTGAAGGCCATCTAACACGATAACAACGGAAGGCTTGGAAGATAAGTGAGTCCATCAACTCCAACGGCATCACTGAGTATAGGACCACGACCTAAAAGGCATCTTACTCGTCGTCTGAAAAGTCTGCAACATGAAACGTTGCAGCCCAAAAACGGGTCAGCACATGGAATATGCTGGCAAAGTAACACAAGAGAGCAACTGAAAATAAAGCTATACTATATGCAATATGGCTGGTGGAAAGCTCTATGGTTACAGTTTTTGCATAAAGCCAAATTTTCCCTACTTCAAAGGAATAGATTTTAATTAACTATCATGGTAGTTGAAACATCGTTGAGAAGATAGACATCCTCTCAACCCCAATTAAAAATAATCATTAAACCCAACAAAATTAAATTAGAGTAACATGATGAGATGCACATGATATCCAAGTACTAGATACTCAAGACGTCCGTAACCGGGGACACGGCTAATCATGATCAGTTTGTACACTCTGCAGAGGTTTGTGCACTTTTCCCCACAAGACCCGATCTCCACCGTTCGATTTCACACACTGCATGATGTTTGAGAAACGGATGACCGAGACACAGTCTTTCAGAAGCACTAGTACCTACGACCGGGTGAACCGTACCAACCTACATCCCCTACATCTGCTAGTTCACCACTGTAGATGTTCGCACGACTTACTCATACTATGCTAGAGCCCATAATAGCATTGTGGCTGCACACGGAAGTTTCTAGTATGAATAATCTCATGATCCCTTTGAGTCTGGGTGGCGGTCCAAAAAAACAGGCAATCCCTAGAATACCTAGATGCCTCAATCCACCCAGATGTGTATTAATGTTGCCACCTTAAGTTGAACCATTAATTAACAAACTCACATCTGTCATGGATTTCACTCACCCAATACACGTCTGCGAGCATAGCATGTCCTAACAGCAAATGTAGAAGTAACTCCCGAAGGTTTGAATGTAATGTAGGTAATAGGTACTACCTCAATCTACTTCCCAGTCCCACAAGTTAATTGATCCTACTCTTGCAGTGTGTGCGGGTTGGACTAATGCAATGAAAACTGGGTAATTGGAAAGTATGATCAAAGTGTTACTTGCCTTGCTGATGATCCGCAAAACCTAGAGACTCAAAGTAGCAACCGACACACTCCGGGTACTCTATCGCAATCAAACAAGCACAGAATAAGTACTTAACTAATGCACGGGTAAAACTCAAATAGGACATCTAACCAGAAAGTTCAACTTAAGAACTCCGGTTTGCAAAAAGAATCAACTCGAAAGAAGCAACGAAACTCAAACTGCGAAAGAAACGAGCTTCGGTTACTAATTGGCCTAAAGTCAAATTTTACAGTAGCCGAAACTTTGCTCAAGTTGATTAAACGTAAAGAGGGCATCGAGACGAAGATCTGGGATTTTGAATCGCCTGATTCCGACTCTCGAGCGAAAAGAAAAACGAAAAACAAAATCAGGGCAGAAATCACGATCGGAATAATCGCGGATAAATACCCCGAAAAAGAAAACGAACGAACAGGCTAACGAACGAACGTTCGCTGTCTGCGGCTAATGACGAAAACCGTTCGTTAAAATGAACGTACGGACAAGCGTCCGCTAAATAACTAAACCGATAGGAAACCGAACCGATCTAATCTAATAAAAAAACTGATCTACGTTTTTTTTTCTAAACCGACCGGTTCTTTTAAAAAAACCTATAACTACCTCGAGCAACGAACTCCGGTGGTATGGCGGCGGCGAGGCGGTGGTGCTCCGGTGGGAGGGCTACGGGGCGGCGGCGGGGCGGTCCGGCGATGGCGGCGGCGGCGGCGAGCTGGCAGCGGGCCGGCGCGGGCGCGGCTGCGGCGGGCAGCGCAAGCGGCGGCGGCGCGCTAGGGTTTCGCGGGGCGAGGCGGCGGCTGCGGGCTGGCAGGGCGAGGCGACTTGGGCCGGCTCTGGCGCTTATAAAGCCCAGAGTCGCAATCCTATACGAGTCTAAGTCGGTTCACTTTTTTTTAAATAGAGTCCCGGCGTAGAAAAACGAACGAAAGAAATAATAATGGAATCCAAAATTCCCGAAATAAATTTTCACCGTCCTCTAATAATATTGAGGACAAAGTGAACATTTTTCCCAGACCTAAATGCAATTTTGAAAAACGCGCATTTTTCCTATGCAAATAAATTCGCAAATAAATCCAGAAAAATGCCAAAAGTGATTTCAACATTTTTCCTCCAATATTTTTGTTATTTGGGAGAAGTCATATTATCTCCGCTCATATTTCGTATTTAGAAAATATTTTAGGAGAGAAAAGTAATTAGAATCACATTGTCCTCGTACCGGTATTCGAGCGAACTCAAATACGAAAACGGTAAAATTCCCAACTCTCTCCGTAGGTCCTTGAGTTGCTTAGAATTTCGAGGAACGCCACAAACAAAATGCAAAAAAAAAAACATGCAATGCAATATGATCTATGTATAACATTCCAAATTGAAAATTTGGGATGTTACAGTAAGCCTCCCCGGCAACGGCGCCAGAAATTCTTCTTGCTACTTCTCGAGCTTGCGTTGTATTCCCTCGAAGAGGAAAGGGAGATGCAGCACAGTAGCGTAAGTATTTCCCTCAGTTTTTGAGAACCAAGGTATCAATCCAGTAGGAGACCACGCGCGAGTCCCTCGCACCTGCACAAACAAATAAGAACTTCACAGCCAACGCGATAAGGGGTTGTCAATCCCTTTACGGTCACTTACGAAAGTGAGATCTGATAGAGATGATAGTTTGATATTTTTGATATTTTTGGTTATAAGAACAAAAAGTAAAAGTGGAAAAGTAATATAGATTGTAGATTGATATGTTGAGAATAGAACCGGGGGGCATAGTGTTCTCTAGTGGCTTCTCTCATGATAGCGATATTCTACGGCGGGTAAACAAATTACTGTCGAGCAATTGATAGAAAAACGAATAATTATGAGACTATCTAGGCATGATCATTATATATAGGCATCACTTCCGATACAAGTAGACCAAAACGATTATGTATCTACTACTATTACTCAATACATCGACCGCTATCCAGCATGCATCTAATGTATTAAGATCATAAGAACAGAGTAACGCCTTAAGCAAGATGACATGATGTAGATGGATAAACTCAAACTTAATGATATAAACCCCATCTTTTTATCCTAGATGTCAACAATACAATACGTGCCTTGCTGCCTCTACAGTCATTGGGAAAGGACACCACAAGATTGAACCCAAAGCCAAGCACTTCTCCCATTGCAAGAACTATAGATCTAGTAGGCCAAACCAAACCAATAATTCGAAGAGACTTGCAAGGATATTATAATCATACAAAAAGAGTTCAGAAAATAACTAAATATTTCTCATAGATAATCTTGATCATAAACCCACAATTCATCGGATCTCGACAAACACACCGCAAAAAGATATTACATCGAATAGATCTCCTCGAAGACCGAGGAGAACTTTATATTGAGATCCAAGGAGAGAGAAGAAGCCATCTATATACTAGCTATGGACCCGAAGGTCTGTGGTAAACTACTCACAACTCATGGTGAGGCGATGATGATGATGTATAAGCACTCTGTGGTAGATCCCCCTTCCGGCGGAGCTCCGGAACAGGCCCCAAGATGGGATCTCACGGGAACAGAAGGTTACGGCGGTGGAACTAGGGTTTTCTCTATTGTCTGATGGTTTCGGGGTACATAGGTATATATAGGAGGAAGGAGGGCACCGGGGGCCAAACTTGGGGCCCACGAGGCAGGGGACGCGCCCTATAGGGGGTGCGCGCCCCCCAAACTCATGGGCACCACGTATGCCCTACTCCGTGGTTCTCAAGTCTCCCGTGTGTGATTTTCTCCAAAAATATCTCTCCCGAAGGTTTCATTCCGTTTGGACTCCGTTTGATATTCCTTTTCTGTAAAACCCTGAAACAGGCAAAACACAGCAATCTGGACTGGGCCTTTGGGTTAGTCCCAAAAATAATATAAAAGTGTATGACAAAGCCCATTAAACATCCAAAACATCATAAATAATAGCATGGAACAATAAAAAATTATAGATATGTTGGAGACGTATCAGTATTTCGGGCGTAGCTGCATGTGGCTTTTTTTATTATCTTCCTAATTATGTAAGACAATTATTTTCCACTTTCGTCGTCCTTATATATATTCATCAGTCTTGCTATAAGTCGCAGTAGATGCTATACAGATCCATCGGATCTTACATCAAGATCCGTGCAAAATTTTCTTTTCAGATTTTGTTTTTTCTCTCTTAAATCTCAGTCGAGTGAGACATTGCCACGCCATTAAACAGAGGCTCGGGCGCCATTAATGGAGACCTTGGGAGAGAGGTGGACGGCAGATGGAGGTCAAAGGGCTCGCCTCCCGATAAGCACGCGCAGGGGTCTGATCGCACGCCTCCCGTACTCAAAAAGCTACCCTGCACGACGCCTCCTAGCTAATAAAAAGGGGGACGCGTGGCGACACGTAAATGGTAAATAGAATGCCCATGGTTTCAATAATACTTGTGTTTCCGGTTGTAATGTGACAGCACTTGTTCCAAAATGACTTTGTTGATTGTTAATGTGTGCGCCTTCACAAATTAGACAACAAAATTACCATAGCATGTTGGTGCCATGTCATGGCACCAATCCAAGTTTCTTGATTTTCAGGCGTGTTTCGGATTTACAGGAATTAAAAAACTAAGTTTCTCAATGTTTCTAGCCAAGCCATGACGCCCAGATGTTTGAATTTCATTCCCATTTCTGGCATGGGACGTAGAAATTTACCCGAGAACACACATGTGATTTTTCAAACAGCTTTGGTGCACTGGAACATGTGCTTGTATTTAAAATTTGAATTATGCACACAAAGGTGGCATTTTCCCTCTCAGAACCACGAGCCTTCTTGAGAGAAGCTCCAGTTTGGAACAAAGTTATACCAAAACTTGTTCCTATTCTGCATTTTTTTACCACGGCATGGTAGTACCATGACATGACCCCATGCCAAGTTTCATGATTTTTAGGCGTGTTTTGGATTTACAAGAATTTTAAAACCAAGCTTCTCAATGTTCTTAGCCAAACTATGATGCAAGATGTTTGAAATTCATTCTCATTTCTTGCATGCGACCTAGAAATTCACCCAAGGACACACATGTGATTTTTCAGTCAACTTTGCTGCACGGGAGCATGTGCTTGTAGTTCAAATTTGAATTATGCACATTAAATGACCAGAAACTTAATTAATGTATAAAAAATGCCAAACGAACCCGGAATAATTCCAAAATTTAACCGGTCACTCATATAGTTCTATGTTGCCTCTCTAAAGAAAATCTAGTGGGAGGCAGCGTATATTGTTTCGCACACAAAGGTATAAAGAAATAAAGAAATTAGCCCTACTTAATTCTTGGGTTCTTATTATTTATGCCACTAGTTGTGTATCCCTACTCAGTTTGCCCATTAGAAGTTACAACTACTCAAAAAATGGCCATCGATCTGTGAGATGCCTGCTCAAAATGCAATTAGATATCTAAAAAATGCCATCGTTAAGTTAGATGTTTGCTCAGAAATGCCATTAGACATTGTTATTTTCACGTCAAACCCGTTGACCATGTTACATGATAAAAATAAGCCGATTCTCACAATGATAAGTTAATGGTGTCCAGCACAACACACCCCTCAAATAAAACTAAGCACCCTGGAATTCTTTGACAAAACTAAGCACCCTGAAATTATTTGACAACTAAACTGCTGGCAATATGATGTTGGCTATATATATTCTACGTATAATGTCAAGAAACGAGAGGTAGTACTATGCCAACTAAAAGATGAAATGTATGAAATATAACGAGAAGAAACATAATATAGTTCTGTCGGGGGCTCAGCACAACACACCCCTCAAATAGAACTAAGCACACCAGAAATTAAACTAAGCAACTAATCCGGTAGACACTGCATTAGAACCACCATGAGCAACGACACTGCCACCTTACTCGGAGTCCTCGTCCACGTCCTCAACTTCGTCCTTGTCCCTCTTCCTCTTGGGCGATACTTCTTTGCTTCAACCGCACACTTGGCTCTTGCTCTTCATCCAACCCCTGTAGATATTAAAACAAAGGTAGCCATCCATTGCAACGTAGTGGATGTGGTCTATATCTAGTACTGTCCACTGCCATGCACGATGAAACGTGTGTGGAGCTTTCTTTAGTTCACAGTACATAGGATGAACCATGGCTCCTGCTAGGGTCCACATTGAAGGCTGATCAAGGGAGGGCACCAGCCCTTCCTTCTGGAGGTCGAAGGGGTTGCCTACAATGAGGCCTATCTGACCCAGGATTTCCTTGTCGTTCCTAAAGTCTACAGTAATGAATTTGACTCGGCCGCCCTTGAGGAAGTTCTTAAATTCCTCGCACTCAACATTAGCATGACATATGTGGTAGACCAAGCATAAGTCATGCACGCAAACCTGGATCACGGCGGGCTTCTTCTTCTCTGCCTCCTTTAGTTTCTTCTCGCTTCCTAGGACTGTGGTGTACTCAACATCTAGCCCGGCGACCCGCTCATCAATTGAGTTTTCGAACATGCGTTTGAAGCGAGCAAGGCATTCTATCACCGTTGCAGAAGAACGGGTGTAGATGACGTCGAACTCATCGCCGGTGCTGGTTCTAACCTTGTACTCACTGCCAATCATGGATATTTGGGACGCCATGGATTTGGGAGGGGGGTTAGGATTAGTGGAACTACCGTAATGTAATAGGACGGGACGATTAGGAGCGGTTTATCGATTGTAAAAATGTCGAGTGGGGGGCGCGTGCAAATGGCAGGGTAGTGGCTTGCCTGGTGGATAAATGGATTCATGCATAGTACTATGGGGGCCCAATTAGATGTCATGCCTACTCGACGCCCAATTAAATGGCTTTTGATGTCATGTCAAGCGTCGGGAAAATTACAAGTGAGACGAAGCTTTCCATTCTCCCATGATACGGGCTTCCGAGAGACCTTGGATGTGAGATCGAACGGTTGCATGGCGTGATTCTAGACCTATGGTTGAATATCCTATCCTGGAGGGTTATTCTGCAAATTTTCAACAACTTATCATGCGACCATTCGATCTCATATCCAAGGGCTGCCGGCAGCCCGTATCATGGTCGCGCCTACCACGACCGTCGCCTCGCTCGCGCGGTCGTGCCCTTGGGTATTTAACACGGTGCGTTAGGCTATCTGATGTTGCCATGTCATACATAGTCATCACTTAGTCACTCATACAACAAGGTTAGATATAAGGTTGGCTATAAGAGTATTTTTTGTTTACTTCTCTCTATCTCTTTCTTCGTAGTATTTATTGCATTTGCCAAGGAGTGACCTCTTCCAATGAAATGGTGCTTACATGAGGTGCTATGGGCATTAAATGGCTTAGCCACTCAAGTCTCCAATGCATAGGTGCTTAGTTTTTTGTTGCTAAGTTTACTTCATCTAGTTACACGCGCTTATCACCGTTTCTTCCCGGGGTCACCAAACTAGTCTCTCTCTTCTTAATTAAGTTGCCACATCAGACTTTATGCCTATGTGGCAGGCTTAGCACCTGTAGGATCAAGTACAATAGTGGGCTATAAGCCCGCTTTACATGACATTTTTGCATATGTGGGGGGAAAGAGGCAAGGAAAAAGTGGAGGAGTGGGCTCTCAAGCAAGAGCCAGACTCTACATGGTGGAGCATCGGGAGAGGCACATGTATGGAGGTGGTCAGGAATCCAGCTTGGCAGTTAAAATGATAATGGCAAGTCAAATCACCAGGCCCCACCTGTCCAGCAGTAACTCACTGTCAAATCACACAGACCTACGTTTGCAGCAGCCTACTCCCTCATCTTCTCGCGTCTCTGTCGAACTGACTAGGCGAAACTGCCCCGCCTACCGCGCGGGAAAAGCCCCACCCTCGACTTTTAAATAGTACATTATACTAATTTTGTATCCATGGATTTCGCCATTGAGCAAAGCCTCAAGAAAACGGTGGTACACATGTACAGAGTATACATCACGCTCATCGTGTTCGCGTCTCACCCCAGACGGTCGGTCGGTCTGGCACGCTGCTCTCCGAATGGAACGCGCGTCATATTGCGTTGCACACACATCACTACTAGGAAAAGGCCTATTAATGGCGCACCTAATTTGGCCATTAATGGCGCATTAGTGGTGCGCCATTACTAGCACGCCATTAGTATATTTTACTAATGGCGCACCTCTGGTGCGCCATTAGTATCTGGTATACTAATGGCGCATCTGCGGTGCGCCATTAGTATGCACAGAAGTGCGCCATTAGTATGCCTCCCAGGGGCCATGTGTAGCCAGGTGCTTTGGCATACTAATGGCGCACTCTGCTGTGATGCGCCATTAGTATGAATATTAGGTTTTTTTTATTTTTTAATTTTCTGTTTTTTGCACAGGTTATGCATATATATAAATATAATTTCTCGTGGAGCCAACATATATGGTACGCACATCGAAACTATTAGAATCTACTCCCTCCGTTCCGATTTACTCGTCGTGGTTTTAGTTCAAATTTGAACTAAAACCACGACGAGTAAATCGGAACGGAGGGAGTATATAATAGCTCATAGAACAACTTAGCATCATGCATCATCGATCATAATAATAATAAAAACTCAACAATGGTATTAAATAATAAGTCTTACACATCATTATCGACCATACAACTTCTACTACGTAGCAATTTTCTAAGGTAAAATGGCATAAAACAAGATGGCGTTTGGCTCTAAATCAATTAGATTTAAAGGGCCATTATGGAGAACGCAGATTATCTTGTCTCCATTTCTTGCCCTTCTCACTCTATTGCTTCCAAGTACCTCCTTACGAGTTTTCGTTATTTTTCGCCATTCTTTGATTCTCATTCCTTCATTTGTAGAAGAAATCCGATATGGACACGTGTGATTTGTAGGTTCACATGGCAGAATGTTTAAAACTTGTAGTGTACCAGATTGAAACATGACAGGAGGCACACAGTCACTAGGGAGAATCTGTTGCAAAACATAGTAAGACTTCGTAGTTAGCATTGTAGTTCAGTTCGAGAAGAACTAATGCAAAACATTGTAATGCCCATGATGGAACTATACCTCCTACGTGTCGAGGCACGACTTAAAGGCATAAGTCC
This sequence comes from Secale cereale, assembly GCA_902687465.1. Classification (NCBI taxonomy): domain Eukaryota; kingdom Viridiplantae; phylum Streptophyta; class Magnoliopsida; order Poales; family Poaceae; genus Secale; species Secale cereale. The sequence goes on from LR738714.1 coordinate 394,129,061, forward strand.
ATCCTAGAATGATCTCAAGTTTGGTAATCTTTGCACATCTCATGTAAAAGAGGGGAATTGTAAACATAAAAATAGTTGGCTTACACTCGCCACGTCACACAAATACAATACATGTCTCAAACATCATACATTAAGAATATCACAACCCTCTAAGGGCAAAATCCAAATGTCAAGATACCAAACTTAAATAAAACCACAGGTCGGATCGAATCCTAGTAGAAGTCTCCACTACTGATCATCCGGATAACGAACATAGTATCGACTACGCTCCTCATCGTACTCCCAGTCTAGCTCAGTGCCATCACCTGGATAGCTCACAGCTGGACCTGTATCTGGTGTGGTGAAGTAACTGTGAGCCACAGAGGACTCAGCAATCCCGTTCCCGAGTAACAAGACTATTTAAGCCTTGGGAGAGGATAAGGCTGAAGAAAAGAATAAGTGTCTGCAGCAGCAACTAGCAACTAGCTTATGTGAGAGAGAGCGAGAAGAGAAGCCTCGGCCGAGAAGTGATCACGAAGTGATCCTAGCTACAAGCTCAACAAACATAACCCCTCCGTGTTCAACTCCCGAATCCCTATTCGGAAATTGACAGTCACGGAACACACGCTGGTAGTGTATTGAAACATTGTGTCAAGTTATCTACAACCGGATATTAACAAGCTCCCATCTGCCACATAACCGCGGGCACGGCTTTCGAAAGTTCATAACCCTGCAGGGGTGTTCCAACTTGACCCATGACAAGCCCACGATCCGCGGAGTCGCAACTCCAAAGTGGGAAGACCCGAGTATTCTCGGAATCCCGTGCACAAGATACTCCGAACTAAGGTAAGGCTAATACAGCAAATCCTCCCGGCGTGCCGACACCCTGATAGTAGCCGCGCGTATCTCGTCTCAGGCCACGACCGGATGAGACGTCCTACAGGTGTATGCCAAATACCTCAGGTTGCCCCAAGGCGGCCCCGCAGTCCGCTCGTTTCGGACCAACACTCATGTGGAGCACTGGCCCGGGGTTGTTGATTAAGAAAGAGGGTTAATTACTCCCTATGCAAGTTTAGTTTGTTATTAGGCGAATAGTACCAATGTTGGGACTTGCTGGAAAAGACTTAGCACTTAGCGGTTTATCGAGGGGGTCCCATACACCCCAACCGTGTTAGGAACGCAATATCAAGGAACATAACACCGGTTTATACGGTTCCTAACGGCATGAGTCGAACAAAACACCAAGCAAAAGGCTTAGCCTTCCACCCTTTCCAATATATAGATGATTTCATTTAGTAATTATATAGTGTGATATAACCCAACAAAACTTCAACATGAAGCAAGCATCTTCGATCTTCACCTGCAACTAGCAACGCTATAAGAAGGGTTGAGCGAAGCGTACTTAGCCAAGCAACGGTTTGCATAGGTAGGGTGGTTAAACATGGCAATGGTTACCAGTAGGAGGCTGACAGGAAGAACATGGGCATCGAGGCAAAACTATAGAGCGGAACTACTAGCAATAGGCAAAGATAGTAATGTTATCGAGGTTCGGTCATCTTGCCTGAAGAGAAGTCGTTCGGATCGTAAGAAGGGTCCTCGTGCTCAACCTCGTTGGTAACCTCGTGCTCGTACTCGTACTCGGTCTCAGCTTCCGGCTCTAAACAATAAAATCACACAAGGCACGAATCAACAAGATGCAATGCGCACTCAAAATGATGGATGCATGATGGATGCAATAAGAGAGCACACGGAGCACGGAAAATAGCACTCAAGCAAATCACCCCGAAACATTATAACAATGTGATATTATGAATCTACATAGAAAATCAATCAAGTTTCATATAAGACTCGCTGAAATCGGAGCTACGGGCTAAAAGTTATGTCCGAAACAAGAAACGAGCGAAAGCTGAAAGTTACAGCAACATAGCAACTTCGGAGCACTAGAAAAATAAGCTACAGCACTCAAACAACATGGCAAAGAGCATGAAAATAAACTAGACATATCCTACAGCAAATAAGTCCAAAGGTGCACCCCCAAAGGAGTCACGGATCAATAGCAACAAGCTTGGACATATTGAACTTGACAATAAAATTCTGACAGCAGAATTTTATTGAAACTTTGGAGCAAAAGTTAAACATGCTACAGCCACTTAAATAAACATGTGAGAACATGAATGGAAATCCAACAATATATACTACAAGGAACAATCAAGATCCACTCCAAAACTATCATGGTTTGTCCTAGAGCAGCAAGCAAACATGGCATCGGAACGTTACAGATTTCAGACTTAGTGAAAAACCACTAAGTCCTAAAACAGCAGTTTCATCATGGCATCTAAACGAGCAAGTTTAAGTCACCTCGAAACTAAACATGGCAAGTGGTAAGCACCACATCAAAGTCCACATGATGGTGATCCCGAAACATACAAGCAAACATCATGGAGATAAACACAACGATAGCAACGAGCTCAACAAGATGGCATTTCATAACAAGTGAAACAACATCACAGCCACATGGCACTTTGCAACGATGATAAACATGGCAAGAATAAATCTATCATGCAACCTAACACAAGCAACATGTAGAGCATGGCAAGACGAACACGTGGACATGTCATTTGCATCATTCAGACAAACGAGCTAAAAGTTATCACATGGCAAAGATGGCATAAAAACATCACATAGCAGCAATTATACCGGGATGCACTCTTTCAACGGGAACACAAGCATCTAGATGATTTCTAACATGCATGACACAAAAAGATAAAACGTAGTGCTATTCACCACGAACGTCTGGACATGCTATTTGGGCAAAACGGACATCCACACAAAAAGTTAGAGCAGTTTGAAATAAGCATCAGACAGGTAAAACTGGGATTAGGAGGGAAAAGGTCAACCTCTCAGATTTACTAAAAAAAAAGGCCCGGGGTGGATCCGAGGAAGTGGGCCGGCCCGGGCGCGGCCGCGGCTGGCGCGGCCCAGCTGGAGTCGGGCAGGCGGTGCGGGATGGAGGCGCGGGGCGGCCCGCGCGGCTGGTGGGTGGCGGTCCTGCGGCTCGGTGGCGGAGTGGGCCAGCCCGCGAAGAGGCGAGGTGGCCGGTGGGGTCTGGGCCTTGGCCGGCCTGGAGGCGCGCGGAAGGCGAGCGGCCCGCTCGGTGCGGCCTGGCTGGGCGAGCTACGGGAGGAGGCGGCGATCTCGGCGGCTAGGGCGAAGTGGAACTCGGGGCTCCAGACATGAGGGCCCGCGGACTGGAGGCGATGCGGGGTGGACCCGGCGAGTGGCGCGGCGATGCGGTCCCCGGCGGCTGGGCCGCGGGGTGAGGGACGGGCCGCGGTGGCCTTGGACGCCTGGCTCGAAGGAGGCGATGCTCGGGTGAAGTGGTCCAGGCCTCCGAGCCTGGCGATGCGGATGGGGCTCGAGGCGATCGGTCGAGGGAGCGAAGCGGCCGAGGCCTCGAGGCCGTCGACCTCGGCCGATCGATCGACAGATCGATGATCTGCAGCGGCGGCTGGGTTGACGATCGAGGGATCTGGCTGGATCGGCTGGGAACTGCCAAGTGGCTGTGAGGGGGAGGCCAGATCCAGAATTTTAGGGGGGAAGGAGGAGGAAGAAGCTAGAGATGCCTAAAAATAGACCTAGGGGTCTATAAATAGCAGATTTTTAGGGTTAGGGGGGAATGGGTGTTTAGGAGCCCTCCGATCGCGATCCGATGGATCCAATCGCGGGGGAAGTTTAGATGGGCCTAGGAGAGGGTAGTGACTGCTGTGGGGGTGTTTTAGGGCCACAAAGTGGAGGCACTTTGGACCCACACGAATAACTGTTGGGATAGCAAACGGAGTCCAAACGCGACGAGATTTAACAGGCGGGTTGCACTCAACAAAACAACAACACACGACAAGTCTCGCGCCACACCGGTAACGTTACACGGCCAAACACCAAAGTAGGCCTACGGGACGTCACGGACACGTGAGGGAGCTCCGGAACGCAAAATGGACAACGGGAAGGAACGCGTGGAACCGGATGCAACCGTCAACACAAATGAAATGCAATGCACATGTCTACATGATATGAATGAATGCCACACGCGCACACAACAAAACGACCAAAACCCGAAAGACAAAGAACCCGGAAAGGAAATAGATGAAGCCGGAGATATATTATATACCCAAAAGGGAAAGTATTACATCCGGGGCATTACAAACTCTCCTCTACTACAAAAAGATCTCGTCCCGAGATCTAGGACTGGAAAAAGGAAGGGTACTCGGAACGAAGATGATCTTCTCGTTCCCACGTAGCTTCTCGGTCGGTGTGATGTGACCACTTGACTTTCAAGAATTTGATGGACTTGTTGCGGGTCTTGCGTTCGGTTTCTTCGAGAATAGCAACAGGATGCTCTCGGTAAGACAGGTCTTGTTGAAGATCAATCTCTTCAAACGGAATCATGCGCTCAGGTGCCTTGATGCATTTGCGGAGTTGAGACACATGGAAGACATCATGAACATTGGCGAAGTTGGAAGGGAGCTCAAGTTGATAGGCTAGATCGCCTCTCTTGCCAAGAATCTTGAAAGGCCCGACGTATCTAGGAGCAAGCTTTCCTTTGATACCGAATCTTTGGGTGCCTTTCATCGGATACACACGGAGATAGACATGATCACCAATGTTGAAAGCCAAATCACGATGCTTGCCGTCATAGTAGCTCTTCTGACGCGACTGAGCGGCCTTGAGATTCTCACGTATGATTTTGCACATCTCTTCGGCTTCTGAGATCAAGTCATTGCCAAGAAGTTGACGTTCGCCTGTTTCAGACCAGTTGAGAGGGGTACGGCACTTTCTGCCATAGAGTATTTCAAACGGAGCTTTGCCTGCACTTGCTTGATAGCTGTTGTTGTAAGAGAACTCGGCAAATGGAAGGCAGTCTTCCCATTTCCCGCCGAAAGATATGACACAGGCTCTGAGCATGTCTTCTAGAATCTGATTCACACGCTCGACTTGACCACTAGTCCGAGGGTGAAAAGCAGTGCTGAACCTGATCTTAGTGCCCATGGCGGACTGAAAGGAGTCCCAGAACTTGGATGTGAACAAACTTCCACGGTCTGAGGATATAACTTGAGGAATGCCATGTAAGGACACAATTCTGGAAGTGTACAACTCTGCCAATTGAGCTGCATTGATTGATTCTTTGACTGGCAGGAAGTGAGCGACTTTGGTAAGCTTGTCAATCACCACGAAGATAGAATCATTTCCTCGCTTGGATTTAGGAAAGCCAGTGACGAAGTCCATTTCAATGTGGTCGAACTTCCACTCGGGGATAGGAAGAGGTTGGAGAAGACCGGCTGGACGTTGATGTTCTGCTTTCACTCTTCTGCAAACATCACATTCATTCACGAATTGGGCAATCTCCCTTTTCATGCGTGTCCACCAGTAAGATTGCTTGAGATCTTGATACATCTTGGAACTGCCAGGATGAATGGAAAGGAGAGAATCATGAGCTTCTTCCATTATGAGCTTCCTGAAATCACCTTTGGGAACAACGAGTCTTTCCTCGAAGAACAAGGTATCTCTCTCATCAACACAGAAGCACTTATATTTCAGAATGCCCTTAGCAATAGCATGTTTCAACTTCTTCACCATGGTATCACTGAGTTGGGCCTCACGGACTTGATCTTCCAAGGTAGGAGCAATTTGAAGATTTGCAAGAAAACCCTGCGGAACAACTTGAAGGTTGAGCTTCCTGAAAGCTTCACAAAGCTCAGGCTGGTACGGCTTGATAAGAAGGTTGTTGCAATATGCCTTTCTGCTCAAAGCATCTGCAATCACATTCGCCTTGCCAGGAGTGTATTCAATGCTGGGATCATACTCTTGGATCATTTCAACCCAACGAGTCTGGCGGAGGTTCAGATGCGGCTGTGTGAATATGTACCTCAAGCTCTTGTGATCAGTGAAGATGTCGACTTTTCTGCCCAACAACAGATGTCTCCACGTAATCAAAGCATGTACCACAGCTGCTAGCTCAAGATCATGTGTGGGATAGTTCTTCTCACTTGGCTTGAGCTGACGAGAAGTGTATGCCACAATTCTCTTATCTTGCATAAGCACACCACCAAGTCCTTTAAGAGAAGCATCACAGAATACTTCATAGGGCTTGGACTCATCTGGAGGAGTCAGAACTGGAGCAGAGACGAGCTTTTCTTTGAGGGTTTTGAATGCCACTTCACACTCTGGAGACCAAAAGTATTTGACATTCTTCTGAAGCAAGTTGGAAAGAGGCTTGGCAATCTTGGAGAAGTTCTCAACAAACCTTCTGCAATAGCTGGCAAGACCCAGAAAACTGCGGAGTTGCTTGACGTTCTGAGGAGCTTCCCAGTTGACAATTGCTTCAACTTTCTCGGGATTTACCGCAATACCGTCAGCTGAGATGATATGGCCCAGATACAAAACTTTATCGAGCCAAAACTCGCACTTGGAGAACTTGGGATAGAACTTATGCTCTCGGAGTCGATCAAGAACCAGACGTAAGTGCTTTTCGTGATCTTCTTCATTCTTAGAAAACACCAGAATATCATCCAGATACACAAGCACAAACTCGCCAGTATAGGGGTTGAAGATGTAGTGCATCATCCTCGAAAAGGTAGGAGGAGCATTAGCGAGACCAAAAGACATGACGGTATACTCGTATGAACCGTAGCTCGTTCTGAAGGCCGTCTTGGGAATGTCTTCCTCGCGAATGCGAATTTGATGATAGCCCATTCGGAGGTCAAGCTTAGAGAACACTTTAGCTCCTTTGAGCTGCTCAAAGAGTTCATTGATGTTGGGGAGCGGATATTTGTTCTTTATTGTCTTCTTGTTCAATGGCCGGTAATCAACGCAGAGGCGCTCCGTGCCATCTTTCTTCTTGACAAATAAGACACCACAGCCCCAAGGAGACATACTAGGCCTGATGAGACCCATACTCTCCTGTTTATCAAGCTGCTTCTTCAATTCCTTCAATTCGTCCGGAGAGAGCTTGTACGAACGCCGGCATGCTGGCTCAGTACCCGGCCGATCGATCGACAGATCGATGATCTGTGGCGGCGGCTGGGTTGACGATCGAGAGATCTGGCTGGATCGGCTGGGAACTGCCAAGTGGCTGTGAGGGGGAGGCCATATCCAGAATTTTAGGGGGGGAAGGAGGAGGAAGAAGCTAGAGATGCCCAAAAATAGACCTAGGGGTCTATAAATAGCAGATTTTTAGGGTTAGGGGGGAATGGGTGTTTAGGAGCCCTCCGATCGCGATCCGACGGATCCGATCGCAGGGGAAGTTTAGATGGGCCTAGGAGAGGGTAGTGACTGCTGTGGGGGTGTTTTAGGGCCACAAAGTGGAGGCACTTTGGACCCACACGAATAACTGTTGGGATAGCAAACGGAGTCCAAACGCGACGAGATTTGACAGGCGGGTTGCAGGCAACAAAACAACAACACACGACAAGTCTCGCGCCAGACCGGTAACGTTACACGCCCAAACACCAAAGTAGGCCTACGGGACGTCACGGACACGTGAGGGAGCTCCGAAACGCGAAACGGGCAACGAGAAGGAACACGTGGAACCGGATGCAACCGTCAACACAAATGAAATGCAATGCACATGTCTACATGATATGAATGAATGCCACACACGCACACAACAAAACAGCGAAAACCCGAAAGACAAAGAACCCGGAAAGGAAATAGATGAAGCCGGAGATATATTATATACCCAAAAGGGAAAGTATTACATTCAGGGCATTACAAACATGCACGAATGTCGTAATAGTAAAAAAATCTTACCATGGTATCTCCATTGATATTAACGTAGTTCAAGACGTGCACTAGTGGGACGTATTGACCATACTGTGGATCAATATTACGATATTGAATGTAATCCACAAGAAAGGAATAAAAGAAGATGATCTGCTCTTTGTCCTTATAAGTACATTCTGAGCCAGGGGTGTAGTAGGTTCTGTCTAGCATCATCCTCACATTATTTGAATAATCAAAATAACCTATCAATGGAAATAAGTTATCAACTATTTTGAAATAAACAATATAAATTACTAAATAACTATGTTTGATAAACTCACTTCTCGGTAGAATTGGAATCATATCGTCAACAAGGACCCAAATGTCCAAATCGTCTTCGGCGATGGAATCCGGATTACCAAGATCCATGGTGAGAAGCATACCCTCATAAAAACCATATATCTTGCAAAATGATTCCCAATTCTTGCAACCAAAAGTGGTTACGTTATCTGAATTGTACAAATCCACTTCTAAATCAACATTATGCATGGTCCTTAGTTGAATTTGCTTTATCTCCGTAGCTTCATGATCTTCAAATCCCATCCTCTCCAAGACATAGCGTCTTGCATGACACGGGATAAACTAGTTGCATGTAAAAGAAGAAAATTAATTACTTACACGTTGAAGTAGCTAGAAATCGTGCTTAATTAATTACGAAACAAGACTTGTCGTTGCGTACCGTTTCGACATCGAAGGTCTCGTCGAGCTTAATACTGAAGTAACGTCCGTCTACCAGGTGAGGCCTGTCGCATAGACCCTGGTCGTCACCGCACCAGGAGCACTCCGGGATCCTATCGTCGTCGGAAGACGACATTTCCTATGTTTCAAAGAGATTAAACTTTATAAATTAAAAATATGTACTACAATATCTAAAATAGATAATTATTATTCATCACGGCCGGTTAACTATATATCGGTCTGACATGTCTTTTCTTGAAAACTCTCTGCTCGGGATTATTCTTCTCTCATATATGGTGGATACACTCCCTCACTGATTAGCGCCTTTCAGTTACAAAATAACGGGATTTCCTGAACCCTAGAACTAGCAGTGAAAAATCATGTGCTGTACAACTTAAAGAGCAATTCCCCATGGTTCATACAAGCAAGTTGAAATTTTATTCATATTTGTGAGGTGTTTCACATTTCCTTTTCACAGAGAAACTAAGGCCTTTTTTTCCAAAGCTATGGCCTAAATCAGAAACATGGAGGTAGGGGAAGGAGGGAGGGAGGGAGGGGGAGGAAGGAAGGGGGGAGGAGGC
>LR738714.1:394138811-394290731 GCA_902687465.1 Secale cereale
GCGGCGGCGGCCGGTGGACCGGGGGGTGCTCGGCGGCGAGGGGGACCGGAATCTGGCGAGGTGGGATAACGATCGAGATGGAGGGGGGGTCGAGATCGAGTGTCCATGAAATTTAAAAATAACATACTAATGGCGCACTGACGCACAGTGCGCCATTACTAGTTTAAACTAGTAATGGCGCACTCTGGGACAGTGCGCCATTAGTAGTTTTGTAAAAAAAAGAATAAAAAATATCATTAAAAAAGAGCATTAATGGCGCACTTTACTGCTGGTGCGCCATTACTAGTTACAACTAGTAATGACGCACTTTGTCTGGATGCGCCATTAGTATGTTTGGACAGGCGCGCTAGTTCAAAAAAAAAACTTCTTGATACTAATGGCGCACTTTGGACCTCGTGCGCCATTAGTAGTTCGAACTCTAATGGCGTATCTGTTGCTGGTGCGCCATTACTATATACTAATGGCGCACTGCTTGTCCGGTGCGCCATTAGTATCAATTCCATCTATAGCCCTTTTCCTAGTAGTGCATGTGGGACCACAATTGAGAACCGACCATAGGCACACTCCCCGGCCCCGCAAGTCGGGTTAGTTAATAGAATTACATACGTTGGTAACTGGACGATCCTGGGGTCACCAAACTATGTTAATTAGGACATCTATCGATGGACCCCTTTTCTACGAGTTTATCTTTAATTTGAGCTTTGATCATCATCTAGTTTGTCTGTCGGGATCCATCTTTTCTACGAGGTTATGATTTCTTGTCATGTGGCATTTTTTCGTGTTATATGTTATAATTCAGTGCTTCGGATTAAAATGACGACAACTGCGCCTCCGGGGCACGTGCATGAAGACTTCTCGACAGTCATTGCCGAGGTCAAGCCGGCTCCGGCCAGTAGACAAAAGAAAACTAGTACTACACTATATAGGCAGGAGCCTCCGCGCTTGCTTGCTAGTGTTGCTCTCTTCACACTGTCTCGTCCTCTCCAGATATAACCACGACAGCAGTGGCCACACTCTCTCTCTCTACTCACCGATGGTCACAGATCCAGCCGGATCCTCTCCGCCGGGGAAGGTGAGAAGGTGCAACGTTCACGCAGTCGTCCTCGGCGATGGCTCTTACCCACTACCGACGCGTCCCGATAAGCTTGCCTTGCCATTCTCTCCCAAGCATCGCTGGCGAGGGAGGGCCTCCCACCCCTTCTTCCTCGCTGCTGTAGTGTGGGCAGATGCGGCCTCCCGCCGCCCACCTAGTGACATCCCGGCCACCCTCAGGTATAACTTCCTTCGACATCGGCCTTGCTCTACTTCCTAAGCTCCTGACGTCGCTGCATTTGTATCTTTTACTATTTCTCAGGCCCCCTCGTGTAGATAGGATCGATCGGCTGTTTGAAAACCACCTATTTTTTTACTGCTAAGAGGTAAAACTAGTTCATGCACTCGAATCTAGTAGTACTTGCTTCAAACAAGGAAGAAAGGTGGTGGGGGTGGGGTAAGATTTGTTACCTAAACCTAGGATTGGTCGAAAGAGGAAATAATGGGGGCAAAAAGTAGCAGAGACTGGCTATCCAACTGGTCTCTAGGTCTAATAGGGAAATAAAGGGAACGCGGTACAAACTTAATATAAACCCGTTCTATTGGTTGAAAAGGGAAAGAAAGTGGGGACTGCGGGACAAGTCAACAGAGTAAGTCCAGCACTAGATTTGCTAGCCTCACACAATATAAGGTGGCTATATACCGAAAAAAATGGGACCAACTCAGATATCCTCTTCTGATGTTTTTTGCCCCGAGCCGCTCTTATGTAATGCCACTAGTAAAATGTAGCAGACGCACTATTAAAACTGAGGACACGTTAAACCAATGTTGTTTACAATGTAATGCCTGTAGTAATTTGAATCAATGGCACCTTTTTTCATGTCCTGCTAAATTTCCCATTAAGATAAGTTGCTTCTTTTCGTTAGAGATGCAACTGTCCTGGTCCGCCTACTCTCCAGGAGCTTCACGACCAACCTTGATGTTGCTCAATTTTATTGCAACTAATGAAGAAGAAGCTCTGTGGGTTTCGTTTTCTGATGGAAATGGAACTGGGGCTGGAGCCCTTTTCTTAAAAGAAGAAGAAGAAGAAGAAGCTGCTAGCTCATGGGACATTGCTTAATTTTAGGTGAACTGCACCAAAAGGTCCCATCAATTGAATCATGCATGTTGGTAACTTGTGTCATCCCTTCTACGATGGCGTTGACTGCATATATGGTTCCCATCATGAGGTATGTTCCTTTTTGGTCCGACCATTTGCCAAAGATCCTACATGTTGATCCTGCTCTTGTGCTACTATTTTGGCACTGCCATGATAAAGAAGTAGTATTAATATTTTGCACCTTAAAATCTAGTGGCACTATTAATTTGAGGCAATGTTTTGGCACCACTAGTGCCACTGTTTTTTCATATATATCGAAAGAGGGGGTTCCCTCCGATTTCATTAAAGAAACCAAATCATAGAGAACCATTATCCGACAAGATCTCAGTGTAAATGGGCAGTTATGCAACTACTACTAGAACAGACTGAGTACTAGCAGGAGACAAGTTCGCCACATAAGCTAGGTAGGTAGGGGGACGGAGCACCAGCTCGACCAAGTTTGGATTACAACCCAAATGCTACCACAGAAACATCAGGGGGAGGATAGGGACTCAAAGAGCTAGCTTCAGCATCCCAGTCTAAGCACCCTCGGCCTTCATCCTTGCGACGCACGGTACACCTCGTTTGCAACCTGCTCGACCCTAGTGTCACTGATAAAATGACGTAATAATACAGTTAAAATAGAGTGAGTGTCCTCTCTATCATTTCATTTCCAATGTAGATAAAGAAAGTGCTTCTCTTTGTTAATGTATGTTTCATCAACTAGTCCCATTGTTAATGTTTAAACCTTTATGTAAGTTGGGGTGCTTAATTTTAGTTGATCTGCAAAAAAATAGAGATTTGAATGTCTCGAGGCCCCTCCTTGTACTACCGCTGTACACTGATGTTCATCACTAGCAGAAGGTGTATCGGGGAGACTTGGGTCGATTTCCAGGATGATGTAATATTTTCTTCTGTTTATTAGTGTATGTTTCATCAACTAGTGCCACTATAATCTAACCACACCTTTTCATTATGTGTGCAAACAGGGTTATTCAGCTGCATTTTGGTGGAACTGCACAAATGTACGGATGGAACCGGCATATATGCAGAGTGCGAGGTGCCAAGTAAAAATTACCTACACCAACCCTGCTCCATCTAAGCATTGGCATCCACCACCATCAGTGGGTTGTGTGGCGCTCACTGTGGAGTATCGATCCCAGATGGAGCATCCACTAGAGATTGAAGGATCGAGCATCTACAGGGTGTCGTTTGTGAGGGTGTCGTGCCAGAGCGAGCCGGTCGAGTCTTCGTCGACCAAACTCAACTTCAAGAGGAGAAAAATTGTTGGCCCGACGACGCGTCCCCGCCATCCTCTCCCTCGCCGTTCACATCGTCTCATGGGGTGGCTGCCTGCCGCCGAGGAATAGGAGGGATCGCCCCCGCACCCCCGGACCAATAGTCCGGCAGGAGGAGCTTAGGGTTGTTCGTATTTGCATGTTGTCAATTGTGTTTTGTGTTGTGTATTTTGAGAGTACTTTCCGATATGAATGTCTTTTGAATTTCAGATTTGCAGTATTGAGCATATGAAGTATTTTATGAATTCTAGAGATCTATTTTTAGCACTTAAAAACATGTAGTTTCATAGGAGTATAAAAGTGCAGACAATGTGATTCTTAGCGAAGAAACTGCAAGTTTCAGTTTCAGATAAGAAACTCCAAGTTCAGTTTCAGATAAGAAACTGCAACTTTCAGAGGCAGCGCATTTATATTAACAAGGCCTTTTCAAATAGTGCTAACATCATGCTGGAAGTTTTATTCATGGTCGAAACTGGAATTACCAGCCAGTTCAAATCATGCAGATCAACATTCATGCATAGAACATCTTCATATGATGCATAGTAAAAAAGATATGCTATTTTCAAAATGCCCACACAATGCCGAGTGTGCAAAAAACAGAGAAAACAAGGGACGAAGTTTTTGCAAGTGTAGGACGTGGTGTGCGTAGATGACAATTGGGACCCATATGTCAATAAAGGCAGAGGCAAGTTTTTTGGAGATATTTTCCCTGCACTTCAAAAAATGTAGTTTCATAGGAGTATAAAAGTGCAGACAATGTGATTCTCAGAGAAGTAACTACAAGTTTTAGTTTCAGATAAAAAACTCCAAGTTCAGTTTCAGATAAGAAACTGCAACTTTGAGAGGCAGAGCATTTATATTAGCACGACCTTTTCAAACAGTTTTAACATCATGCTGGAAGTTTTATTCATGGTCGAAATTGGAACTACCAGCCAGTTAACAGCCTGCTGATCAACATTCATGCATAGCACATCTTCATATGATGCACAGTCAAAAAGATATGCTATTTTGAAAATGCCGACACAATGTCAAGTGTGTGAAAAACAGAGAAAACGAGGGACGAAGTTTTGGCAAGTGTAGGACATGGTGTGCGTAGTTGACAATTGGGACCCACATATCAATAAAGGCAGAGGCAAAAAAAATTGGAGATATTTTATATGCACAGGTGGAATCAAACCTGGGCGGAACAGCTATCGGGTAGTGTCACTCGGCCACTGGGCTAGTTCAGTTGTTTCGTTACTAATAAGGCAATTACTCATGTGGTCGGGTCTCCTCCTGCGCCTTTGTGCGCTCGCCGCGACGCCGCTGTCTGCCATTGTGAACATGCTAAACAAACAAGAGGAATTTGGAGAGGACTGTACATGGAGAGGAAGATAGTTAGGACCCACCAGGTCTATGGCCGTACCCAAGCAAGTGCTTCATCGAAAAAATACTTCCTCCTAATGCTATACTGACGTTGGGGCCCACGGGTTTGTCAACATAGTTACATTTTTTTATGTGCTTCAACGTAGTTACTATAGGAGATAAATTCACAACGAAGCCCGGGAGCTGGCAGGTATCATTTATTATCACTAGGGAAGGAAGTATCAGCTGGGTTTTGGGCTGCCCCATCTAGGCTTTCTTTTTTAACATGCGCAGCCCACGACCTCGGATGGGAGGTCCATAGACCTGTTTTATTTTCTTGAGGGCCGTCATGTATCGACCGGCCTATGGACCTCCCATCCGAGGTTTTATTTTTCCTGAAACATCGGCAGCCCAATTTATGTATTTGTTTTGAAGCAAACGCACAAGTCTGTTCTATTTTTCTAACTATATTATATATATTTAAATTATTTTATATGTTATTATGTATTATTGTTATTGTCATCATATATTTAACAGATACTTACATATGTAAGAAAACAATATCCCACATCTTGTTTACTTATAAAAATAATTCTTTAACAATAAAATCCTGGATTTTTTTTGGCAACGAAAATCATGGTGATTGTGTACAAAAGCTTGGTAAGATTTAAGGACCAATGTAATAATAAATCACTTATTATATATATATATATATAACAAAATGCTCAACCCCTGTTTATTTTTGGATAACATTGTTGCGCCCACCCCAGCATTATAATTAGAATCAGCCCAGCAAAATCGAGTATTTCGAGAAAGTGCAAATGGCCTGTAATTTTTTAGGAAAAACATAAATGGGCCGCATGGACGCTACATTATTTGTTCACCCAGCCCAGCTAATGGACTGTAATTAAAAAAATAGACCAAATGGACTGTAAATTCTACCCAACAAGAAAAAAGACTGTAAATTCTGAAAAAATGGGTTGAATACGTGCCACATTTTTGGAGGCTGAAATGTGGGGCAATAGGCCAAAGACAATGCAAGTCGTTGTCAACTTAGTCAACAAATGATTCAATCTCTCGTCTTCTTCCTCCAGCGCCGCCGGGACCACCTATTCCTATCTCCTGCTGCTAGCAGCTCTGCTTAGCACGCTTCGTTGTGAAACGCTACTCCACCGTTGGCCAGGCCATCCCTCCACCCCTCCATAGCTCATGTTCTTCTCCACGGACTGCCGAACCACTCCGCACCAGAACTAGTTGATGACCCACAAGTATAGGGGATCTATCGTAGCACTTTGGATCAGTAAGAGTGTCGAACCCAACGAGGAGCAGAAGGAAATGATAGGCAGTTTTCAGTAAGGTACTTTCTACAAGCGCTGAAATTATAGGTAACATATAGTTTTATGATAAGATAATTGGTAGCAAGTGACAAAAGGTAAAAGTAAATAAGGTGAAGCAAGGTGGCCCAATCCTTCTGGTAGCAAAGGACAAGCCTGGACAAACTCTTATGCGAGGTAAAGTGCTCCCGAGGACATATGGGAATTATCGTCGACCTAGTTTTCATCACGATCATCTGATTCGCGTTCGGTACTTTGATAATTTGGTATGTGGGTGGACCGGTGCTTGGGTGCTTCCCTTACTTGGAAAAGCCTCCCACTTATGATTAACCTCTAATGCAAGCATCCACAACTACAAAAGAAGTATTAAGGTAAACCTAACCATAGCCTGAAAGATATCGATCCAAATCAGCCCCTTACGTAGCAACGCATAAACTAGGGTTTAAGCTTCTGTCACTCTAGCAACCCATCATCTACTTATTACTTCCCAATGCCTTCCTCTAGGCCCAAATAATGGTGAAGTGTCATGTAGTCGACGTTCACATGACACCACTATAGGAAAGAAAACATACATCTCATCAAAATATCGAACGAAGACCAAACTCACATGACTACTGATAGCAAGACTTCTCCCATGTCCTCAGGAACAAAAGTAACTACTCACAAGACATAATATTGTTCAGATCATAGGGGTATTAATATGCACAATGGATCTGAACATATGATCCTCCACCAAATAAACCAACTAGCATCAACTACAAGGAGTAATCAACACTACTAGCAACCCACAAGTACCAATATGAGGTTTGGGTACAAAGATTGTATACTAGAGATGAACTAGGGTTTGAGACGAGATGGTGCTGGTGAAGATGTTGATGAAGATAGCCCTCACCAAGATAGGAAAGTTGTTGTGATGACGGCGGTGACGATTTCCCCCTCCCGGAGGGAAGTATCCCCGGTAGAACAGCTCTGTCGGAGCCCTAGATTGGTTTCCGCCTCGACACGGCGGCGGCTGGTCCCGAAAGACTCTTTTTGATTTTTTCCAGGTCAAAATGCTTCATATAGGAGAAGATGGGCACCTGGGGCCCACCGGCTGGCCCTCGAGGCAGGGGGCGCGCCCCCACCCTCGAGGCCAGCAAGTGGCCCCTCTCATGGATTTCGTCCGCCAGATATGTTTTATATTTTCCAAAAAAAATGTTCTGGGGAGTTTCGGGGCTTTTGGAGTTGTGCAGAATAGGTTTCTAGTGTTTGCTCCTTTTCCAGCCCAGAATTCCAGCTCCCGGCATTCCCCCTTCTTCATGTAAACCTTGCAAAATAAGAGGGAAAAGGCATAAGTATTGTGACAAAACATGTATGAACAACCTGTAATGCAAAAAATATCAACTTATAAGCATGATGCAAAATGTACGTATCAACTCCCCCAAGCTTAGACCTCGCTTGTCCTCAAGCGAAAGCCGATATCGAAAAATATGTCCACATGTTTAGAGATAGAGGTGTCGATAAAAAAAAATACGGACATGAGGGCATCATGATCATTCTCATAACAGCAACTTATATAGATATAGTCATATGATCATTATGCTAAAGTAACAATTCATCCACAATATCAAGTATGCATCATAAACTTCATCAAAAACTAACAAACTTTGGTCTCGGTCATTGAAGCAATTGCAATTTATTGTAATATCAGAAACAATCAATATAAGAGCTTTTCAGCAAGCCTACATACTCAACTATCATATAGTCTTTCACAATTGGTCACACTCACGCAATACTTATGTTTATGGAGTTTTAATTGGACACAGAGAAAGATAGGGGCTTATGGTGTTACCTCCCAACCTTGTACCTCAAGGGTAATGTCAACAGTCATAGAACATGAAAACTTACATCCAAGTGGGTATATATGTCAGGATCTTCCCAACACAATGTGCTTGCCAAAGGATAAATTGAAAAAGGAAAGGTGGATTTCACCTTGACACTTATAACACAAGAATAAATGATATTCCCTTCGTAGAGGGAAGCAGAGGTTGTCATGTGTTTTTATGGTTGGATGCACAAAGTCTTAGCATAGAAGAACTTCGCTTTATATTGCCACTTGTGATAAGGACCTTCATTATGCAGTCCGTCGCTTTTATCACTTCCATATCACAAGCTCGTATAAAGCTAATTTCTCCCACACTAATAAATCATACATATTTTAGTGGGTTTGCAACATGACAACTTACTTGGAAGGATCTTTCTCAATCCATAGGTAGTTATGGAGGACTCTCATGGCAAAACTGGGTTTAAGGATATATGGAAACACAAGTAGTATCTCTACTTAGTGCGAGGAGTTTTGGCTAGCATGAGGGGGAAAGGCAAGCTCAACATGTTGGAATAACCATGACAATATACTTTATTTTGGATATAAGAAGACATAACCCATTAAGTTGTCTTCCTTGTCCAACATCAACTTTTTAGCATGTCATACTTTAATGAGTGCTCACAATCATAAAAGATGTCGAAGATAGTATTTGTATGTGAAACCTCTCTTCTTTTATTACTTCCTATTAATTGCCACGATGACCAAAACTATGTTTGTCACCTCCAAACAACTTTTATTTATCATACTCTTATATGTGAAGTCATTACTTCCCATAAGATTGATATGATCTCTTTGATACTCTTTTTGTTTTCTTTCTTTTTATCATGACCCAAGTGAGGAAATCAATCCCTTGACTCAACACTAATCTTTATTATATGGCTCGCGGACTCGATTACAAAGGATAATGCTCACAAAGCAAAAGCTCACAACTAGATCATGCTAACTTTATTCTAAAATATCAAGCTACTACCAAAAGGATCGAACTAAGTAAAACGATAAAGATAGGGGTGATGGTGATACGATACCGGGGTCACTCCCCCAAGCTTGGAAGTTGCCAAGGGGAGTGCCCATACCCATATGATTATGTCTCCTTCTTCGGGGTTGGTGATGATTGAGTTGCAAGTAGTGATGGGGGATCCTCAAAGATCGAGCGTAGGAGATCTTCCAGCTTGCGGATAATACCTATGAGAGCAGCTATGTAATCCTTCAACAAAAGATTTTCACTCGTGAGATGCTTGTTGCGAATCTGAGCTAACTCAATCATCCTGAAAGCTTCTAGCTCAGTTGAGGTAAAGAGATTAGGAAGGGATTTAGAGGTGTCTTCTTCTCCTGCTGCCGGAGCTGGATCATCCACCTCCATCTTATCTTCTTCTCCTTGTGGATCTCCTCGGGTCCTTCTCTCTTCAGATCTATCTTTCATCAGCCAAGCATCGTTGCCTTCGTTGTTGGAGGAGGGAGACGACATGATGCCTAGATTCTCAAACCCTAGCTCAAAAAAGCTCGAAACAAAAACAGAGGAATTCTGCGTGATATAGAGGTCAAAACCTTTGGGAGTATATATAATGATTTTTTCCCGAACAAAAGGAGTAACCCACAAGAAAACGGAGTCCAGGGGACACACGGGGTGCCCTCGAGGCAGGGGGTGCGCCGTGGGAAGGGGGGCGCGCCCCCTACCCTCGAGGCCACCTCGTGTCTCTTCCAGACTGCGGTTTATTTTTCTATTTTTCTAAATATTCCAAAACGGAGAAAAATTGCCTTTAGAACTGTTTTGGAGTCGGTTTACTTACCATATCACGTACCTCTTCCTTTTCGGAGGCTGAATAATTCTGGAAAGTGTCCCTTATATATTCCTCTGGGGTTATGGTTTCAATAATATTAGTTTCAACATTTATAGGATTACCTGAGATATATTGTTTGATCCTTTGAGCATTCACCACCTTCGGATTTGTGCCTTCGAAGTTGTTGATCTTTATGCCACCGGAACGGTAGACCTCCTTGATAACGTAAGGTCCTCCCACTTGGAGAGAAGTTTTCCTGCAAAAAATCTTAAACGAGAGTTGAATAGCAAAACATAATCACCTACGCTGAACTCACGCTTTTGTATCCTTTTGTCATGCCATCTTTTAACTTTTTCTTTAAATAAGTTGGCATTCTCGTAGGCCTGGGTTCTCCATTCATCGAAACAGCTAATATCAAATAGCCTCTTTTCACCGGCAAGTTTGAAATCATAATTGAGCTCTTTGATAGCCCAATATGCCTTATGTTCTAGCTCAAGAGGTAAGTGACAAGCTTTTCCATATACCATCTTATATGGAGACATACCCATAGGATTTTTGTATGCAGTTCTATAGGCCCATAATGCATCATCTAGTTTCTTGGACCAATTCTTCCTAGACCTATTAACTGTCTTTTCCAAGATTAATTTCAACTTCCTATTACTTAGTTCTACTTGACCACTAGTCTGTGGATGATAAGGTGATGCAATTCTATGGTTGACATCATACTTAGCAAGCATGTTACGGAAAGCACCATGAATAAAGTGTGAACCACCATCAGTCATTAGATATCTAGGGACTCCAAACCTCAGAAATATAACTTATTTAAGCATCTTAATAGACGTGTTATGATCAGCACTACTAGTTGGAATAGCTTCTACCAACTTAGTAACGTAATCAACAGCAACTAGGATATGTGTTGTCGGGGGAAACTGTCCGCCACGAACACCTATGGGACCGGAGCCCCTTGTCTGTGCGGTACGAGGGCGGAGGGAGCACAAAGAGCAGATCGTGGCGAGCACGCGGGCAGTTTTACCCAGGTTCGGGCCGCGGTAGACGCGTAAAACCCTACTCCTGCTTGGTTGTGTATTGAGTTTGAGCGCTCGGTAGCTTGAAGAAGCAGCTACACCCAGCGCGAGAGTGATCTAGGTTCCGAACCCCCTCCACGTTGTGCATGGGCCTCCTTTTATAGTGCAAGGGGTCACCGACAGGTGCCAACGTAGGAGAAAGGGGTAAAAATGTAAAAGAGGTGGTAGTTGTAACAGTGCGGGAACAGTGGAGCTACAGTACAGAACAGTGGTCTATACCTACTTTAACAGTGGGGGACAAGGGCATTTAATGCCCGTCGCCGTCGACCCCAAAAGCTCCCGCCTTAGCGTCTCCGTCCGCCACGGCGACGGATCCATCACCGTGGAGTGCCACCGTGTACCCCAGGCTGCACAGCCATCCGCCACGCGTCCCCGGATAAGCTCCAGGGCGACGCATGGGCCGATGAGCTGGAGCGCGGGCACACAGCGCAGTCTTCCCGGCAAGCACCTTACCGGGGTCTTGATCTTGCCGGGCCCGAGAGCTTGTCGCTCCCCGGGCCCCTTGCCGGGGCGCATATAGCGCCGAGGCGTTGTCTTCTAGTCTTCCTGGCAAGCTCCTCTTGCCAGGGTCTTGTGTTAGCGGGACAGTCTTGAGCCTGGTACGGCCTTCCCGGCAAGCTCCTCTTGCCGGGGTCTTGGTCTTCTTCCTTGTATACTTTGTTTTTGAATGGTTTAATAGGGAGCAGGAAAGGTCTCCGGCGAGCACGCGGTAAACCCCGCCGCGGGAAGCTGCAACTGCCCGTGCACAAGTTGGGGTACTGAGGTACCCCCTACCTTAGTACACCGACAGGAGCCCCCGGGCCTGGGCCACACACAGTGCCGAGCGCTGTTGGGCCAGGCCCAAAACAGTGCACGGGCACCCGCGGCCCGCGGCGCGCCGAATCCACTTCCATATCCGCCGCACCCCACGGTAACGGCACGCGTCGATTGCGGCGCCGTGGGATGGGACGTGCCCGCGATCTCTTAATGGAAAGGGCGAAACGCCCCCCACTCCCCCATAAAAGCAGAGGGAGCGGGCGCGGTTCCCCTCCTTGCGCTCTCATTACATCGTCTTCCTCCTCCAAAGATTCCCTCTTGCGCTCTGCCTCCACATCTCCGCCGCCGCCGAGCTCTTCGTCCCCCTCCTTCCACCGCGTCCGCCATGGCCCCAAAGACCGACAAGGCGAAGGCGGAGAAAGCCAAGCGGGAGAAATCGGAGCAAGCGGCCAAGCTCATCGCGTACCGGAAGCGGCATGTCGTCTTCCCGCCGAAGCTCGGCGTGCGGGAGCTCTGGAACAAGTATTACTTGTTCTGGTCCAAGGGAACCGACGCGCATCCCCGCACGCGAGCATACCCGGCCGCCGCCAAGGACAGCTATCCCGGCGGGTACTACTTCTTTGCTGCCTTTTTTCACTGTGGTCTCTGTCCTCCTTTCTCAAACTTCTTCTGCGACGTCATGAACACATACGGCCTTCATCTGCTTGACTTCACCCCCAACGCCATTCTCACCATGGCTGTTTTCGCACACATGTGCGAAAACTTCATAGGAGTCCACCCCAATGTAGCCCTCTTTAGACACTTCTTCACCCCTAGAGCCGAGGCCGATGCCCCCCTCACCGGAGGAATTTCTTGGGTCTTTCGTCTGAATAAGAAAGGGGCGTACTTGCCGGGGGAGCTCCGCGGCAAGTGGGAGGAATGGCGAGCGGAGTGGTGCTGGATCGTAGAAGACCAGCCGCAAGCCTTCACCGCGCTGCGCACAACGCCCATCGTGCGCGGCAGGGACTGGAGTGAGCTGGACTCGGACGACGTCAAGCTCAACATCGCCCTCGTCCGGATTCTTCGTCTTCGGTTGGCCAATCTGTCAGTTGCTGAGGTGGGCGCAGATTTCCTCCGCCGGCGCATCGCCCCTCTCCAAGACCGGAAGAGGCCGGCCTGGGAGTACGGCGGCCCGGCAGACATCATGAGGCTGCGCCCCGGGCTCAATTTCAACTTCACCACGCTGGAGCTGCGGGGAATGGTACGGGAACTCTTCAAGTACGACCCGACGCACCCCGAGTGGTTCAGGACTCCCCGGGAAGTGGTGCCGCTCTGCAACAACGCCGTCAGGGATCGGATCCTCGCCATGATGCCCATGTGCGACTCGCATGGCTTGGACCGCACGTGGATCGCCCCGAAGCCCATCGACGTCCTCAACTTCTACGACAACCTCGCCGAGGTGGCGAAGAACAAGGAGGACCTCAAGCTGCACACGCGGGACACCACCGACCAGGAGATCGCCTACATAGCTTCTCGGGCTGAGGAGGCCGCCGCAGCCGCGGCGGCAGGAGTTTTCGGATTCTCGCCGGAGGAGGCGGAGGCTGAGGACGCGTCCACCCAGGCGGAGGAGGCGGAGATCCGCAGGTTGCTGAATCTTCCACCCGACGCGCTCGCCGGGGTCCCCTCGCTGAGGCACACCGGGATCCACGGGATCGCGGCGGAGGCCGCGGCGATGGAGGGCACCACCGGAGGGAGCAGAGGCGCCGCGAGGGGTGGAGGCGCCAAGGGAAAGGGGGCCGCAGCGCAGGACGCTGGGCCCAGTGAGCTGGCCGGAGCAGAGGAGGAGGAGGAGGAGGCCGAGGACTCCGGCGGATCCACGGAGTTGTACGCCGACGACCTCTCCTCGTCGGAGAGCTCCCCGCCCCCGGCAAGCCCGAGGCAGTCCCCGGCGAAGCGCCTCCGCAAGGCGGCGACGGGGGAGAGGGCGCAGGCGCCCCGGCAACAGCCACCTCGCCGGGCGGCTCCCCGGGGGAGTCAAGCCGCGCCAAGGTCGTCCGGCGCACCAGCCGCAACGGAGGCGGCCCGTGCGCGGACCACGACGGAGGCGTCTCGCAGGCCGGCAGCGAGCCGGCAGGGGTCTTCTCGGAGCGGAGCAGCGGCTCCGCCCGCCCCTCGGGCGCCGGCCACCACAGGGGCTGGGTCTTCGCAGCCCCCAGCCCCGGTGAACACCAAGCGCGCGAGGGAGTCTTCGTCTTCCGCTCCTCGCGCCGACGCGCCCACGGTGGAGTACGATCTCTCCGCCCTGAGCGAGGACGACGAGGAGGACCAGGAGTAAGGATCCAGGGCCTTACACCTTCTCGATTTTCTGTCTTGATTTTTTGTTGATGTTGACTCTGTTCATTGCTCTAGTTTCAGGACCCTGGTCCATCGCGCGGCGAAGAAAGCCAAGGCGCCCGAGGTCGAGGTCGCGGAGGACTCGGCAGCTGCGGCAACAGAGGGCGTGCCGGAGCCGAGCCTGCCGGACCCGAGCGCTGCTCCGAGGGGCAGCCCCCAGCGTAGCCCGCAGTGCAGCCCCCAGCGTAAGTCTGGGGTTCTCTCTTCTCGCTTGTCGGGGTACGCCTGTGGATTTGGTTTTGTCTTCATGTCTTGACGTTTCTTGTCTTGTTCTGTGCAGAGGAGGAGCCACAGCGGGAAGAGCGCCCGGAGACCACCGTTGAGGAGCCGCAGGCCCCGCCGTCCCCGCCAAGGCAGGACTCTCCGGCAAGGGAGAGTGCTCCGCCAAGGGCGGGTACTCCGCCGAGGCAGAGTACCCCGCCAAGGGCGAGCAGCCCGGCAAAGGTGGCTACTCCGACAAGGCCGAGCTCCCCGGCGAGGGAGCCCGCCGCTGAGGACGTCCGCCAAGGTATATTTTGTGACTTGTCTTCTTGGCTTGCCTCTTTTTTGGATATTTGCTTGAGTCTTGAACTTCTTTTTCTTCTTCTTTTTAGATCTCCCTCCTCCTGCGCCCATGGAGACGGAGGTTATCGACCTTGAGGAGGAGGGCGCGCAGGGCGGCGGCGGCGACGCTCCTGTCGTCGAGGAGATGGCCGAGGCCGCCGAGCCGGCCGCGCAGGAGACTGCCCCAGCTGCGGACGCAGCGGCTGGGGAGGGGGACGGCGACCACACCGCCGGCCCGGAGGCGGCGGGAGCATCGGATGCTGCACCGGCCACCGGCCCCTCCGCCAGCAAGGAGCAGGGGTACTATCTCGAGGCCCCCAACGGCGTCTTCATCCAGATGCCTTGGGGGTCTTCATCGCGAGCTCCTGCGGAGGGCGAGGCGTTCGACGGAGAAGTCCTCGCCTCCGCAGGCCTGAAGATCGTCGAGGCGCCCGGCGGGAGTGAGGGGCCCGAGGAGGAGAGGTTACTCCACCAGCTCCTGGCCCTTTACCGGGCCAGGCAGGCGAAGCTGGCCTCCCGGGAGGCCCTTGCCGCCAAGGCCGCGGCGGAAATGGAGAAGCGTGCGGCGGAGCTCAGCGCCGCCAATCAGGCAGCCCTCCGCGAGGTGGCGGAGGAGCGGGAGCGTCTCGCCGGCGAGTACCAGGAATGGGTGCTCGAGAAAGCTGAAGCGGAAGAACAGCAGCGTCTCGCCGGGGTGGAGATGTCCCGGCGAGAAGGAGAGCTCGCGCAGCGGAAGGTCGAGCTGGACTCCCATGAGGAGGACCTTGCCGCCCGCGAGGCTGCCCTTGGCGGGGAGCTGAAGGAGGCGAAAGCCGCCGCGGTTGCCGCGGAAGACGCCAAGAAAGAGCTCGCCGCCAAGGTTGAACAGTTGGAGAAGGCGATGAAGGTGAGCGCCGAGAAGGTTGCCGCGCTCATCTTGGAGCGCGAGAAGGACACTCACACAAACTCCGAGCTTCAGGTGAGTCTCTCCAAGAGGGGCGACGAGTTGAAGGCCGCCAAGGACTCCATTGAGGACTTGGAACTGAAGGTCACCACTCTGAAGGAATCGCTCGAAGCTGCCCGGGCTCAGGAGAATAAGCTGAAGGAGGAGCTCCGCAAGGAGCGGACTTTGATGGACAGCGTCAACAAGGCGTCCGAGCTCTTCCGCCAGACCATCGAGGTATGGACCGAAGACTTGGTTTCTTCTGCGTCCAACATTGACCAGGAGCTGCTGGCGCTGAAGGTCGAACACCTCATCTACTCGCCGGACCCGGATCTCCCGCACAGCGCCAAGCTCAGCCTCTTCTTCAGAGGGATCGCGCCGGCCCTTGCAGGTCTCCGGAACCGCATCCCCGCGCAGCTGGCCGAGGAGTCGCGCCTGCTCTGCGCGGGAACTCTGGAGCGGGTGCTGACGAAGATCGTGTACCGCAACCCGGGAATCAATCTCACGAACGTTCTTCGCAGCTTGCCGGCTGATGCAGACACGGAGGCCTTGAAGGAGCAGGTCGGCCACATTATCGCCAAAGTGGCAAAGCTTGGCAGGAAGGAGGGCGACCGCGTAGACTAGGGCTCCATTATCTTTATCTTTTTGTTGCTGCACATTATGTCACGAACTTATTAGTCCATTGCGACAAGTTATCCTTTGTAAGATATTTGCTTTATTTTTATCAATCAGTGCAATGTTATCTTCCTTGTCTCAATCTCTGACTTTGTATGTTTTTTCACCCTACGCTCCCGGGGAGCTTGCCGGCAAGGGGCCTTTGCCGCGAGCGCTGAGTGCTGGACTCTGAGCAGCCTGCTGGCCAAGGTCTTCGCCGGCAAGCAACCTTGCCGCAGCTAGTCGCAACGCACTTAGCTTGCTGAGCGTACTCGGAAACGAAGCAAGGGCGCGACACTTGTCGCAGCTCACTTAAATCGTTGAGTGAACTCGAAAACAAGATAAGGGTGCGGCAAACTACGGGTAGGTTCCTCCGCGCACAGGTTTTCCATACAAAGTGTGACTGTTCAAGGAAGACAACTAAAATTTAAAATTTGACTGGTCAAATTCTAACAACTTATCTTTCATATGCTGCTTGCTTATATTGCTTGCTTTCCGGTAAGACTCCTCTTTCTTGAACAGCACTTAGTTCCTCCTCCACCCCCTTCCCCCCCGGCAAACTTGTGCGCGAGGAACGTTCCTTCTGCTTAAGAGGAAAGAAAAGGGAGAGGGAAACAAGCATATTGCCTTTCGGCGTGCTAATGCTTACCGTATATCTGAGTGTTGCATCAAATGCCAAACAGAACATGCAAATAGCAAAGAGAAGCATGCAAAAGGCAATCGATGCGAAAAACACAAAAGCTTTACTGATGCACGGGGTCTGCGCCCGGCTTTGTACAAAGGGTTACATGCAACAGCGGCAAAGCTCATACAAAAGGTGGTTGCCGGAGCGGATCACGGCAACCGCGCCTTAGGGGTGAAACTTGCGAAGATGCTCTATGTTCCAGGAGTTGCTCACCGGTAAGCCTTCTTCGGTCTCGAGGCGGACAGCGCCGGGCCTCGTAACTTGTCTCACCCGATAAGGGCCTTCCCACTTCGGCGTCAACTTGTTGGAATTCTTGGCGGACTGAACACGCCGAAGAACAAGGTCGCCTTCCTCGAGACTCCTGGCCTTGACTTTGCGGCTATGATAGCGGCGCAAAGCTTGCTGGTATCGAGCAGCTCGTACAGCAGCCTGGAGACGTCCCTCCTCAAGGAGCAATGCGTCATCTTGCCGCAGTTGCTCTTGCTCGAGCTCATCATAAGCGAGCACTCGAGGAGATCCGTATACGAGTTCCGTGGGGAGAACTGCCTCTGCTCCATAGACTAGAGCAAAGGGTGTCTGTCCGGTGGCTCGACTTGGTGTCGTTCTGATTGACCAAAGAGCCGCCGGGAGCTCCTCTATCCAATTTCTTCCGCACTTGCGCAGCCTGTCAAAGGTCCTTGTCTTGAGCCCGCGCAGCACTTCAGCATTTGCCCTTTCCGCTTGACCGTTGCTCCTCGGGTGAGCAACAGAAGCAAAACAGACCTTGGCGCCAAGGTCTTGGACGTACTGCATGAAGGTGCGACTAGTGAATTGCGTACCGTTGTCGGTGATGATCCTGTTAGGGATCCCGAAATGGCAAACAATCGACCTGAAGAACCTGACTGCTGACTGTGCTGTCACCTTCCTCACTGGCTCCACTTCTGGCCACTTTGTGAACTTGTCGATTGCAACGTACAAGTACTCAAAGCCCCCGACAGCACGAGGGAAAGGGCCGAGGATGTCGAGCCCCCAGACCGAGAAGGGCCATGACAAAGGGATTGTTTGGAGAGCTTGAGCTGGCTGATGGATTTGCTTCGCATGGAACTGGCACGCTTCACACTTGGTTACTAGTGCTGTTGCATCTTGGAGGGCTTCTTGCCAAAAGAACCCTTGCCGGAAAGCTTTCCCGGCAAGCGCCCTTGCGCCAATGTGGTGGCCACATATGCCTCCGTGTATTTCCGCCAACAGCTTCTGTCCGTCTTCTCTGGAGATGCACTTCAACCTGACACCGTTGAGTCTTCTTCTGTACAGCTCGTTATCCACGAACAGATACATACTTGACTGCCTGGTTATCTTTTCTATCTCTTGAGGGTCGTCGGGAAGTTCTCCAGTTTGCAGAAAGCGGACGATCTGCTGCGCCCATGCCGGAGCGCGAGGCTCGACGGCAAGGACTAAAGGCTCGAGGGCCGCTGCGGGAACCTCAGCTTCTACGGCAAGAACCTCTGGTTCTGTCGGAGCTGACGGTCCCCCGGCAAGCTCGCCGGGGCGAGGCTTGCCGGGAACGTTTGCTTCAACTGTACAAGCCCGAGGACTTGCAGGAGCAAATTGTTCCTCAGCGTTCTGGTTGTTGATCTTGGGGACCTTGGCGGCGGTTTCAGGAAGATCCGCCGGCAAGTAGTCGCCGGAGACCAACTTTCTCTTCTTGGACTGCCCAATTGATGGTGTAACGGATGGTTGAGTCAGTTTGAGTAAGAAGGTCCCTGGTTCCACAGGTAACTTCATCGCAGCGCACTTTGAAAGGCCATCTGCAATTTCATTTCGAGCTCTCGGGACGTGCTCCATCTGCAAACCTTCAAAGTGCTCTTCAAGATTTCTCACTTCATCGACATATGCTTCCATCAAAGGGCTCTGATAGCTCTTGTTAACTTGTCGGACCACCAACTGAGAATCTCCCCGCACAATCAGCTTTCTGATCCCAAGTTCGGCCGCAATCCTGAGGCCGGCAAGCAAGCCTTCATATTCTGCAGTGTTATTTGTCGCTTGCTCCCTGGGAAAGTGCATCTGGATAACATATTTGAGGTGCTCTCCAGTGGGCGCGATGAGTACCACGCCAGCACCGGCGCCTTGCAGCGAGAAGGCACCGTCAAAATACATTACCCATTCACTTGTCGCTTCTTGTACGGGTGCACTTGTTTCTTGAACTTCTTCTTCTGGTGTTGGAGTCCACTCAGCTATGAATTCTGCCAAAGCTCGGCTCTGTATGGTTGAAGTACTTTCAAACTTGAGTCCAAAGCTCGACAGCTCCAGTGCCCACTCAACGATCCTGCCTGTTGCTTCTGGATTGTGCAATATCCTCTTCAACGGAAAGCGAGTGACCACTGTTATCTCATGGGCTTGGAAGTAATGGCGCAGCTTTCTCGAGGCCATGAGGAGGCCGAAAAGCAATTTTTGCACACCAGAGTATCTTGATCTAGCCCCCTGGAGAAGGGAACTTACAAAATACACTGGGCGCTGCACCATCTTCTTCCGCACCTCTCCTTGTTCCTGCGCAGAGTCATCCTTGTCGGGGCCAGAGCTTGTCGGAGCAGCCCCCTGCTTGTCGCTGGATTCGCTTGCCGGTGGTGCTGACTCCTCGTCGGACTCCCTCTCCGCTACTAACGCAGCACTAACCACCTGGTTGGTTGCCGCTAAGTATAGCAACAACTTTTCCTGTGGTCTAGGTGCGACAAGTATAGGAGTGGAGGACAGGTACCGTTTCAAATCCTGCAACGCCGCCTCCGCTTCCGGAGTCCACTTCATGGGACCTGCCTTCTTCAAGATTTTGAAGAAAGGTAGGGCGCGTTCTGCAGACTTTGAAATGAACCTACTGAGGGCAGCAACACAACCGGCAAGCCTTCTGACATCCTTGACGCGCTTTGGGGCCTCTATCTGCTCAATGGCTTTGATCTTGTCGGGGTTGGCTTCAATCCCCCTCTGTGATACAAAGAACCCGAGAAGCTTGCCGGAGGGGACTCCAAAGACGCACTTCTCGGGGTTCAACTTGAGCTGTATCCTGCGCAGGTTCTGAAACGTTTCTTCCAAGTCTTGAATCAGGGTTTCTTTGCTCTTGCTCTTCACCACGATGTCATCCATGTAAGCTTCTACATTTCTGTGGATCTGTGGCTCAAAAGCAGTGTACACTACCCTTGCAAAGGTTGAGCCTGCATTCTTCAATCCAAATGGCATGCGGATGAAGCAATAAGTGCCACATGGAGTGATAAATGCAGTCTTCTCTTCATCCTCCTTGGCCATGAAAATCTGATGATAGCCTGAATATGCATCAAGAAAACAGAGTAGCTCACATCCGGCAGTGGAGTCAACGATCTGGTCAATGCGCAGCAAAGGGAATGGATCCTTGGGACATGCTTTATTCACATCGGTGAAGTCTATACAGAGTCTCCACTTCCCATTGGCCTTGCGCACGACGACTGGGTTTGCCAACCATGTCGGATGGATCACACCTCTAACTAGGCCTGCTGCTTCTAGCTTCTTGATTTCCTCGTTGATGAACTCTTGGCGCTCCACGGCTTGCTTCCTCACTTTCTGCTTGATGGGTCGCGCATGAGGACAGACAGCAAGCTTGTGCTCAATCACCTTCCTGGGAACACCGGGGATGTCAGATGGTTGCCAGGCAAACACATCGACATTCGCCCGCAGGAAGGCGACGAGCGCGCTTTCCTATTTGCTGTCAAGGGTGGCACTGATGGTGAAGGTACCACCAGTGCCGTCCTCCCTTGCGGACACTTTCTTGGTTGCCGGAGGAGCAGCCATTCCTTTCTTACTCTTGCCGGTGGAGCTCGATGGAACGTCCTCGACGGCAGCGCAGCACTCCGAAGAGGTGCGGTTGCCGGAGTGGGTCCCAGAGCACTTGCCGGACTTGGTCTTCGTCTTCTTCCCCCCGGGAGCTTCAGCGGCAAGAGTATCCTTCTCGGTCGCAGCTGCTGCATCCCGGTAAATCTTGTCGGCGCAAATAAGCGCATCCTTCTTGTCGCTATGGACAGTGATGACGCTTATCGGCCCCGGCATCTTCAGCACGTTGTAGGCATAGTGGGAAGCTGCCATGAACTTGGCGAGGGCAGGACGGCCAAGTATTCCATTGTAGGGCAATGGAATATCGGCGACGTCAAAGGTGATGCGCTCAGTCCTGAAGTTGAGCTCCCCGCCAAAGGTCACTGGCAGAGTGATTTTTCCCTTGGGCTTGCTCCTTCCCGGGTTGATTCCTTGGAATGAACCGGTCTCTTCGAGCTCGCCATCTTGAATCTGGAGTTTCTTGATCACAGCAGAGGAGATCAAGTTCAGCCCGGCCCCGCCGTCAACCAACATTTTGGTGACCTTGAGGTTGCGGATGGTGGGAGAAACCAGCATCGGCAAGCACCCGACCGCCGTGGTGCGGTCAGGGTGATCCTCAAGGTCAAAAACGATGGGCGTGCTGGACCATTTGAGGAGCCTGCGCGACTCCACGGGCGGCTCCGCTGCGTTTACCTCACGCACCCACTGCTTTAGCTGGCGGTGGGAGGTGTGCAGGGAGGCGCCACCGTCGACGCACAGGACCTCCGTGGCCTTCTGGAACTCCTGCTCGCTGTTCTCCTCGTCCTCCATGTCTTCATCGTCGTCTTCTTCGTTGTCGCGGCCCCGGGGAGGTCGATCTCCTTGCCGCTGCTTAGCCTTGCCGCGGCGTCCTCCCCGGCCGTTGAACGGCCGCTTCTTGCTGGGCTCTTCCCCGCCACCTTGGGCCTTCTCCTTGTCGCGCCTCTCGTACTCAGCCTTCTGCTGCTCGACGAGGTACTCGACGCGCTTGCAGTTGGAGAGATCGTGACCCTTGGTGCGATGGATCTTACAGTATTGCTTGTCGGAGCTACCCGGTTTGTCGGCCGCCGCCGCAGGGGCAGGCTCCTTGCCGGAGCCGCCAGCCTGCGCTTGCTTGGCGGGGGGCTCCTTGCCGGACTTCTCGACGGCAAGCACCTCCTTCTTGCCCTTCTTTCTGTTGTTCCGCCGCCGGCTTTTCTTTGCCGGGGCGGCGTCGTCGCTGTCGCTTCCCCCCGCGCCAGTATCCTCCCCGGGGAGTCTCCTCCCCTCTTCCGCGCGTGCGCACTTGTCAGCAAGAGCATAGAGCTCGCTGACATCCCGAATCTTCGTCATCGCCATCTCTTCACGCATGCGGCGGTTACGCACGTTCTGGTGGAACGCGCTAATAACCGCGGCAGGGTGAACGTCAGGGATGTTGTGCTGCACCCGGCTGAAGCGTTGGATATACTTGCGCAGGGGCTCGCCCTCCTTCTGGGCCAAGATATGGAGATCGCTCTCCTGGCCATGGGGTTTGTGGCCGCCGGTGAAGGCGCCAACAAACTGGTGGCAGAGGTCGGCCCAAGAAGAGATGGAACCTTCCGGCAAGTGCATGAGCCACGAACGGACGTTTGGCTTTAGCACGAGCGGGAAGTAATTCGCCAAGATCTTCTCGTCGCGCCCCCCGGCAGCTTGTACTGCGATGGTGTAGACGCTGAGAAACTCCGAGGGGTGCGTCTTGCCGTCGTACTTCTCCGGTACGTCGGGCTTGAAATTCTTCATGCTGGGCCACTGGACGCGCCGCAGCTCGCGGGTGAACGCAGGGCAGCCTGCCGCGTACGGCAAGTCGCCTGGTTCACCGGGCGCGTGCGCGTCGACAGTGTTCCCAGCTCTCTTGTCGGATTGTCGCCGAGCTTCTCGGCGGCGCTCGATTGTGGTCCGAGCGTCTTCTTCTCGCCGGTCGTCGAGGACCTGGCGCTGGTCCCGACGGGCCCGCGGGTCCGACGAGGCTGTGGAGCCGTCGTCGGGGTTGTTCCGGCGGGGCGGCGTCTTCTGCTTCTGCGGCGGGGAGTGCACGCTTGTCGCACCCCCGGCAGTCTTGTCGCCGACAGCCTTCGTCTTCTCAGCTTGCCGCGGCCGTGAGGTCGACGGCTGCTGTGGAGAATCGTTGTTGGCGAAGTCTATCAGGCTCCGTATAGTGGCCCTCCATTCTTCGGCCTTGTCGGCCGCTGGAGGAAAGTCGAGGAGCAGTTGCGCCCTTGCGAGCGCTTCTGCTGGAGTGGAAGGGAACGCGGGCGAGCGGTGCGAGGAGCGGGATACGCTCGGACTTCTAACAACGTTAGAAGGAGCGGGGTCCCGCGCCGGCGCCTTCGCTTTGCTTGTGCCCGGACGGGGGTCCGGGGCGTCCCGCGAGCCTCCGGTTTGGCCTTGCCCCAGCAAGCGGATACCACCTCCCGTGGTATGGCGCTGCTGGGTCGTCGTGTGCTGCGATGGACGCGGCGCGTCCACGGAGACCGAGGTTCGGTCGTCCGTCCTGTTCTTGGATCTGGTGGCGCCGTGAGTGTCCTCACCGGCAACCACCCTTCCGACGGCGTCTCCCCCGCCCACCGTTGGCTCCGGTGGCGGCGGGTGAGACGCAGACGGGCCTCCGACCTCCGAAGCCTTCTTCTTCGGGGCCATAGAGTTGTCGCTGATGAAGTTGCTGATGAAGCTGGAGAGGTTGATGAAGAATGCGCCCGCGCGAACACCGGATCAGGTTCGCACAACCTCGACGCCCCCTACCTGGCGCGCCAAAGATGTCGGGGGAAACTGTCCGCCACAAACACCTATGGGACCGGAGCCCCTTGTCTGTGCGGTACGAGGGCGGAGGGAGCACAAAGAGCAGATCGTGGCGAGCACGCGGGCAGTTTTACCCAGGTTCGGGCCGCGGTAGACGCGTAAAACCCTACTCCTGCTTGGTTGTGTATTGAGTTTGAGCGCTCGGGAGCTTGAAGAAGCAGCTACACCCAGCGCGAGAGTGATCTAGGTTCCGAACCCCCTCCACGTTGTGCATGGGCCTCCTTTTATAGTGCAAGGGGTCACCAACAGGTGCCAACGTAGGAGAAAGGGGTAAAAATGTAAAAGAGGTGGTAGTTGTAACAGTGCGGGAACAGTGGAGCTACAGTACAGAACAGTGGTCTATACCTACTTTAACAGTGGGGGACAAGGGCATTTAATGCCCGTCGCCGTCGACCCCAAAAGCTCCCGCCTTAGCGTCTCCGTCCGCCACGGCGACGGGTCCATCACCGTGGAGTGCCACCGTGTACCCCAGGCTGCACAGCCATCCGCCACGCGTCCCCGGATAAGCCCCAGGGCGACGCGTGGGCCGATGAGCTGGAGCGCGGGCACACAGCGCAGTCTTCCCGGCAAGCACCTTACCGGGGTCTTGATCTTGCCGGGCCCGAGAGCTTGTCGCTCCCCGGGCCCCTTGCCGGGGCGCATATAGCGCCGAGGCGTTGTCTTCTAGTCTTCCTGGCAAGCTCCTCTTGCCAGGGTCTTGTGTTAGCGGGACAGTCTTGAGCCTGGTACGGCCTTCCCGGCAAGCTCCTCTTGCCGGGGTCTTGGTCTTCTTCCTTGTATACTTTGTTTTTGAATGGTTTAATAGGGAGCAGGAAAGGTCTCCGGCGAGCACGCGGTAAACCCCGCCGCGGGAAGCTGCAACTGCCCGTGCACAAGTTGGGGTACTGAGGTACCCCCTACCTTAGTACACCGACATGTGTGTACCCATTAGAGGCAGGAAAAGGTCCCATATAACCAAAGCCCCAAACATCAAATGGTTCACTAACAGGTGAATAATTCATAGGCATTTCTTGACGTCTACTAATATTACCAATTCTTTGAGATTCATCACATGATAAGACAAACTTACGGGCATCCTTGAAGACAGTAGGCCAATAAAAACCAGATTGCAATACCTTGTGTGCAGTTCTGTCTCCCGCATGGTGTCCTCCATAAGCTTCGAAGTGGCACTTGCGTAAGATCTGTTCTTGTTCATGCTCAGGTACACAACGTATAATAATACTATCTACTCCATATTTATAAAGATGTGGGTCATCCCAAAAGTAATGTCTTAAATCATAGAAGAACTTTTTCTTTTGCTGGTATGTGAAGCTAGGAGGTATAAAATTAGCAACAATGTAATTAGCATAATCAGCATACCATGGAGCAGTACGAGAAGTACTTATGACAGCTAGTTGTTCCTCAGGAAAGCTATCATTAATAGGTTGTGGGTCATCAAGTATATTCTCTAACCTAGACAAGTTATCTGCTACGGGGTTCTCAGCCCCCTTTCTATCAATAATATGCAAGTCAAATTCTTGCAGCAAGAGAACCCACCTAATGAGTCTAGGTTTAGCATCTTTCTTTTCCATAAGGTATTTGATAGCAGCATGATCAGTGTGAATAATTACTTTAGAATCAACGATGTACGGTCTAAACTTATCACAAGCAAACACAACTGCTAAAAATTCTTTTTCAGTAGTAGCATGATTCCTTTGGGCACTATCTATAGTTTTGCAAGAATACTGGATAACATTCACTTTCTTATCAACTATTTGCCCTAGAACGGCTCCTACAGCATAATCACTAGCATCGCAGATAATCTCAAAGGGTAATTTCAGTCAGGAGGCTGGACAATAGGTGCAGAGATCAATACTTTCTTAAGTATTTCAAATGCTTCTAGACAATCATCATCAAAGACAAAAGGAATATATTTTTGTAAAAGATTAGTCAGAGGCCTAGAGATTTTGGAGAAGTCCTTAATGAACCTCCTATAAAACCCGGCATGACCAAGGAAACTTCATATACCTTTGATATCCTTAGGGCATGGCATCTTTTCAATAGCATCAACCTTAGCTTTGTCAACTTCAATACCTCTTTAAGAAATTTTATGTCCCAAGATAATGCCTTCATTAACCATAAAGTGGCACTACTCCCAATTCAAGACAAGGTTAGTGTCTTCACATCTCTGCAAAACTCGATCAAGGTTGCTTAAGCAATCATCAAAAGAAGTTACGTGAACGAAGAAATCATCCATGAACACTTCAACAATCTTTTCACAAAAGTCAGAGAATATAGCCATCATGCATCTTTGAAAGGTAGCAGGTGCATTACATAAACGAAAAGTCATACGTCTATAAACAAAGGTATCGAAGGGACAAGTAAAGGTGGTCTTTTCTTGATCCCCCTTTGAAACAGGTATTTGAGAGAAACCAGAATAACCATCTAGAAAGCAGAAATGAGTATGTTTGGATAACCTTTCCAGCATTTGATCAATAAATGGCAAGGGGTAATGATCTTTCTTAGTAGCTTTATTTAACTTACGGAAATTAATTACCATCCTATAACCTATAACTATTCTTTGCGGGATCAATTCATCTTTATCATTAGGGACAACGGTCATACCTCCTTTCTTAGGAACACAATGGACAGGACTTACCCACTGGCTATCAGCAATGAGATAGATAATACCTGCCTCTAGGAGCTTTAGAATTTCCTTCCTTACCACTTCTTTCATCTTAGGATTCAACCGTCGCTGATGATCGATAACTGGTTTAGCATTTTCTTCCAATTTTATATTGTGTTGACATATAGTGGGACTAATGCCCTTAAGATCATCCAGAGTATATCCAATAGCATCTCGGTGCTTCTTCAGAGTTTTCAATAATCTTTCTTCCTCATGTTGTGAAAGGTTAGCACTAATAATAACAGGATATATCTTCTTTTCATCAAGATAAACATACTTAAAATTATCAGGTAAAGGTTTAAGTTCAAACACGGGATCACCCTTGGGTGGAGGAGGATCCCCTAGGATTTCAACAGACAAGTTATTTTTCAATATGGGTCCGTGTGTAAGGAATATTTCATCTATCTCCCTTCTTTCATTCATATGCATATCATTTTCATGGTCTAGCAAGTATTGTTCTAAAGGATCATTAGGTGGCACGGCAATAGAAGCAATACCAATAAGTTCATCCTTACTGGGTGGTGCCTTTTCAAGGGGTTGTCTACGGAATTTAGCAAAGTTAAAATTATGAGACATATCCCCTAATCCAATAGTGACAATATCTTTAACACAGTCTATCTTGGCATTAACGGTATTCAAGAAGGGTCTACCAAATATAATGGGACATAAAGCATCTTGTGGAGAACTAAGAACAAGAAAATCAGCAGGGTATTTAACTATGGGGACCCCGACATAGAAGTCGAGATCACCGAATGCACGTGTATAGTGATCCCAAAGATCAATGCTCACTGAACACACAGAAGCTGAATAACAAGAGTCTTA
Source organism: Secale cereale (assembly GCA_902687465.1). Taxonomy (NCBI): domain Eukaryota; kingdom Viridiplantae; phylum Streptophyta; class Magnoliopsida; order Poales; family Poaceae; genus Secale; species Secale cereale. Next base: position 394,165,744 of record LR738714.1, read on the forward strand.
CATCCATACATACCGTATTACACAAATAGGACCATTAAGGTCAAGTCTTGTGTATATCGTCGCAGCGGAAAATCTTCAAAGACAACTGGGACCCATGACATCTGCCTTAACCCTACAGGCATTCTGACTGGGATAGCGTCCTAGTTTGCATGTTCATCTCCAAAGAACTCTTCCTCATATTCATGTTCTTCCATGCCTGGCCAATTAAATAACCAGTGGCAAGCCAATGAGTACTTTGAATGTACTCGCAAGCAAGCCAAGTGTGATGACAGAATAATTATGCAAAGCTCTACTGCTAAATTGGCAGTTTTTGCGGAAAGCTAATTTTTCATATGCAAGTATGATCAACATATATCAAGGATATGCATGTGTCTGTAAAAAGTATCAGGAGGTCACATACATCAATATCGAGAAAGAGTTGTAATCAACTCATGTTCAAGCTCATTGTAACTTTCTCACAATCACATCAATAATATCTCTGAATCGTGTTGTTTCCCAGAAACTTATGGACATAGTCTAAGTAGCACCACCCAACTGTCCTTGACCGCGGATACGGTTATTCGAATAGTTTGACACTCTGCAGAGGTTGCACACTTTACCCACTAGATCCGGGGAACTTCCGTGTCATCCACGACCCGCGATACCTCAAGTACCCGGGGTAAGCACCCGATCACTATCTTTCCCTAGACGACACTAACAAAGAGTCCACTCGATTGGTAGTAACCCTCGTGCCCACATTTCACATCTTAATAATTGTGGAGACACGCTCCATATTCATCACATACCACTGACACGGGGTACCAACGGTGTGTTCGGTGCCCTGTGAAAACAGTCATGGCCGCCTATCCAAGCACGACCCTGTCCCGAGAGTGACCTCATGTCACCCCCATCACTAGTAATGCGGGCACCATGCTAGTATCGACCTAGGTGATCAATAATGCCCTTTCCCATATAAGGGTAGAGTGGTTGCACATGTTTGGTTGGGACGGTAGTCACACATAAATCTAATCCATCTCTGTAAACAACACTTTCGTCAAGCCTCGGCACACTACTTCTTCACCAAGTAATGCCCTAGTTTTTTATCAACTCCCAGGGGCATTAGTGGCACCCACTGGGCCATTTGCAAGTATGTCAGACCACACTTGTTTCACTCAATGCATAACCCCGACCCATTTTGCGTAGCCAACTACTATAGCATACATCTATCTACTCCCACCCACATAACCCTCATAGGAAGGTAGGGTCATGTTTGATGCAAGTATCAATAGTAAGTAACAAAGGTAGCAACCAAAGTGGTCTCCACGTCAACATGGTTCCGATGCATTGATAATAAGGTGCCATGAGACATGCATAAAAAGGTTTCTTGAACATGGTCAAAGGGCTGCTTGCCTTATTCTTCTGAGTCTTCAAACCTTCTGGTCCATCTCCGAGTACTTCGTTTATTTCATCAACTAACGATGGAAACAATCGTAATAAGCAACACAATTAAAGCAACAATAAAAGTGCTCTAAAAATATGAGTTGGACTTTTCTAGGATACCTCTGGTCATATGAAAAATAACCAAGGTGGTTTCATAGGTGTTGGATCAATAGGTAGTTTGGAACATTTCTATGTGATGGAACCAAGGGGTTTATGGATTTGGAAGAAGTATACAGAAATATTTCCTTGAATGATGAGCAAAGGTACCCATCATCAAGTAATGATTTTAGAAGCATCTAGGAGTTGGTTTCACTGGATTTGGAATTCAAATGAATTTCCTAGGATTTTGTAAAGCTGATAAATATGAAGAAATGGCTCAATATTTGGTGGGGTACAGAAAGTATTAATAAAAATGTTCCAAAACTAAGTTTGGATGTGACAAGCACCTAGGAACTTGAATCACTGCATTTGGATCAAAAATGAGCTCTCTGTGATTTTCTAAAGTTCATCACAGAAAATGGAATATGGGCATTTGATAAATATTTGTGAAAGAAATGTTTCTGGAATAATGTGCATGTTGCACCATGTGATAGATCATGATTATGGAGCCATAGGAAATTTGAATCATCAAGTTTGGAATTCAAATGAATTATCTAGGCATTTTTGAAGTTGACAGAATAAAGAAAAAGGAAAAAGGAATAAGGGTTTACCCCTATACTGTGTGCAGGGCGAGGGATAGCTCGCCGGCCAGCCCAGCGGCTCGGCCGCACGCGTGCAGGGGGGCCACGCAGGAGGCGGCTTTCGGTGAGGCGCTTTCGCGCGGGGGAGGCGGGCTGCGCCGAAGCCGCCTCCACTTAAACGGGTGGGACTGCCCCTCCGGGGTCACTGACCCGCGGGCCCCTCCCGCAGGGTCATCCCCTTCCTCCCGCGCCCGCGACGGAGGGGCTGGATGCCGCGGCTGCGCGCCGTCCGGCGCCCGTCCCCGGCGGCAGAGGCCACCTCTGGCCAGGCCGAGGCCACCGGAGGGTTCCTCGGGGAGCGGCGCATCCAGGAGGTGGGCTGAGGCCAGCGGACGGCGGCCGAGGCGGCCCCAGCACGGGCCATGGCAGATGGCCACTCGGGCGTCTGCGAGAAGGGAGGCATGGTGCCCCGGAGCATTGGGAGAAGAGGGGGATAGAGCCACCGGGCCCTGGCGCTTCTACAGGTGGGGAAAGGAGGAGCGGGGGAGTCCCCCATTGCCCGAATCAGAGCGGAGGCCGGCGGCGGCACTCTTGCCATGGAGGGAGCAGGAGCGCATGAGAGGGAGAGGGGAGATGTCTGGGAGGTGCACCGAAGAGAGAAGGGTCCAGAAGAGGCAAGGGGCGCTCGGGGGGAAGGCTTTTTATAGGGCAGCCGCGGTGCACCGTGAGCGATGCCCATGGACGCGCTCGAGCGAGCTCGTGGAGAGAGGAGGAGGGCAGGAGAGGATAAGGCCGACAGCCCGGCAGGTTGAGGACGTCGAGGGCACCTCGGGAGACACGGTCGCTCTGCCCAAGGCCGCCTGGAAGCCTTGGGAGGGCCGAGCTACAGTGCCTCGGCGCACTGTAGCGTGCTCCAGAGCGTGCCTTTGGCCGGCATGCTTAAGTCTTTGCTTCCTGGCCGTGTCCCCCAGTGTCCAGTAGTGCTAGGGAGTAGTAAACAATGGGGAGGTAGTCTTGGATGCTCTGGTGAGCCACTGGAGTGAGGAGGGAAGCGAGGAAGAGGGTGAAAACTGATGTCCAGCAGTAGGAATTGGGGTTTTACCCCCTCCAATGATTGAGCTGAGGCCATAGAGAAGTTACTGGGGGTAGAGGATGATCAGGGGAAGCTGTGGTAAGAATTTGAGGTAAAGGGAAAAAGTAAAAGGGGTCCAAATACTTGTTTTGGTAATTGGACATAAGGTGTTTGATCAGGGTTTGGGGAAACAAATGACCTCCAATTGGCATGGGACTTAACAGGATCAAATGTCACATATAATTAGGCCCCTACACCAAATTTGAGCTCATTTGGGCAAAGTGGCCAATGTAACTTTGGTGAACCCTAGAAATCAACAAAAATGGTTTCACCATGTTTGAGTTAAGCAGATCATCTCCCCTTGATGCACCACTTGGTGTAGCACCATCATTTGGGGTATTGATCATGCCCACAAAGTTTGAAGCTCCAGATAAAAAGTTGACAATGTAAAGTTGTTCAAATTTGAATTTGAACAGAAGTGGTTTTGGGGCACTTAGACCAAGTTATGCTTCTCCAAAACTTGTGCCAATTGGAATAGATGCATAATTACATCATTTTAGCATTTGCACCAAGTTTGAGAGCATTTTTACAAGTTTGGCAATGTAAAGTTGCTCAAACTTCAAGTATGGACAGAATGGTTTTGAGGGGACTAAATGATGTTTCCTTGATCCTCAAGGCATGAGGCTTTGCAAGATCATCAAATATGTCATATTTGACATGATAGAATTTCCCTGGAATTTTTGGAGAATATTCCCTTTGTAAATATTTCAAAAGCTTGAAATATCCAGAAAGGGTTTTGGAAGGATTTGTCCAATATTTTGAACATGACCATGTGTTGAAACTCTTATATATGGACAATATATGTCCTATGAGTCTCCCTGAATTTTGGCAAATATTTTTGAAATGATTAAATAATTTTTCCCTATTAAAGACCATTTCTGGCCTTAAGAAAAAGCTTTTAAATAAAATATAAAAATAACTTTTAAAATTATACTTTTGTGGTTTCTGGGAGTCCTATACCTAATAGGATTCAAATATACTTTTTGAAAGATTTTTCACACCCTAAATAAGGTACTTGCAGTGCAAACCTCAATTCAGGGGTTTTTGGAAAACTAATTTTAGAAAATACCATTTGGCCAAAATATTTTTATAAGAAAATTCTATACTGGTCTATACACATGGCATGATCATTGGGAAAAGGTTTTGGGTCAAGGAGATGAAGTATAAGAGTTGGAGGATTTATTTGATTTTTAGAGCACTAGCAAACAGCAGACAAAAGTCAAATCAGGCAAAGTCAAAAACACTCAAAAGTTTTTGCAAATCCACATTTTTAACATGACAATTAGCTTAAGCAAAGTGACATGAAAATCAGGGTGTGACAGACCTACCCCCCTTACAAGAATCTCGTCCCCGAGATTCCCAGACTAGGCATGGAAAGGAATACGGAGTCTTGGATACGGGGTAGTCTTCACTTCTCCTTGTTGGTTCTGCTTTCGAGCGGTGCTCCTTGGAATCCTGAAGTGCTTGATGGTACGGCTTCTCGCTTGATGCCTTCCTTGATGGAGGTTGCTGAGGGGTCTCTAGCATAGGTTAGGTTGGGTTAGCTGTCAAAAGCTCGGTGATCGATGTCCTTGCGGGCATCGGGCTAGCTAGGAGGTAAGAAGTACTTCCAGAGTGGGGGCTCGTGGAAGATTTAGTGCACGGAGGGTATCTCAGGTGGTAGATCTAGCTGGGGAGCCGTCTACTACATGACTTGCAGTGATCTCAAAGGGTCCAATGAACCTTGTTGCGAGCTTCCCCTTGACGTGGAAACGCTTGGTTCCCTTCAGAGGAGTTACCCGCAGGTACACACGGTCCCCGACATGGAAACTCATGTCCCGACGGTGCATGTCAGCATAGCTCTTTTGCCTTGACTTGGCTGCCTTCAACGCTCTCTGACTAGTTGGACTTGCTCTTCTGCCGCGCGGAGAATATCCGGTCCAAAAACTAGCCCTTCTCCAGTCTCTGACCAGTTGAGGGGTGTGTGACATCTGCGTCCGTACAACACCTCAAATGGTGCCATCTGAAGGCTCGTCTGGTAACTGTTGTTATAGGAGAACTCGGCAAAAAGGGAGACAATCCTTCCACTTGGCTCCATATGCCAAGACACAGGCTCGGAGCATGTCTTCGAGAATCTGATTGACTCGATCTGTCTGACCTCCGGTCTGTGGGTGGAAAGTCGTGCTGAAAGATAACTTGGTTCCCAAGGCTTCTTGGAACTTCTTCCAGAACCTAGAGGTTAACTGGGTTCCTCGATCTGACACAATCTCCCTGGGAACGCCGTGAAGACTTACGATTCGGTCGATGTAGAGAGCTGCCAGCCGGTTTGCCATCATAAGTGGTCTTGACAGGAATGAAATGGGCCACCTTGGTCAAATGATCGACTATGACCCAGATAGAGTCATGTCCTCTATCCGACCTTGGCAATCCAGTGACGAAGTCCATTCCGACTTTATCCCACTTCCACTCAGGTACCTTGAGTGGTTGAAGCAATCCAGCGGGTCGCTGATATTCAGCCTTGACCTTTTTGGCACTCATCACACTTTGCAACATAGGTTGCAATCTCTCTTTTCATCACGTGCCACCAGAATCGTGCCTTCAAGTCTTGATACATCTTGGTTTGCAGATACGCCGGGTCTTCGACGCGGAAGTTTACTTCTTGATGACGGTGGTCGGTGTAGATCTTCCTTCTTGACAGGGCGGTCTTCAATGTCTTCTATCCAGCTGTCCGACTCTTCTATGTCTTCGGGCAGACAAGTAGGCCATCAAATAATGATGTTACTCAACTTGTCCAATTACTCCATGAGGTCTAAGGGGTACACAAGGTAAGTTGGGGTATTTGGTGGTGGTCTCCGTTGAGTATTGCATAGGCCTTCCTGACTTAGAGTGAAGGCCCGTGGTCAGAATCTGTCCAGGTTGTGGCTTAGTGGGGCTTAAGGGTTTCAAGGATTCTAGTGAGTGAGTGAACTTATATCATCTTATCCTTAAGCACAGTTTCTGAGATGCCAATAGCTCTATCTAGTACTCTGAACGGAAAAGCGGCCTCTCGCATAGACCAACTTCAATCACCACTCATGCCATACATAACCTCATGATTCTCAAGAGACGGTCTAACAAAATTATACTTGTCTATGATCCCTAAATCTATATGTATGTCTACCTCTAAAATCCAAAGGTAGATCATACATGCTGCTGAGCTTAAATTAAACTCCACAATCCAAGCACTCAACCTAGTCTTGCAAGGCTCAAGATAATGCATCTCTATTCTAAGGAAACACGTCATATGCCACTCCAAGATTTTGTTTCCTTCCTATAGATCAACTCCGATAGCCCGGTAATCTCCATCAATCACCACATAATCCGACAATACTACAAATCTGATGTCTACGGTGTTTCTCAAGATCTCAAGTCCCTATAATACACAAATACTCGGAAGGACTAGGCACTATGATAATATGTCCACCAAATTCCCATCATCCGGGTTAAGTAAACTCCAAGATCACGACTATATAGATCCCTAAATCAACTCCGACAAATAACCGAGAAGCATGATATCATAATCAGGATCATAGGTCTAAATCCAATTTACTCCGAATCATGCAAACATCTCCAGCATTATACCAACCAAAATCACCTACATAAATCCAAATCTCATGTCCAACGGGCACTCCTACATGCTTCCCCAAAGTCATGATCCCACCAACATGAAAACCTCACAATCCACCAAGGTCTCAGATAATTCCTCGAAGTCACTGATATAAACCACCAAGTCATCTGTCCAATATCCTCGAACTGGTCTATCTATGGCATCGTCAGTTCTCGTGCTATATTGGGATGAAAATGTGCTTGTTCACCGTGTCCACTAGTTCCTTTACGAACCCAGTGTTGTGCAAGGTTACAAAGGCTTAACAGGTTCTCTCGCTTTACCATGGGTTAGGCACATGGTTAAGGATTCGTGCTGGAGTGTCTCGTCAAGTCTCAAAGGGCCTAGGAATGGGGTTACTGGTCTGGAGGGTTAAACATAACTCCACGGGGTTGCAATTGATCGTGGAGGTTGTAGCAGAAGTCTTCAGTGCCAGTTGGCTGTCGAGGTAGAATCCTTGGTGCATCTTGTCTTGCGGGTCTTCAATTGGGGAGAGAGAGAATAGAGGGAAGAAGCAGCGTAGATGAGGGAAATGCCTAAAGGGGGTTATATAGTGCAGGTGCAACAAACAGGTGCAAAAAGGTCGAAACAAAAGAAACAAGGCAAGGAAGGTGATATAGCCATGCACTTGGTGCCTGGGCAAAAGCGCGACTTATATCAAAACACAAGCAAATAAAAGCAAACAACACACGATCATGGTTCTATTCGAACCATCATATGGACTCGACTGCGCATAGGGGGTACACGACTCATCCTACCCTAGGGGTTCTCGGACTCAGTGTCGTGACTTGTGCCTCGTGCAGTCTTCTGGGCTTCCTCAGGTGTTGCTATGTCCCTTGTAGTTGCTTGATGAACGATCCAGGTCGAGCCTGAAGAATCTTCAACACCTTCTCGCCTGATGAGGTGAGGTGGTGAAGGTGCCTCCTTGTAGCTGGCGTTAACTTGTCTTCTCTTGTCTCTTTAATCATGACGATCCCTTGTGCCTTCTGGGACGTCAAGGGTACCAGGTAGGCAATCCATGTGCAATGACAATAACAAGGCATAATAGAGGTCCAACATGTCGGTTTCGTTGATGGAAACATCGACACCAAGAGCGGGGGGACGAAGAGAACCGTTTTCCTGCTCACTATAGTGAGGCGGACGAAATGGCAAGGTTCTCATCCACCGGTGGTTGTCGATACAACAACGGTAGCGACAAGATTACTCTATTAGTGATGCATATCATGACTTTGCATAACTTATTCCCTGGTCATCATAGGCCAACGTTGCATCTTCTTGGGGCACTGTCAAGGGTACCACCATCTTCTGGGTCTTCATGTCCTCACTCATTGAGGTTGAAATCTCCGTTGGTATCGTCTTGTCATGGTGTCACCAATCTTGTGTGCAAAAGTGGTGGGTGAGTGTTTGGCAAGGTGCGCTCCACGAGGATTACAGAAAATCCAGTGGTCTGGGGATAAGGGTTCTAGCGACCAAGGTTTTGAAGGGGAAGAGATCAAGTATAGCCTAGTTTTCGAAAAACTGAGAAGGGAAGAGGAGTATAGATAGTTTTGAAAACTACTAATAGTTTTGGAAATAGTTTTACCCTAACTAACGACCATGCTAAGTAAGGCTTCCTACAGTCAGGATGGCTCTGATACCAGCTCTGTGGGGACCCCGACTTAGAAGTCGAGATCACCGAATGCACGTGTACAGTGATCCCAGAGATCAATGCTCACTGAACACACAGAAGCTGAATAACAAGAGTCTTACATCCATACATACCGTATTACACAAATAGGACCATTAAGGTCAAGTCTTGAGTATATCGTCGCAGCGGAAAATCTTCAAAGACAACTGGGACCCATGCCATCTGCCTTAACCCTACAGGCATTCTGACTGGGATAGCGTCCTAGTTCGCATGTTCGTCTCCAAAGAACTCTTCCTCATATTCCTGTTCTTCCATGCCTGGCCAATTAAATAACCAGTGGAAAGCCAATGAGTACTTTGAATGTACTCGCAAGCAACCCAAGTGTGATGACAGAATAATTATGCAAAGCTCTACTGCTAAATTGGCAGTTTTTGCGGAAAGCTAATTTTCATATGCAAGTATGATCAACATATATCAAGGATATGCATGTGTTTGTAACAAGTATCAGGAGGTCACAGACATCAATATCGAGAACGAGTTGTAATCAACTCATATTCAAGCTCATTGTAACTTTCTCACAATCACATCAATAATATCTCTGAATCGTGTTGTTTCCCAGAAACTTATGGACATAGTCTAAGTAGCACCACCCAACTGTCCTTGACCGCGGATACGGTTATTCGAATAGTTTGACACTCTGCAGAGGTTGCACACTTTACCCACTAGATCCGGGGAACTTCCGTGTCATCCACGACCCGCGATACCTCAAGTACCCGGGGTAAGCACCCGATCACTATCTTTCCCTAGACGACACTAACAAAGAGTCCACTCGATTGGTAGTAACCCTCGTGCCCACATTTCACATCTTAATAATTGTGGAGACACGCTCCATATTCATCACATACCACTGACACGGGGTACCAACGGTGTGTTCGGTGCCCTGTGAAAACAGTCATGGCCGCCTATCCAAGCACGACCCTGTCCCGAGAGTGACCTCATGTCACCCCCATCACTAGTAATGCGGGCACCATGCTAGTATCGACCTAGGTGATCAATAATGCCCTTTCCCATATAAGGGTAGAGTGGTTGCACATGTTTGGTTGGGACGGTAGTCACACATAAATCTAATCCATCTCTGTAAACAACACTTTCGTCAAGCCTCGGCACACTACTTCTTCACCAAGTAATGCCCTAGTTTTTTATCAACTCCCAGGGGCATTAGTGGCACCCACTGGGCCATTTGCAAGTATGTCAGACCACACTTGTTTCACTCAATGCATAACCCCGACCCATTTTGCGTAGCCAACTACTATAGCATACATCTATCTACTCCCACCCACATAACCCTCATAGGAAGGTAGGGTCATGTTTGATGCAAGTATCAATAGTAAGTAACAAAGGTAGCAACCAAAGTGGTCTCCACGTCAACATGGTTCCGATGCATTGATAATAAGGTGCCATGAGACATGCATAAAAAGGTTTCTTGAACATGGTCAAAGGGCTGCTTGCCTTATTCTTCTGAGTCTTCAAACCTTCTGGTCCATCTCCGAGTACTTCGTTTATTTCATCAACTAACGATGGAAACAATCGTAATAAGCAACACAATTAAAGCAACAATAAAAGTGCTCTAAAAATATGAGTTGGACTTTTCTAGGATACCTCTGGTCATATGAAAAATAACCAAGGTGGTTTCATAGGTGTTGGATCAATAGGTAGTTTGGAACATTTCTATGTGATGGAACCAAGGGGTTTATGGATTTGGAAGAAGTATACAGAAATATTTCCTTGAATGATGAGCAAAGGTACCCATCATCAAGTAATGATTTTAGAAGCATCTAGGAGTTGGTTTCACTGGATTTGGAATTCAAATGAATTTCCTAGGATTTTGTAAAGCTGATAAATATGAAGAAATGGCTCAATATTTGGTGGGGTACAGAAAGTATTAATAAAAATGTTCCAAAACTAAGTTTGGATGTGACAAGCACCTAGGAACTTGAATCACTGCATTTGGATCAAAAATGAGCTCTCTGTGATTTTCTAAAGTTCATCACAGAAAATGGAATATGGGCATTTGATAAATATTTGTGAAAGAAATGTTTCTGGAATAATGTGCATGTTGCACCATGTGATAGATCATGATTTATAGAGCCATAGGAAATTTGAATCATCAAGTTTGGAGTTCAAATGAATTATCTAGGCATTTTTTAAGTTGACAGAATAAAGAAAAAGGAAAAAGGAATAAGGGTTTACCCCTATACTGTGTGCAGGGCGAGGGATAGCTCGCGGGCCGGCCCAGCGGCTCGGCCGCACGCATGCAGGGGGGGCCACGCCGGAGGCGGCTTTCGGTGAGGCGCTTTCGCGCGGGGGAGGCGGGCTACGCCGAAGCCGCCTCCACTTAAACGGGTGGGCCTGCCCCTCCGGGGTCGCTGACCTGCGGGCCCCTCCCGCAGGGTCATCCCCTTCCTCCCGCGCCCGCGACGGAGGGGCTGGATGCCGCGGCTGCGCGCCGGCCGGCGCCCGTCCCCGGCGGTAGAGGCCACCTCTGGCCAGGCCGAGGCCACCGGAGGGTTCCTCGTGGAGCGGCGCATCCAGGAGGTGGGCTGAGGCCAGCGGACGGCGGCCGAGGCGGCCCCAGCACGGGCCATGGCGGATGGCCACTCGGGCGTCTGCGAGAAGGGAGGCACGGTGCCCCGGAGCATTGGGAGAAGAGGGGGATAGAGCCACCGGGCCCTGGCGCTTCTACAGGTGGGGAAAGGAGGAGCGGGGGAGTCCCCCATTGCCCGAATCAGAGCGGAGGCCGGCGGCGGCACTCTTGCCATGGAGGGAGCAGGAGCGCATGAGAGGGAGAGGGGAGATGTCTGGGAGGTGCACCGAAGAGAGAAGGGTCCAGAAGAGGCAAGGGGCGCTCGGGGGGAAGGCTTTTTATAGGGCAGCCGCGGTGCACCGTGAGCGATGCCCATGGACGCGCTCGAGCGAGCTCGTGGAGAGAGGAGGAGGGCAGGAGAGGATAAGGCCGACAGCCCGGCAGGTTGAGGACGTCGAGGGCACCTCGGGAGACACGGTCGCTCTGCCCAAGGCCGCCTGGAAGCCTTGGGAGGGCCGAGCTACAGTGCCTCGACGCACTGTAGCGTGCTCCAGAGCGTGCCTTTGGCCGGCATGCTTATGTCTTTGCTTCCTGGCCGTGTCCCCCAGTGTCCAGTAGTGCTAGGGAGTAGTAAACAATGGGGAGGTAGTCTTGGATGCTCTGGTGAGCCACTGGAGTGAGGAGGGAGGTGAGGAAGAGGGTGAAAACTGTTGTCCAGCAGTAGGAATTGGGGTTTTACCCCCTCCAATGATTGAGCTGAGGCCATAGAGAAGTTACTGGGGGTAGAGGATGATTAGGGGAAGCTGTGGTAAGAATTTGAGGTAAAGGGAAAAAGTAAAAGGGGTCCAAACACTTGTTTTGGTAATTGGACAGAAGGTGTTTGATCAGGGTTTGGGGAAACAAATGACCTCCAATTGGCATGGGACTTAACAGGATCAAATGTCACATATAATTAGGCCCCTACACCAAATTTGAGCTCATTTGGGCAAAGTGGCCAATGTAACTTTGCTGAACCCTAGAAATCAACAGAAATGGTTTCACCATGTTTGAGTTAAGCAGATCATCTCCCCTTGATGCACCACTTGGTGTAGCATCATCATTTGGGGTATTGATCATGCCCACAAAGTTTGAAGCTCCAGATAAAAAGTTGACGATGTAAAGTTGTTCAAATTTGAATTTGAACAGAAGTGGTTTTGGGGCACTTAGACCAAGTTATGCTTCTCCAAAACTTGTGCCATTTGGCATAGATGCATAATTACATCATTTTAGCATGTGCACCAAGTTTGAGAGCATTTGTACAAGTTTGGCAATGTAAAGTTGCTCAAACTTCAAGTATGGACAGAATGGTTTTGAGGGGACTAAATGATGTTTCCTTGATCCTCAAGGCATGAGGCTTTGCAAGATCATCAAATATGTCATATTTGACATGATAGAATTTCCCTGGAATTTTTGGAGAATATTCCCTTTGTAAATATTTCAAAAGCTTGAAATATCCAGAAAGGGTTTTGGAAGGATTTGTCCAATATTTTGAACATGACCATGTGTTGAAACTCTTATATATGGACAATATATGTCCTATGAGTCTCCCTGAATTTTGGCAAATATTTTTGAAATGATTAAATAATTTTTCCCTATTAAAGACCATTTCTGGCCTTAAGAAAAAGATTTTAAATAAAATATAAAAATAACTTCTAAAATTATACTTTTGTGGTTTCTGGGAGTCCTATACCTAATAGGATTCAAATATACTTTTTGAAAGATTTTTCACACCCTAAATAAGGTACTTGCAGTGCAAACCTCAATTCATGGGTTTTTGGAAAACTAATTTTAGAAAATACCATTTGGCCAAAATATTTTTATAAGAAAATTCTATACTGGTCTATACACATGGCATGATCATTTCTAAAAGGTTTTGGGTCAAGGAGATGAAGTATAAGAGTTGGAGGATTTATTTGATTTTTAGAGCACTAGCAAACAGCAGACAAAAGTCAAATCAGGCAAAGTCAAAAACACTCAAAAGTTTTTGCAAATCCACATTTTTAACATGACAATTAGCTTAAGCAAAGTGACATGAAAATCAGGGTGTGACATTAACCTTCCCACACAAGACTTCAATATCTCTCACGATCCCAACTGGTGAAATAGTATCTCTATTAGCCAGCTTAATAGTAACATCAATCACTTCTAACTCAACAAGTGCAATATCATGCATAATTTCGTTATACAAATCAAGAGGGATAATACTCGCACTAGCACCTACGTCACATAAACCATGATAGCAATGATCTCCTATCTTGACAGATATAACAGGCAAGCCTACAACATGTTTATGTTTATTCCTAGCATTGGGTTTGGCTATTCTAGTAGACTATTCTTGGAGATAAATAACATGCCACTGTAAATCTTCTACCAAGAGATCTTTAACCATAGCAACACTAGGTTCAACTTCAATTTGCTCAGAGGCTGTAGGTGTTCTAGTATTACTCTTATGGACTACAGTTTAAGCTTGAGCATGATCATTTATCCTAACAGGGAAAGGTGGTTTATCGATATAAGCAGTAGGAATAACGGGATCAACATTATAAGTGATAGTCTTTTCTTCAACTTTAATAGGTTCAACTACTTTTACTTCAATAGGGGGATGGTATTTAAACCACTTCTCCTTGGGGAGATCAACATGAGTAGCAAAAGATTCACAGAAAGAAGCTACTATCCCAGAGTCAAGTCCATATTTAGTGCTAAACTCACGAAAAACATCGGTATCCATAAAAGCTTTAACACAATCAAACTTAGGGGTCATACCTGACTCCTTACCTTCGTCGAGATCCCAATCTTCGGAGTTGCGTTTAATTATTTCTAATAAATCCCATTTGAATTCAATAGTCTTCATCATAAAAGAGCCAGAGCAAGAGTTATCAAGCATGGTGCGATTATTGAGAGAAAGCCGTGCATAAATTTTTTGGATGATCATCTTTCTTGAAAGCTCATGATTGGGGCATGAATATAACATTGACTTAAGCCTCCCCCAAGATTGAGCGATGCTTTCTCCTTCGCGAGGCCTGAAATTATAAATATAATTACGATCACGATGAACTTGGTGCATAGGGTAGAAATTCTGATGAAATTCCAACTTCAGACAATTATAGTTCCAAGATCCCATATCATCGCATAGCCTAAACCATGTCAATGCATCTCCCTTCAAAGATAAAGGGAAGACCTTCATCTTGATAACATCCTCGGGCATACCCGCAAGCTTAAACAATCCGCAAACTTCATCCACATAGATTAGATGTAAATCGGGGTGAAGTGTTCCGTCTCCTGTATAGGGATTTTCAAGCAATTTCTCAATCATACCCGAAGGAATCTCAAAGCAAACATTTTCATTAGGTGCAGTAGGTTGAGGAGCAACTCTTTGATCTACTGCTCGGGGTGAAGATACCCCAAACAAGCCCCTCAAAGGATTTTGAGCCATAGTAACAAGAGACAATAAATTTCAGCACACTATATAAAATTTTCCTTACCAAATTCCACTTACAAAAGGCGCTTCACTCCTCGGCAACGGCCCGGAAAAGAGTCTTGATGACCCACAAGTGTAGGGGATCTATCGTAGTCCTTTCGATAAGTAAGAGTGTCAAACCCAACGAGGAGCAGAAGGAAATGATAGACAGTTTTCAGTAAGGTATTATCTGCAAGCACTGAAATTATAGGTAACAGATAGTTTTGTGATAAGATAATTGGTAGCAAGTGAGAAAAGGTAAAACTAAATAAGGTGCAGCAAGGTGGCCCAATCCTTTTTGTAGCAAAGGACAAGCCTGGACAAACTCTTATGCGAGGTAAAGTGCTCCCGAGGACATATGGGAATTATCGTCGAGCTAGTTTTCATCACGATCATCTGATTCGCGTTCGGTACTTTGATAATTTGGTATGTGGGTGGACCGGTGCTTGGGTGCTGCCCTTACTTGGACAAGTCTCCCACTTATGATTAACCTCTAATGCAAGCATCCGCAACTACAAAAGAAGTATTAAGGTAAACCTAACCATAGCCTGAAACATATGGATCCAAATCAGCCCCTTACGAAGCAACGCATAAACTAGGGTTTAAGCTTCTGTCACTCTCTAGCAACCCATCATCTACTTATTACTTCCCAATGCCTTCCTCTAGGCCCAAATAATGGTGAAGTGTCATGTATTCAATGTTCACATGACAACACTAGAGGAAAGACAACATACATCTCATCAAAATATCGAACGAAGACCAAACTCACATGACAACTGATAGCAAGACTTCTCCCATGTCCTCAGGAACAAAAGTAACTACTCGCAAGACATAATATTGTTCATGATCAGAGGGGTATTAATATGCATAATGGATCTAAACATATGATCTTCCACCAAATAAACCAACTAGCATCAACTACAAGGAGTAATCAACAGTACTAGCAACCCACAGGTACCAATCTGAGGTTTGTGTACAAAGATTGGATACAAGAGATGAACTAGGGTTTAGGAGGAGATGGTGCTGGTGAAGATGATGATGAAGATAGCCCTCCCCAAGATGGGAGAGTTGTTTCGTGATGACGGCGGTGACGATTTCCCCCTCCCGGAGGGAAGTATCCCCGGCAGAACAGCTCCGCCGGAGCCCTAGACTGGTTTCCGCCTCGGTTGTGCCTCGAGACGGCGGCTTCTGGTCCCGAAGGCCTCTTTTTGATGTTTTGCAGGTCAAAACGCTTCATATAGGAGAAGATGGGCACCTGGGGCCCACTGGCTGGCCCTCGAGGCAGGGGGCGCGCCCTGGGAAGGGGGGCGCGCCCCCAGCCTCGAGGCCAGCCAGTTCATGTAAACCTTGCAAAATAATGTTCTGTGGAGTTTCAGGGCTTTTGGAGTTGTGCAGAATAGGTTTCCAGTGTTTGCTCCTTTTCCAGCCCAGAATTCCAGCTGCCGACATTCCCCCTTCTTCATGTAAACCTTGCAAAATAAGAGGGAAAAGGCATAAGTATTGTGACAAAACATGTATGAACAGCCCATAATGCAATAAATATCAACTTATAAGCATGATGCAAAATGGACGTATCACCAGTTAACCCTCGTACAGCTCTCCATCTACGACTCTACTCCTGCGTCTTCCCATCTCCGGCTCGTTGCTGTTCGGGGCCTCACCGTCGTCCACCACCTTGGATGTGCTCAGCGCGGAGTGGTCAACGTGGTCAACGAACGACGCCATCGGAAGTAGACTGTGTATGGAGAGGCTGACAGTTGGGTCCACGGCCGGACGTAAGGAAATGCCGCCTTATTACACGGAAAATAATGATTCCTCCACCCGACAGCTGGGACTCACCGGAAGGGCCTCTGTATTTCGCGAAAAAATCGTTCCCACCGCTAACAAGTCGGACCCACCAGCTATATCTTCGCACGCAAGGAAGTGCCTCCTTATTACGCACAAAAAAGAATACCCCCCTGCTAGTTGGGACCCACCTTGGTGGGAGGCTGACTTGTGGGCCTACTAAGTTGATGGGGACAGAGTGCTTTGTCAACTTAGTCAATATGAACGATTCTAGCTCTAGTGACCGTACTATGTCCATTCAACGGCTGTAGTGCTTCTTCAACCTCTGGTCTTCTTGCTCTAGTCGCCAAAGCAGCGCAGGTCATGCCGCATGCTCCTGCCTCCCATGGCCGGTTGTGCTGTCACTACTAGGAAAAGGCTCATTAGTGGCGCACCTGATTTGGCCATTAATGGCGCACTACAGGTGCGGCACTACTATCACGCCATTAGTAACAATTACTAATGGCGCAGTACCTCGCGCACCATTAGTATATCAGACAGTAGTGGCGCACCAGGCAGTGCACCATTAGTATGTGCCCAGATGCGCCATTAGTATGCCTCCCAGGGGGCCATATATACCTTGTGCTCTAGGTTACTATTGGCGCACCTCTCAGGGGTGCGCCACTAGTGTGTTTGTTGCAGTGCGCCACTAAAGTGCAGAGAGGTGCGCCACTACTATGAATATTAGGATTCTTTTTTTTTTGCTTTTCTGATATTTGCACAGGTTACAGAATACATTACATCACAGAATATAAATAGCACAACATATAAACAACAGATTTATCGAATACAATAGAAGATTATTCTCCGAATACAATTCATCATATTAGTCATCGAATTCAAAATACCGAACAAAGTTAGAACATTACAAGTCTCAGGACCGCGAGTAGCGAGTTTGTCTTCACATTACAAGTCGATATCTGAACTACCATCATCACATAGAAGAGAGATGCGGTCACGATGAGCATCATTGCAATGAAACTGGTTTTCATCCAGTTCCTCCTCCGCTCCCTCCTCTCTCCCGCTAGATAGTGCGTGTATCTAGTTTCTGCCTCCGCCCTAGTGGTGCACCCTTTGTAACTGTTACCGCTGAAATGGTGAACCTGTCTTCGACACTCCTCCCAGTCGTCGTAGACTCCGTGAACCTTACCCTTGTACACGACATACGACGGCATCTCAATGCACTAGACAAAACAATACATAAGCAATATATAAGTATGCAACAAAAGGATCGGAAGAGAAAATCATCAACACATGCATTAATATATAGCATGATTCGTGGTCCTACAAATAAATAGCATCAATTACATAAAAGTTGAACGATTGTCCAAACCAAAGAGACATACAAGTTCATTAAAAAGTTTAATTACAACATGAGCTAATTGATATTTCACAACTACATAACACCACTACTACTTTCGACTCGACTCTGGGACCGGAGCATGGATGAAGCCGCCATCTTTCGTGATGGTCATTAATGTGCGGTCGTTGTCAGCCTGCATTTGTATCGTTGTTTTTATTTCACTGTTGGATGGTTGATATTTGAGGTAGAACTTCCTCGAGGTACGAAGGACATCTTGATGGATGATTTCCGAAAACTCTGACTGGATGCGAAACAATTCTTGTCTGAGGTCCGCGTCCTGGATTTCCGACAAGCGTGCGGCCCATGCTTTGAGACTATTTGGTAGCAGAAGGTGATGATGGTTCCGTACGATCGCCCACATGTGATAGAGGGGGTAGTAGGAATCCTTCTGACCGCCAGGCGGCTGCTTGACGCAGGGGAATGTCGTTACGTGGGTGAACACGTGCCTGTCGTACCTAAAAAATGGCCTCTTGAAGGTGCCTCCAGATTTGGCGTAGCCGGGGAGAACTTCATCAAGAACTTTCTTCACATTTGAGTAGTCTTTCTTCGACTGACGGTCAGAGTCGAAATACGTGGCCATGGAATATTGCGGGCTTAAGAGGATGAGTGTGCAATGTGTGTCACTGCACAAAACATGGAATGTTAGAAAAATAAAAGAACGATCGACATCTAAGAAATCATATGTTACGGGGCGTTGAGGGGATGACTTACTCAGAAAAGTAAGGCATGAGGAAGTTATCCTTATCTGCGTTCGACAGAATGATGCCTTCGAGGTATGAACTCACAACTTGCCGGTCCCCAGCGCTGCCCAAGATCTTGGCACGCAGGTAGAAGGGGTCGAGTATCAAGATGTCTGGGGTCTTGTATCTAATGATCCGCATCTCCATACTCAGTGAAAATAGCCGAACGAAGGTGTAGTGCAGCGGATGAAGGTTAAACATAGCAAAGATGTCATCAAACCGCAGGACGATCATACCCCCGATGGAGCTATCCACAAAGCCCTTGCGCTCTGGCACCTTGGCCATGAAAACCGTGTATGCCACATCATTCTCGGAGAGACGCTGCTTCTCCAAAGAAAGAACACTGTCATGCAGACTCCGCATAGCATCGGTTGCAGCATTGAGCAGATTAGTCGGTAGCATCGGCCTACCCACCACATGCACCCTCCTCGAGATATCCTTAGGTGAAGGTGGCCTATCCTGAGCATGGATCCTAATCGGTGCCGGCTGGCTCGCACCCTTGTTATTCTTTCTTTTCCGTCCCTTCTGCTTCTTCTGCTATAATGGGATCGAGTTCTGCTCAGAGACCACCTTCTTGAGTGTGTTGGGGCTAATAATATTTCCCACCTCGGCTATCTGAGGCACGGTGAAGGCGGCAGCAGGAGGCATCTCCTGAAAACTGAACGCCAGACGACGCATGTTGCAATTGAGTTTTTCCGCGGTACAAACTAGATCGCGATCGTCTTTTGCAGGGTTGGGTTCTTGAGAAGGAGGCCCCAAGAATTCGTCATCGTACCCATGTTCGTTGAAGTACTTATCGATGTTGGTAAATGTACCGTCGTCGTCGTTCAGATCCTGTGCCATATGCATGTCCGGATTAGCTGACGGCGGTAACGTTGCGGCGGTCTTGCCATGGCTTGGTGCCGGCACGACTAGCGGTGTTGTTTGTGGGGTGGTGTCCCGCGCGCCCAAACGAATCTGGCTCTTCGGCCAAAGCATGGGCCAGCTTATGCAGGCGCTGAGGGTCATCCATCATCTTCGTCGGCCCCACGGGGTCGATAAGGAGGTAACAAGTCGTCGAAGCCCCGCAGCACCCGAACCAGTTGAACCCTATACACTGTGGGTTGCATCGTATTACTGTGGAACACGCGTCTACCCGGTTGAACGATTCTGGCCTTGGCGACATCGCTCAACTTGCCGTCCACGAAGTGCAGGAGAGTGCATGGAACATTGTCGGCGCCCTGCGAAAACATGTAGGGCGTCAGGGATGCCCGGTCAAAGGCAAGGAGATGAAGTCCTCACCCGAGAGAGGCTTAATTAGTTACCGTGATGGTGTCAAGCTCGGCTAATGTCGAGGCACCACCAACGGCGAGCGTGCAAGTGACGGAGGGGCCACATGATGCCGAGTGGCCGGCCGGCATATTCTTCCCATACCCGGGTGCATTAAGCTCCAATACCGGCGCCGACGCCGGAGACACCAATGTCATCTCCGCCGGAGACACGAATGGCGCCGCCGGCACGTTGTGCGAGTTGCTGCTTGTGAAGCTGGGAATCGGGGGCGGCCCCTGTTGGATGCCTGCAATCCACGCCTGCAACCCCTCAATCAAGGTAGGCACAATGGTGGTGATCGTTGCTCCCAGTTGGTCTCGCACTTGCTCTTCGACTATCTCCGGAATCTGCGCCACTTGTGCCTCGAGTTCTTGAACCTCGTGCTCCTGGCTTTCCGAGCTGGTCTTTTTCTCCTTTTGCCCAGCGGTATAGTATTCCGACCATTTCGTGGACAAGCCTTTGCCGGCCACATGACCAGATGACGACGGCTTACTGAGCTTATCCTTGTTTTTCATTACGTTCAACGCCCTATTTAAAGTTGTGTCATAAGGGGAGCTCTTAGATGACCCCTCGCTACTGCTTTCAGAAGCCTGCGGAACGAACGTGAACCATTTAGAAATTTGGCTTCATTAATTAGAATGCAACCATATGGAGCTAATTACGCCACTCTGTAACCGCCGGGACCGAGTCTGTGGACCTCGAAGTCCAAGTCCCGCATATCTTTCACCCACTAACTTGATTCCTCGGACGCGTTGCTCTCGCACTTGATCTTGAACTCGAGGTAGTCAGCTTCGTTGATCGAAGGATGTTTTCTCCTTGATCTTCTCATAACTATCACCTTTATCAATCATACTCTTCACCGCGGCTCTCCAAGTAGCCAGGGCCGTGCTCATCTTCGTGAGGGCGGCACTGTTCACTTTATTCCTTGAGAGGCGTGTGTTTGCGAACTCACTGGGGAACTTGTATCATTCGTGCAGCTTCGTGAAGAGGAGATTGCGCAAATTCCCTCGGTAAGGATGCCTCAAGTTCTCGGTGTTGATCGAGACGGTGCTCTGGAGAATGCACCCGTGCTGTACCGCGTACCCCTTGACTAATTCATTGGACGCCGTTGGATGCCCACTGGAGGACACTTCAGTAAATTCCTTCTTGACGGTGCCGAGCACGTTCGGGCGCCGGTGTCGGGACCCCGATCCTAAGTCACACAGGTCTAGCATGTAACACCTCATATCACTTTGCGGCCTCACGCACGGTATCCCCACGGGTGCCACTTTACCTGGCCCGGGACCATTTGCGCATTTTGGCACACGTATATGATAGTGTCGCTAGCATCCATATGACAGAGAACCCGGGCCGACATGACCAGTTATAAACCAAAAGTGGCACTAAATTACAGAGACAGGCATACATGACCCAGCAACGAACGTGCCAGTCATCAACGTATGAACCCAAGTCGTAGCAAGCTACAAGGACTTAAAGGAACAACGCGTGACATTTCCCCTAAGAGACAAACACAGGAACGAAGAAGGACACATGCCGGCCAACCTAAGTGTTCCGGAGCAGTAACAAGCTACCAAGGCTCAGTGGAAGCACTAGGAGACATTTCCCTGTAAGATAGGCTACCAAGGGTAAACAACTAGGTGTCGGATCCCACACATAGCAATACACATTACACGTACGCATAACATGCAAGTATGTGTTGTACAACATGGAATCACAACATAACTCAACAACTCATATAGATAAAGGCCCAGAAGAGCCATCATAGCATTTATTACAATAAGAGGTCACATGACCCAACATTCAGAGCATACAGGCAACGGAAGCATAACATGTCTGAGTACAGACAACTACAAAAGAAAAAGGCTGAGAAGCCTGACTATCTACAAGACCCTCCCAAGGGCACAAGATCGTAGCTGAGGTAACAAGCTAAACATCGAAGTCCACGCGGAACCACTAGCGAGACTGAAGTCTCTCTGCAAAAACATAAATTAAGCAAACGTGAGTACAAAGGTACTCAGCAAGACTTACATCAGAACTAACTACATATGCAACAGTATCAACAAAGGGGTGGTGGAGTTCGACTGCAGCAAGCCAGCTTTGACTCGGTAGCTATTCTAAACTACGACTGCAAGCAACTCTTTTGAGGTGGCGCACACGAGTCCACATATTCACCAATTAATACACCACTATGGATCCGCTCTCGTCTCCCTACGAGAAGGCCATCCATAGCACTCACACTTGTCTTGAGCATTTTAGAGTATCCACTTTCACTTGTCTATGTACCACGTAAGCATCCAAGAAGTCCATAACAGCGGACCCGGCTATTCGAATAGTTCATGTTAACCCTGCAGGGGTGTACTTCTTCATACACACTCTCACCACTTACCGCCATGTACACGTCGTGTATCTCAGCAACCTTCAAGTGGAAGCCTGGCGAGGGTGTCGGCCACGACCTGACTAACCACACAAGACTCTAGTCCAGGTTTATCGCCTATTCGGGTTCCATCCGTAAGGAGATCCGGCCGGGGTGTCGCTCACGGCCCCAAATGATGTGTGCAGGGTTCCCAAGCCCACCAACCGGGTGCCACTTGGTACACCGGGCCACTGCACCTAGTCTGTCCCAAGCCCACCTGTACCGGGTGCCACTTGGTAGACTACTAGCACTACCTACAAACACCAGAAACTAGTTGCAACTCCTGGACAGTGATCTAGTTGATTAATAAGTCGAGAGGGGCACTTAAGCATTCCAATGCGTGGTAGTACCTATGCCATTGGACAACTTACACAGAACTCAGTTCTTAAGGACGGTTCCAGTGAGACAACCCACCATGTACTCCTACATGGCCTCTCACCGCTACCTTTACCAAATCGTGTTTACACACTTAGCTCACACACAGTAGGACATGTTCACCACATTCCAATTCATCCCCGATGAGTCAGACCTGACACAACTTTAAGCAATAGCAGGCATAACCAGAAAGCATGAATGAGTAGGCACAACATGGCTCAAACAACTCCTACTCATGCTAGTGGGTTTCAACTATTTACTGTGGGAACGACAGGTCATGCAGTGGAAAGGGGTTCAGCTACCGCAACAAAAAGAAGTTCAAATCGTTGTTGTCCTAATGTAGTATAAGAGAGCAGGAGCAAGAGAGTGGGATTGTATCGGAATGAACAAAGGGGTTCTGCTTGCCTGGCACTTCTGAAGATATTAATAGTTCTTCATCGGTGTCATCGAACTCATCGTCGGAACATCGTCTACTGAGAGGGGACAAAACCGACAAACAGAGAAAGAACACAATCAATGTAATGCAGCAATATGATGCATGAACATGACATGGCAATATGATGTGATTTGGCCTAATGCAACTAGCAACCATATTAAATGAAGTTGATTTGAACCAAAGGTTCAAATTCAAACTCCATATGTGATTATTCAAATGCCATTTATTCCAATTGTCCTAAACAGTGGACAGAAGTTGTTCTATCATGCATGATAATGCCATAAACAGATTCTTCATATTTTTCCGATCATTTTTCATATATAATAATTTTCATCTGAGCTACAGTTGATTTTATATGAATTTTAGAAGTTTTAGTTATTTTCAGAAATAAATAAATCATTTCTGATTTATTTAAAATATCAGAAAACAGTTACTGCGTCAGCACTAGGTCATGCTGACATCAGCAAGTCAACAGGCAGGTCCAGGTCAAACCTGACTAGTGGGGTCCACTAGTCAGTGATTGGGGCTGGTTAGTGTCGATGACATGTGGGCCTAGTCAACAACCACGTCAGCTTGGTCAACTCTGACACGTGGGGTCCGTTGGGTTAGTTTAAACTAAACAGAAAATAAACTAGATTAATTAGGAAGTGGGGCTCGTATGTCAGTGGCCCTGGGGGGGTTAGTTAGGGCATCATTAGTGGCTAATTAACCGGCGCCACATCAGCAGCTAACGCTGGCGACCACAACAGCGGCGGGAACTCGCCGGAGTTGGTCGGGGCGACGCTGCAGGCCGCGGCTGGGTACGCTGAGGGCACCAGGAGTGAGGCCTTACTCTCCCGCTTCTAGAGGAGCACGTGGTTGGGCGCGGGGAGGCTAGGATCAACGGCGGTGACCACTTGGGCAGCGGCCGGAGCTCGGGCATCGGCAAGGATGATGATTCAGTGCATGGGAGGAGGCACAGAGAGGTGCTACGACTTCCTGCAGGTGTGGTGAGTGTGTTGACGCGCTCGGGCGCGGGCTGTGGTGGCCCTGGCCACGGCAGGGACATGGCCGGCGGCGGTGAGCTCACGGTCACTGAGGGGATCGGGGCTAGAGCACATGCAGAAGTGAGGGGACAGGGGGGAAAGGAGGAGGAGCTCACGGCGATCTCGATGGCGTCGTCAGCGAGCTCGGGGACACGTCGGAGCGGGCGCACGGTCGCTGGCGATCTCCGCGGCCGCAGGTTGAAGACGGCGACGGTGAAGACGACGCGGGGCTTCCCAAGGCGCGTGGCTCTATGAGGAGGTTATGTAAGGGGTGACAGAGCTTCCCGACGCTTCAGCGAGGCGTGTGGTGGCCGATGGCCATGCGAGCAGTGGACGGCGGCGACAAGCTCGTTCTGCCGAGCTCGAAAGCGAGCGGGGAGAAAGGGGAGGTGACCAGAGAAGGAGGGAATCGTTGCGGGGGCTTCGTCCACGTCTCTTGGCGCCTGGATTGGGTCGAAGGGGAGCACGACACGGCGAAGCAGGAGGTGGCGCGGTCGGGTGCGTGCGCTGGTTGCCAGTGGGCACAAGGTTGAAGACAACCTTGCCCCTGGTGGGCTGGGCCTAAACAGGAGCTGGGCCTACTCTGCTACTGGTAAGCGTCAGGTAGGTTTTCTGCCCTTTCCTTATTTTCTTTCTGTTTTCTATTTGTTTTGCTCTATTTTGATTTAGTACTAATACTAAACCATTTTTGTTGCTTCTGAAATTATTTGTGGATGCAATATGGATTATTCCAAAACTCCACAAAATGTTTTCAGAATAATTGGAGCAATAAAAATAGTTATAGGATTTATTGGCTCCAACTCAAATACAATATGAGTTAATTCAAAAGTCCAAAAATGTCCTAGAAATATATTCATCATTTTTGGCAGAGGTTTCTACCTTAACCAAAAATCATGAACTTTTCTTCAGGCACTTTGGGTACAATGAAGATATTTTACGTTGAACCTAGGTGGGTTCTTTTGGTGCTAGGGTTTGAACAATCCCCAATTCCTGTTTAGCAAAAATTTACACATGATGACATGATGATCAGGCAAGACCACGGGGGTTGATCTAGAGATGTGACAACTCACCCCCACTAAAACAAGAATCTCGTCCCGAGATTCAAGACGTGAGGTAAGAAAACAGAGGTAACACAAAGCCATCACAAACTCTCGATTCAACTGTCTTCCTCGAAGTTGCTGATTTATTGCATCATGTATATCTTGGCATCTTTGATTTCCAAACTTCATCCAACACGACAACAAAAGAACGGGAATTCTACAGGATTTGATCTTCTCGAAGATCGAGCAATTCAAGATCAACTCATGGATTGAGACGTCGAAACATCCCTTGAGCTGAGACACGGAACACACATCCAGAGGGATGCAGTGAAACAAATGAAGAAGATTTACTTGGCAGGCAAAATTCCACACCCAAGAAGATGGTGATCGAGGTCACCAGACGCGGCATCTTAGAGAAGATGACTCGTAGAATTATTCCCTTAGGTGGCAAAAAGAATTACTTTTGATATAGAGACCATTGAAATTCCCTATACCAGCCTGAGGCAAATCACAATCGATAGTTTGAAGGAGTTCGAAAGAATGACATCGTTTGACGGAGTCCGAAAGAATAACATTCTCGGGCCAGAATGGATGATTTGGACTACCTTGTTGAAGACAAAACAAGGGATGATTTTGGTTATCATCAGAAATGGATGCGACCCATGGTAAAAATGGCACATAGGCGGTGCAAGCTGGGAACAAAAAGCAAATGCTGGGAATGATTCTGGTAACTGGGGTAAATCCCAACAGTAGGGAGTAAATCTACTCCTTGAGAGGTTATAGCATAACCAAGAACACTGGGAGCAATCCTGGTTAGTGCCAGTGATAACACCTAGTGCTTGTGTGTGCTCTCAAGAACTCGAGCATTTCCATAATCATCAAGGTTTTACCATTATCCATGCCAATGGTGTTGACAACACAACATACAACCATGATGAATAGTGATGGACGATGCAGATGCAAAGGAAGATGACACTTTCTTAGATTTCACCTTGGCAGAGTCAAAGGGCAAAATCTGGATGATCGATCGAGAAACATTTAGCACTCCGCTTCTAATGTTCTCCTTGAAGTGCTAGCACAACCCATTTATTAAAATGGTTTGGTACCAAGAACGTCAAGTAAAAGGTCGGACTTCGGGAGCACAAGAATCCATAAGGAGCAATTGTTGGAGTAAATCCTACGAAATCCTTATGGGGAGGTGGCCAACTTCTTCAATCAAGATACTAAAATAATAGGTCTTCCGGCTGGTGTGTTGGCCACAACATCCACTTACCGAGTTATAGAGAGACCAATATTATAGTTCTTGGAAAAGCTCCAACCATCATATCTGCCTGAGATTCAGATCTGGTTGGTGTCAGGATATTCCAGACTCATCAAGTCTAGGGAGAAAAAGAAAGTTTGCAACACAAATCGATGAGATGACGTTGTGAGATTCTCCGGGATTGAACTGTGATAGTAAGCTCCAAAACATGAGCTAGTTCTGCTACACACATGTGAACACGCTGTCGCAGACAAGCATGACCATGTAGTAGTCTTATAATAAAACACTACCGAGTTCTGGTTGGGAACCATCATTGCGGATAACGAAGTCCTTACATAAGTCCGGATTAGCTCTTAAGAAGGAACTTCTTCTCCTTGAACAAGTCAACCAGTGGCTTAGTTGCTAGGGAATAGATATGGAATGGAGGTAGCGAGCCTATCAAACCATAGAATACTTTGCACATGCGTGACTGACTTGGGATGATTCCATGGGAAACCAAAAACAATCTTTCTCGAACTCACGGCGGCAACTTGCATCAAATGCACATGAATTAGAGGAAGTCACTTCTTTCATCGAACATATACTTCGTGAACGGGACATGAATGCAATGCTTACAAAGTTTCCAACATTAGCTTTAATGTTCAACATGAATCATGGAGGGGATAAGGATGTTTGTCGATGGGCTCAACAATAGGTCATCCAGATTTCCATGAAGATGGAATTCCACAACTATGTGAACAAAGCGATAGCATTGGTCATACCAATAGATGTAACGGTGTATGCTCGAGGGATCAACCACGAGTAAGACAACATTATGAATATCATTGGTTCTGATTTGATTTGAGGATAGCCCACACTCAAATCAAAGTTTTGGGAAGACAATAGGTCCAACAACTGATCTCGAGGATCAATCGATGAAGATATCATCTTTTCTCCACACAAATACAAGATATCCCTTAAGATGAACTAAATCGGACAAGCTTCCATCTTCTAACTCTCCAAGTTGTTGTTTTAGCTTAACCAACTAGTTCAGGGTATCCGACACAGATTCTTGGAGAAGGGGTGGTTTATATGTAAACCAACTTGATCAAGAGCTCAACAAAACGGTCAGGGATCAACCTGGTAATACTTCCGAGAAGATATTCGGAAAATCACGATCCACCGATATGTTAGGAAGCTCGAGATCAATCTTGCTTTTCGGGGCAAGACTATATGATCAAAAGAGCGAGAGATTGATACAATCCTAACTCATTGATCGAGAAGTGCACCAGGAAAGATGGACTAGAAGCACGATCAATCTTAGAATGATGATGCAGTAATCAACACGCTAAGAATGATATTGTTGTCCTTTAACTACCAAGCAACGAAGTTGCTAGGAGTATTGATTTCACATCATGATTCACTTGTCGGCATTCCAGTTACAATAACACGGGGACCGAGAAATGAATAATGAGGGCGAGAAGTATCACTGTATCAAGAGTTCATAGGAGGTAGTGCAATTCCCATGACATTCTTGATGTAAAGATGGTAATATTCCATGATAGAACAGATTAGAAGCTGGATTAGCATTCTTCATCTGCGAAGTACAACTTCTTTAACCCAATCCAGGATATGGATAAGGTACTGGAGTTTGTTTATCCTAGTCATTCCAGAATAGAATGGCTTGACGGACCACAAGAGTAAAAGGCATCGATGCACGAGTGCACAACTACTCCTGTCTATCAATTGATAGACGAGGGTCATAATACAACTAAAGAGGGACAACTCAAGGAACATATAACTTTCTGAGTTGCGGATGCATAGATTAGAATGTCGAACCAGTTCAACATATTTCTTCCGGATAACCTCTGCAGAAAGGTAGGATTGGCAGAGTCACAGTATGAATGGAGTACTACTCAGGAGCACTCTGGTTGTGATCTTTTGGTTCGGGAGAACTTCTGCCATAACGGTTCATGGTATTGGAAGAACGATTCACCACAGACCTCGAGGACTATCACAAGGTTACTAATATCCTAAAGGAATGAGCAAATACTATGAACATGAAGTAAGTGGAGTGAGTCTTGGGTTCAAGAACCCAGGAATAGAATACCTACTAACTAAATAGCATCACGGGATGCTTTCTAGAATGATGGCCAAAATCATCACACTGGGAATATAAAGCATTGCTAGACTACTGGATGGTCTTCTAAGACACCTAGGGTCATAATAATAACTCCAACGTATATGTCGAGGCAACAGAGTACCTCAACTCGGTGATTAGTGTGGTTAACCTGGCCTAAAGGACATTAAGAACAGGTAGGAATGATTTGCAAATGCATCAGATTGTTTATAGACATGGGATGACTCGGACAGCATAACCGCTGTAAATGCTCGTAAATACTTTTGAGACTCATGCACAAAGATAGCATAACCACTCAACATCATAATGTCAAGGTTCTGGGATCAACAGTTGAACACACAGAAGTAGAATAAACTGAACTAAGAGTTGAATCGACAATTAACGTGATCCTGATAGACAGAAGAGAAAGCCTAGTTCTTAATCCCCGTAGAATAGAAGAAGGTGACTCAGATCAGAAGGTCATAGGGTAAAGGAGTAAAAAGAGCCTTACGTTCCCTTCCACAAACAATTCCCTTACAGAACTAGAGAATTTCTAGACACAACTTCGACCAGTTTGGCTTGCTAATCCTACAGGCAGTCAGGCTCTGATACCAAAGCTGTCGGGACCCCGATCCTAAGTCACACAGGTCTAGCCTGTAACACCTCATATCACTTTGCGGCCTCATGCACGGTATCCCCACAGGTGCCACCTTACCTGGCCCGGGACCGTTTGCGCATTTTGGCACACGTATATGATAGTGTCGCTAGCATCCATATGACAGAGAACCCGGGCCGACATGACCAGTTATAAACCAAAAGTGGCACTAAATTACAGAGACATGCATACATGACCCAGCAACGAATGTGTCGGTCATCAACGTATGAACCCAAGTCGTAGCAAGCTACAAGTACTTAAAGGAACAACGCGTGACATTTCCCCTAAGAGACAGACACAGGAACGAAGAAGGACACATGCCGGTCAGCCTAAGTGTTCCGGAGCAGTAGCAAGCTACCAAGGCTCAGTGGAAGCACTAGGAGACATTTCCCTGTAAGATAGGCTACCAAGGGTAAACAACTAGGTGTCGGATCCCACACATAGCAATACACATCACACGTACGCATAACATGCAAGTAAGTGTTGTACAACATGGCATCACAACATAACTCAACAACTCATATAGATAAAGGCCCAGAAGAGCCATCATAGCATTTATTACAATCAGAGGTCACATGACCCAACGTTCAGAGCATACAGGCAACGGAAGCATAACATGTCTGAGTACAGACAACTACAAAAGAAAAAGGCTAAGAAGCCTGACTATCTACAAGACCCTCCCAAGAGCACAAGATCGTAGCTGAGGTAACAAGCTAAACGTGGATGTCCACGCGGAACCACTAGCGAGACTGAAGTCTCTCTGCAAAAACATAAATTAAGCAAACGTGAGTACAAAGGTACTCAGCAAGACTTACATCAGAACTAACTACATATGCAACAGTATCAACAAAGGGGTGGAGGAGTTCGACTGCAGCAAGCCAGCTTTGACTCGGTAGCTGTCGTGGAATTAGCACGACAGATGTCCGGTTTAACGGACTTAGTTGAGGAACCATCGCACGGGTTATCTTGAAGGGGTTAAAAGCACACAAAGGACACAGAGGGTTTATACTAGTTCGGCCCCTTCGATGAAGGTAAAAGCCTACGTCTAGTTTGGTTTGGTATTGCTTGGGCGTCGATGAACAGAGAGCTGATTGCTTGCCTGCGTCTCGACGGGTTGGTCCTTTCCTTGAACAGTCGCCGGGTCGTTCCTTTATATAGAGGCGACGCCTGATCCGGTTTACAGAGTCCCGAGGCCGGCTCATATTTGTGTCCTCCTCGGTCTCTGCTCTTTCTTCCTTGTCTCTCAAGTTACATGATAAGACGGTTTACAAACTGTAACTCTACACATGGGCCCTAAGCCTTCATGGGCCGTAACCTCTACTGAGCTTTACAATTATATAACTATTTCATCACAATCCGGTTTACTCCAGCCGGTTTACACCTGCTAATAATATCCCTGACATTAGGCCCCAGAATGATTTGAACTTGTTCATATCAGTCTTCTCAGCCTTGCATAATCTTCTTTCTTGTATCTTGTCAGTTTTTGTAAACCGGCAATGACGTCATCCCTGGAAATCAGCTGATTCGATCGTGACATCACTTCCGCATTTATCGCACACAGCTGGTTATTATCTTTGCTTTAAAGGCCATCCCGAGAATCATGGCGACAGGGAATCTTTATCCAATCTCTTTCTTCCTCAAATCCCGCGCTTACCGTTTCGTCTCTGCTCGGCCTATAAATACCGCTCGAGACTCATCTCTTTCTCCTTCTGCTTCTTCTTCCTCCGTTTCCGCACCCGAGCTTCCGCCATCGCCAGCAAGTCCGGCCACTGCATCAACCCGAACGCGACCAGATAACTCGCCGCCTGTCGTTTCTTTCTGTCTCAGGTACTTCTTTTACCCTCGCTGTAGATCCGTAGCTTAGGGTTCTTCTATGCCTCCGCCATTAAACCTCAAAAAGCTTCGGTTGTTCATCCTATACACCATGCCTGTAGTAGTTTTAACCTTGGATTTATCTTCGAAACTTTCTTCCGCTCCGCTGCCTTATGCTTAGGTTTTGGCATTAGATTCAATCCTTAGATTCGGCCGCTCTGTATAAGATCCCCGTAGTTCTTCTATAATAGACCTGCATAAGTTTTCTCTTTTTCTTACCACTCAGATCTGTTTTACCTTAGCTTCTTGTAGAAACCTGTTTCCTCACCCTCATAGATCTATAAGATACTCGTCGGTTTAGTCGGTCATACATTGCTTCTGCAATGCATCAACATTGAACACAACGGTTTAGCTTCTTTCTTTTTTGTTGTCATAAACCGGTAGTAGCTCGTTTCCTGCTTACTTCCGGGTTAGTAATGCCATTAGTCCCTTATCTAAATCGTTGATGCGATCTTGCATATATGATCCGGTTTATGCCTCTGTACTTAAATAATCCGGATTTTATACTTCACCTTTTCAGCACTTTCCTTCTGCTAATATGTCTGCCAAGCAGTTCGTTTCTTGCGACTGGGTTCCTTCCATCATCAGTGAAGAGGATTTAGTTAAAGCTGCTTCAATTGGCATTCTGGGTCCTCGAGCAGTTCTGAAATGGCGGGCTCCCGGAAATGAATTCCCCCCTACTCCCAAAGAGGGAGAAGTAATTGTTTTCTTTGACCATATGACCCGGGGCTTTAGCCCTCCCGGTTCAAAGTTCTTCCGGGACGTGCTTGCCGCTTTTCAACTTCATCCGCGGGACATATGTCCAAATTCGATATCAAACATCTGTGATTTCCAAGTTTTCTCCGAGGTGAATCTTCAAGAGGAGCCATCAGTCGACTTGTTCCGGGATTTCTTTCATTTGAACCGGCGAACTGAGTTTACTGGTGGACCTCATCAAGAACTTGGTGGGGTTAGCATTCAAAAAAGAAGAGACGCAGTCTTTCCTCACGCTGCTCTCCATACTCACCCCAAGGATTGGAACAAATCTTGGTTCTATTGCCAAGATACTATGCCTGAAGGGGAGAACCCACTGCCAGGTTATCGCGAACATCGCGTCCCTGAAGATCATCCGCTGCCACAGCGTCTCAGCTCCTCAGACCGGCCCCGGTTTGCCTCTCAGCTTGCAAAACTCAAAGCTTTTATGGCAAACGGATTGACTGGAGTTGACTTCGTTCGTTGTTGGCTCGCTTGGAGCATCCTTCCTCTGAGCGGGCGCTCCCGTTTGATGTGCCAATATACCGGTAAGCCGGACGATCCTCAATGTAATACCGACATCATGCTTCCTGAGAAGGAAGTTACTGAATCTGCTAAGAAGATGCTCAACATCTCCTTGGAAGAATGTAGCCAAACCGGATTGGCTCCATACTATAAAAAGAACAAACTGCCTGCGGTAAGCCTTAATCCCTTCTGCTTGTTTCTAATCCGTTCATTTAAATAATCTTCCATTTATCTCTCATCATTTACACAGGCCGATGATCCCTTCTGGAAAAGGAAACCTCAGGACAAGTCAGGCAAACAGCCGCGCCAGAAGACCTATGTTGTTAAGAAGAAAAAGGCGGCTGCTGGCTCTAGTTCACATGCTGAAGAAGATGATCCGGACTCTGGGGGTATGAATCAATCCTGATATACTTCATTATTCTTTTATCCCGATTTATGTTAATAGTGTCTTTTCGCAGGATTTGGCTGAAGGGGATAAAGCGGCAGAAACTGAGGTAATCACTATTTCTTCAGATTCAGAACCACCTCCACCAAAAATTCGTCGGGTAGTCCGGAAATATCAGTTTTCTCATCCTTACGCTCAACTGGACCCCAATTTTCTTTTGAAGAAGAAGCAACATAAAGCTCGCCGGGCTACACGCCATAGTTGCCTTGTAGTCGACTCCTCCGGAATATCTCTTACTCCGGCCTGGAGGCGCCGCTCTGAGGTTTTACTTTCCCCAACTCTTCTTCATCCCAAGGCTGGACTTATACGCAAACCACTTAAACCGTCTGACCCTAATTATCAGGAGACTCCTTTATCTTCTTCTTGCGAATCCACTGCCACACAAGTCCCAACTCTGAAGACTGTCCCTGGGTAAGTCCTTTATTTCATCCGGTTTATCTTTGTATTTGCTTTTGTGACTCTGATTTCTTTTCTAACTCCTTTCAGCAAGCCTAAGCCTAGCAAAAGGGCAAAAGCCAGCAAAACAGCTGCTGAGACTGCCACTGATAACCCGGTGGCTGATCCGGATACAGTCATCCCACCGGCAAATGAGCCTACAGTTCAGCTTGACGATCCCTCTCCTATGGATCATACTTATGCCACTGCTCCTGAAAATCCCAACACTGAAGTCGTTCATGAACCGGCGAGTCCTGCCCGGGCCAACCCTCCTCGGACTAGCCCAGCTCCCGCTAGTCCGGTTCATACGGCCACTCCACAACCGGCCGCTGCTGCTTCTCCGGAAATTCAAATAACCGGTACAGGTTATACCGCTCCTGCTGAGCCTATTGTTTTAGCTAAGCATACTGCTAAAGCGGAGAAACTCCAGCAAGGGAAGGGCAAATGGAGTACAGACTTGTCTAGTTTCGCCGAGTTGAGTGCCCAGGAGCTTTATTCCGGGTATTTGAACCAGCTTCATACTAGTCGGGATTATGAAGCGGGCTTAGTCAACATGATGAAGGACAAATACGAGGTATCTCACTTGTCTTTTGCTTTTGCCTTTGTTGTATTTCTGTCTATATCATGGTAGCCCCCAAGTTCCGGTTTAGCTATGTTAAAAGGTGAACCGGTACTTCCAACTGAGAGCAAATAATCTTACATTAGCCCCCAAGTACCAGGGGCATAACTCGTTTTATGTGCCTGGGACTTGTCTGAATCTTTCGTTCGATGTTTCAACTGCCCATTAGTCCCCAAGTGTCAAGTAGACAAATTGTTTGTGTGCTTGAGACTTTATCTATAGTTGTCTTCCTTTGCTACTTCAATTGGTCATTAGCCCCCAAGTGTCAAGTGGATAACTTGGTTATGTGCTTGAGACTTGTCTAAACTGTCATTTATTCCCCTTGATTTCCTTTGCAGGCTGATTTGACCCGGAGAGCTGAAGAGATAACTGAGCTCCGGAATAGACTTTCTGAAACTGAATCTGCTGCTGCTAAGGCCAAAAAAGATCTGGCGCTGAGCTTAACCACTGCTGAGCAATTGAAGAAATATTTTGAATCAGAACGGGCAACCTGTGAAGTGCAGAAAAATACACTTGAAAAGAGAGAAAAGGACGCTGAAGAAGCTCTTAATCCGGTGACAGAAGAGTTGACCGGTTTAAAGCGGTAAATAGAACTTATGACTTCTGCCGTCTTCGGTAAATACTTAACCTGCACATGCTTTCATTTCTGCAACCTTTAATCCGTTCCGGTTTAATTCTGATAACCATATGTAGGACGGCGCGTCACCCATCTTGGGGATGATCTCCGGAAGAAACTCAAGGCCTCTTATACTCTTGTTGAGCAGCTGTATTCCGGCGCTCAGAGGATTATAAGTGCAATGTCTTTCAATAAACCAGCTCCCACCACTATCCAAGGCACTCTGGAGAAGTTGTCTATCTTTCCTGCACACTTGGAAGAGGTGAAGAAGTCTGCTGCCCGAGCCGGTTCTCTTGTATTGCTGACCAGAGCCAAAGCATGGGTTCCAGACTTCGATCCGGAAGAAGCTTTGAATGGGTATCCCAGCACCAAGGAAGATGGGTCGGGCTTCACTGGAAAAGACCTTCATGCTTTGACGAAGGAAATGCGTCCTCTTGCCAGCAAACATGCTGTTGAATCAGACTTGACCAGGTATCATCCGTCGTACGATTTACAGAACGAGCGGGTGGATCGACCGGTTTAAGATACCGTAAATCTAATCCCACCAGTGCGCCCCCACACTTTCGCCCCAGATGTTGATCCGTCTGATCTTATTACGGAAGAGATGTACTTCCATGCTTTAACAAAAATCGATTGGTGCGTCCCTGACTTTCAGCCGCTTCAGGAAGATGAAGAAGCTCCGGAACAAGTCGATCCTCAACCGTCGCAGCAGGAGGAAGCATAGGCCACATAGTTTAAATTTACAGCTGCTGTATTCTGTTTGTCGAGAAAAAACTTTAATCCATTCAGGCTTGTGATGCCTTGTAATAGGATAGCTCGAAACATTGCTGTTTTGATCCGGATGTCCCAACTTTGCTTTGACGTTTGCCAATTTGAATCTTGTCTGATATGGTTTCTCTTGCGTACTATTTGTTTCTGCATAGATAACACTTAAAAGATGTCCTTGCGGTTTATCGCCGGACCGATTAAATTGCTCACAAAATATATCAAACAAGTGTCTGTTTATACCAGAAATAACTTCATACCTGCGATTAAGTATGCTTGATATTCTTAATCCGACGAACTTTGCAGTTTTCTGAGGGAGCCTTTGGGATAGACCCAATAATAATTTCGGGTTTACAGGAGCTACCGGTTTAAATAATGCTGGAACTCTGTGTCCAGACTTTTGAAGATATGTGGCCAACTTTGGAGTTGTCCCACTCCGGATCAAAGAAACATAGAACACAAATACAAAAAATATAAGTTTGCAAATAAAACCATGTAGTCGAGGCTTTTTGCGAGCTGCCAAGCTCCAAATCGAGACTTCTGATTCGAATATGATCAGTAAACCGGACCCTAGGGGCTAAGCTAGGATTCGAATATGATCCGTAGCCCCCTACTGGCCTTGAAATTTTAGCCAAGCAATGGATTCGAATACGATCCAATGAGCTTATGATTCGAATACGATCATACAAACCGGACCATAGGGGCTGAGCTAGGATTCGAATACGATCCGTAGCCCCCTACTGGCCTTTTAAATTTTAGCCAAGCAATGGATTCGAATACGATCCAAGGGGCTTATGATTCGAATACGATCATACAAACCGGACCATAGGGACTAAGCTAGGATTCGAATACGATCCGTAGCCCCCTACTGGCCTTTTAAATTTTAGCCAAGCAATGGATTCGAATACGATCCAAGGGGCTTATGATTCGAATACGATCATACAAACCGGACCATATGGGCTGAGCTAGGAATCGAATATGATCCGCAGCCCCCTACTGGCCTTTGCTATGTTCTCTTTGGTTCGAATACGACCTATGTTTGAACAGGAATGGCTATGTTCTCTTTGGTTCGAATACGACCTATGTTTGAACAAGAAGCCCTTTAGTGATCACAGCGGTAGAGTACCTATATGGGAGTTGTCCTGCATAACCAGATAGACTGATCAAAGCATCTTATTTTAGCAGAGCTCATGGCTCAGGTATAGTAGGGCCGCAAGAGGGCGATGTTCCACGGCCTCTTTGTCTCTTCCTCCGATGTCCGTGAGTCCTTGTGTTCTCGAACGTCCACTAGGTAATATGAACCGTTGTGCAGATTCTTGCTGATCACGAAGGGCCCTTCCCAAGGCGGGGATAGTTTGTGCATGTCTGTTTGGTCCTGGATGAGCCGGAGCACCAAATCTCCCTCCTGGAAAGTCCTGGTTTTGATCCGGCGGCTGTGATATCTGCGCAAGTCCTGTTGATAAATCGCGGATCGTGCTGCTGCTATGTCACGCTCTTCATCTAGCCGGTCCAAACTGTCCTGTCTTGCCTGCTCATTGGCCGCTTCAACATAAGCCGTCACCCGTGGTGAATCATGACGGATATCGCTTGGAAGGACCGCTTCAGCACCATACACCATGAAGAAAGGTGTATAACCTGTGGACCGGTTTGGCGTAGTATTGATGCTCCAGAGGACAGAAGGTAACTCCTCAACCCAGCACCCTGGTGTTCTTTGCAAGGGAGTCATAAGCCGGGGCTTGATACCTTGCTAAATCTCCTGATTAGCCCTTTCAGCTTGACCATTGGATTGAGGGTGAGCTACAGAAGACACATCTAGGCGAATATGCTCCCGTTGACAAAACTCTTCCATCTCTCCTTTAGATAAATTGGCGCCGTTGTCCGTGATGATGCTGTGTGGAAAGCCAAACCGGAAAATTACCTTTTTGATGAATTTAACCGCTGTTGCCGCATCACACTTGCTCACAGGCTCTGCCTCAATCCATTTTGTAAACTTATCAACAGCCTCCAGCAGATGAGTTTTTTGATCTTGGGATCGTTTGAAGGGCCCAACCATATCAAGCCCCCAAGTCGCAAACGGCCAAGTAATCGGTATCATCCGGAGCTCCTGTGCCGGAACAAGAGCACGTCGTGAAAATTTCTGACAAGCATCGCACCTCCGGACTAGATCCGTTGCATCAGCATGGGCTGTCAGCCAATAGAACCCATGTCGAAAAGCTTTAGCCACCAAGGATTTTGAACCGGCATGATGACCACAATCCCCTTCATGGATCTCACGATGGATATCACAACCTTCCTCAGATGACACACACCGCTGAAATGCTCCAGAAACACTGTGATGGTGAAGTTCTCCGTTTGCAATTATCATGGACTTGGAGCGCCGGATTATCTGTCTTGCTTCGACCTCGTCGTCCGGGAACTCCCCACGGCTTAGATAAGCCAAGTATGGGAGCGTCCAATCCGGAATAACATGAAGTGCCGCAACTAGCTGCGCCTCCGGATCAGGAACGGCCAGATCTTCCTCCGATGGTACCTGAACTGATGGACTGTGCAGCTCATCTAAGAAAGTGTTCGGTGGTACCGGTTTACGTTGAGAACCCAGCCGGCTCAGAGCATCGGCCGCTTCATTCCTTCTCCGGTCTATATGATCCACTTGATACCCTTTGAAATATCCTGCGACTGCTTCAACTTCTCATCTGTAAGCTGCCATGAGAGGGTCTTTTGAATCCCACTTGCCGGATACTTGCTGTGCCACTAAATCTGAATCACCAAAACACTTGACCCGGCTCAAGTTCATCTCCTTAGCCATCCGTAGGCCATGAAGCAATGCCTCATATTCGGCTGCATTGTTAGTACAAGGAAACATTAGACGGAGGACATAACAGAACTTGTCACCTCGCGGGGAAGTTAACACAACTCCAGCCCCCGAGCCTTCTAACTGCCTTGAACCGTCAAAATGAATCGTCCAGTAGGTAAGATCCGGCTTCTCCTCTGGTGCTTGCAGTTCTGTCCAATCGTTGATGAAATCCACCAATGCTTGGGATTTGATAGCGGTGCGTGGCACATACTTCAATTCGTGTGGGCTAAGCTCAATGGCCCACCTCGCCACTCTGCCAGTAGCTTCCCTGTTCTGGATTATATCCCCCAACGGAGCCGAGCTGACAACAATTATTGGGTGGCCTTGGAAATAATGCTTCAACTTCCGGTTTGCCATGAACACACCATATACCAGCTTCTGCCAATGCGGGTACCTTTGTTTGGATTCAGTGAGAACTTCACTGACATAATAGACTGGACATTGAACCGGATATTCCTTTCCTGCTTCCTCGCGCTCGACCAAGATTGCCACGCTGACTGCCCGTGCGTTGGCGGCGACGTACAACAGCAATGGCTAATTATCAACCGGGGCAGCAAGGACCGGCAGTTCTGCCAGTTGCCGCTTCAAATCCTCAAACGCAGCGTTTGCCTCCTCACTCCATATAAACCGGTCTGTCTTTTTCAGCATCTGATAAAGCGGAATTTCCTTCTCTCCCAGACGGCTGATGAACCGGCTTAATGCTGTGATCCGGCCAGCGATACGCTGAACATCATTGATGCAAGCCGGTTTAGTCAAAGATGTGATTGCCTTGATCTTCTCCGGATTGGCTTCTATTCCTCTGTTTGATACCAAGAATCCAAGGAGCTTGCCTGCCGGAACACCGAAAGCACACTTCTCCGGATTAAGCATCATTTTATAGGCTCGAAGGTTGTCAAAGGTCTCCTTGAGGTCCTCTATCAGCGTCTCCTCCTTCCTTGATTTGACCACAATATCATCCACATAAGCATGAACATTTCTCCCTATCTGCCTCTTAAGACAATTCTGTACGCAACGTTGGTAAGTTGCTTGGGAACTCTTGAGGCCAAAAGGCATAGACACATAGCAAAAAGCACCAAAGGGAGTTATGAAGGTCGTCTTCTCCTGATCCTTAACTGCCATCTTGATCTGGTGATACCCTGAATATGCATCCAAAAAACTTAGCCGCTCACATCCTGCCGTAGCATCAATGATCTGATCAATATGGGGGAGAGCAAAAGGATCGGTTGGACAAGCTTTGTTCAGGTCTGTGTAATCCACACACATCATCCACTTTCCATTTTTCTTTAACACCAGCACCGGATTAGCCAACCACTCTGGATGAAAAACTTCAACTATGAATCCTGCGGCCAAAAGTCTGGCCACTTCTTCTCCTATGGCCTTGCGCCTTTCTTCGTTGAAGCGGCACATATATTGCTTGACTGGTTTAAACTTCGGATCAATATTAAGACTGTGCTCAGCGAGTTCCCTCGGTATACCTGGCATGTCAGAAGGTTTCCATGCAAAGATATCCCGATTCTCACGGATGAACTCGATGAGCGCGCTTTCCTATTTAGGATCAAGGTTAGCACTGATAGTGAACTGCTTGGATAAATCGCCTGGCACAAAGTCAACTCGCTTGGTCTCCTCCGCAGACTTGAACTTCAATGCCGGATCATGCTCTGTAGTTGGCTTCATCAACGGGGACATATCTGCCGGATCAACATTGTCCTTGCAAAACTTCAACTCTTTCGTAGCACATACTGCCTCCGCATAAGCAGCGTCTCCTTCTTCGCACTCCAATGCAATCTTGCGACTTCCATGAACCGTGATGGTTCCTTTGTGACCCGGCATCTTGAGCCGTAGATAAACATAACACGGCCTGGCCATAAACTTGGCGTAAACCAGTCTTCCAAACAGAGCATGGTATGGGCTCCGGATCTTGACAACTTCAAAGGTTATCATCTCCGACCTGGAATCCTGTTCATCTCCAAAGGTAACTTCTAGGTCAATTTTCCCAACTGGGTAAGATGATTTACCTGGCACCACTCCATGAAACACTGTGTTTGACTGTCTTAGCTTCTTATCCATCGGCCCCATGCGACGGAAAGTCTCATAATATAAGATATTGATGCAGCTGCCGCCGTCCATGAGGACTTTGGTGAATTTGTAACCACCCACCTGTGGTGCTACCACTAAGGCCAATTGGCCCGGATTATCAACTCGCGGCGGGTGATCCTCCCTGCTCCACACAATAGGTTGCTCTGACCAGCGCAGGAATTGTGGTGCTGCCAGTTCAACCGCTTGGACCACCCGCCTTAAAACTTTTTGATCCCGTTTGCACAAACACGTAGTGAACACATGATACTGTCCACTGCTCAGCTCCTTCGGGTTACTCTGATATACGGACTGCTGCTGCTGCTGACGCTGCTGATTGCCTTGGTTATTGTGATTACCCTGGCCCTGCTGTTGGTTGTTTTGGTTATTGTAACCGCCCTGACTATGCTACTGATTGCCTTGGTTATTGTAACCGCCCTGACTATACTGATTATTGCCTTGGTTATTATAACCATTGTTGTTGCCATGATATCCTGATCCGGAGCCGTTCCCCTGGTGACCCGGACCGTAAATCCCGGGGCCTGATCCGCCGCCTGGTGGCCTGTTGTTAGATCTGATCCGGCTCATGGCCTCCATCATGGCCTTGCATTCTCCTATGGTATGTTTAGCTGGATGTTCCTTTGATCCGTGTTTCGGGCAAGGCTCATTCAACTCTTGCTCCCAACTAACGGACCCCCCGCCGGTTTGTAGAGGCGGTTTACCCTTATTGCGCTGAAAACTCGCTTGGACTTGGGTGTTGGGGACGAAGTCAGAGCCACCTTCTGCCTTTCGCTTGCCTAAGAAGCTTGTTCCCACCGGACTAGCCTGCGCCGGTTTACCGGATTTATTTGCCTTTCCAGATTTATCTCCGTCCGTTTCTGGATACTTAGCATTGTCGGAGTCCCCATACTTCACCAGAGCACTCATGAGAGTTCCCATGTCATTACAATCCCGTTTGAGCCGTCCCAGCTTTAACTTCAGAGTCTCAAACCGGAAATTGTTTTCCAGTGTCACTATTGCCGTACTGGCATTGATACCGTTCGAAGAGTGTAAGATTTATGATACTCGCCGCACCCATGCACTTGTAGGCTCCTGGTCTCCTTGTATACAGGCTGCCAGATCCACCACTGACATTGGCTGCTTGCACGTATCCTTGAAATTTTTGATAAACTGGCGGCGTAACTCTCCCCATGATCCGATGGAATTAGGTGGTAAGCCCTTCAGCCATGTCCGGGCTGTACCCTCAAGCATCATGGTAAATTACTTCGTGCAAGCCGCTTCATCCACGTCCAGCATCTCCATGGCCATCTCGTAACTTTCAACCCAAGCCTCTAGAGCTAAATCTGCTGTGTAATTAGGCACTTTACGTGGACCCCTGAAATCGTTGGGTAACTTCACGCTCCGTAGAGCGGGAACAAGACACTGCACCCCAAAGGAACTCGTCATGACTCCTGTTTCTGATGTGGTTGTGTGAACCGGCGTCGTTTGGCGGACCTCCTCGCGGGCCGCAGATCTAACCCGGTTTGTTGCCTCCTGAGCTTGCGCCTCTGCGCCTGCCGGATTATCCTGTCTGTGACGGTGTCGCCTCCATTCACTCCTGGACACCTCCGGTTCATCCCAATGCCTAGTATAACTCCGGCTGTGGCGGGGTGTTGAATGAAGTCTCTCCCTGCTGTAGGAATACGCTTGCTGCTGTGTCAACGCCGTGTTAAGCAGATCCTTGACCCGGCGTGCCTCCATTGCCACGGAGGATGTCCCCTCAATGGGTAAAGCGGCCAGACGTGAAGCAGCAGCAACAATGTTATCCAAAGGGTTTGAATAATGACCCGGAGAAGTGGGGACGTGAGGCGTAATCCGTCGATCTTGCTCCGCCGTGGGCTGTTGAACCGGTTCACCCCTCACAGGGGCCGTCCTCCGATTTACCTCCGGATCATTGCTGGCTCCCGCTCCCGGCGTCCCGAAAAGATTCATCGCCTCGTAGACCGGCGGTAGACGAGATTGGTACCTTCGAGTCCTTACTCCTTGCGCAGAGGCCTGATCCATCCTGAGCTGGAAAGCCTGAGAATCCAGCTCTGCCTGCCTTGTTGCTATCATAGCTTTTTCTGCCTTCAGATCCTCTCTTGCTTGCTCGATCCGGCCCCTTAGCTGAAGGAGTTCTGCATCATGTTGCTCCTTGTCTGCTGGAGCCACCACTGCCACTGCCCGGTTTGTCAACTCCTCGACCATGGCGGATAGAGCGTCAGAGGGTGAGAGGGCCTGGCCGCTCCCCCCTGCACCAGCTTCTGCTGTGTTCGCCCCGTTCACCGTAGACTGCGGCGTAGGTTGTGAACCGGCCATAAAGACAGCCACCCGGTTTGGCAGATCAAAGGGGTCCGGAATATTGTCTCCGTCGGACACACCCTCAGATCGGCCGTCCCGCAACTGATACAAGGATTCAGTCTCTCCAGATGAGGATTCATCGTCGGAATAGACCACTGTCTCGCCACCAAAATCCGATTCATCCTCGGCTTGGACTTCGTGAATTGCTCCGACAAAGATGTGCTTCATGGCAGGCTGAATCCGGGCCGATCTTGCATGCTGAGCCGGCTCGACGATGTTGGGGAAGATGTCCGGCTCAGGTCCCGGTTCACCAATCTTGCCGATGAAGACGTGGATGCCACCGAAGGGAACCCGGTACCCGTATTCGATTGAATCGGCCTCCGGGCCCCAGCCTGCGTCGTCGATGTAGATCCAGCCGCGGCGACTCTTGGTCATCGGGCCGACCGCGTAGCCCCTGAGCCCTTCAAAGCTGCCCTTCAAGAACTTGAAACCATCGCGCGGAGGCCCCACGGTGGGCGCCAACTGTCGTGGAATTAGCACGGCAGATGTCCGGTTTAACGGACTTAGTTGAGCAACCATCGCACGGGTTAGCTTGAAGGGGTTAAAAGCACACAAAGGACACAGAGGCTTTTGCGTAGGCTTTTGCCTTCATCGAAGGGGCCGAACTAGTATAAACCCTCTGTGTCCTTTGTGTGCTTTTAACCCCTTCAAGCTAACCCGTGCGATGGTTCCTCAACTAAGTCCGTTAAACCGGACATCTGCCGTGCTAATTCCACGACAGTAGCTATTCTAAACTACGACTGCAAGCAACTCTTTTGAGGTGGCACACATGAGTCCACAGATTCACCAATTAATACACCACTATGGATCCGCTCTCGTCTCCCTACGAGAAGGCCATCCATAGCACTCACACTTGTCTTGAGCATTTTAGAGTATCCACTTTCACTTGTCTATGTACCACGTAATCATCCAAGAAGTCCATAACCGCGGACCCGGCTATTCGAATAGATCATGTTAACCCTGCAGGGATGTACTTCTTCACACACGCTCTCGCCACTTACCGCCATGTACACGTCGTGTATCTCGGCAACCTTCAAGCGTAAGCCTGGCAAGGGTGTCGGCCACGACCTGACTAACCACACAAGACTCTAGTCCAGGTTT
This sequence comes from Secale cereale, assembly GCA_902687465.1. Taxonomy (NCBI): domain Eukaryota; kingdom Viridiplantae; phylum Streptophyta; class Magnoliopsida; order Poales; family Poaceae; genus Secale; species Secale cereale. The sequence goes on from LR738714.1 coordinate 394,209,258, forward strand.
ATCGCCTATTCGGGTTCCATCCGTAAGGAGATCCGGCCGGGGTGTCGCTCACGGCCCCAAATGATGTGTGCAGGGTTCCCAAGCCCACCAACCGGGAGCCACTTGGTACACCGGGCCACTGCACCTAGTCTGTCCCAAGCCCACCTGTACCGGGTGCCACTTGGTAGACTACTAGCACTACCTACAAACACCACAAACTAGTTGCAACTGCTGGACAGAGATCTAGTTGATTAATAAGTCGAGAGGGGCACTTAAGCATTCCAATGCGTGGTAGTAGCTATGTCATTGGACAACTTACATAGAACTCAGTTCTTAAGGACGGTTCCAGTGAGACAACCCACCATGTACTCCTACATGGCCTCTCGCCGCTACCTTTACCAAATCGTGTTCACACACTTAGCTCACACACAGTAGGACATGTTCACCACATTCCAATCCATCCCTGATGAATCAGACCTGACACAACTCTAAGCAATAGCAGGCATAACCAGAAAGCATGAATGAGTAGACACAACCTAGCTCAAACAACTCCTACTCATGCTAGTGGGTTTCAACTATTTACTGTGGCAATGACAGGTCATGCAGTGGAAAGGGGTTCAGCTACCGCAACAAAAAGCAGTTCAAATCGTTGTTGTCCTAATGAAGTAAAAGAGAGCAGGAGCGAGAGAGTGGGATTGTATCGGAATGAACAAGGGGCTTCTGCTTGCCTGGCACTTCTGAAGATATTAATAGTTCTTCATCGGTGTCATCGAACTCATCGTCGGAACGTCGTCTACTGAGAGGGGACAAAACCGACAAACAGAGAAAGAACACAATCAATGCAATGCAACAATATGATGCATGAACATGACATGGCAATATGATGTGATTTGGCCTAATGCAACTAGCAACCATATTAAATGAAGTTGATTTGAACCAAAGGTTCAAATTCAAACTCCATATGTGATTATTCAAATGCCATTTATTCCAATTGTCCTAAACAGTGGACAAAAGTTGTTCTATCGTGCATGAGAATGCCATAAGCAGATTCTTCATATTTTTCTGATCATTTTTCATATATAAATTATTTTCATCTGAGCTACGGTTGATTTTATATGAATTTTAGAAGTTTTAGCTATTTTCTGAAATAAATAAATCATTTCTGATTTATTTAAAATCTCAGAAAACAGTTACTGCGTCAGCACTAGGTCATGCTGACATCAGCAAGTCAACAGGCGGGTCCAGGTCAAACCTGACCAGTGGGGTCCACTGGTCAGTGATTGGGGCTGGTTAGTGTCGATGACATGTGGGCCCAGTCAACAACCACGTCAGCTTGGTCAACTCTGACACGTGGGGCCCATTGGGTTAGTTTAAACTAAATAGAAAATAAACTAGGTTAATTAGGCAGTGGGGCCCGTATGTCAGTGGCCCTGGGGGGGTTAGTTAGGGCGTCATTAGTGGCTAATTAACCGGCGCCACATTAGCAGGTGACGTCGGCGACCACAACAGTGGCAGGAACTCGCCGGAGTTGGTCGGGGCGGCGCTGCAGGCCGCGGCTGGGCACGCTGTGGGCACCAGGAGTGAGCCCTTACTCTCCCGCTAGGATCAACGGCGGCGACCACTTGGGCGGCGGCCGGAGCTCGGGCATCGGCGAGGATGATGATTCGGTGCATGGGAGGAGGCGCAGAGAGGTGCTACGACTTCCTGCAGGTGTCGTTTGTGTGCTGACGCGCTCGGGCGTGGGCTGTGGTGGCCCTGGGCACGGCAGGTACATGGCCGGCGGAGGTGAGCTCACGGTCACTGAGGGGATCGGGGCTAGAACACACGCAGAAGTGAGGGGACACGGGGGAAAGGAGGAGGAGCTCACGGCGATCTCAATGGCATCGTCAGCGAGCTCGGGGACGCGTCGGAGCGGGCGCACGGTCGCCGGTGATCTCCACGGCCGCAGGTTGAAGACGGCGACGGTGAAGACGACGCGGGGCTTCCCAAGGCACATGGCTCAGTGAGGAGGTTAGGTAAGGGGTGGCAGAGCTTCCAGACGCTTCGGCGAGGCGTGTGGTGGTCGGTGGCCATGCGAGCAGTGGACGGCAACGACAAGCTCGTTCGGCCGAGCTCGAAAGCGAGCGGGGAGAAAGGGGAGGTGACCAGAGAAGGAGGGAATCACTACGGGGGCTTCGTCCACGTCTCTTGGCGCCTGGATTGGGTCGAAGGGGAGCGCGACACGGCGAAGCAGGAGGTGGCGCGGTCGGGTGTGTGCGCTGGCTGCCAGTGGGCACAAGGTTGAAGAGAACCTTGCCCCTGGTGGGCTGGGCCTAAACAGGAGCTGGGCCTACTCTGCTACTGGTAAGCGCCAGGTAGGTTTTCTGCCCTTTCCTTATTTTCTTTTTGTTTTCTATTTGTTTTGCTCTATTTTGATTTAGTACTAATACTAAACCATTTTTGTTGCGTCTGAAATTATTTGTGGATGCAATATGGATTATTCCAAAACTCTACAAAATGTTTTCAGAATAATTGGAGCAATAAAAATAGTTATAGGATTTATTTGCTCCAACTCAAATACAATATGAGTTAATTCAAAAGTCCAAAATTGTCCTAGAAATATATTCTTCATTTTTGGCAGAGGTTTCTACCTTAACCAAAAATCATGAACTTTTCTTGAGGCACTTTGGGTACAATGAAAATATTTTTAGGTTGAACCTAGGTGGGTTCTTTTGGTGCTAGGGTTTGAACAATCCCCAATTCCAGTTTAGCAAAAATTTAAACATGATGACATGATGATCAGGCAAGACGACAGGGGTTGATCTAGGGATGTGACAGTCGGTCCTTCCGTTGCCTCTTCAGTTGGCTGCCATCTGTGTGTGGCATCCTCGGCGGTATCACTGGTGGCATCCTCGGCGGCGGCATCAGTGGTGTCATCCCCGACGCAACTAGGGGTTGTGTAGTCAGGGTCGGTGTCTTCCGCGGCGTCCTCATAGCGGTGAGGTTGTTCCTCCATCTCGTGGGACAGCTGCCAAAATGCCTTGACCGAACCGCCGGCATCATCGGTGTGGGCCATGTTTGCTCTAAATAGTAAAAAAGTTTGGTCAAAAAGTTGGGCATGACTTTTGCTAATTTTCTTGACCTAGGAGTGCCCCTATCTCAACCGAAACGGAAATTAATCAACATTTCAGGAGAAAGGGGTAACGAAGTGATGAGGCAAATGTGGTAAGCTACATCCTATATTTGCATTTGGCAAAAGCTAAAGTGGCACTCCAAAGAAACAAAACAGCACCACAATGTTGGATTCACATTGTAAATGATGGATGAAAAGGCATACAAAGTAACTAGTAACTAATATTCAGGCATACAAAGTAACTGACAAAAAAAATGAGATCTACTAACAATTGATAAAGCGAAGATAAATCAACGCATTGGATCTAGGTTTAATCTAGAAGACATAATTTGTGGCTTGAAGGGCAGTTGTTGACAAGTAAGATTATGGCAGTTAAGCTCATGCTGTTAATTTTTTGTATCATTAGCATGTATGGGAGCATGCCATATTTATGTTAGGTCCAGTTGGAAATCATCTATACTGTTGTACAGATAACATATGATTTTTACAAAATATGGCCTTACATAATTTCACTTATGTGACCTAGTAGGTAATACATGTGGTGCACACATGTTTGTCTGGACTGGAACCAGAAGAAGAAAATAAGGGGTCATGGCATATGGAAAAGGGCCAAATAAGAGAGGAATGCTTTCATTTAGATCATCAAAGTTGTTTTGAGTAACCCTGAACAAACTCAAGAACTTTAACTAGTCAACATGCTATATGCTGCAGTTTATCACAAAATCCAAATTTATTCAAGTGGCAGTAAACTATTAGTTAAAATTTATTTTATCCCGAATACCATCCTCAATTAATTCACTTGTGTATGAAAAATAATGAAAAGTTTCAGCAGCTAAGTGGTAGTAAACTATTAGTTAAAATTTATTCAAGTTGGTTTGACCATTGCATTCAATTAACAAGAGGTTGTGGTTGCATTTAAAAATGTTTGCAAAGAAAACATGTTATTTTTGAAAAATAAACCGAGACCACTCATTTGATATCATCTATGCTAAGGCAAGCATATTTTCAGTTAGATTCAAATCTACATTCACACTGTCTTCGTTTCCGAGAAAAGACATTGTGTACTCAGATAAATAAATTAAACAGTGGCAGGATTTGGTTCAGTCTTTTTCATTTGAGATGGATGCTGACAAAGTGAGTGAGGGTGAGGTTTTCCTTTCCTCTTGCTGGGCACTCTGCTGCTTCTGGTTGATTGTGGTCTAATTTGGGGAATAAGAAATAAACAACTTATGGCCTATATAATAGGGTGGGATACATTGATTCATTCACCAGTACATTTGCCACAACTAGCTGCTCTCTAACTGCGATTTTAGTTGTAAACGGTCTATCTTGCAGACTGTAACTGATCTAGGGATAGCAGGTTCAGGTTTACAGTGAGATGAAGTGATGTGACACATAATGCTATTATTGTATCAGTTTGTTCATAGAAGGGGCAAAATTAGCACAAAATATTGATTTCTTCAATAACAATTTGATAGGTGCTAGGTCAAAAGATTATTCGAGAAGAAACAATAATATGATCGAAAGTACGGATAGGACATTGAGGAAAACAAGCAGAACGTCTACTGAAAATACACTTGCAGCGACATTTGTAATGTATCAATATACCTTGTGATAACTTCTAATCGCTGTCTTGACCACAGTGGTCTGAGAGAAAAGAGAAAAGAAGAAGGAAGAGATATTGCCCTGCCTTTACATTTCTTTTATGGGTGGACCCCAACTCACTGCCTGGTGGTAACTGGGCAACTATAATTAGAAATAGAAAGTCTTGTGACTTGTTACATTGAAGTAATATTCCTCCATGATAGGTCTTTTTTTGGATTCTGGAAAAACTAGTATATGTGATTTTGCTTGTCTGCACACAAGGTTGACTTGCTGGGCTTTCAAGAAACAAGGAAGTAGAACATTTCTCCTGTTTTTTTACAACCCATTTTCTAGCAGAGGCGACTATGCTTGACATCACCTCCCAGCTGCCAGTGGAACCTTTTGTTGGGTTATTATGAACCCAATTAAGCCCAACATCCACATGTTGGTACATCCGTTTTGGAAAAACTCTGATGTGGTCTCCGGTACGGAGAACGGTTTAACATTTCTCCGAGGAAGAGATCGGAAATGTGAAAAAGCGATATTAATCTTAGACTGATGCTTTCCAAGAACTAAAAATGATGCTTTGCTTTGCTGGAGGTGACAAAATTTGGGTTAAATTGGTTGTGTAAAAAAAAGAAATCAGCATTTAGCATACTCTACGAATCCAGTGATTTGTAGGTAGAATATAGCAACTGAAAGATGATTGATTAGATTTTTGAATCTATAGTACAAAGGAAGAAGAAGGGAAAAAATAAGCTGCAGAGTATATACCTGACCGGATCTGGCGATGGTGCGCCGAAGTTGAAGTGGGCGGCGAGGGCGAGGAAGGCGTGGGACTCGACGTCCGTGCGGTATAGCGACCCGTTGTGTGGCCTGAGCTCGAGCGTCGATATAAAACGGTCGGTCGGTGGTGGCGTTGGAGAGGCAGACGCTGATGCTTGCATACTGCGCAAAGACGACCGCTTCCCTCATGACGAGGTGCGCGCCGTCGTAGCCGATGACGGGGGACCAGCTGGTGGCGCAGAGGTAGAGGTCGAACTCCGGGAAGGTGTCGTCGCCTTCGAAGCCGCCGTAGGGGAAGGTGGCCCGCACCAGGTATTGGCCACAGTTCCGTCGAGGCGAATCTGTCGTCAGAATTGGGGATCGATTCGACTTGCCGGCGGCGGAGCGTGAGTGGTGGCGGGCTACGAAGGCGGCGAGGTTGTCGTTGACGGCGTGCAGGCGCGGCAGACGGAGGGGGTTGGGGCGGAGCAAGGCGGGGCGGATGGAGGGGGTTGGGGATTGGGGCGGAGCGAGGCGGCGGCATCGCCGACGGCGTGCAGGCGCGGCAGACGGAGGGGGTTGGGGCGGAGCAAGGTGGGGCGGCGTCATACGGAGGGGATTGGGGTTAGGTCGAGTGGGATCTGGCGAGGGAGGGAGAGAGGCCAGAGGGAGAGGCGAATAGGTGGAGTGGGGGAGGGTTAGCAATGGCGCACCTCCCCCTGGTGCGCCATAAGTACGTCGATAGCAATGGCGCACCTCACCCTGGTGCGCCATTAGTAAAAAAATTTTTTTTCAGTACGAGCCCTCAGTTTATCTTCCACCAAACCGTATCTCCATCAGAACACACACACTAGCCCAACTGGTCAGCACGCAGCACACACACTAGGAGGTCCTGGGTTCGATTCCCAGGCTCCCCAATTTTTGTTTTTATGCATTTATCGCAGTTCATTTCGATTCCCATTTAGGTTCGATTCAGCACGCAGCACACACACTAGGAAATACAATCGAGAAATGAACGCTACAATTTAAATACAATCGATCTTAGCTAGCTATCTTTTCACAATCTTCTTTACCTTCTTTTTCGCAAATGGAGTTCTTCTCTTGAACGGACGTCCTTTAGGTAGGGTGGTCCTGCTTCTTCTTGTGGTGTATCGTAGTTCATCGTCGTCATCATGTTCCATCTTCGGGTTGCCGTACTTGTCGAAGTCTTGCTCATTGGCGACTCCATCCATTCCGATGATCTTTGTTTTGCCTCTCCTCATGACAACACGACTGGGCTTTGACGGGTCAGTAATGAAGAAGAATTGCTCCACTTGGGAAGCCAGTACCCATGGCTCATTTTTCGCGGTGACGTTTGTGCCCGCGGTCTTGGATTTGGCTTCGGGTATAACCATGGTGGTGAAATATCGGTCTTCTTTTAGGACGCTCTTGGCCCATCTGACACGAAACATCGGGGCTTCTCTCCAGCGTAGCTCAGCTCCCAGATCTCTTCAATCCCTCCATAGTATCTGTCCTTGTCGTTACCAGTGTAGGATTCCATCGTTACCCCGGAGTTCTGATAACCATCGCTCTTCATGTCCTTGTCCTCGGTGTAGAACGTGTAGCCGTTGATATCGTACGCTTCATACGTCATCAGGTTGTGCTTGGCGCCCTGTAATAAGGTGAATATGAGATTTTCTTCTGCGGAAGAATCCTCATGTAATGGGTACGACAGAAGCTTCTCCTTGAACCAACGCGTGAAACATGAGTTGTGCTCTTTGATTATATCTCCGTCTGTCCTCTGTTGGCCTCGGTCATTGTACGTCTTCTCAATAATGGTTTTGTGCTCTACCCCCCAAGGATCGACCACGTCTATGTGTTGTAGCACGACTAGGTTTGCTCTTTCAAAGTCGGCGAGTCGACCCTCGAAGTCGACATGCATTTCGCGGCGACCATCGCGGTGACCCCATCCAGCGAACCTGCCGAGGTGCGTGTTCACAGGCAGACCAACGGGGTTCTCGATGCCTAGATAATTCGTGCAGTAGGAGATGCACTCTTCGTTCAAAAAGCCTCTGGCTATGCTTCCCTCTGGACGTGACATGTTGCGAATGTATCCTTTGATGACACCATTCATCCTTTCGAACGGCATCATGCTGTGCAGGAACGTTGGCCCGAGTTGGATGATATCCTCCACGATATGGACTAGCAAATGCACCATAACGTCGAAGAATGCGGGCGGGAAGTACATCTCAAGCTCGCATAGTATCACCACGATCTCTTCCTGTAGCCTTCTGAGTTGCCTCACGCCAACCGACTTCTGAGAGATGACATCGAAAAAGTTGCATAGGCAAAATAGCGTTTCCCGGACGTGCGCGTCCATGATCCCACTGATTGCAAATGGAAGTATCTGCATCATCAGCACGTGACAGTCATGAGACTTCATCCCGCTGAATTTCTGCTTCGCTGAGTCTAGGTATCTGCTTATCTTCCCCGCGTAACCGTAAGGAAGTTTTACTCCTACGAGGCAGGTGAAAAGCTGCTCGATCTCCTCCCGACTTAGAGTGAAGCACGCGGGAGGGTAGTCATTTCCGATCTTCTTGGCCTTTTAGCCTTTGCGATGACTTTCCGTGTCCTGCTTCGCATCATCATCATCATCATCATTAGCGTGAAGCTCCTCCCTGATGCCCATTGATTTCAAGTCTGCCCTTGCTTTCGGCCCATCTTTGTTCCTCTCGAGCATGTTGAGCATGGTACCAAGCAGACTGTCGCACACGTTCTTCGTGATATGCATGACATCAAGGCTGTGAGGCACACGGAGGATCTTCCAGTACAGCAAGTCCCAGAAAACAGAACTCGTTTTCCATAGCTTCAGCGGCGGCTCTGGCGCCTTTCGCTTCTTTTCCGGCGGTGGTCACTCTTTCCAATTTTTCAACAGCTCGTCTATTTCCTCGCCGCTCCTCGTACGCAGGAGTCTTCGGGGTTCGGTTTCACCATCGAACAGATCCTTGCGTTTTCTCCATTAGTCATCGTCGCGAAGCCACCTTCGATGTCCAATGAACACGGTTTTCGAAGACCCGGGATCTCTATCTAGGTGGCGATACATTCTGTCGTCCATGCACTTGACGCATCCAGAAAATCTGTGGACCACCTGCCTAGTGACATATCCGTAACCGAGATAGTCGTGCGCCGTCATGAGCAGTGCGGCTCTCATAGGGAAATATTCTTTCTCTGCGGCGTCCCACGTATTGGCTAGCGTTTTCCACAGCGTGTCTAGCCCCTCTTTCAGCAGCCCCAGATACAGACTGATGTCGTTCCCAGGTTGTTTCGGCCCTTCAATTAGCATACTCATGTGAATGTACTTCCTCTTCATGTACAAACAGGGGGGAGGTTGTACATCCACACAAACACAGGCCAAGTGCTATGTGTGCTTCTCTGGCTGCCAAACGGATTGACTCCATCGGTGCTCGTACCCAGCACAATGTTCCTTGGATCGAGCCCAAATTCTAAGTCTTCGAAGTTGAACGCTTTCCACTGGCTCGCATCCTTAGGGTGACTCAGCATCTTGTCTTTTTTATTTATATCCGGATCATTTCCGTCATCTTCTCGGTTCTTCTCCTCCCTATCTGCGTGCCAACGCAGGAGCTTTGCTAGCTTAGGGTCTGTGAAATAACGCTGCAGACGAGGAGTGATTGGAAAGTACCACACCACTTTTCGAGGAGCTTTCTTCCTCTTCTTGTATCGAGTGACGCGGCATACCGGACATATGGTAGACTCCGCGTGCTCGTCCCGATAAATGATGCAATTGTTAATGCACACATGGTATTTCACGTGCGGTAAATCCAGAGGACACACGATCTTCTTCGTCTCCTCGAAACTGCTCGGGCACTTGTTCCCCTTGGGAAGACGTTCGTGCCAGAATGACATGTTCTCATCGAAGCATGCGTCGGTCATTTTGTGTTTTACCTTCATCTCCAGAGCCATGAGCGTTACTTTCAGGCGGGTATCCTCGGGCCTGCATCCTTCATACAATGGAGTAACCGCATCTATCTCCAGTTGATCCAGCTTGGCTTTCTCTCGGGCGGCAGCTCTTGTGTTATCCATCTGCTTGAGAAGCAGCTCTTATGAGGGTCCTGCACCCAGCATATCGATGGTCCATCGTCGTCTGCTCTGGCATCTTCATCTTCATAATCATGCCCTTTGTCTTGATCTTCCCCATCATCATGTCTGGCATCTTCTACATGATGACTGTGTCCTGAAGATTCTTCGTCTTCTCGCCCGCCCTCGCCGCGTTTGTCTTGATGCCCTTCCTCATTTCTTGCCCGGCCCCCATGGACGACTTCATAGTCATCTTCATCACCTTGCCACCGATAGCCATCCATGAAACCACGCAAGAGCAGGTGGTCCCGCACCTGTCCGGAATCCGGGTCCGTAATAAGGCTCTTCAGCTTGCATCTTCGACACAGACATCTTATGTTCGTCTCCTTCTTTTGAAGCATATCTGCCTTTGCGGAGCTCAAAAACCTATTCACGATGCCTTCGATCATCGTGCGGACCATGGTCGCCTGCGGGGAAGAGCAAAACGATATTTTAGAACCCCAAAAAAATTGGCATGACTTTGATAGTGCCAAATTCTCGCCGAAACGGAAATGAATCAACATTCCGGCAAAATATTGGCAACTATCTCATTTCAAATACCGGTACCTGCAAACACAAACATATGCAACACCACAAACATATACAACACCACAAACATACGAAGATCTAGGCCATAAAAAGTGCATGTGCACGTTGTTGGAGGGAGAAAAATAGTAGATCTACAACGTAAAGAAAGCTTTCCCCTTACTTACCTATCAAAAAAAAGGTAATTTAACCACTTAATTTGGGTGAATCTATGGTGCAAATGAGGTGAGGAGGAGGAGGCAGACGAGACAAGCTTGGAGGAGGAGATGGAGTGAATGAAGTGGGGAAAGTGAGTGTGGTAGGTGGATATGTCAAAAAGATCTCAGGTTACCAATGGCGCACCACATTAAAATGTGCCATTAGTAACAGTGGTTACTAATGGCGCACCTCTTAAGTGTTGCGCCATTACTACTTTTTTAAAGAAAAACAATTGTTAGTACTGGTGCACGGAGTGTGTGGTGCGCCATTACTAGTTAAAACTAGTAATGGCGCACCTCCCCCTCATGCGCCATTAGTAGTTTTGGAAAAATAAAAAAAATGTTAGTAATGGCGCACCTTGTCTCTGGTGCGCCATTAGTAATGAGGACACTAATGGCGCACCACATGCATGGTGCACCATTAGTGTCAATATCATCTATAGCCCTTTTCCTAGTAGTGTGTCATGGACGCCTCACCGCCCCCTACTATTCCCACCGCTGGCCAGGCCCTACGGCGACGGCAACCTCACACCGCAGCTAAACCAGTGAACCCTCGTACTCCTCTCCACGCGGGCTTCCACTGCCGTGTCTTCACCGGCTCCGTGTCGTCCCCTTCCTAGTCCTCGCCGTCGTCTGCCGCCCTGGTGCTCTCGGCTCAGTGTGGTCCACGTGGTCAAGGAACGGCTTCCATCGGACGTGGAATGTACGCGGAGAGGCTGATAGCTGGGTCCACGACGGCAGCACGAAAGTGCCTCCTTATTACGTGGAAAATAATGATTCCTTGGCAAGGACCCACCGGACGGTCCGCCATATTTCGCGAAAAAACATTTCCCCCCTGACTGCTGGGACACACCGGACGGGCCACCGTATTGCGCGAAAAAAACGTTCCCCCCATTGTCAGCTCGGACCCACTAGAAGTGCCTCCTTATTACGCACAGAAAAATGAATACCCCCTGCTGGTTGGGACCCACCTTGGTTGGAGGCTGACTTGTGGGCCTACTAAGTTGACGGGGACGGAGTGCGTTGTCAAGTTAGTCAATATGATTGATTCTAGCTCCAGTGACGGTACGATGTCCATCCAACGGCCGTAGTGCTTCTTCAACCTCTGGTCTTGTTGCTCCAGCCGCCCAAAGTAGCGCCGGTTGTGCCACATTCTCCTGCCTCCCATGGCCGGTTGTGCTGCCGCGGAGGCCTCACCGCCCCCTACTATTCCCACTGTTGGCCAGGCCAAGCCTCTACTCACCCACACCCCCTGTTATTCTGCGGCGACGGCAGCCTCACACCGCAGCGAACTAGTGAAACCTCGTACTCCTCTATGCGTGGGCATCCACTGCCGCGTCTTCCCCGGCTCCTCGTCGTCCCCTTCCTAGGCCTTGCCGTCGTCCACCACCCTGGTGCTCTCGGCATGGCGTGGTCAACGTGGTCAAGGAAGGGCTTCCATCCTACATGGACTATACGTGGAGAGGCTGATAGCTAGGTCCATGGCCGCAGCAAGGAAGTGCCTCTTTATTACACGCAAAATAAGTATTCCTCCACCTGACAGCGGGAACCCACCGAACGGGCAACCGTATTTCGCGAAAAAAAAACGTTTCCCCCTGACTGCTGGGACCCACCAGCTGCATCTTCGCACGCAAGGAAGTGCGTCCCAGCAAAAAAAAATGATTCGCCCCTGACTACTGGGACCCACCAGCTACATCTTCGCACGCAAGGAAGTGCCTGACAGTCGGAACCCACCTGGTTGAAGCATACGTAGCGTTGTCATTCTTGTCGTGGACGTGTACGTACATACTGGTCGATGTAGAGGTGCACACGTGTCGTAGTAGAGGCGTGCACATAGCATGTACACGTACGTACAGCGGCCAGTGTGCAAGAAATAAAATACGGCCACGTACGTACATACTGGCAGGGTCTCGAACGCCTACTCGCGCATACATACGGCCAGGGCTCGTGTACATGGCTGGGTCAGAACGGAGAAATAGCGTCGCCGTCGTGTTTGTGGGGAGCCAACTGGCTAGGTCGGAATGGAATCCGTCGTCGTGTTCATCAGGCGGGCTTGGACGGAACACCCAATGGAAATGAGGCCTGGCATACCGCAGAACGGAGGAAACGGCCTTGTGTTCGACTGGCCATGTTTGAAACGGGATCATGTTCATCGAGAGGGGTCTGGCATTTCGCAAAATGGAGGAAACAGACCTCCTACGGTCGAAACGGGGGTCCTGTTGATTGGGAGGGGTGTGGCGTACCGCAAAACGGAGGAAACGGACTTGTGATGGAGCGCTACGGTCGAAACAGGGGTCCTATTCATCGGGAAGGATGTGGTGTACCGCAAAACGGGACTCCACGGGATACTGTTCATCTACAACATCGACCCCCTCCAGCCTCCATAGGCAAATGTTCATCCATCGTCGACCTCCTCCAGCCTCCACCTGCGATTGTTCATCCACGGGCTCCTGTTCATCCAGCCTCCACCGCGCGCTACTCCACCGGCTACTGTTCAACCAGCCCTCTCCACGGGCTCCAGTTCAACCACCCCTCCACGGGCTACTGTTCATCCAGCCCTCCATCATCTCATGTTCATCCAGCCCTCCATGGGGTGGTCCTATTCATCTAGCCCTCCACGGGGTCCTGTTCATCCAGCCCCAGCCGGCTCGATCGATCGGGGTCCTGTTCATCCAGAGGCAACACCACGGGGTCCTGTTCATCCACCCCCACCGGGAACTATTCATCCAAACCCTCCAGCAACGCTCACTTTTCATCCAGAGGCAACATCGATCGGCTTCAGTTAGGAGCAGTAGCGAAGGAATCGCTCGATCGGGTACAGTTAACAGCCATCGATCGATCGCTCGGGGTTCAGTAACGCATAGCCTGCAGTGCAATCGCTCGGGTTCAGCTGGAGCCCAACGCCTCGCTCGGGTTCAGTTAGAGCCCAATGTCTCGCACCCATGTGCGTGCGTGTACGAGAGAAACACGCATCGCTCGGCTCCGACCACCCACCGTAACCGGGAACACCCTGATATTTTCCTCACCCTCGCTTCTACCACGGTTTTTTCCGTCATGGACGGCCCAAAGAATATCATGCAGCTGCGTCTCCGGCCCGCCCAGGATGAAAAGCCCATTTTTTGTCATGATTTTTTGTCATAGAAGTAGGACCCCACCACATCTATGATGATACCCGGTTTTGTCACAATTATCGTCATAGAAGTGTCATAAGTATGACAGGAAAAAAATTCGTTCGGCCCAAAATGTCACGGATGCTTTTCTTTGTAATGGTTGCTAGTAGTGTTGATTACTCTTTGTAGTTGATGCTAGTTGGTTTATCCAGTGCAAGATCATATGTTCAGATCCATTATGCATATTAATATATCTCTTATTGTGGACATGAATATGATTTGTGAGTAGTTACGTTTGTTCCTGAGGACATGGGAGATGTCTTGCTATAAGTAGTCATGTGAATTTGGTATTCGTTCGATATTTTGATGAGATGTATGTTGTCTTTCCCTAGTGGAGTTATGTGAACGTCGACTACATGACACTTCACCATTGTCTGGGCCTAGAGGAAGGCATTGGGAAGTAATAAGTAGATGATGGGTTGCTAAGTGATAGAAGCTTAAACCCTAGTTTATGCATTGTTTCGGAAGGGGCTGATTTGGATCCATATGTTTCATGCTATGGTTAGGTTTACCTTAATACTTATTTTGTAGTTACGGATGCTTGCAATAGAGGTTAATCATAAGTGGGATGCTTGTCCATGTAAGGGCAGAACCCAAGCACTGGTCCACCCCCATACCAAATTACCAAAGTAACGAACGTGAAACATATGAGCGTGATGAAAAACTAGCTTCACGATAATTCCCATGTGTCCTCGGGAGCGCTTTCCTTTATATAAGACTTTGTCCAGACTTGTCCTTTGCTACAAGAAGGAATGGACCATATTGCTGCACCTTATTTACTTTTACCACTTGTTACTTGTTACTAATTACCTTATCACAAAACTATCTGTTATCGATAATTTTAATGCTTGCAGAGAATACCTTACTAAAAATTGCCTATCATTTCCTTCTGCTCCTCGTTGGGTTCGACACTCTTACTAATCGAAAGGACTACGATAGATCACCTACACTTGTGGGTCATCAGTATATATATTAATTAACCCGGTGTTGACTAGCTAATTGATGCATGAACTATTTTGGTATGTACATATACTAACTCTTCTTTCTTCTTTTATAGCCCTCCGGATCGATCCAAACTTCCGTAACAAGATGAGGCCCAAAGAAAAGGTTGCGCTAGGATGAAAGGTTCAGGATCACAGCAATCGCGGTTGATGGCCAACTGATTGAACCCAGGCGGACCAAGGTAGAAGTTTATGCTCATTGCGGAGCTATTGTTAGGGACATCATCCCGATTAGCATCCAGTTATGGAATAAGCCTAAGAAGGAAGACCTCAAGTTTCTTATGTCACCGATAGACAGGAAGATGATTTTTGGACGTCGCTGAAGGCAATTTCACCCTACTGTGAGAGGATGATTCAAATAAGCCAGCAGTTATAGAGCCACTGGTCAAGGCGTGTGATCTTAAGAAGATGGCAGATCTATTCAAGAGGTGGAAGAATGAGTTGAATTCAACGTTTATCAACAAAGGGAAGACTCGAGAATTCACCGGCCGATTTGAAAAGATAAGAGATCACTGACCCGCATTTGTGGCCTACAAGACATTGGATAAGAGTAAGAAAATGTCACAGATAAATAAACAAGACAAATGCGGCAAAGAAGTTGTATCACCGTCGCACGGGGTCAGGCGGCTACCTCAAAGCCTGGCCGTTGTGGGACAAAGATGAGAATGACCAGATTGCTAAAGGGGTTGAACCAGAGACACTGAACTGGCCAGACCGTTCAAGGACTTGGTTCTTCGGGGTTGGGAGAACTTTGGACCCTGAAACAGGGAAGTGCCGTTGGACGGAAGAGCAACTTGCAATACCCGTCAAGAAGCTTAAGAAGTATATCACCGCAGCATTGGAAGGGACGTTCATTCCCGACAGAGAGAAGGACGGGCTGACTGAGGCACTCGGGAATCCTGAGCACCCTGGACGAAAACGAGGCATGCCTGGCCCCGTTCCGTGGAGGGTTGGGTTTCCCGGCACAGGAGGTTACAAAACCCAGGATAGGAAGAGGAAACAAGAGTTGAGCGAAGTGCAGAAGCTCAATGCAATAGTACTAAAGCTAGAGGAAGAAGTTGAGAGCCAGTGAGCTGCGGGCAAACCATCTCAGCGACACGATGCTACCCAAGAAGCTACCCCGCCATCTCATTGGAGAAGCATCAAGGATTCCATGGAACCCGTTCAACAGCCTGACTTCACGGCTCCTAGCTACCCGTGGATACTATCATGGAGGCTCGACACAGCAAGCTAATGGCGAATTGGCAGTACCTAAATTTGAAGGCGGCCGTCGGCTCTATAGCACCTCCTCTAGCTAACGGAACTTTTCACTGCCGTCTGATTCCACTTCGCTATGTTGTTGTCACAGTGGATGAAATAATGGAGGGATTCGATGAGGTGGTGCTTTACCACCGTACAACCAAGTGGTGCGTCAAGAGGGATGATTTGCATGTCTAAATCTTGGAAAAGCCATTTCTGTTGATTTCTAGGGTTTACCAAAGTTACATTGGGAACTTTCTTCAAATGAGCTCAAACTTGGTGGAACACCCTATTTCTATGTGCCATTTCATCTTGTTAAGTCTCATGTCAATTGGAAATCATTTTCTTGCCCAAAACCACATCAAACACTGTTTGGCACTTTGCCAAAATCACCATTTGGTCCACGTCCACAACTCCCATTTGCCTCAAATGTTTACCAAAGGTGTGCCTGGTCATCACCTACCTCCAGTAAAACCCATTCAACCAAAACTCAATGATTGAGGGGTGAAAACAATCATTTTAACCTTCTGGCCAACCCCTGTTCATCTCTCTCTCAACTCCACCTCTCTCCCATTGGGTCAACAGGGCATCCAAGGCCATCTGTGCTTAGTTTACTCACCCCCAAACCCACTATACACCAATGGGAAAAGTGGACGCGTCCAGAGCGCGTGAGGACACGGCCATGCCGGCCATATGGGCGCTCTAGAGCGCGATACAGTGCACTCCCGCACTGTAGCCGCGTCCTTCCCAAGACATCTGACCACCTAGGGCCTCCCCCTTGCGCCAGTCGAGGTGCCTCGACGTCTGGGACACGACAAGCTATCGTCCCCTTCTCTTTCTCCCTCCTGCTGCCTCCTCCCGCATGCGCTCCGGCTGCACGAGAACTCCAGTGAGTGATCTCACATGTGTGACTCCTCTGACCGTTTCCCCGCTCCCTTTCTTCTCTCGCTGGTCCTAGACCACGCCCACGAACACCCTGGACAAGGGCCTGTGTGAGAATTTCATCCCCTGGCACTGCCTTAGCCACGGCCGTGGACGCCACCCATGATGCGCCATAGCCTCGCCACATAAGTCCATATCGAGCCTCCCTTTCTACGCCCTAGACTCCCTCTCCCTCCCCTGATCCTCCTGGACCGTCCAACTCCTCCTCTCATGCCTCCCTTCTCCTCCTACCGTCGCGCAACCGCCGCTTCAACTAGCTCAAATTCGAGCGCCAAGCTCGCCTCGCTCCCATTCCTCCACCAAAGGACCCCCGGTGGTCCGGCGATCCTCCCCGCCTCCTCAAACCGTAGCCAGGATGCCCGAACGCTGATAGCCACTGATGGCCGATGACATCCCCCGCCACCGTCAAGGTTGCAGTCACCTAGGCCCCCTCCGACGGCCGTGAGATGCACCACTAGACGTGCCACTCCGCACCAAGCTCGCCCATAGGCGGAGCACCGCGGGAGATGGCCTGAGGCGCCAGCTATCGCCGGACGAACAACGACGTACGCTCTGCCTCCCCTGCTCTGCCTCGAGCAGGAGGTAGAGGACGACCGCCCCGCCAGCTGGCAAGGGCCCCCACCTGTCAGCGACCCAGCCAGCGGACCCCACCTGTTTAAGTGGAAACGTACCTGTGGAATACGGATTCCCCGGGCGAAAGTGTATTCCATAAAAGGCGCCATCGACGTGGCCCCCATCGCGTGCGTGGCCATGCTGTTGGGCCGGCCCAGTAAGCTGTGGCAATATCACGCGCTCAGTGCATAGTATGGTATAGCCTCTTCTTTCTCCTTTTCTTTTTCCAGTAAAACTCCAAAAACCATAAATCAATCAAACCAAGTCCAAATTTGATGATTCAAATTTCCACGGACTCCACAAGTCATGCTCTATTTTATGAGCCACAGTGGACATTTTGGTTGTCCTTGGTTTTCACTGGATCCTTTAAAAATGTCATTATCCGCATAAGTCCACTTCAAAAACCCATATTATATTCATTTGAACTCCAAATCTGGTAAAACCAATTTTTAAATGCTTCTAAAATCATGCTTGATTTAATCGGTACTATTGCTCCTTTTTATAAAAAGGCATTTTGTAGACAACTTGCAGATCCATTAAACCCCTTGATTCCATCATATTGAAATGTTCCAAACTATCCGTTGATCGAATGCTAATGAAAGCACTGTGGTCATTCCTTATATGACCAGAGGTATCCTAGAAAAGTCCAACTCACATTTTTAGAGCATTTTTATTTTTGACTTGTTGTGTTCTTATTGTGATTTGTTTCCGACGTTAGTTGACGAAGTAGACGGAGTACTTGGTGATGGACTACAAGCTTTGAAGACTCCGAGGAACAAGGCAAGCAGCCCTTTGACCATTTTTGAGAAACCTTTTTATGCATGTCATATAACAACCTATTATCAATGCATCAGAATCATGTTCAGGTGGTGAGCACTTTGGTTGTTGCCTTTGTTACATTCCTGTTGAAACTTGCATCAAGCATGACCCTACCTTCCTATGAGGGTTATGCGGGCGGAAGTAGATAGGATGCTATGGTAGTGGATATGCAAGTGGGACGGGAATATGCATGGTGACGAAGGCAGGTTACTTTCAAAAGACTTTTCAAAAACCCCATCGGGTGCCACTTATGCCCGAGGGAGATTATGAGTTGGGTAACCACTTGATTACGAAGTGGTGTACCGAGGCAAGTGTGTGTGTGTGTGTGTGTGTGTTGTTTACAAAACAGATTGGTTTAAGTTGTGACCGTTATTCTAACCTTACATGCACAACCACTCTACCCTTATATGGGAAAGGGCATTATTGATTACCTAGGCCGATACTAGCATGGTGCCTGCATTACAAGTGACGAGGGTTCCACAAGGTCACTCTCGGGATGGGGTCGTGCTTGGATAGGCGGCCATGACTGTTTTCACACGGCACCGGACAAACAGTTGGTATCCCTTGCCAGTGGTATGTGGTGAATATGGGAGCGAGGCTCCACAGTTTTAAGATGTGAAATGTTGGGCACAGGGGTTTCTACCAATCGAGTGGACTCTATGTTAGTGTCGTCTAGGGAAAGATTGTGATCGGATGCTTACCCCGGCTACTTGAGGTACAGTGGGTTGTGGATGACACGGAATTTCCCCGGATCTTGTGGGTAATGTGTGCAACCTCTGCAGAGTGTAAAACTATTCGAATAACCATGTCCACGGTCAAGGGTCACCTCTCTTGGGCTACGTCCAATGTTTGCAAAACCTGGTGTGTGTGTGTGTGTGTCTGAGGAAAACAACACGGTTCTGTGATATTGATGATTTGATTCTTGAGGAAGTCATGATGAGCACGAGCATGAGTTGTTTAGAACTCTTTCCCAATATTGATGTCTGTAACCTCCTGATACTTGCAGACACATGCATGTCCTTGATATATGTTGATCATACTTCCATATGAAAAACTAGCCTTACGCAAAAATGCCAATTTAGTAGTAGAGCTTTGCATAATCATTCTATCATCACACATGGGTTGCTTGCGAGTACATTCAAAGTACTCACTGGCTTGCCACTGGTTATTTTATTGGCTAGGCATGAAAGTACATGTGTAAGATGAAGATTTCTTTGGTGGCGAACATGCGAGCTAGAATGCTTCCCAGTCAGAATGCATGTAGGGTTAAGACAGGTGGCATGGGTCCAAGTTGTTATTGAAGATTTCCGCTGCAATGATATTCTCAAGACTTGTCCATAATGGTGCTACTTGTGTAAAACGGTATGTATGGATGTAAGACTCTAGTTATTCAGCTTATGTGTGTTCAATGAGCATTGATCTCTGGGATCACTGTACACGTGCATTCGGTGATGGCGACTTATGAGTCGGGGTCCCCATAGAGCTGGTATCAGATCCATCCTGACTATAGGAAGCCTTAGTTAGCATGGTCATTAGTTAGTATAAAACTATTTTCAAGACTATCACTATCTATACTTCTCTTCCCATTTTGAAGTTTTCAAAAACTAGGGCGTATTCTCCTTTACCTCTTCCCCTTCAAAACTTCTGCAAACGGTCGCTAGAAACCTCAAGCCCTTGACCACGGGATTCCTTGTAATCCTCGTGTATAGCCTAGAACAAATTACACCGAGCCAAACACTCACCCACCTCTTCCGAACATTGGTGATACCACAACAAGACGATGCCAACAGAAGATACATTCTCAAGGAATGAGGACATGAAGACCCAAAGGATCGTGACACCTTCGACATTATCCCAAGATGATGTAACCTTAGCCTACTCTGATCAGGGCATAAGATATGTAAGATTATGATGTACATCGCTAATAGAGCAACCATGCCCTTACCGCTGTTGTATCAGCAACCACCGTTGGATGACAGCCTCGCCATTTGGTCTGCCTCACAATAGTGAGCAGGAAAACGGTTCTCTTCATTCCTCGCCCTTGGTGTCGGTGTTGTCATCAACGGTACCGACATGTTGGACCTCTACTATGCCTTGTTAATGCCATTGCATAAAGGATTGCCACCTGGTACCGCTGACGCTTTAGAAGGAAAAAAGGGATCGTCATGATGAAGAAGACAAGAGAAGACCAAATTAGTGCCATCTACGAGGAGCCACCTTCACCCTATCACTTCAGCAGGCTAGAAGTTATTGAAGACTCTTCCCGGATCGTTTCATCAAACAACTACAAGAGATGTAGCAACACTTGAGGAAAACTTAGAAGACTGCACGAGAAACAAGGCGCGACTACTGAGTCCAAGAACCCCTAGGGTAGGATGAGTCGTGTACCCCCTATGCGCAGTCGAGTCCGTATGATGGTTCGAATAGAACCATAATTGTGTGTTGCTTGATTTTATTTGTTTGTGTTTTGATATAAGTCACACTTTTGTCCTAGGCAACAAGTACACGACTACATCACCTTCCTTACCTTGTTTCTTTTGTTTAGTCCTTTTTGCACCTGTTTTTTTGCACTTACACTATAGAACCCCCTTTAGGCATTCCCCTTCTCTATGCTACTCTCCCCTCTCATCTCTCTCCCCAACTGAAGACCAGCAAGACAAGATACCCGAGATCGAATCCTTAACCACGTGCTTAACCCATAGAATTACAAGAGAACCAGTTAAGCCTCTGTAACCTTGCACAACACCAGGTTCATTATGGAACTAGTGGAGATAGTGAACGAGCACATTGTCATCCTAATATAGCACAAGAACTGACCATGCCATAGGGAAGACCAGTTGGAGGATATAGGAATAGAGGATAAAAGACTTGATGAGTTTATATCAGTGACCTTGAGGGATTATCTGAGACCCTGATGGATTGTGAGGTTTTCATGTTGGTGGGATCATGATTAATAGACTAGCATAACTTTCATCACCCTGGAGTAACTTGGATTTGCAGGGCAATTGTGATCGCAAGCTGAAGTTCTTGAAGGTATGAGGATTTGGCTTAGCGACGTGATATTTACAGGAGATAATTGATGTTACAATAATGACTTGGGGGAAAATGTAGAAATTCTCGTCGGACATGAGATTTGGATTTAAGTAGGTGATTCTGGTTGGGTATAGATGCTAAATATGTCTACATGGTTTGGCGTAAATTGGATTTAGACTGTTGATCTTGATCATGATACGATGTTTCTCGGTGAATGGTAAACTAGGAGATTGGATTACTTGTCGGAGTTTATTTAGGGATCTATATAAGCATGACCTTGGAGTTTACTTGACCATGATTGTGGGAATTGGGTGGACTTACTATAGTAATGGATAGCCCTTCGAAGTATTTGGGGATTATAGGGACTTTAGATCTTGTGGAACACCATAGACATCGGATTTGTAGAATTAATGTATTATGTGGTGATTGATGGAAGTTAATGGCCTATTGGAGTTGATTCATAGGAAGGAAACAAGATCTTGGAGTGGCATATGACGCGTTTCCTTAGGATAGAGATGCACTATCTTGGACCCTGGAAGAATAGGCTGAGCACTTGGGTTGGGGTGTTTAACTCAAGCTTGGAAGCTTGTATGCTCAACCCATGGATTTTAGGGGTAGACATACATATAAGTTTGGGGATCGTAGACATGTACGATTTTGTTACACCTCCTCCATATTCCTTTCCCACGCCTAGTTTGGGAATCTCGGGGACGAGATTTTTGTAAATAATGGTTGGTCTGTCACACCCTGATTCACATACCACAACACTTAAGCTAATAATCATGCTAAAATGTGGTTTGGCAAAAACTTTTGCGTGTTTTGGACCTTGCTTGATTTGGTTTTTGTTTGCTGTTTGCATGTGCTCTAAAAATCAAACAAATGCTCCCACTCTTGTACTCCTTCTCCTTGATCCAAAACCTTTCCCCAATTATCATGACATGTGTATAGGACATAATAGTATTTTCTTACAAAAATATTTTGGCCAAAAAGTATTTTCTAAATTTAGTTTTCCAAAAACCCCTGAATTGAGGTTTGCACTGCAAGTACTTAATTAAGGGTGTGAAAATTCTTTCAAAAATTATATTTCAATCCTATTAGATATAGGACTCCCAAAAACCACAAAAATATTATTTTCAAAGTTATTTTTCTATTTTATTTAAAGGCTTTTCCTTAAGGCCAGAAATGGTCTTTAATAGGTTAAAATTATTTTATTGATTCAAAAATATTTTAGGAAATTTAGGGAAGCTCAGTGGACATATATTGTCCATATATATATGAGTTTCAACACATGGTCGTGTTCAAAATATTGGTCAAATCCCTCAAAACTCTTTCTGGATATTTCAAGTTTTTGAAATATTTACAAAGGAATTTTTTTAATTAATTCCAAGAAAATTCTAGCATGTCACATATGACATATTTGATGATCTTGCCAAGCCTCATGTCTTGGACAACAAGCTAACTTCATCAAACCCCCTCAAAACCATTTCTGTCCATTTTGAAGTTTGAGAAACTTTACATTGCTAAACATGTCCAAATGCTCTCAAACATGGTGCACATGCTAAAATGGTCTAATTATTCATCTATAACAAATGGCACAAGTTTTGGAGAAGTATAAATTGACCAAAGTGCCCCAAAACCCTTTCCGACCAGATCCAAATTTGAACAACTCTACATTGCCAACTTTTTACTTGTGACTTAAAATTCTGTCGACATTCTCACAACCCCAAATGATGACACTACACCAAGTGGTGCATCAAGGGGGGTGATTTGCATGTCTAAATATTGGAAAAGCCATTTTTGTTGATTTCTAGGGTTTACCAAAGTTACATTGGCAACTTTCTCCAAATGAGCTCAAACTTGGTGCAACACCCTATTTCTATGTGCCATTTCATCTTGTTAAGTCGCATGTCAATTGGAAATTATTTGCTTGCCCAAAACCACATCAAACACCTTCTAGCACTTTGACAAAATCACCATTTGGTCCACTTCTACTACTCCCCTTTGCCTCAAATGTTTACTAGAGGTGTGCCTGGTCATCACCTACCTCCAGTAAAACCCATTCAACCAAAGTTCAATGATTGAGTGGTGAAAACCCTCATTTTACCCTTCTAGACAGCCCCTGTTCATCTCTCTCTCAACCCCACCTCTATCCCATTGGGTCACCAAGGCATCCAAGGCCATCTGTGCTTAGTTTACTCACTCCCAGACCCACTAGACTCCAACGGGAAAAGTGGACACGTCCAGAGCGCATGAGGACATGGCCATGCCGGCCATATGGTCGCTCTAAGCGCGCTACAATGCACTCACGCACTATAGCCGCGTCCTGCCCGAGGCTTCTGACCACCTTGGGCATCCCCCTTGCGCCAGTCGAGGTGCCTCGATGTTTGGGACATGGCACAGTATCGGCCCCTTCTCTATCTCCCTCCTGTTGCCTCCTCCCGCACGCGCACCGGCCGCCCGAGAGCTCCAGTGAGTGACCTCACACGCGCGACTCCTCTAACCGTTTCCCCGCTCCCTTTCTTCTCTCCCTAGTCCTAGACCACGCCCACGAACACCCTGGACAAGGGCCTGTGTGCCAATTTCGGCCCCTGGCACGGCCTTGGCCACGGCCATGGACGCCACCCACGGTGCGCATGGCCTCGCCACATAAGGCCATCTCGAGCCTCCCTCTCTACGCCCTGGACTCCCTCTCCCTCCCCAGATCCTCCTGGACCGTCACACTCCTCCTCTCGTGCCTCCCTTCTCCTCCTCCCGTCGTGCGACCGCTGCTTCGGCTCGCTCAAATTCGAGCAACACCAAGCTCGCCTCGCTCCCATTCCTCCACCAAAGGACCCACGGTGGTCCGACAATCCTCCCCACCTCCTCAAACCGTAGCTAGGATGCCCGAACGCCAATAGACACGGATTGCCGATGACCTCCCCCGTCGCCGTCAAGGTTGCAGTCACCTCGGCCCCCTCCAGCGGCCGTGAGCTGCCCCACCGGATGCGCCGCTCCGTGCCGAGCTCGCCCATAGGCGGAGCGTCGCGGGAGATGGCCTAAGGCGCCAGCTATCGCCAGACGAATGCCGGCGTACGCTCTGCCTCCCCTGCTCTGCCTCGAGCAGGAGGTAGAGGACGACCACCCCACCAGCTGGCAGGGGTCCCCACCTATCCGCGACCCAGCCAGTGGACCCCACTCTTTTAAGTGGAAACGTACATGCAGAATACACATTCCCCAGGCGAAAGCGTATTCCATAAAAGGCGCCATCGATGTGGCCCCCATCGCACGTTTGGCTGTGCAGTTGGGCCGGCCAAGTACGCTGCGGCACTATCATGCGCTCAGTGCACAGTATGGTATTGTCTCTTCTTTCTCCTTTTCTTTTTCCAGTAAAACTCCAAAAACCATAAATCAATCAAACCAGGTCCAAATTTGATGATTCAAATTTCCACAGACTCCACAAATCATGCTCTATTTTATGAGCCACAGTGGACATTTTTGTTGTCCTTGGTTTTCACTGGGTCCTTTCAAAATGTCATTATCCACATAAGTCCACTTCAAAAATCCATATTATATTCATTTGAACTCCAAATCTGGTGAAACCAATTTCTAGATGCTTCTAAAATCATGCCAGATTTAATGGGTACTATTACTCCTTTTTATAAAAAGGGATTCTGTAGACAACTTGCAGATCCATTAAACCCCTTGATTCCGTCATATTGAAATGTTCCAAACTATCCATTGATCCAATGCCAATGAAACCACTGTGGTCATTCCTTATATGACTAGAGGTGTCCTAGAAAAGCGCAATTCACATTTTTAGAGCACTTTAAATTTTCCCTTTTTGTGTTGCTTATTGCGATTTGTTTCCGACGTTAGTTGGCGAAGTAGGTGGAGTACTTGGACATGGACCAGAAGCTTTGAAGACTCTGAGGAACAAGGCAAGCAGCTCATTGAACATGTTTGAGAAACCTTTTTATGCATGTCATATAACACCCTATTATCAATGCATCGGAATCATGTTGAGGTGGTGACCACTTTGGTTGTTGCCTTTGTTACATTCCTGTTGAAACTTGCATCAAGCATGACCCTACCTTCCTATGAGGGGTATGCGAGCGGAAGTAGATAGGATGCTATGGTAGTGGCTATGCAAGTGGGACGGGAATATGCATGGTGACGAATGCAGGGTACTTTCAAAAGACTTTTTGAAAACCCCATCGGGTGCCACTTATGCCCGAGGGATATGATGAGTTGGGTAACCACTTGATGACGATGTGGTGTACCAAGGAAAGTGTGTGTGTGTGTGTGTGTGTGTGTGTGTTGTTTACAAAACGGACTGGTTTAAGTTGCGACCGTTATTCCAACCTTACATGCGCAACCACTCTACCCTTATATGGGAAAGGGCATTATTGATTACCTAGGGCGATACTAGCATGGTGCCCGCATTACTAGTGACGGGGGTGACACGAGGTCACTCTCGAGATGGGGTCATGCTTGGATAGGCGGCCATGACTATTTTAACAGGGCACCGAACACACCGCTGGTACCCCGTGCCAGTGGTGTGTGATGAATATGGGAGCGAGGCTCCACAGTACTAAGATGTGAAATGTTGGGCACGGGTGTTGCAACCAACCGACTGGACTCTATGTTAGTGTCATCTAGGGAAAGATAGTGATCGGGTGCTTACCCCGGGTACTTGAGGTACCGTGGGTCGTGGATGGCATGGAAGTTCCCCGGATCTTGTGGCTAAAGTGTGCAACCTCTGCAGAGAGTAAAACTATTCGAATAGCCGTGTCCACGGTTAAGGACTTTTGGGTAACCGCTCTTGGGCTACGCCCAATGTTTGCAAAACCTGGTGTGTGTGTGTGTGTGTGTGTTTGAGGAAAACAACACAGTTCGATGATATTGTTGATGTGATTCTTGAGGAAGTCATGATAAGCTTGAGACTGAGTTTTTTATAACTCTTTCTCCATATTGATGTATGTAACCTCCTCATACTTGTTGCAGACACATGCATGTCCTTGATATACGTTGATCATACTTGCATATGAAAAACATCATCATCACAGTAGGGTTGCTTGCGAGTACATTCAAAGTACTCACTGGCTTGCCACTGGTTATTTTATTGGCCATGCATGAAAGTACAGGTGTAAGATGAAGATTTCTTTGGTGGCGAACATGCGAGCTAGGACGCTTCCCAGTCAGAATTCCTATAGGGTTAAGACAGGTGGCATGGGTCCAAGTTGTTATTGAAGATTTCCGCTGCGATGATATTCTCAAGACTTGTCCATAATGGTCCTACTTGTGTAAAACGGTATGTATGGATGTAAGACTCTAGTTATTCAGCTTCTGTGTGTTCAGTGAGCATTGATCTCTGGGATCACTGTACATGTACATTCGGTGATCTCGACTTATGAGTCGGGGTCCCCACAAAGCTGGTATCAGAGCCATCCTGACTGTAGGAAGCCTTTGTTAGCATTGTCGTTAGTTAGGATAAAACTATTTTCAAGACTATCACTAATTTTCAAAACTATCTATACTTCTCTTCCCATTCTGAAGTTTTCAAAAACTAGGGTGTATTCTCCTCGACCTCTTCCCATTCAAAACTTCTACAAACGGTAGCTAGCAACCTCAAGCCCTTGACCAAGGGATTCCTTGTAATCCTCGTGGATAGCCTAGAAGGATTACACCTTGACAAACACTCACCCACCTCTTCCGAACACAAGATTGGTGATACCACAGCAAGATGATGCCAAGAAGATAACTTCTCAAGGAATGATCACATGAAGATTTCTTTGAAGGCGAACATGCGAGCTAGGACGCTTCCTAGTCAGAATGCCTATAGGGTTAAGGCACGTGGCATGGGTCCAAGTTGTTATTGAAGATTTCCGCTGCGATGATATTCTCAAGACTTGTCCATAATGATCCTACTTGTGTAAAACGGTGTGTCTAGATGTAGGACTCTTGTTATTCAACTTTTGTGTTCAGTGAGCATTGATCTATGGGATCACTGTACACGTGCATTCGGTAATCTCGACTTATGAGTCGGGGTCCCCACACCTTTCAAGGTAAATATTTCAGGAAGATCAATGGTTGGCATGGCATGGATTAGAAATGTGGACACCTCAAAAAGCTAAGGACAAAGATTGGTAAAATCTCAAGACCCTACATTTTCAGTTTAGTGATCCAAGATCACATTGTGTCCATAGAAAAGCCAATACTATTAAAAGGGGATGAGGTGTTGCTTAATGGTCTACTCGCTCAATTGCTTAGTAATATGCTCCAAATCCCTCAACCACTTTCTCATTTCCACATTTGTCCCAAACCTAAAAGTCAAACTCGGCCCCACCGATTTTATCTATCCGGCGCCACCGAGTTCACATGACATAGCCACTGCCACAAACCCTAAACAGTTCGGTCTCACCGATAGGGATCTCGGTCTCACCGAGATGGGAATGCAAACTCTCTGTTTCCTCTTCATAACATTTCGGTCTAATCGAGATGAGCGAATCGGTACCACCGAGTTTGCCTGACCAACACTCTGTTAACTCTTTCTCGATATTGATGTATGTAACCTCCTGATAATTGTTGCAGACACATGCATGTCCTTGATATATGTTGATCATACTTGCATATGAAAAACTAGCCTTACACAAAAATGCCAATTTAGTAGTAGAGCCTTGCATAATCATTCTATCATCACACTAGGGTTGCTTGCGAGTACATTCAAAGTACTCACTGGCTTGCCACTAGTTATTTTATTGGCCAGGCATGAAAGTACAGGTGTAAGATGAAGATTGCTTTGGTGGCGAACATGCGAGCTAGGACGCTTCCAAGTCAGAATGCCTGTAGGGTTAAGACAGGTGGCATGGGTCCAAGTTGTTATTGAAGATTCCCGCTGCGACGATATTCTCAAGACTTGTCCATAATGGTGCTACTTGTGTAAAACGGTATGTATGGATGTAAGACTCTAGCTATTCAGCTTCTGTGTGTTCAGTGAGCATTGATCTCTGGGATCACTGTACATGTACATTCGGTGATCTCGACTTATGAGTCGGGGTCCCCACAAAGCTGGTATCAGAGCCATCCTGACTGTAGGAAGCCTTTGTTAGCATGGTCGTTAGTTAGGATAAAACTATTTTTAAGACTATCACTAATTTTTAAAACTATCTATACTTCTCTTCCCATTCTGAAGTTTTCAAAAACTAGGGCGTATTCTCCTCGACCTCTTCCCCTTCAAAACTTCTACAAACGGTCGCTAGCAACCTCAAGCCCTTGACCAAGGGATTCCTTGTAATCCTCGTGGATAGCCTAGAAGGATTACACCTTGTCAAACACTCACCCACCTCTTCCGAACACAGGATTGGTGATACCACAGCAAGACAATGCCAAGAAGATAACTTCTCAACGAATGATCACATGAAGATTTCTTTGATGGCGAACATGCGAGCTAGGACGCTTCCTAGTCATAATGCCTATAGGGTTAAGGCACGTGGCATGGGTCCAAGTTGTTATTGAAGATTTCCGCTGCGATGATATTCTCAAGACTTGTCCATAATGATCCTACTTGTGTAAAATGGTATGTCTGGATGTAGGACTCTTGTTATTCAACTTTTGTGTTCAGTGAGCATTGATCTATGGGATCACTGTACACGTGCATTCGGTAATCTCGACTTATGAGTCGGGGTCCCCACACCTTTCAAGGTAAATATTTCAGGAAGTTCAATGGTTGGCATGGCATGGATTAGAAATGTGGACACCTCAAAAAGCTAAGGACAAAGATTGGTAAAATCTCAAGACTCTACATTTTCATTTTAGTGATCTAAGATCAAATTGTGTCCATAGAAAAGCCAATACTATTAAAAGGGGATGAGGTGTTGCTTAATGGTCTACTCGCTCAAGTGCTTAGTAATATGCTCCAAATCCCTCAACCACTTTCTCATTTCCACATTTGTCCCAAACCTAAAAGTCAAACTCGGCCCCACCGATTTTATCTATCCAGCGCCACCGAGTTCACATGACATAGCCACTGCCCCAAACCCTAAACAGTTCGGTCTCACCGATAGGGATCTCGGTCTCACCGAGATGGGAATGCAAACTCTCTGTTTCCTCTACGTAACATTTCGGTCTAATCGAGATGAGCGAATCGGTACCACCGAGTTTGCCTGACCAACACTCTGTTAGCCTATGACCAAAATTGGTCTCATAGAGTTTGTATAATCGGCCAAACCAAGTTGAAGTTTTTCCATATCCCTAATGAATCATTCTCACCGAGTTGATAGTATCGGTCCCACCGAAAGGTCTAACGTTCACATTTAGAACTACTTCGGTCCGACCGAGTTCGTTTATTCAGTTTGACTGAGCTGGGTGACATGTGTGTAACGGCCAGATTTTGTGTGGAGGCTATATATACCCCTCCACCACCTCTCCATCATTGAGAGAGCCATCAAAACGTGCCTACACTTCTACTATTCATTTTCTGAGAGAGAACCACCTTCTCATGTGTTGAGACCAAGATATTCCAATCCAACCATAAGAAGCTCTAGCATTCCCCAAGTTGCTTTCCACTCAAATCTTCTTTCCACCATGTCCAAATCTGTGAGAGAGAGTTGAGTATTGGGGAGACTATCACTTGAAGCACAAGAGCAAGGAGTTCATCATCGACACACCATTTATTAACTTTTGGAGAGTGGTGTCTCTTAGATTGGTTAGGTGTCACTTGGGAGCCTCCCACAAGATTATGGAGTCAAACCAAGGAGTTTGTAAGGGCAAGGAGATTGCCTACTTTGTGAAGACCTACCCTAGTGAGGCAAGTCATTCGTGGTCGACGGTCATGGTGGGATAGAAAAGGTTGCTTCTTCATGGACCCTTCGTGGTTGGAGCCCTCCGTTGACTCATGCAGCCATTATCCTTCATGAGTTGAAGTCTCCATCAATGTGGATGTACGATAGCACCACCGATTGGAACCACAGCAAAAACATATGTGTCTCCAATTGTGTTTGCACTCTCCAACCCCTCCCTTTACCTTCATATGCAATGCTTTACTTTCCGCTGCCACAACTCTAGAATTGCATGTGTAGGAAGATTGCTTGACTTGTGCTAAGTTTCTAAAAGCTGTCAAAACTTCAAATTGGCAAAGGCTAAGTTTTTATTTGGTCAATTAGTCTAATCACCCCCCCCTCTAGACATACTTTCGATCCTTGAAGTGGTATCAGAGCCTTGGTCTCCATTTGCCTTGATTTCCATAGCTTTGGTGATCATAGCCTTGGTTTCACAACCTAGGAGAGTAAGGCATCTAGCAAGGGAAGTACCACTGTAGAGGTGCTTACTTTGATGGTACTAATTTTGCTAGTTGGAAGCATAAGATGAAAATGCATATTCTTGACATAACCCCGCAGTTTGGGCTATTGTGTGTATTGGTTTGCAAGGTGAATTATTGATGGGAAGGAACCAAATTGTGAAGCTACCACTGAAGAATTGAAGATATTGCAATACAATTCTCATGCTTGCGATATCCTCTTCAATGGATTGTGTCCCGAAGAATTCAACAAAATCAGCCGTCTTAAGAATGCAAAGGAAATTTGGGATACTTTGATTGATATGCACGAAGGTACCGACTCCGTCAAGGAATCCAAGTTGGATGTGCTTCAAAGTCCACTTGACAAGTTCAAAATGAAGGATGGTGAAGGTGTCGCTGAAATGTACTCTAAGCTTGCTCTCATCACAGATGAGATTGCCGGCTTAGGAAGCAAAGAAATGACCGATAGATTCATCACCAAGAAAATCCTAAGAGCCTTGGATGGAAAATTCGACACCGTGTGCACATTGATCCAAATTATTCCCAATTACAAAGATCTCAAGCCAACAGAAGTCACTGGTGGAATTTTTGCTCATGAGATGTCACTTAAGGATAAAGAAGAGCTTTAGAACAAGTGTAGTGGCGCTTACAAAGCTTCATGTGATGCTCCTACATCATCAAGTGAGAAATAAGTCTTCAATGAAGAATTGATCTTAATGGTGAAGAACTTCAACAAATTCTGCAAGAATAGAAGCAAAGAGAGAAACTCCAAATGGAGATCTTACAATGACAAAAGATCTTCTAGTCGTGATCGGAATTGCTACAATTGTGGGAAGCCCGGACACTACTCAAATGAGTGCATGGCTCCTCAAAAGAGAAGAGAAGACTCACACAAAAAGAGAAGTATAAGAGAAGATTCAACACCAAGAGAGATGAGTAGAGATGATCGTTATGAATGAAGACCCTCTTGTAGAAGCAAAGATTAGGAAAGGAAGGACAACTCATCAAGGAGCTATACAAGACGAAGACATCAAGCTCATGTTGGTGAATGGGTATCCGGTTCCGACTCTGATAACCACTCCGAGAGAAGCTATTACTCCGACTACGAAGCTACTCAAGATGAAAGTATTGCCGAAATTGATCTTGTGTCATCCAACTCCTACGACATATTTGAGTCACTAAATGAAGGAATTGGAAGATGCTTCATGGCTAAAGGCCCTAAGGTATCACACCCCGAATATCTTGATTTCAACAGTGATGAAGATGATTTGCTAGGAGATGATGATTTACTTGTTGATAGCAATAGTGATGAAAACTATGATGAAATTGCTATTAATCATGCTAATCAAGATAAAATGAATGACAATGATAAGAAGGAGATTGAGCGTCTAACTAAAGAATTAAACACTCTTAAGTTAGCTCATGAAACTACCTTAGAGGATCACCGAGAACTTTTGAGGACTCATGAGATGCTACGCTTTGAAAAGCTAAATCTTGAGCAAGAGCATGAGTTCTTAAAAGCAATCAATGATGATCTTCGTAAGAAAAGTTCTTCTTACACTACCAAGCATTTACTCTTGTCTACATATATGCCACAAGTAAAATCTGGTAATAAGAACAAGAAAGATTCTTCCTCTAGTAGTACCAATAATCATGATAAATCCAATATTGTTGCTTCTAGTAGTTCTCTTGATTCCACTAATGATTCTCTTAGCCATGTTACACTTGAGCAAGAAAATAGCTTCTTGAAGGGAATTATAGAGAAAGGTGTTTATAAGAGCCTTGCCGGGAGTAAGCAATTCGAGGAAATTGTACGCAAGCAAGGAAGGCACCGGAAGAATCAAGGTGTTGGTTTTGAACGGAAGTTCAATGCCAATGGAGTTGAGTGGTAAGAAGATCAATACCCCAAGACAAAGTTTGTTCCTCAACAAGAGAAGTATGATCCTACTTCGCTCAAGGGGACAAGCCCAAGATGATCTTACACCACAAGACCAGAAGCTAAAAGGCAAGGACAAGCTTCAAGAAGAGATTGATGCATTTGAAGAAGCTCCTAGGGCCTTGGTCAAGTGAGTTCCCAAGACTACGTCAAGTTCTACTTCATCAAGTACATCTACAACTCCAAGGATTCCCATCAAGATGGTGTGGATCCCGAAGAAGAAGAACTAGAGTGTTCCAGAGGGTGATGATATGTCTCCAACGTATATACTTTTCCAAACCCTTTTGCCCTTGTTTTGGACTCTAACTTGCATGATTTGAATGGAACTAACCCGGACTAACGATGTTTTCAGCACAACTGTTATGGTGTTGTTTTTGTGCAGAATAAAAAGTTCTCAGAATTGCCTGAAAAGCAACGAATAATTATTTCAATAAATATAAAAAATACCTACAAGAAGTTCCACACCAGGGGGGCCAGGGCCTGTCCACGAGGGTGGGGGGCCCGCCCCCCTGCCCAGGGCGCGCCCCCTCCCTCGTGGGCCCCCTGGTGACTTACCAACGTACCCCCAGATCCTATATCTTCCGTTTCGGGTAGAAAAAATCAAGGAGAAGGAATTATCGCGTTTCACGAGATGGAGCCGCCGCCAAGCCCTAATCTCTCTCAGGAGGGCTGATCTGGAGTCCGTTCGGGGATCCGGAGAGTGGAGATCGTCGCCACCGTCATCATCAACCTTCCTCCATCACCAATTCCACGATGCTCACCGTCGTGCGTGAGTAATTCCATCGTAGGCTTGCTGGACGGTGATGGGTTGGATGGGATCTATCATGTAATCGAGTTAGTTTTGTTAGAGTTTGATGCCTAGTATCCACTATGTTCTGAGATTGATGTTGCTATGACTTTGCTATGCTTAATGCTTGTCACTAGGGCCCGAGTGCCATGATTTCAGATCTGAGCCTATTATGTTTTCATGAATATATGTGTGTTCTTGATCCTATCTTGCAAGTCTATAGTCACCTACTATGTGTTATGATCCGGCAACCCCGAAGTGACAATAATCGGGACCACTCCCGGTGATGACCATAGTTTGAGGAGTTCATGTAAGCACTATGTGTTAATGCTTTGATCCAGTACTCTATTAAAAGGAGGCCTTAATATCCCTTAGTTTCCAATAGGACCCAGCTGCCACGGGAGGGTAGGACAAAAGATGTAATGCAAGTTCTTTTCCATAAGCACGTATGACTATATTCGGAATACATGCCTACATTGCATTGATGAACTGGAGCTAGTTCTGTGTCACCCTAGGTTATAACTTCTACATGGTGAATCACATCCGACATAATTTCCCATCACCGATCCAATGCCTACGAGCTTTACCTATATTGCTTGTTGCTTATTTACTTTTCTGTTGCTACTATTACAAAAACTACAAAAACACTATCGTTACTTTTATTGCTGCTACCGCAATTATCATATTACTTTGCTACTAAACTACCTTACTGCATATACTATGTTTCCAAGTGTGGTTGAATTGACAACTCAGCTGCTAATACTTAAGAGTATTATTTGGCTCCCCTTGTGTCGAATCGACAAATTTGGGTTTAATACTTTACCCTCGAAAACTGTTGCGATCCCCTACACTTGTGAGTTATCATGACTATTTTCTGGCACCGTTGCCGGGGAGCATAGCTCTATTCTTTAAGTCACTTGGGATTTATATCTGCTGATCACTGTGAAGAATTTGAAGGACTCAAAAACCAAGATCTTATGCTCAACTACGAGGGGAGGTAAGGAACTGCCATCTAGCTCTGCACTTGATTCTCCTTCTGTTATGAGTAAACTTGCGACACCTACTCCTGCTATTGAATCTGATATGTCGTATGTTCTTGATGATGCTACTTCTGCTATGTATGATGAAACTACCTCTATGCTTGATATCGTGCCACTAGGTGAATTTCTAGATGAACAAATTGCTAAGGTTAGGGAGAGTGCAAATGTTGAAACTGATGATATTTATGAAAGTGATGATGAAACCACTCCCAATAGATATGAGTTGCCTGTTGTGCCTGAGGGTTATGTTATGGATGAAGAAACTGCTAGAGACTTTCTTGCTTGCAATGATAGATATGATCTTAAGAAGTTATTAGCTAAGTTGAAAGAATGAATGCTAGAATGAAACATGACCCTGCTTTTGCTACTTCACCTATCTGTGTCACTGATAAGGATTATGAATTCTCTATTGATCTTGAGTTAATTACTTTGGTTGAGTCTGATCCTTTCCATGGCTATGAGTCTAAAACTATTGTGGCAAATCTTACTAAGTTGAATGATATAGCCACCCTGTTTACCAATGATCAAAAGATTCGCTACTACTATATCCTTAAGTTGTTTCCGTTCTCGTTAAAGGGTTATGCTAAGACTTGGTTTAATTCTCTTGATCCTGGTTATGTGTGTAGTCCCCAAGATATGATGTATTACTTCTCTGCTAAATATTTTCCCACTCATAAGAAACAAGCTGCCTTACGGGAAATATATAACTTTGTTCAAACTGAAGAAGAGAGTCTACCACAAGTTTGGGGGAGGCTTCTCCAGTTACTTAATTCTTTGCCTGATCATCCTCTTGAGATGCATGATATACTTGATGTCTTTTATAATGGACTAACCGATGCTTCCAGAGACCACCTGGATAGTTGCGCTGGTTGTGTTTTCAGGGAAAGAAAAGTTGAACAAGCTGAATTACTATTGAATAATATGCTGGCCAATGAAAATAATTGGACACTTCCTGACCAGCCCCTAATCCAACTCCGAAGAAAAGAGTTGTTCTAATTCTCAGTCCTGAAAATATGCAAGAGGCAAAGAAATCTATGAAAGAAAAGGTATTAAAGCTGAAGATGTTAAGAATTTACCACCTATTGAAGAAATACATGGTCTTGATAACCCGACACAGGTAGTAAAGGTAAATTCTTTTTATAGATTTGATGAAGGTGATATTCCTCGTTATAAGTCTGCCAGCCAATGCTTAGATGAGTTTGACAATTTTATTGTGAAACAAGAAAACTTCAATGCTTATGTTGGCAGACAATTACAACACAATGCTTATATGATTGAACGCTTGAGTGATTATCTATCTAGAGCTAAAGGTGAACTGAAACTTATTAGTAAACATGCTTCTATGGTCACCACTCAAGTAGAACAAGTACTTAAGGCTCAAAATGATTTGCTCAGTGAATTAAATAGTAAGAATAATGACTATGATGTTAGAGTTGCAACTAGAGGTGGTAAAATGACTCAGGAACCTCTGTACCCTGAGGGCCACCTAAGAGAATTGAGCAAGATTCTCAGAGAGCTAATATAGATGCACCTAGTTCTTCTAAAAAGAAGAAAAAGTAAAATGATAGGACTCTGCATGCCTCTAGTGAACCTGTAGCTGACAAACCTGAGAATCCTAATCATATATCTGTTTTTGATGCTGAGATACAATCTGGCAATGAACATGAGCCTAGTGATAATATTAATAATGATGTTCATGATGATGCTAAACCTAGCAATGATAATGATGTTGAGATTGAACCTGCTGTTGATCTTGATAACCCACAATCAAATAATCAACGTTATGATAAGAGAGACTTTGTTGCTAGGAAGCACGGTAGGGATAGAGAACCATGGGTTCAGAAACCCATGCCTTTCCTCCGAAACCATCCAAGAAAAAGGATGATGAGGATTTTGAGCACTTCGCTAAAATGATTAGACCTATCTTTTTGTGTATGCGTTTGATTGATGTGCTTAAAACAAATCCTTATGCCAAGTTTATGAAAGACATTATTACCAACAAAAGAAAGATACCTGAAGTAGAAATTTCCACCATGCTTGCCAATTAAACTTTTGAGGGTGGAATGCCTAAGAAATTAGGCGATCCAGGAGTACCTACTATACCTTGCTCCATTAAGAGAATTGAGAAACTATGTTAAAACTGCTTTGTGTGATCTTGGAGCCGGTGTTAGTGTTATGCCTCTCTCTTTATATCGTAGACTTGACTTGAGTAAGTTGACACCTGCTGAAATATCTTTGCAAATGGCCGATAAATCAACTGCTATACTGATGGGCCTCTAACCCCTCGTTGGTTACCCCAAGTGGAAGGTGAAAGATGCAGTGTTGTGGAAGTGTTTTCCCTTAGCAAAGATGCCAAGGATCGAATCCCCAGAGACTCCTAGGTTCAACAAGTAGGTGTCAACTGCTAACGGCGCGGATTAGCAATCAACATGGACCTGCACACAGATACAAATAACTTTGCTCCCAACGAGTACAGAGAGGTTGTCAATCCCTCCGGCCTTGTAGTTCACAAAGGATTAAACGCAAATGATAGTAGTGATAGATAATGTTTGCAATAGTAAGTAAATGCGAAAAGTAAATAGCGGATGTGATCAATGATGGTAATATGGACCGGAGTCTCATGATGTTCACTAGTGATGTCTCTCTCCCAAAAGACGATAAAACAGCTATGTGAGGTAAACAAATTACAGCTGGGCAATTGACAGGACCACGAACGCAAACCAATGCTGATTGCATTGCAAGAAAGGTTGAGGTTCAAAGCATGGGCGGTACGCCAAAGTAAGTAGACCGAAATCCATCAATATCTACTACTAATCATCCACCTTGAGATATCTATCCAGAACATCTCGCAGGTATTAAGTTGCGAGCCCCACCCATAGTGTAAACTCAAAGCAACAGACAACTGCATTAAAAGAACTTTGCGTAAAGTAAACAATCCTTGCACCCGCGGGCACAAGCACCGTTGTTTTCCCCCTTGTGGCAACAGCACATCCCCTAGACTCATGTTTCTGTCACTCAAGCTAGTCATCGAGGGGCATGAACCCACAATCGAGCATAACATTCCCTCTTGGAGTCACTACGTATTACTTGGCCAAAGCAATAAATAACAACGGAGAACATGCAAGAATTACTTATGAACATAAATATAAAAGAGGTAGATCAAATATATTACTCAAGATCAATCTGAACATAATCTCATAATCCATCGGATCCCAGCAAACTCATCATAGCAACAGCATAAGGATTACATATGTGCCTCGATCATGTAGGGCAGCTCACGAGGACTAATTAGTGAAGCACAAGAACGGGAGGAGAACATCACATAGCTACTGGTCATGGACTCATGGTCCAAGGGAGACTAATCACAACTCATCCGGGAGGCGTCCATGGTGGTGGAGAGGCTCCCGATGGTGATCCTCCCCTCCGGCAGGGTGCCGGGAAGAGTTCCCCTGGTGCTCCAGATCTTCGAAGCGGTGGCGGCGGCGGAACAGAGATGAGATCACGAAAAAGAGTTCCTGTCCCGAGGGTTTTGAAGGACACTCTAAATATATGCCGAAGGGGGGCACCAGACGGGGCTCGGGGGGCCCAGGCGCCCCCCCCCCGGCGTGGCCCAGAGGGGGGCGCGCCGCCAGGGCGCCTGGAGCCCTAGTGGCCCCCCCGGCTGCCCTTCGGGAGCAAGGTAGGTTCTGGAACGCTGACTTTTTATATGATTTTTCTGGATTTTTCCTGGCAGTTCTCGTAACGTGAAAACCTGAAATACAAAAACAGCCGAAAACGGAAAATGGCACCGGGGTGCACTGGATTATTAGGTTAGTCCAAATATGATCAAAAGTGTATGGAAGTGTATGAATAGTATAGCAATATCACCCAAAAGTGGCATGGAGCAAGCAGAAATTATAGATACGTTTTGGACGTATCAACATCCCCAAGCTTAATTCCTGCTCGTCCTCGAGTAGGTAAATGATAACAAGAATAATTTCTGTGGTGACATGCTATTAACCATATAGGACTTTTTACAGTCATATGAAAAAAGCTTACTGAGACAATGATTATATAGTAATTAAGTTGCCTCATGAGAAAATCACAAATGACTGAAAGTTTTACAACATGACATTGAAGCATCAAAAAGATTTGTAATGAACATGATGTGCAAATATGATAAAGTGATATCTAGCTTGCCCCCTTTAGTGAAGCAAAACATAAATGCAGGGGCACCTTCAAGGTTTAAGTGATGACTAGATACAATGAATTCAAAATAAACGATATCACAGTCATGCAAAAGACAATGCTACTTTGGGCCAATGCACATTACACTCAGAATGACAATCATGCTCTCAGTAGTTGGTGCTTTTAAAGAAGGTGGAGACTCAACATAAAAGTAAAAGAATGGTTATGTGCTAGAGCTTTTTTTATTTTAAAAATATAGAAGCAATTTTGTCAACGGTAGTAGTACTTCATATGTGTCATGCATAATACATCCTATAAGTTGCAAGCCTCATGCATCGAATACCAATAGTGCTCGCACCTTGTACTAATTAGCTCAGATTTCCATGGGTTATCATTGCATTACATATGTTTCAACCAAGTGTCACAAAGGGGTACCTCTATGCCACCTGTACAAAGGTCCAAGGAGATAAATCGCATTTGATTTCTCGTTTTTGATAGATCTCAACTTGAGGACATCCATACCGGGACAACATAGAAAATAGATGATGGACTCCTCTTTAATGCATAAGCATATTCTCATAAGAGATTGAGGATTAATGTCCAAGCTAAAACTTCCACCATGATACATGGCTTTGGTTGGCGGCCCAATGTTCTTCTCTAACAATATGCATACTCATTCAACCCATGGCAAATCACCCTTACTTCAGACAAGACGAACATGCATAGCAACTCACATGATATTCAACAAAAGTGTGATAGTTGATGGCGTCCCCAGAAACATGGTTACCGCTCAGCAAGCAACTTATAAGAAATAAGATACATAGGCAACATATTCTTTACCACAATAGTTTTTAGGCTACTTTCCCATGAGCTATGTATTGCAAAGTTAGTCTGCTTAGTACAGGTGGAGGTTAGCAAAAGACTGGGAGCGACCAACTAAGAGAGCAATGACGGTCATAATCATGCAGAGCGACAAAGCAATATTGAATCAGGCATGGTAGTTATATCGCTACTCAGAAATAAAAGATCATCAAGGCTTGACAGACTTTCTTTACAGTCTTAAATATGCGTGAGCATACACCAAGTCAATCAAAATAAATTCTCGAAGGAAGATATTACTAAACCATACCACATCATCGGCAAACAAATCAAGTTGGTACTCCAATAACACATTGGGAATACCCAGCTATTTGAGACTAACCATAAGAAACCTGAACTACTAAGCACCATTATGCACGTAGCATCTTTATCATAGACATATTAACCAATGCAACGGAAGCAAACTCTCTTAATAAGATAAGCATGATAATTAAAGAGAGTTCAAGCAACCGACTAAACAAAAGCTCTTTGAAAAGATAAGCATGAATACTAAGAGCAGAGCATGATAGTAGCTATTAAAAGACAAAGAACGCACACAGCAAAGATATACATGAAAATTCTATGTTATGTTCTAGGTAGTAGTGGAGCGCATTTCTCTCCCACATAAAGAAAGCTGAGTTCCGACTCGTTATGAAAAACTAAAAAGAAAACTAAAAGCAAGACGCTCCAAGCATAGCACTTAACACATGAAGTGATAAAAATATAGCGAAACGAAAGACGAACTGATAATGTTGATGGAGAAGGGGATGCACGGGGGCATCCCCAAGCTTAGACGCTTGAGTCTCCTTGAATATTTCTTGGGGGTGCATGGGGGCATCCCCAAGCTTGAGCGCTTGACACTCCTGAATCTTTTTATCATCTTCCCTCGCACACTTGAAAACTCCCTTCATACATAACTCATCATAATCTGATTAGCGAGGTTAGTACCCTTAATAAAATAATTGCACCTTGCTGGAAATAAAGATATTCTTGAAGTTATACTGTTTCTCAAGATTGCCAAAAGGTTTTTGCAAAGAAAAAGCAAGCTCTTGATTTGCAAAATGAAGGAAAGGCAAAACAGGACAGAATCTGTGAAAAACAGAACAACAGGTAGTAATTGATTTGTTCGGGGCACTTCTGCAACTCAAATCAAAAAACTCAGAACAGACGCACGAAAGACAATTATATAGAGAACGCTGTCGAAACAATTCAGACCAAAAAGATGATCTGGTGATTTTATACGAATTTTTCTATCCAAGGACAGAATCTGTTTCCTGGACATCACCTCACAACTTTTGAACTTTCTAGCAATCAGAGGCTATACTTGGCACAAATATGAAAAGCAAAGATACAATGATGATGCTACAGTAGTAAACAACATCAAGACACAACAAAAGCAAAATATAAAAATTTATTCATGTGGGCTGCCTCCCAAAAGCGCTTTCTTTTATGCCTTTAAGCTAGGCATAATGCATAGAGATCAAGTTTTATCAAGAGTAAAAGAATAGCTAGCCCGTACAACGGACTCAAAAGGTAACTTGATCTTCTTACGAGGGAAGTGTTCCATCCCTTTCTTGAGAGGAAACTGAAATTTTATATTACCCTCTTTCATGTCAATGATAGCACCAACGGTGCGTAAAAAGGGACGTCCCAAAATAATTGGACATGAAGGATCACATTCAATATCCATAATAGTGAAATCAACGGGAACGTAATTATCATTAACAACGATAAGAATATCGTCGATCCTCCCCAAAGGTTTCTTTATGGAAGAATCAACCAGACGAACACCAAAAGAACAAGAATCATAAGGTTTCAATTTAAGCATATCATATATTCTTTTGGGCATAACAGAGGTACTAGCTCCAACATCACATAATGCATAGCAAGAGAAGTCATTCAATTTAATTTTTATCATAGGATCCCAACCATCTTCTAGCTTTCTAGGTATGGAGGCTTCTACTCTAAGTTTCTCCTCCCTAGCTTTGATGGGAGCATTAGTGATATGCTCTGTGAAGGCAAGGTTAAGCGTGCTAGTGCGGGGGTCTCTAGACATCTTGTGAAGGAAATCAATAACTTCGGTAAGAGTGCAATTATCAAAATCAAGATCATGAGCATCAAGTAAAGTGGTAGTGGTGTCCTTTAGGTTCACTTGTTTGGTAGTTTCTATAGTCATAGCATCACCATTAATAGGTCCAATGGGACCAGGAGTACATTGGGTGCTAAGAGTTTGGATATCCTCAACAACTTTGATAGTAGCAACAGTGTGGTGGGTAGGAAGGCCCTTATTTCTATATTCTTCCTCCCTTTCTCTAGCCCATCTTTCTTTAAGTTTAGCCATCATCCTAATAATTTCATTAATTTGCACTTGAATAGCATTTATAGGAGTGACTTCCCTCTCCTCAAGAGGAGAAGTTTTAATATTTAGCAATTTTACATCATTGGCTAAATGGTCTACCTTAAAAGAAAGATCATCTAGTTTATGTAGTTTTTCTTCTACACTCTTATTAAAGGCTTTTTGGGTCGTGATGAAATCTTTAAGCATAATCTCTAGTTCAGTAGTGGACTTCTTGGTACTAGGATAAGCATTGTTGTTCCCATAAGAATTAGAGGGGAACGGTCTAGGATTGGTACCAAAGTTACTCCTATAAGCATTGTTGTTAAAATTGTTTCTAGAGATAAAGTTCACGTCTACTTGTTCTTGAGCAATCAAAGAATTCAAAGGAACATCACGAGGATCAACAGTAGATTGCTTCGAAAGTAGAGACATGATTAAGTCAACTTTTTCATTTAAGGAGGAAATCTCCTCGACAAAGTTTACCTTGCTACCTGTTGGAGCGCGTTCGGTGTGCCATTGGGAATAGTTGGTCATCATCTCATCGAGAAGCTTCGTGGCAGCACCAAGTGTAGTTGACATAAAAGTTCCTCCCGCGGCCGAATCTAACAAGTTCCGTGAGGTAAAGTTCAAGCCTGCATAGAAAGTTTGGATAACCATCCAAGTAGTCAAACCATGAGTAGGGCAGTTCTTGATAAGAGATTTCATACGTTCCCAAGCTTGGGCAACATGTTCATTATCCAATTGTTTAAAATTCATTATGTTACTTCTAAGTTGGATAATTTTAGCAGGTGGATAGTATTTTCCGATAAAAGCATCTTTGCACTTGTCCCATGAATCTATGCTATTTCTAGGCAAAGACTGAAACCAAATTTTAGCTCCTCCTCTCAAGGAGAAAGGAAAAAGCTTAAGCTTAACAATATTACCATCTATTTCTTGGTACTTTTGCATATCACAAAGTTCAATAAAGTTGTTCAAGTGTAAAGCAGCATCATCTCCAGCACCGGAGAATTGATCTTTCATGACTAAGTTCAGTAAAGCAGGTTTAATTTCATATGAAGGTGCTGAAGTGGCAGGTGTAGTGATAGGTGTGCTGATAAAGTCATCGTTGTTGTGACTAGTGAAGTCACACAACTTGGTGTTCTGTGGAACCCATAGTAGCAAGCAAGCAAGATAACTATTTTTGTGATTTTCGATAAAAGGTACTAAAGCAAAAAACTGAAAGGTAAACTAACAAGACTAAAAAGCAAAGGTAAAAGATAGCGTGCAAGTCCCCTATCCTGAAGAGTGGAGTCCCCGGCAATGGCGCCAGAAAATACTCCTTGATGGGCCTCTAACCCCTCGTTGGTTACCCCAAGTGGAAGGTGAAAGATGCAGTGTTGTGGAAGTGTTTTCTCTTAGCAAAGATGCCAAGGATCGAATCCCCAGAGACTACTAGGTTCAACAAGTAGGTGACAACTGCTAACGGCGCGGATTAGCAATCAACGTGGACCTGCACACAGATACAAATAACTTTGCTCCCAACGAGTACAGAGAGGTTGTCAATCCCTCCGGCCTTGTAGTTCACAAAGGATTAAACGCAAATGATAGTAGTGATAGATAATGTTTGCAATAGTAAGTAAAAGCGAAAAGTAAATAGCGGATGTGATCAATGATGGTAATATGGACCGGAGTCTCATGATGTTCACTAGTGATGTCTCTCTCCCAAAAGACGATAAAACAGCTACGTGAGGTAAACAAATTACAGCTGGGCAATTGACAGGACCACGAACGCAAACCAATGCTGATTACATTGCAAGAAAGGTTGAGGTTCAAAGCATGGGAGGTACGCCAAAGTAAGTAGACCGAAATCCATCAATATCTACTACTAATCATCCACCTTGAGATATCTATCCAGAACATCTCGCTGGTATTAAGTTGCGAGCCCCACCCATAGTGTAAACTCAAAGCAACAGACAACTGCATTAAAAGAACTTTGCGTAAAGTAAACAATCCTTGCACCCGCGGGCACAAGCACCGTTGTTTTCCCCCTTGTGGAAACAACACATCCCCTAGACTCATGTTTCTGTCACTCAAGCTAGTCATCGAGGGGCATGAACCCACAATCGAGCATAACGTTCCCTCTTGGAGTCACTACGTATTACTTGGCCAAAGCAATAAATAACAACGGAGAACATGCAAGAATTACTTATGAACATAAATATAAAAGAGGTAGATCAAATATATTACTCAAGATCAATCTAAACATAATCTCATAATCCATCGGATCCCAGCAAACTCATCATAGCAACAGCATAAGGATTACATATGTGCCTCGATCATGTAGGGCAGCTCACGAGGACTAATTAGTGAAGCACAAGAACGGGAGGAGAACATCACATAGCTACTGGTCATGGACTCATGGTCCAAGGGAGACTACTCACAACTCATCCGGGAGGCGTCCATGGTGGTGGAGAGGCTCCCGATGGTGATCCTCCCCTCCGGCAGGGTGCCGGGAAGAGTTCTCCTGGTGCTCCCGATGTTGGAAGCGGCGGCGGCGGCAGAACAGAGATGAGATCGCGAAAGAGAGTTCCCGTCCCGAGGGTTTCGAAGGACGCTCTAAATATATGCCGAAGAGGGGCACCAGACGGGGCTGGGGGGGCCCAGGCGCCCCCCCGGCATGGCCTAGGGGGGGCGCCGCCAGGGCGCCTGGAGCCCTGGTGCCCCCCCCCCCCCCCCCCCCCCCCCGGCTGCCCTTCGGGCGTAAGGTAGGTTCTGGAACGCTGATTTTTTATATGATTTTTTTGGATTTTTCCTGGCAGTTCTCGTAACGTGAAAACCTGAAATACAAAAACAGCCGAAAACAGAAACTGGCACCGGGGTGCACTGGATTAGTAGGTTAGTCCAAATATGATCAAAAGTGTATGGAAGTGTATGAATATCATAGCAATATCACCCAAAAGTGGCATGGAGCAAGCAGAAATTATAGATAAGTTTTGGACGTATCATATACCTGTCGGTATTTGTGAGGATGTGCCTGTTGTAGTTGCAAATGTTACTATTCTAACGGACTTTGTTATCCTTGATATTCCCGAGGACGATAGTATGTCTATTAATCTTGGAAGACCCTTTTTGAATACTGCAGAGGCTATTATTGATTGCAACAAAGGCAGTGTCACTTTTCATGTCAATGGTAATGAGCATACAGTACACTTTCCGAGGAAACAACCTTAGGTCCACAGTATCAATTATATTGGAAAACTTCAACTATTACTATTGGAGGTTTCGAGTTTCCTATTCCTACTGTCAAGAAGACATATGACATACTTATTATTGGGGACATACATATCCCCATTGAGGTAACATAGTGTTATTCGAAAATT
Organism: Secale cereale; assembly: GCA_902687465.1. Taxonomy (NCBI): domain Eukaryota; kingdom Viridiplantae; phylum Streptophyta; class Magnoliopsida; order Poales; family Poaceae; genus Secale; species Secale cereale. The sequence continues at coordinate 394,254,129 of LR738714.1, forward strand.
CTCCGGTTCCATGTTACTCGGAAAGAGTTTATTAACAAGACCCGATCAACCTTGTTAATGGATTCCTTTTGATGAACATGGGATAGGTGAATCTAGATAGCACAAACCTTTTGTACCCTCTTTTACTTTCTGTTACTTAGGATAAATAAAGCAAAAATAGTATATTCTGTCTGTTTCCAGACTTATCCGTGCAATATAAAATATCCCAAAAATAAAAGTTCTCCAAATGCCATGAAAATAAAATATGATTTGTTTTCTAGAATATTTGAGGAAATATGGCACTAAACACACAGTGAGGGGAGCCAGCAGCTGGCCCCGAGGGTCCAGGGCACGCCCCCTGCCTCGTGGGCCCCACGTGGCCCCCCTCCACTTATTCCTGCACCCGTACTCTTCTATTTCCTCCCAAAAAATTCCCAACCAGCTCAAACCCGAGTTCTAGCTCATCTTGCTGCCATTTTCGATCTCCTTGCTCAAAGCACCATTCACCAAACTGTTTGGGGAGATTGTTCCTTGGTATGTGACTCCTCCATTGGTCCAATTAGTTTTTGTTCTAGTGCTTTATTTGTTGCAAATTTATGCTACTGTGGTGACCTTGTTCTTGAGCTTGCATGTCAAATTTTCTTGGTCCCAAGTAGTTCTAATGCATGATATAGCCTCTAGGCACTTATAAGGAGTTGTTGGTATCAATCTTGTTGGGTTTGGTTAACCTTTATTTTGAAGTTACTAAAAATTTCAGAATTTTTCAGAACAGGAAAATGTTAAAAAGATTATTGAGGGGCTCCTCTAGCAAGAGTTCAGGGGAGAAGAAGAAAGAAGAAAATAAGAAGCCCAAGTATAATCTTCCTCGTATGGCGGAAGATCGACTATGCGAATGGCCTTCTAATAATTTCATGATGTCCGCCGGTATTCACGAAGACTTTTATTAGTTGGCGAATAATGGAGGCCTCATCGACTTCCTCAACGACCAGAAAGAACAGTATCTCTTACTCACCAATATTTTCACGCAAAGCTTTCAATTTCATTCTAGGAAAACACCACCTGCGGTGGAGTTTCGTTTATATGATGAGATTAAGGAGATATCACTCTTAGACTTTTGTGAAATATGCAAAGTACCCTTTGGAGGTAGACTTGATGAACCACACCGTGAAGATGTTGAAGGGTTCATTGAGATGATAGCCGTAGGGGAAACGAGACAAGTTTCAGGGGCAAGAATCACTAGTATACATTTCCCTATTCTACGCTACTTTGCTTTATTTGCTAGTAGATGTTTAATTGGTCGCAGGAACAGTGGGAATCTTAGTGCCCCTGATATTATCATTTTACGCCATGCTTTGTTTCGAGACGCAACTTTTAGTTTGGGCGCCGTCGTTGCCAAACGATTGAGTCTGAACCGCTCAAAGGGGCCCGCCTTTGGAGGAATCTTTGTTTCTCGCCTTGCTGAATATTTTAATATACCTATTAGGCATCATGAGAAGGAAGAAAAATCGCTTGCCCATGTTTATCTAGACTACAAGAGTATGGTAGCTCACGATTTTATTGTTAAAGATAGGAATATGCAGCTTAATTAGAAATTAAGATGTGATGAAATATACTGTGAAATTGTTACCTTGCCCGCACCATCTTTGTTTGATCTGTCCACAGGCAAGTATCTCATTACATTTGATGCCTTCTACAAGTACCAAGGCAAGGCACAAGCTGCAGAGCCTGAGCCGGAGCCACCACTCGATCCTTCTCGTCAATCTGTTTAATGGTGGGAGCTGGATGAGCTCGCCAACCAGTGGCATCCAGAGGAAACATCTCAGTACACTGGAGGCAGTGGCTTCGATCCCTGGCCAGAGACCAACTTAGGCCAAAAGCCTAAGCTTGGGGGACTACGTGTTTCTCACCGACTTAAATTCATGTTCACACACTTATTCTAGTTGTCGGTGCTCACACTCATTCACTATACCATCCATGTTTAGTTTCATTTCTTTTTCTTAGTCTTTTTCCTGCGTGCTAGAAAAACCCAGAAAAACAAAAAATATTAGTTGTAGCTCCCAGCTAGTTTACTTTCTTTGCTTAACCCAAAAAGATTTCCTGTTCTTCTTTTGCTTGTTGGGAGCTTTCTCGTTTAAATAGTTTCTTTTCTTTTCTTTAGGGGTTAAGAGTAGAAGACCATGATTAAAATGCTTAGTGGCTCTCATATGCTTTGTTGTTGATTTAACCTTGAGCCATATTACTTTGTCTTCTCTCTTGTATTAAATGCCTGCAGATTCCAGCTTAGTCCAATGCACGTGCACTATTATTATTATCCACACCGTTCGGTCGTGCGAGTGAAAGGCAATAAGGATGATATATGATGAACTAATTGAGATGAGAAAAGCCGGTATGAAATCGACCTCTCTTGTTTTTGTAAATATGATGGCTCATCGTTCCTGATTCAGCTTGTTATGAATGAAACATGCTTGTAATGACAATTAGAGATCATAGCTGCTTATGCCATGATTAATTAGCTGAGAGTTTATAATGGTCTATCTTGCATGCCAACATGATATTAAAATGGTTGTGATGTAGTATGATGGGTGGTATCCTCCTTTGAACGATTTAAGTGACTTGACTTGGCACATGTTCACGCATGTAGTTGAAACAAATCAACATAGCCTTCATGATATTTATGTTCATGGTGATTTATATCCTACTCATGCTTGCATTCATTGTTGATTAATTTTAATGCATGTTCATGACCGTTGTTGCTCTCTAGCTGGTCGCTTCCCTATCTCTTTCTAGCCTTCACCTGTACTAAGCGGGAATACTGCTTGTGCATCCACTTCCATAAACCCCAAAGTTATTCCATATGAGTCAACCATACCTTCCTATATGCGGTATTTACCTACCGTTCCAAGTAAATTTGTATGTGCCAAACTCTAAAACTTCAAATGAAATTCAGTTTTGTATGCTCGAAGAACTCATGTATCAACTAGGGATGTCTATATCTTCCATGCTAGGTGGGTTATTCTCACGATGAGTGGACTCCTCTCATCATTCATGAGAAAATGGCTAGTAATCGAGATGCCCAGTCCCATGCTCAAAATCATAATAATTAAACGAAACTCCCCCGGGGTTGTTGCTTGTTTGGATGGTACCCCGTGGATTCGGATGGCCGTGGAGTGTGCTTGTTGGTGGTTGGGGGAGTATAAACTATACCATTCTATTTGGGAACCGCCTATAATGTGCATAGCATGGGAGATATCGAGATTCTTGGTTGTTATGTTGACAATGAAAGTATACCGCTCAAAATGTTATTCATCTCTATTTAAAAATCGAGCTCTGGCACCTCTACAAATCCCTGCTTCCCTCTGCGAAGGGCCTATCAATTTTCTTTTATGCAGAGTCATCATCCTCTTATCAAAGAGCACCAGTAGGAGAGCACCTCTGTCATTGCATGTATTACTATTAATTTGCCTTGAGTATGATCATGACTAGATCTCTTTTACCAGAATTACAATGTCTAGTCAGTCCTTAATCTTTAAAGGTGTTCTGCATTTATGTTTTGCGGTCTCAGAAAGGGCTAGCGAGATACCATCTTGTTATATCATATCATGATTGTTTTAAGAAAGTGTTATCATCTGACGTTTATTATTATTGCTCGCTAGTTGATTATGCCATTGATGTGAGTAGTCTTGAGACCTGAAAGTTATTGTGAATGTGGTTAGTTCATGATCTTGTTGAAAACATGAATGCTAGCTTACATATTTACAACAACAAGAGCAAATAGAGTTTGTGAAAGTTTTTCTTTATCACTTTCAGTTTATCAACTGAATTGCTTGAGGACAAGCAAAGGTTTAAGCTTGGGGGAGTTGATACGTCTCCAACGTATCTACTTTTCCAAACCCTTTTGCCCTTGTTTTGGACTCTAACTTGCATGATTTGAATGTAACTAACCCGGACTGACGCTGCTTTCAGCAGAACTGTTATGGTGTTGTTTTTGTGCGGAATAAAAACTTCTCGGATTCGCATGAGAATCAACGGAGAATTATTTCAGAAAATATAAAAAATACCTGCAAGAAGATCCACACCAGGGGGCCCAGGGCCTGTCCACGAGGGTGGGGGCGCGCCCCCCTGTCTCGTGGGCCCCCTGGTGACTTACCGACGTACCCCCAAATCCTATATCTTCTGTTTCGAGGAGAAAAAAGTCAAGGAGAAGGAATTATCATGTTTCACGAGACGGAGCCGCCGCCAAGCCCTAATCTCTCTCGGGAGGCCTGATCTGGAGTCCGTTCGGGGCTTCGGAGACTGGAGATCGTCGCCATCGTCATCATCAACCTTCCTCCATCACCAATTCCATGATGCTCACCGCTGTGCGTGAGTAATTCCATCGTAGGCTTGCTGGACGGTGATGGGTTGGATGGGATCTATCATGTAATCGAGTTAGTTTTGTTAGGGTTTGATCCCTAGTATCCACTATGTTCTGAGATTGATGTTGCTATGACTTTGCTATGCTTAATGCTTGTCACTAGGGCCCGTGTGCCATGATTTCAGATCTGAACCTATTTATGTTTTCATGATTATATGTGTGTTCTTGATCCTATCTTGCAAGTCTATAGTAACCTACTATGTGTTATGATCCGGCAACCCCGAAGTGACAATAATCGGGACCACTCCCGGTGATGACCATAGTATGAGGAGTTCATGCATTCACTATGTGTTAATGCTTTGGTCTGGTACTCTATTAAAAGAAGGCCTTAATATCCCTTAGTTTCCAATAGGACCCTGCTGCCACGGGAGGGTAGAACAAAAGATGTCATGCAATTTCTTTTCCATAAGCACGTTTGACTATATTCGGAATATATACCTACATTGCATTGATGAACTGGAGCTAGTTCTGTGTCACCCTAGGTTATAACTTCTACATGGTGAATTGCATCCGACATAATTTCCCATCACCGAACCAATGCCTACGAGCTTTACCTATATTGTTTGTTGCTTATTTACTTTTCCGTTGCTACTATTACAAAAACTACAGAAACACTATCGTTACTTTTATTGCTGCTACCACCACTATCATATTACTTTGCTACTAAACTACCTTGCTGCAGATACTAAGTTTCCAGGTGTGGTTGAATTGACAACTCAGCTGCTAATACTTAAGAGTATTATTTGGCTCGCCTTGTGTCGAATCAACAAATTTGGGTTTAATACTTTACCCTCGAAAACTGTTGCGATCCCCTACACTTGTGGGTTATCAGGTGACTCCACCAACAAACTTCACCCATATTCAGATTGGCAAGGACAAGTGCAATCAACTTCCACATCTTGCACTAGTTCTAGGAGTCACAAACCCTCTTGTTGGTAAGACGAGGGACAAGGTAACCTAATGCTTTCATGGACATCATATTGTGTGCAATTAACTCTATGTCCATGGATATCTTTGTTTGTACCTCGTGGGACTATCCCATGTAGGTATTGAAAGTGCAACTCACTCCAATGGATTGCTCCAAATTATCTACATCAGCATTGAGCATCTACATATTCTACACCTACATGAAGTCATCATTGAAAAAACCCAAGGTTAGTTCATCCCTCTTAGGGGGGATATCACATCTAGGGCGAGCTTTACTCTAAGAATTGAGCTAAAACAACTCTAATGATGTGAACACAACAATGCTTTTATGTAAAAGTGGTAACCCCACTTGTGCTTAAACGATGAGTATGACCTATGATCAAATGTTCTCATTTGACTCCTAAGTCAATATACTCATATATAGATGACCTAGTCATCGCCAATTTCGTGATAGATGCTAGAATGTTTGTGCATGCTTTACCACATATTTCATTTGCTATCTTATTGTGTGAGCATGTTGAGTGCATAATTTTCTCATTCGAGGACATCCATGTGTTGCTTTGACTGTTTGGCTTTCTTCTTTTTGCCAAATGGATGGACAAGAATGCCTAAGTACCCCCCCCCTCTAGCTATCTATGATTTTTCTTGTCTCCAACTCTATTCATGCTACATCACAAAGCTTGATCAAGTCAGATTCGAACCCTCTGAGTGAGGAGCACTAGGAGTCACCGATTCGTCATAGACTTAAACTTCCAAAATCTCTTAGTGCATGTCGGGACCCCGATCCTAAGTCACACAGGTCTAGCCTGTAACACACCATATCACTTTGCGGCCTCACGCACGGTATCCCCACGGGTGCCACCTTACCTGGCCCGGGACCGTTTGCGCATTTTGGCACACGTATATGATAGTGTCGCTAGCATCCATATGACAGAGAACCCGGACCGACATGACTAGTTATAAACCAAAAGTGGCACTAAACTACAGAGACAGGCATACATGACCCAGCAACGAACGTGTCGGTCATCAACGTATGAACCCAAGTCGTAGCAAGCTACAAGGACTTAAAGGAACAACGCATGACATTTCCCCTAAGGGACAGACACAGGAACGAAGAAGGACACATGCCGGCCAGCCTAAGTGTTCCGGAGCAGTAGCAAGCTACCAAGGCTCAGTGGAAGCACTAGGAGACATTTCCCTGTAAGATAGGCTACCAAGGGTAAACAACTAGGTGTCGGATCCCACACATAGCAATACACATTACACGTATGCATAACATGCAAGTATGTGCTGTACAACATGGCATCACAACATAACTCAACAACTCATACATATAAAGGCCCAGAAGAGCCATCATAGCATTTATTACAAACAGAGGTCACATCACCCAACATACAGAGCATACAGGCAGCGGAAGCATAACATGTCTGAATACAGACAACTACAAATGAAAAAGGCTGAGAAGCCTGACTATCTACAAGACCCTCCCAAGGGTACAAGATCGTAGCTGAGGTAACAAACTAAACGTCGAAGTCCACGCGGAACCACTAGCAAGACTGAAGTCTCTCTGCAAAAACATAAATTAAGAAAACGTGAGTACAAAGGTACTCAGCAAGACTTACATCAGAACTATCTACATATGCATCAGTATCAACAAAGGGGGGTCGTGGAGTTTAACTGTAGCAAGCCTGCTTTGACTCGGTGGCTATCCTAAACTACGACTGCTAGTAACTCTTTGAGGTGGCGCACACGAGTCCACATATTCACCAATCAATACACCACTATGGATCCGCTCCCGTCTCCCTACGAGAAGGCCATCCATAGCACTCATGCTTATCTTGCGTGTTTTAGAGTATCCACTTTCACTTGTCTATGAACTGTAAAGGCAACCCAGAAGTCCATTTCCGCAGACACGGCTATTCAAATAGATCATATATAACCCTGCAGGGGTGTACTTCTTTCACACACGCTCTCGCCACTTACCGCCATGTACACGTCATGTATCTCGGCAACCTTCAAGCGGAAGCCTGGCGAGGGTGTCGGCCACGACCTGACTAACCACACAAGTCTCTCGTCCAGGTTTATCGCCTATTTGGGTTCCATCCGTGGGGAGATCCGGCCGGGGTGTCGCTCACGGCCCCAAACGATGTGTACAGGGTTCTCGCATCACCAAACGGGCGACCGGTACACCGTGCCACGTACCTGCCGCGTCACAGCCCACCCCGTGGGTCAGCGCTGCGCACGACCTCCAGTAAACTACAAACACCAGAAACTAATTGCAACTCCTGGACAGAGATCATGTTGATTAATAAGTCGAGAGAGTCAATTAAGGATCCCAATGTGTGGTAGTAGCTGTTTCATGGACCAACGAGCACAGAACTCAGTTCCTGAGGACGGCTGCAATGAGACAACCCACCATGTACTCCTACATGGCCTCTCATCGCTACCTTTACCAAATCATGTTCACACACTTAGCTCTCATACAGCTAGGACATGTTCACCACATTCCAATTCATCCCCGATGAATCAGACCTGACACAACTCTAAACAATAGCAGGCATAACCAGAAAGCATGAAAGAGTAGGCACAACATGGCTCAAACAACTCCTACTCATACTAGTGGGTTTCAACTATTTACTGTGGCAATGACAGGTCATGCAGTGGAAAGGGGTTCAACTACCGCAGCAGGTAACAGTTGAAGCGTTGTTGTCCTAATGCATTAAAAGAGAGCAAGAGCGAGAGAGTGGGATTGTATCGGAATGCTCAAAGGGGTTTTTCTTGCCTGGCACTTCTGAAGATAACCTTGGGTCTTCATCGGTGTCATCGTTCACATCGTCGGAACACGTCTACTGAAAGGGAACAACACCGGCAACAGAGAAGAAACACAATCACGGCAATGCACAATATGATGCATGATCATGACATGGAAATATGCTGTTGATTGAGCTAATGCAACTAGCAACCATATTAAATGAAGTTGGTTTGAACCAAAGGTTCAAATTCAAACTCCATATTTGATTATTCAAATGCTACTTATTCAAATTGTCCTAAATAGTGGTTGTAAGTTATTCAAACATGCATGAAAAAGCCATAAACAGATTCCTTGGATTTTTCTGATCAATTTTCATATATAAATTATTTTCATCTGAGCTACGGTTGATTTTATATGATTTTTAGAAGTTTTGAATATTTTTGAAATAAAAAAATCATTTCTGATTTATTTAAAATTCCAGAAAACACTTATTGCGTCAGCATGACGTCACTGTGATGTGAGCGGTCAACAGCAGCTAGTCCAGGTCAAACCTGACCAGTGGGACCCACTGGTCAGTGACACTACTAGCTAACAGGGTTAGTTAGTTTTAAACTAACACTAACTAAACTATTAGTGGGGCCTGGGCCCACCAGTCAGCGACTCAGCTAGACTAATTAAACGTAGTTAATACTAACCAAGGTTAAGCTAATAGATTAAGCCTAAACTAGGTTAATTAGTCATGCGGGCCCGCATGTCATAGACCCAGGGGGGTCAAACCTTGGGTCAAAGACCCAAACAGGCCCGCGGCTCACCGCCGGCGACAGCGAGCGCGGCGGAGGGCTCGGGATTTGGCTACGCTCGACCAAATCGATCACCGTTTGGTCCTGTGCGTAGCTGGGGCTCGCGCGCATCTGGCAGGGCAAGCGGAAGGAGCTGGGGCGGCCGGAGTTCGTCGGAATCGTGCTCGCGACGGCGGCCGGTGATCGGGCATCGACGGAGTCGATGCTGTGGTGAACGAGGGGACGAACGGCTGAGTGCTACAGCCTCTTGGTGATGTGCTGAGCACGGTGACGCGCTCAAAAACGGGCAGAGGCGGCTGTGGCCACGGCGGCGACAAGTTCAGCGGCGGCCGGCGGGGTGGAGCTCTCGGGTCCGGCGGTGGAGCTATCTAGGGGACGGGTTTAGACTGCGGGGAGAGAGGGGAAAGACGCAGGTGCTCACGGCGCGTGCAGGGGGCGTCGAAACGGGCTCGAGGATGGCTTGGCCGGAGCGAATCGACGGCGACGAGCGGCGGCACCCGAGGTTGAAGAAGGAGTCGGTGACGACGAAGTAGAGCCTCCCGGCGTCTCGTAGCTCTGTGGAGAGGACGAGGGGAACTCGGCGGTGCTTCTGAGCATGTTGGCGCGGCGTGTGGTGGCCGGGGGCCATGGTGGCAGCGAGCGCGGTGGCGATGGCGTTCGGTGGTTGCGAGAGAGAGAGCACAGGGGGGAGGAGAAGCGCCGAAGAAAGTGGAAGAGAGGTCGAGGCTGCGTGGCGATCTCAGGGCAACGAGGAGACAGGCAGAGAGGTAGGAGGTGGCCACGGCGTGTGCCGGCGCGCGGCGGCCACGCGCCCCTCGTCCTCCTGGCGAGAGGTGGGAGATGACTGGCATCGGCCAGTTGGGCTGGGCCGTGCTGGGCCACCAGGTAAGTGGGCCTCAGTTAAGCTTCTCTCTCTCTCTGTGTCTAATTCTGTGGCTGTTTTCTAATTTTGACATTTGTTTTGGCTTTATTAAAAATGCCAAGGCATTTTCAAAAATCATGAAACCAAGCATGGCTACTGTTTAGAATAAATCCAACAGTAAACATTTTAGTTTATGATTATTTGAGCATTTAAAATAATACATAATATTTAAATGCCCAAATGCAAATACTTTAAGATTTAATTCAAAAATCCAGAATGGTCCTAGAAATATGTGCAACATTTTTGGCAGAGGTTTTTAATCAATCCAAAAATGATGAACTTTTGCAAAGGGCATTTTGGGTTCATTGAAAAAGATTTTATTCTTGACCCTAGTTGAATTCATTTAGTGCTAGGGTTTGGACATCCCCATTTCCAGTTTCTGAGAAATTTAAACATGATGCACATGAAGACCAAGCAAGGCAGGCAAGGGCTGGTCTAGGGCTGTGACCACTCACCCCCACTAAACAAGAATCTCGTCCCGAGATTCAAGCGTAGGGTAAGAAATCAGAGGGGACACTAACTAACACAATATTCATGATCCAAGTGCCCTTCATATGAATGTTGATTGCTAGCATCATGTTGATCTTGAAACCCTTGCTTTTGAGGTCTTTGTCCAACACGGTGACGACGAAAGAAACCCCGCAATAGTTGATCTTGTGAATGATCGGGCAACTCAAGATCTACTCTTGGAGTGAGACGTTGAAACATCTCTTGAGATGAGACACGGAGTACACCTCCAGGGGGATGGAGTGAAACAAACGATGAAGGTTCACCTAGTGGCAATAATTCCACACCTAAGAAGATGGTGATCGATACCACCAGACGGGGCACCTTAGAGAAGGTGACTCGTAGAGTTATTCCCTTAAGTGGCAAAAAGAATTACTTTTGATATAGAGATCATTGAAACTCTCTATACCAGCCGGAGGCAAATCACAATCGATCGTTTGACGGAGTCCGAAAGAATGACATTCTCGGGACAGAATGGATGATGTGGACTACCTTGTTGAAGACAACACAAGGGATGATTTTGCTTATCATCGGAAATGGATGGGACCCATGGCAAGTCTACTTCTGAAAATAATCCTAAACAGCAGTGGCGAAGAACGGTAACCCATGGAAAATTGGCACATTGGCGGTGCAAGCTGGGAACAAAATGCAAATGGTGGGAATGATTATGGTAACTGGGAAGAAACCCAACAGTAGAGAGTAAATCCACTCTTTGAGAGGTTATAGCATAACCAAAAACACTGGGAGCAATCCCGGTTAGTGCCAGTGATAACACCTAGTGCTTGTGCGTGCTCTCAAGAACTTGAGCATTCCCATATTCATCAAGGTTTTACCAATATCCGTGTCAAGGATCCTGGCAACACCACATACTACCATGATGAATAATGATGGACGATGTAGATGCAAAGGAAGATAACACTTTCTCATATTTCACCTTAGCGGAGTCAAGGGGCAAAATCTGGATGATCGATCGAGAGACACTTAGCACTCCGCTTCTAATGTTCTCCTTGGTGTACTAGGTACCACAGTCAATGCTTAAAAGCATCAACATGGCCATCAAGTAAAGGTCGGACTTTGAAAGCACAAAAATCCATAAGGAACAACTAGGGAGTAATTCCTACGAAGTCCTTATGAAGAGGTGGCCAACTTCTTCAATCAAGATTCTACAACAATAGGTCTTCCGGCTGGGTGTGTTGGCCACGACATCCACTTTATCGGTTATCGAGAGACCAATATTATAGATCTTGGGAATTGCTCCAACCATCATATCTGCCTGACATTCAGTTCTGGTTGGTGTCAGGATATTCCAGACTCATCGAGTCTGGAAAGAAAAATGAAAGTTTTCAACACAAATCGACGAGACGGCGTTGCGAGATTCTCAGGAATGAACTACGATAGCAAGCTCCAATACAAGAGCTGGTTCTTCTACAAACCTATGAACACGTTGTCCCAGACAAGCATGACCACATAGTAGTCTTATAACGAAACACTACCGAGTTCAGGGGGAACCATCAACGAGGATATCGAAGTCCTTGCATAAGTCTAGCTCTTAAGAAGAAACTTCTTCTCCTTGAACAAATCAATCAGTGGCTTGGTGTGCTAGGGATACATACAGAATGAAGATGATCAGTCTATCCGACCATAGAATACTTCGCACGTATGCATGACTGACTTGGGATGACTCTAGAGGAGCAATATTGACTTTCTCGAATTCACAGCAGCAACTTGCATCAAATGCACGTGAATTAGAGGAAGACACTTCTTTCGTCCAAGCATATGCTTCATGAATAGGACATGAAGATAATTTTTATAAAAATTTCCAATACTAACTGGATGTTCAACACAGATCATGGAGAAAATAACAATGTTGCTGATGGCTCAACAACTATTCATCCAGGTTTCCATATAATTGGAGTTCCATAATTGTGTGAACACGTTGATAGTATTGGTCAGACCCAGAAGATATAATAGTGTATGCTCGAGGGATCAACCACGAGTAAGACAACATTATGAATATCGTTGGTTCTGATTTGATTTGAGGATAGCCCATACTCAAATCAAAGTTTTGATTTGACAATAGGTCCAACAACTGATCACAGGGACCAATTGATGAAGATATCATCTATCTTCAACACACGCAAATATACCCCTTGAAATGAACTAAGCTGGCAAGCTTTTATCTTCCAACTCTCCAAGTTATTGTTTAGTTTAACCAATTGGCTCAGGGGGTAACCGACACAGATTCTTGGGGAATGGCTGTTTACAAGAACCAACTCGATCACGAACTCAACATAGCGGTCAGGTGACAACCTGGTAATACTTCCGAGAAGATATTCGTAAAATCACGAACCACCGATATGTTGCTAAGTCCGAGAACAATCTTGCTTTTCAGGGCAAGAAGATATGATCAAATAAGCAAGGGATTGAATAATCCTAACTCATTGGTCAAGGAGTGCACCAGGAAAGATGGACTAGTAGCACGATCGATCTTGGAATGGTGATTTGGTAACCAACATACTAAGAATGAGATTATCGTCCATTTGCTACCAAGCAACGAAGTTGCTAGGAGTATTGATTTCACACATCACGATTCACTTGTCAGTATTCCGTTTACAACAACACGGAGACCGAGGAATGACCGATGATGGTGAGAAGTATCACTGTATCAAGAGTTCATAGGAGGTTGTGCAATTCCCAGGACATTCTTGACATAAAAGAGGGTGACACTCCAAGGTAGAGCAGAGCAAAAGCTGGATTGGCATTTTGATCTGCGGAATACAACTACTTTGACCCAATCCTGGATAAGGATAAGGTACTGGAGTTGGTTTCTCCTAGTCATTCCGGAATAGAATGGCTTGACGGACCACAATAATAATAGGCACCATTGAACGAATGCACGCATACTCTTGACTATCAATTGATAGACGAAGGTCAAAATACAACTAAAAGGGACAACTCAGGGAACATATGATTGTGTGAGTTGTGGATGCATAGATTAGTATGTCGAACAAGTTCCACATATTTCTTCCGGATAAGCCATGTAGAAAGGTAGGATTGGCAGAATCACAATATGAATGGAGTACTACTCAAGAGCACTCTGGTTGTGATCTTTTGGTTCAGAAGAACTCCTGCCATGATGGTTAATGGTATTGGAAGAACGATGACCACGGACCTCGAGGACTATCACAAGGTTACTAATATCCTAAAGGGGCGAGCAAATACTACCAACATGAAGTAAGTAGGGTGAATCTCGGGTTTAAGGACCCCAGAAATAGAATGCCTACTAACTAAATAGGATCACGGGATGCTTTCGGGAATAATGGCCAGAATCATCACACCGGAAATATAAGCACTGCTAGAATACTAGATGATCTTCTAAGACACCTAAGGTCATAATAATAGCTCCAACATGTATGTCGAGTAATCGAGTATCTCAACACAACGACTAGTGTGGTTAATCTGGCCCAAAGGAGCATCGGGAACAGGAGGAAGGGATTTGCAATCGCATCAGATTGTTTAGAAACCTGGGATGACTCGGACAGCATAACGGCTGTAAATGCTCGAAAATACTTTTGAGACTCATGCACAAAGATAGCATAACCACTCAACATCATCATGTCAAGGTTCTGAGACTAATAGTTGAGCAACAGAAGTAGTAGAAACTGAACTGAGGGTTGAAACCACATTAACGTGATCCTAATAAATAGAATGAGAATCCTAGTTCTTAATCCCCGTAGAAGAAGAAGGTGACTCAGATCAGAAGGTCATAGGGTAAAGAAGTAAAAAGAGCCTTACGTTCCCTTCCACAATCTACATAACTAAACAATTTCTAGACACGACTTCGACCAGTTTGGCTTACTAATCCTACATGCAGTCAGGCTCTGATACCAACGCTGTCGGGACCCCGATCCTAAGTCACACAGTTCTAGCCTGTAACACACCATATCACTTTGCGTCCTCACGCACGGTATCCCCACGGGTGCCACCTTACCTGGCCCGGGACAGTTTGCGCATTTTGGCACACGTATATGATAGTGTCGCTAGCATCCATATGACAGAGAACCCGGGCCGACATGACTAGTTATAAACCAAAAGTGGCACTAAACTACAGAGACAAGCATACATGACCCAACAACGAACGTGTCGGTCATCAACGTATGAACCCAAGTCGTAGCAAGCTACAAGGACTTAAAGGAACAACGCGTGACATTTCCCCTAAGGGACAGACACTGGAACAAAGACGGACACATGCCGGCCAGCCTAAGTGTTCCGGAGCAGTAGCAAGCTACCAAGGCTCAGTGGAAGCACTAGGAGACATTTCCCTGTAAGATAGGCTACCAAGGGTAAACAACTAGGTGTCGGATCCCACACATAGCAATACACATTACACGTACGCATAACATGCAAGTATGTGCTGTACAACATGGCATCACAACATAACTCAACAAATCATACATATAAAGGCCCAGAAGAGCCATCATAGAATTTATTACAAACAGAGGTCACTTGACCCAACATACAGAGCATACAAACAACGGAAGCATAACATGTCTGAGTACAGACAACTACAAATGAAAAAGGCTGAGAAGCCTGACTATCTACAAGACCCTCCCAAGGGTACAAGATCGTAGCTGAGGTAACAAACTAAACGTCGAAGTCCTAGCGAGACTGAAGTCTCTCTGCAAAAACATAAATTAAGAAAATGTGAGTACAAAGGTACTCAGCAAGACTTACATCAGAACTATCTACATATGCATCAGTATCAACAAAGGGGGTGGTGGAGTTTAACTGCAGTAAGCCAGCTTTGACTCGGTGGCTATCCTAAACTACGACTGCGAGTAACTCTTTGATGTGGCGCACATGAGTCCACATATTCACCAATCAATACACCACTATGGATCCGCTCCCGTCTCCCTACGAGAAGGCCATCCATAGCACTCACGCTTATCTTGCGTGTTTTAGAGTATCCACTTTCACTTGTCTATGAACTGTAAAGGCAACCCAGAAGTCCATTTCCGCAGACACGGCTATTCGAATAGATCATATATAACCCTGCAGGGGTGTACTTACACGCTCTCGCCACTTACCGCCATGTACACATCATGTATCTCGGCAACCTTCAAGCGGAAGCCTGGCGAGGGTGTCGGCCACGACCTGACTAACCACACAAGTCTCTCGTCCAGGTTTATCGCCTATTTGGGTTCCATCCGTGGGGAGATCCGGCCGGGGTGTCGCTCACGGCCCCAAACGATGTGTACAGGGTTCCCGCATCACCAAACAGGCGACCGGTACACCGTGCCACGTACCTGTCGCGTCACAGCCCACCCCGTGGGTCAGTGCTGCGCACGACCTCCAGTAAACTACAAACTCCAGAAACTAATTGCAACTCCTGGACAGAGATCATGTTGATTAATAAGTCGAGAGAGTCAATTAAGGATCCCAATGTGTGGTAGTAGCTGTTTCATGGACCAACCAACACAGAACTCAGTTCCTGAGGACGGCTGCAATGAGACAACCCACCATGTACTCCTACATGGCCTCTCATCGCTACCTTTACCAAATCGTGTTCACACACTTAGCTCTCACACAGGTAGGACATGTTCACCACATTCCAATTCATCCCTGATGAATCAGACCTGACACAACTCTAAGCAATAGCAGGCATAACCAGAAAGCATGAAAGAGTAGGCACAACATGGCTCAAACAACTCCTACTCATACTAGTGGGTTTCAACTATTTACTGTGGCAATGACAGGTCATGCAGTGGAAAGGGGTTCAACTACCGTAGCAGGTAACAGTTGAAGCGTTGTTGTCCTAATGCATTAAAAGAGAGCAAGAGCGAGAGAGTGGGATTGTATCGGAATGCTGAATGGGGGTTTGCTTGCCTGGCACTTCTGAAGATAACATTGGGTCTTCATCGGTGTCATCGATCACATCGTCGGAACATGTCTACTGAAAGGGAACAACACCGGCAACAGAGAAGAAACACAATCAAGGCAATGCACAGTATGATGCATGATCATGACATGGCAATATGCTGTTGATTGAGCTAATGTAACTAGCAACCATATTAAATGAAGTTGGTTTGAACCAAAGGTTCAAATTCAAACTCCATATGTGATTATTCAAATGCCACTTATTCAAATTGTCCTAAACAGTGGTTGTAAGTTATTCAAACATGCATGAAAATGCCATAAACAGATTCCTTGGATTTTTTCTGATCAATTTTCATATATAAATTATTTTCATCTGAGCTACGGTTGATTTTATATGATTTTTAGAAGTTTTGAATATTTTCTGAAATAAATAAATCATTTTTGATTTATTTAAAATTCCAGAAAACACTTATTGCATCAGCATGACGTCACTGTGATGTCAGTGGTCAACAACGGCTGGTCCAGGTCAAACCTGACCAGTGGGACCCACTGGTGAGTGACACTACTAGCTAACTGGGTTAGTTAGTTTTAAACTAACACTAACTAAACTGTTAGTGGGGCCTGGGCCCACCAGTCAGCGACTCAGCTAGACTAATTAAACGTAATTAATACTAACGAAGGTTAAGCTAATAGATTAAGCCTAAACTAGGTTAATTAGCCATGCGGGCCCGCATGTCATAGACCCAGGGGGTCAAACCTTGGGTCAAAGACCCAAACAGGCCGGCGGCTCACCGCCGGCGACAGCGAGCACGGCGGAGGTCTCGGGATTTGGCTACGCTTGACCAAATCGATCACCGTTTGGTCCTGCGCGTAGCTAGGGCTCGCGCGCATCTCGCAGGGCAAGCGGAAGGAGCTGGGGCGGCCAGAGTTCGTCGGAATCGAGCTCGCGGCGGCGGCCGACGATCAGGCATCGACGGAGTCGATGCTGTGGTGCACGAGGGGACGAACGGCTGAGTGCTACAGCCTCCTGTTGATGTGCTGAGCACGGTGACGCGCTCAGAAACGGGCAGAGGCGGTTGTGGCCACGGCGGCGACAAGTTCAGCGGCGGCCGGCGGGGTGGAGCTCTCGGGTTCGGGGGTGGAGCTAGCTAGGGGACGGGTTAGACTGCGGGGAGAGAGGGGAAAGACGCAGGTGCTCACGGCGCGTGCAGGGGGCGTCGAAACGGGCTCGAGGACGGTTTGGTCGGAGCGAATCAACGGCGATGAGCGGCGGCACCCGAGGTTGAAGAAGGAGTCAATGACGACGAAGCAGAGCCTCCCGGTGTCTCGTAGCTCTGTGGAGAGGACGAGGGGAACGCGGCGGTGCTTCTGAGCATGTTGGCGCGGCGTGTGGTGGCCGGGGGCCGTGGTGGCAGCGAGCGCGGCGGCGATGGCGTTCGATGGTTGCGAGAGAGAGAGCACCAGGGGGAGGAGAAGCGCCGAAGAGAGTGGAAGAGAGGTCGCGGCTGCGTGGGGATCTCAGGGCGACGAGGAGACATGCAGAGAGGTAGGAGGTGGCCACGGCGTGTGCAGGTGCGCGGCGGCCACGTGCCCCTCGTCCTCCTGGCGAGAGGTGGGAGATGACTGGCATCGTCCAGTTGGGCTGGGCCGTGCTGGGCCACCAGGTAAGTGGGCCTCAGGTAAGCTTCTCTCTCTCTGTCTAATTCTGTGGCTGTTTTCTAATTTTGACATTTGTTTTGGCTTTATTAAAAATGCCAGGGCATTTTCAAAAAACATGAAACCAAGCACGGCTACTATTTAGAATAAATCCAACAGTAAACATTTTAGTTTATGATTATTTGAGCATTTAAAATAATATATAATATTTGAATGACCAAATGCAAATACTTTAAGATTTAATTCAAAAATCGAGAATGGTCCTAGAAATATGTCCAACATTTTTGGCAGAGGTTTTTAATCAATCCAAAAATGATGAACTTTTCCAAAGGGCATTTTGGGTTCATTGAAAAAGATTTTATTCTTGACCCTAGTTGAATTCATTTAGTACTAGGGTTTGGACATCCCCATTTCTAGTTTCTAAGAAATTTAAACATGATGCACATGAAGACCAAGCAAGGCAGGCAAGGGCTAATCTAGGGCTGTGACAGTGCATTTCGGTCTAACTTGTTCTTTCCTTTCGGTCATACCGAGTCCATTAAGTTGATCTAGGTTTTCAATCTCAGTGCAACCGATTAGAACAATTCGGTCTCACCGAGTTGCAGTAACTGCTAGCAGTTTTGCATCTCGATGCCGCCGAGTCGTTCCACTCGGTCACACCGACAGGGTGTGGATATATATACCCACGGGCCGCACCTTGGAAAGTTTTCTGAATCTTCTCGCCCGCGCCTATCCAGCTCTGCCGGCTCGAGGTCTCCAGATCATCCTCTCTTTGCTCGTGACCTCCTGCCAACGGTCTCCGCTGCCGTCAACAGAAATCTCTGCCGCCGTTGTCGCTGTAGCGAACTCATTGCCAAGTCAAGGTATGAGTTCAACCCTTTGTGTTTTCTCAATCTGATTCTTAGCCAAAGTCAATTCCATGATTCTTGCCACGTTTGAAATCATCCTGTCCAGCAAAAATCCCATTTAGATTAAACTAGTTTCAAAATTTTAGGGTTAGGTTTCTGCCGAACAAATCTCGGACCGACCGACTTGTAGAAATCGGTCTCACCGATTTGGCTTAGGCCATTGCACATGTAACATTCAGTCTGACCGAAACATACAAGTCGGTATGACCGAATTCAACTCTCGGTGAAACCCTAGCAATCTCGGAGTCACCGAACTGTGTCTCAGTCTGACCGATTTCACCAGTTTAGACTCTCAAAGTTGCTCCGGTGTAACCGAGTTTAACAAATCGGTAGCTCCAAAATGCTTTCTGTAGAAACCTAAAACTAAGTTTTTGACTCAATTGTTTTGCTAAATCTCTGCACTTTGTGATGCTCATCCACTCTACCTCAACTATATCTATTCACATGTTCAGCTTGCAGTTTCAGATATGTCTGAGGGCAGTGACAGTCAGGACATGTCTGAGGGCAGTGACAGTCAGGACATGTCAGAGGAGCAGGCACAACTGAGTGAGGGCTCTAGTCCCTCCAACAACAGCTACTATGAGAGCAGCAGAAGGACTCCAAGCAATCTACCAAAGGCTGCTACCAAGATAAGGAAGAAGAAAACTTCTGACAGTGAGGATGAACATTTTGTGGCTGAAGAGGTCACTTCAAAGAAGAAGGCTGTTAACAAGGAAGAATCTGCTAGAGTTGTCTAGCCTGGTCTGAACAAGAAGGCCCCTGCCAAGAGAGATCCAATTTCAAAATTCAGAGCTTCCACTCAAGAAACCATGGTGTTTACTCTTGAGACATGGGATGATGAGGCAGGTGGAACTAAGAAGAGAGCTAGGAAGACTACAACCAGAGTAGTTGCATACCATCTATGAGACATGATGATGATGATGATGATGAGCCTGTTGCACCTGCTGCAAAGACTCGGAAGCTGATGGGGGATGCCATCAAAGCCAGGGCTGATCCATCCAAGCCCAAAGATTCAGCACCCAAGAGGTCCACTAGAGACATTCCTGCTGTCAGGACCCCGATCCTAAGTCACACCGATCTAGCTGTAACACGTCATATCACTTTGCGGCCTCACGCACGGTAACCCCACGGGTGCCACCTTACCTGGCCCGGGACTGTTTGCGCATTTTGGCACATGTATATGACAGTGTCGCTAGCATCCATATGACAGAGAACCCGGGCCGACATGGCTAGTTATAAACCAAAAGTGGCACTAAATTACAGAGACATGCATCCATGACCCAGCAACGAACGTGTCGGTCATCAACGTATGAACCCAAGTCGTAGCAAGCTACATGGACTTAAAGGAACAACGCGTGACATTTCCCCTAAGGGACAGACACAGGAACGAAGAAGGACACATGCCGGCCAGCCTACGTGTTCCGAGCAGTAGCAAGCTACCAAGGCTCATTGGAATCACTAGGAGGCATTTCCCTGTAAGATAGGCTACCAAAGGAAAACAACTAGGTGTCGGATCCCACACATACCAAGCATTTCAATCATACACGCAATATGCTCAATATGTGCAAATACAACATTGCATCACAACAGAACTCTATGACTCAAGTACTTTATTTGAAAGGCTCCAAGAGCCATACATAACATATTCATACAGGTAGGGGTCACATGACCCAACACTCAAGTCATACAGTCATACAAGCACAATCGGAAGCTACATGTCTGAGTACAGACAACTTAGAAAATAAAACAGGCTTGGTGTAGCCTGACTATCTACAAGGCCCTTCACAAGCTCCAGATCACCGTCTGGGTGTCAAGCTACTCGTCGACGTCAACGTCTATGTAGAACCCATCAGCAGGGGCAGGGTTCTCCTCTGCAACAGTTATTATGCAAACATGAGTACAAGGTACTCAGCAAGTCTTACCACAGAACCTATCATACATGCAATATTATCAAAGGGGGATAGTGGAGTTTATAGCAGAATGCCAGCTTTGACCTTGGCTAACCTATACTACAACTCTCAACGGATTGCAAGATATTGTTACGAACACGAGTCCTCTACTCACCACATCAATACACTACCGAGGATCCTCTTCCGTTATCCTACGAAAGGGCCATCCACGGCACTCACGCTTATCTTGAGGCTTTTAGTAGTATCCATCAACTTGTCTATGAACTGTAAGAGTAACCAAGTAGTTCGTACCGCGAACAACGGCTATTCGAATAGTTTGACAACCCTGCAGGGGTGTACCTCTTCACACACGCTTCCACCACTTATCGCCGTTTACTCGGCGTGTACTCGGCAACCTTCAAGCGGAAGCCCAGCGAGGGTGTCGGCCACGACCTGACTAACTACTCAAGTCTCTCGTCCAGGTTTATCGCCTATTTGGGTTCCATCCGTGGGGAGATCCGGCCGGGGTGTCGCTCACGGCCCCAAACGATGTGTACAGGGTTCCCGAGTCACCAAACGGGCAACCGGTACACCGTGCCACGTACCTGTCGCATCACAACCCACCCCGAGGGCCAGCGTTGTGCACGACCTCCAGTAAGCTATAAACACCAGAAACTAGTTGCAACTCCTGGACAGAGATCATTGGTAATTAATAAGCCGAGAGGGTCCATTGGTTTCGGGCCCAATGCATGGTAGTAACTGCAACTTGAACCACACATACAGATCTCAGGTCCTATGTACGGTTCCAATGAAACAACCCACCACGTACTCCTACATGGCCTTTCATCGATACCTTTACCAAGCGTATTCCACACTTCCTTCTCTTTATCGAAAGATTGTTTCACTCTGATCCATCACCCAGATGAACCAGACCAGACACAACTCTAAGCATAGCAGGCAACATAAACAAATAGCATGGTGGATCACACATCACATGGCTCAATCAACTCCTACACATGCTAGTGGGTTTCAACTATTTACTGTGGCAATGACATGTCATGCAAGGGAATAGGGTTCAACTACCGCAGCAAGTAGCAGTTCACGCGTTGTTGCCTTAATGCAGTAAAAGAGAGCAGGAGCGAGAAGATTGGGTTGTATCGGAATGATCAATGATTGCTTTCCTGACAAGGTAGTTGTCGGGTACTGCTCTTCAACTGGATACGCAGCAGTATCCTCGGGAGCAGGACCTAACACAGAGAATACCGGCGATACAATCATTACCAAACAAATGCAACAATATGATGCATGTTCATGACATGGCAAGATGCATGTGTGTTGGCTAATGCAACTAAAACCAGAAGGGTTTGAACCTATTTGAATCAAGGATTCAAATTGAAGTTCAAACTATTATTTAAATAAGTGCATTATCATGTTTTGATATATACAGCAAGTTAACTTGTTCAAACATGCATGAAACCAGTGCCATTAGATAGATTGGATTTTTCTGATCATTTTTCATATATAAATCTTTTCCATCTGAGCTATGGTTGAATTTATATGATTTTTAGAAGTTTTGGGTATTTTCTGGAATTTCCTGAATTATTTTAAATCTAAAAATCCCAGAAAAACCTTTACTGCGTCAGCATGACATCATGCTGACGTCAGTCAGTCAACAGGGCCAGTCTAGGTCAAACCTGACTGGTGGGTCCCTCATGTCAGTGTCTCAGGAGCTAATTCCGGTCATAACCAGGGTTGACTGGGTTTGACTAACAGCGGGGGCCCACTGTCAGTGACTGTGGTGACTAAACTAATTACTGTTAACTCCTAATCATCGAGCCACGTCAGCCCGCCGGAGTTTGGCCGGCGGCGACCATTTCGCACGGCGGTGACTCGTCGGAATCCCTATTCCGGCATCCATTTGCCGCGCGGATGGGCTCGGTGTGCTCCTGGTGAAGTACCGCATCCAGCGGTGCCACTGGTTGGACGAGGGGTCGCCGGAGTCGACGGCGACGAGCTCGTTCGCGGCGGTGCTCGCACGGGGTTAGTCGGGATGGTGTTGTAGTGCACGGGAGGAGGAGCTGAAGCTCGCTCTAGCTTGCTGGTGACCTACTGAAGCTAACGGCGTGCTCGGCCGCGAGGTACGGTGCCTATGGCCACGGCGGTGAGTTGGCCGGCGGCGGTGATCGTCGGTGAGCAAAGGGGGCGGCGGCTACAAGGCCTAAACGAGCCCGTGGAGAGGGGGGTTCGAAGCATGAGCTCACAGCGGTCGCAGAGGGCGTCGAAGTGAGCTCGGGGACGGTCGAACGACGGCGTACGGGCGGCGGCGATCTCCGGTGCCGGAGGTTGAAGACGACGGCGAGGAGGACGTTGCGGAGCTCCTGGCGTCGTGTGCGTCGGTGGGGAGCTTCGGGGCGACGAGGCGGAGCTAGTGGTGCTTCGGGGAGGCGAGGAGGTGTAGTAGAGCGCGGTGTCAGCGGTCGTCGGCGACGAGCTCGCTCGGGGGAGCTCGGCGGAGGGAAGAGAGGAGGGGAGAGACACGGGAGAGAGGGGGAAACGGTCGGGGTGGCTCCGTGGCGTCGTTCTAGCCCGTCCAGAAGGCCGAGGGGCCAGCCAGGCAGGCAGGAGGTGGCCGGCGCATCGGCGGCGCTCGCCACCGAGCTGCTTCGTGCGCTGGCGCGACGAAGAAGACGGTGGTGCCCCTGGTGGGCTGGGCCGGCTGGGCCAGCAGGTAAGTGGGCTCAGGTAAGTACTCTTCCTATTTTTCTTTTCCTATTTTCTTTCTGTTTTATTTCTTTTGCAACTTTGTTCATTTAATAAAAATGCCTAAACATTTTTATAACTCATGACACTTGTCATACCTACTGTATATAATATGAACAGTAGGAAACATTATAGTTCATGATTATTTGAGCATTTAAAATATTTTGTAGCATTTAAATGCCCAAATTCAAATACCATATGATTTAACCCAAAGCCCTAGATTGTCCTAGAAAATTGTGCACCATTTTTGGCAGAGGTTTAAGACCAAGGCAGAAATGATGAACATTTTGAAGTGCATTTTGGGTACATTGGAAAATATTTTAGCAAACCCTAGTTGTTAGGGGAGGGGTGCTGGGGTTTCTGTTAATCCCATTTCAAGTTTCTTTGAAAGTAAACATGATGCACACTCTAGTCAGGTCCTAATGCAAGTGCTAGCTAGGGATGTGACACCTGCAGCTGAAAAGAACAAGGCCCCAGTACCAGATGTTTTAGAGGAAGAGGAAGATGAAGAAGAAGAATCCTCAGATGATGATGAGTCCATGATGCTCAGGAAATTTAAGCCAAAAATTTCATATCATAATGATGCCCATCTTGTTGCTGGAAACATGAAACTGAGATAGGATGCATGTCTGAGACGATGGAGACAGACTGATCCATATGCTACCAGGAGAAATACTGTTGTGGACTATAGATTTCACACCAAGGAACAGCAGGACTTCTATGAGGCACTGTTGTTGGAAAAGAAGCCCATTGTTTGTGACATGAAATGGGTTGACTGGAAATACATTGACAAACATGCTGATTTCTTTCCAGGTGTGCATGAAAGCATCAGGAAGAATGAAGTTGGCAAGTTTGTGGGAAAGAAACTGACTAGATGGAACGATGAGATAATCATGCAATTCTACTCCACTACTCACTTCTTTCCAGATGGTAGAATTGTATGGACGACTAAAGGAACCAAGTACCAATCAACTGTTGCTGAATGGGCATGTTTGATCAATGCCCCCGAGGAGAATGAAAATGACATAGATGTGTATGCCAAGCCCAGGAAGGATCATGGCTCCATGGAAAACATGTGTAAGACAATTCCTGACAAAGATTTGAAGACTCACAAGTTTGGCTCCATATATCATTTGTTGTGTGGACTGACCACCATCAACACTATACTTAGGCACACTTTGCAGCCCAAGTCAGGAGATCATAGAATGATCCGAGGTCACTCCATCCATTTGCTTCACATGTTTGATGTTCCCCATAAGTTCAAGGCCATGAACCTGATTGTGGAGACAATTAAGAGGATAGCAGCAGACCAGAAAAGGTCTTGTGGATGTGCCCCTCACATTAAGATGCTTATTAACTCCAGGTTGGAGAAAGGTACATATCTACTTGACAAGAGACATCTACCTCTTAGGCCAGATTTTGAGGACAATGAAGTTGTCATGGATGCATCAGATCCTACTTCAGTTGAAGGCCAAGAAAAGATTGCTCAAGCAAAGGCAGCAAAGCAAGCAAGTGCTTCTGGAGCTCCTAAGACCAAGCAAGATTAGCTCAGTTATCTGCTTGACGCCACTCTGAGGATTGAGAAGAGTTTGGCCAACTTGACTCAGAATTAAGCAAGCCTTGAGAGGATCATTGAGACTAAGTTCTATGATCTATATGTGAAGGTCACAGGTCCAGACTGCTTTGGAGAAGCTCAAGGAAGATGATGAGGATAGAGATACTAAAAATGCTTTTCCAAGAGTCCCAAGAGGACCAAGATCTTCAGTTGTGCCAGTTGTCGAGCCCAGACCCACACTTTCAACACATGCAGCCACTGCCACAGTTGTTCCTCCAGCATCAACAACTCCAGTTCCACAGACTTCATCAGAAGAATTTGCAGATCCTCTTATCTCCACTCGATCTAAGTACACCGGAGCCACCAGCGAGAAGACTTCTTCTGCAGCTCCCGGAGATCGTGCCTAGAGTGCCGCATAGCACTATGAATTTTCGAGCATTTTGGTAACTTGTTGCCAAAGGGGGGAGAAAGTGTATAGATTATTACGCTTTGAGAGAGAGTGTTTTTCTGACCTTTGCTCGTTTTTCTTGCGACTTCGTTTGGTTGTTTGGTTATTGCTACAATTTTCTTATGTGTGTGAGATACTACTTGTGCTTGATCATATCATACTATGCTTAATGTGTGCCTATTTGATTGTGTATGATCATTAACTTGTTATTTGGGTGATGAGTGCTTATTGCTTAATTCTTATCATTTTGAGCGCTCCACCAAGATGTATGTGACATGGAAGAGTAACCCATGATCCTAATCGATTGTGCATTTGTATTCAAAGGCAAATCTTAAATAATGCACAAAATTAGGGGGGGAGCTCTTGCTTATCACATAATTCTCAAAGCGACGATGTATTTCATTTTTATTATATTTTGTCGAAGCTTTGATCTATATATTGTCATCAAATAGCAAAAAGTGGAGATTGAAAGTGCAACTAATTCCCGGGTGGTTTTAGTAATTAATATAAACATATAGCTCATTGAACTCATATCCTTTCAAGATAAATATTTCAGGAAGTTCAATGGTTGGCATGGCATGGATTAGAAATGTGGACCCCTCAAAAAGCTAAGGACAAAGATTGGCAAAAGCTAAAGACTCTACATTTTCAATTTAGTGATCCAAGATCACATTGAGTCCATAGGAAAAGCCAATACTATTAAAAGGGGATGAGGTGTTGCTTAATGGTCTACTCGCTCAAGTGCTTAGTAATATGCTCCAAATCCCTCAACCACTTTCTCATATCCACATATGTCCCAAAGCTAAAAGTCAAACTCGGCCCCACCGGTTTGATCTATCCGGCGCCACCGAGTTCACATGACATAGCCACTGCCACAAACCCTAATCAGGTCGGTCTCACCGATAGGGATCTCGGTCTCACCGAGATGGCAATGCAAACTCTCTGTTTCCTCTTCGTAACATTTCGCTCTAACCGAGGTGAGCAAATCGGTCCCACCGAGTTGGCATTGCAAACTCTCTATTTCCTCTTTGTAACATTTCGGTCTCACCAAGATGAGCGAATCGGTCCCACCGAGTGTGCCTGACCAACACTCTGTTAGCCTATTATCAAAATCGGTCTCACCGAGTTTGTGTAACCGGTCAAACCGAGTTGAGGTTTTGCCCTAACCCTAAAGAATCGGTCTCACTGAGTTGATAGTATCGGTCCCACCGAAATGTCTAACGTTCACATTTTGAACTGCTTCGGTTCTTCCGAGTTTGTTTATTCGGTCGGACCGAGTTGGGTGAAATGTGTGTAATGGCTAGATTTTGTGTAGACGCTATATAAACCCCCACCCCTCTCCATCAGTAAGAGAGCCATCAGAACGTGCCTACACTTCCACTATTCATTTTATGAGAGAGAACCACCTGCTCATGTGTTGAGACCAAGATATTCAAATCCAACCACAAGAATATTGATCTCTAGCCTTCCCCAGGTTACATTCCACTCAAATCTTCTTTCCACCATGTCCAAATCTGTGAGAGAGAGTCGAGTGTTGGGGAGATTATCACTCGAAGCACAAGAGCAAGGAGTTCATCATAAATACACCATTTAATACCTTTTGGAGATTGGTGTCTCCTAGATTGATTAGGTGTCACTTGGGAGCCTCCGACGGGATTTTGGAGTTGCACCAAGGAGTTTGTAAGGGCAAGGAGATCACCTACTTCGTGAAGATCTACCCTAGTGAGGCAAGTCCTTCGTGGGCGACCACCATGGTGGGATAGACAAGGTTGCTTCTTTGTGGACCCTTCGTCGGTGGAGCCCTCCGTGGACTCGCGCATCCGTTACCCTTCGTGGGTTGAAGTCTCCATCAATGTAGATGTACGAGAGCATCACTGATCGGAACCACGCCAAAAACAACTGTGTGTCCAATTGAGTTTGCACTCTCCAACCCCTCCATTTACCTTCATATGCAATGCTTTACTTTCCGCTGCCACAACTCTAAAATTGCATGTGTAGGAAGATTGCTTGACTTGTGCTAAGTTGCTAAAAACTGTCAAAACTTAAAATTGGGAAAAGGCTAAGTTTTTATTTGGTCAAGTAGTCTAATCACCCCCCCCCCCTCTAGACATACTTTCGATCCTACAGTTATGCATGCGTGCGCAGGTTCCACTTTATTCTTCTAGAGATTAAGCTTGAACAGGGAGTAGTAACTGTGTTAGACTCGAGACGAAAAGATCCCCAGGACTATGCTGAAATGACTGCAATGCTCCAGAAGTAAGTTCAATCGATCATTATCGCACCATATCGGCAACTTTGTTCGTTTCCAGATATCAAGTAATTATTTTCTTTGTCTGGCAGGGTTTGGAAAGAGTTCACCGCAATTGTTCCGGGACTGCCGAAGGAGCTACGATTTACACACCCGAGAGTAAGTACTACTACCTAGTTCGGCGCATCTCCCGTTGATTCTAGCTAGTTTCATCAAAACCATTTAGCATGCTTGCTTATCAGTTCGATTGACCTCTATTTCTCATAAAGTGCTTGTGGCAGGAAGCCGGAAATGATTTTTGTGGATACTACGTTTGTGATTTCATGTACAATGCAACGACCTCTAGGTGGGGCTACACTGAAAACAATATGAAGTGCGTAAGAAAAAATATTCACAATTTTATTTTATTACCATCATTTGTGTTGAGTTTCATTCATATACATGTACTGACCCCCTTCTTTAAATTAGATATGGCAGAAGTGGGATGAACTCCTACCACATTATCGCATCCGAGAAATTCAAGGGGAATTGGCCGGATTCTTTCTTGACCACGGCATAAATAAAGCCGGAGAATACCATGTGGAATTTGACATTAGATGTTAGGATTGTAAGAGATCTTATATTGTATATATGTAGCTAGTAGCGTCGGATAGATATACGAAAACTTGGTCGACCAATCTCTCGGAGAAAGAGAAGTCGATCACTTCTCTCTGTATATGTTCATGACAATCTTGTGTACTTAATGGTTTCTTCCTTTGATTACTAGCTAGCGTGTCGAGTTCTCTCTATACGTATAGTAGCTAGCGTCGACCAAGCACGGAGAAAGAGAGGAAACTTCTCTCTATTAGCTAGCTAACACAATATGAAACCCCTAAATTAACCCTACAAAACCACCTAACCTCCCCCCTTCAGAAAAAACCCCAACTCCTAAGCTGCTGACGTGTGGATGCCTTTTGGTCCCGGTTGGTGTTACAAACCGGGACTAAAGGCCTTCTTGCCCAGACTCCCCACATCGGCCACGTGGAGTACCTTCTGTCCCGTTTCGTAACCAAACCGGGACTAAAGGTTTTGGGCTTTAGTCCCGACACTTTAGTCCCGGTTGCACAATCGGGGCTAATGGGCCTCAGGAACCGGGATAAATGGGTCGTTTTCTACTAGTGGGATGCTCCATCCCAAGGGTGACATGGGCAGCGAAGATGCTACTCCACCCAACAACTCCGTCCCTCGCCCTTCTATCCTCCTCGTCCCTGGTAGCCTCTAGGCGCAAAGCCCGTGAGGAGCCGGCAACAGAGGGAGATGCTCTTCTTTGTCGCGCCTTCCCCGGTGGCGGATCTAGCCCTCCATCGGCAGCACATGGCGCATGCATGTGGCAAAGACAACATGGTCTACAGGATTTATAAGCTGCTTCCTTCCATGATTTCATGCGGCTAGCCTTCAGGTATCGAAATTCCCGTACTAAAACCCTAGAAATGCAATAAATGTCCAAAATATTGCAGGCGACCCTGAAAAAGTCCAGGAGCTGGCACGTGGCATGTGCTGATCTCATTGAGTATGAAAAAAGTTTTGAGGCCAATAGAGTAATGGACAACACACTTCCTTCAAAACTGGATATGTCCCCTCTCGAAAACATGATCTTACCTAGGAGATGGTGTGGTTTCTACGCGTCCTCGGGTTAGGATTCTGCGAAACACGCTTAAATTATTACTACACCCTACTTGGTCATATGAAGGCACCGTTCCAGGTCCCATGGATTTTCGGCATTCTATGATTTTTCATAAATTTAGATAGCTGCATCCGACATGCCGCCTAACTAAATTCGCCCCGAGCATGCTAAGCAGAGGTAGCCTTGACGCACATAGCCATCAATCTCTAGCAACATGGTCTCGTAGCCCCACTGAGTCATGTTTACCACCATCTCCACCCCATCGGCCTTCTCTATCTTCGCCACATTAACATCTATCTCCGTTGCGTCGTCCAGAAGAGGCGGTCTCAACAATACGACATAGCGAAACGGATGCGGCGGTGGCAGTACGGTGTATAGAGGTAGTGGTGGCGACAGTACATAGTTGAGGAGGGGCAGCGGAGGAAGGTGAAAGGGAGAAAAGAATTCAAGATGCAAGGGCGGCCTAGGGTTAGACAAAGTGGGCGATTAAAAAGAAACATCACTTTTGGGGAGTACCAAACCATGGGCTCTCAGCAAAGGGTACCCACTGTCACGGAGCCACCAATTGTGAACGACCGTTCCACGTGGCCTTTTGTTGTCGGGTGCCATTAGTTTAGCTCTCGGCATAGGTAGTGTACGCTGAGGATTTTTAGCTTTGTCGAATACCTTTTTTGTAAGGAGGATAACCAATTGCCTCAACATCAATCGATGTATGCAGCCATATTATGGAATAAAAATGTAACAAAGTCACAAGGTCCAGGAAAACTCATAGTCAAAGTTTAAAATTAAACACAAAGGCAAAAGTGACACATTCAGCGATAAAGAATAGACTACAATTTTTTTTAGAGAAGGCATACGCCCGACTTTATAAATAAAGCCATCACGCAGAGTCACACCACAAACATTGGACCACCATAGTATCAAAGCAATGGCTAACAAGTACGAATACATGGCTACCTAGCCAGATAAGGCACGCAGGCCACCACCAGAAGCAAAAGGGCTGGAGACTAGGACGTCATTCTGGATCGCCGCAGCAGGGAAGAAGCCGTAGACCGCATCTTAAATAGCATGTCGTCAAAAGCCTCGAGGTCCACGTCCTTAGTCAATAATCTCCACTGCTGCAAGAAGACACTGGCTTTAAATAAGCAGCTCACAGGGTTAGCCGGAAAGATATGCTCAATAGTAAACTTGTTTCTCGTGGTCCACAATGACCAACAAATCGCAGCCCACCCAACCCAGAACATCCTTTTAGTCCGCCCAGATAAAGCCATAGCACAACGCCGCAGGTCCATGAAGGACGATGGGTTCCAATTAACTTGAAGCCAATGTCGAATGCAGCTCCAAATAAATTTGGCCAAAGAGCAGTTGAAGAAGATATGCTCAGTGTTTTCCAAGGCCCCACATATAACACATGTATCCAAGCCCGGACCATTCCTTTTCCGAATTTGATCAGCCGCAGGGACTTTCCCACGAAAAGCTTGCCACATGAAGATTTTGAACTTCGGCGGGATACGGGCCTTCCAAATGTTGTTGAATTTCGACGTGCAAGACCCGGAAATAAGCTTCCCGTAAGCAGACTTAACTGAAAACAGACCAGACGAAGAGAGAGGCCAGACAACCGTGTCTTCCTCATCTGGGAGCACGTGGAAGCAGGCAGTAAGCCGTTGCCAATCTTCCAGCTCTGCAGGAGAGAGGGATCGACGGAGGGCTAGGTACCAATTATTAACCGATAACTCAAAGATAGAGATCTCCGGAACAGGACAATAAGAGAATAAAGCCGGGAAAGCCACCGCGAGAGTGGAGTCCCCAACACACCAATCTTTCCAGAACCGAGGGGATTTACCGTTCCTAACAATAAACTTGACCAAAGACTAGAAAATCGGACGGACTTTAACGAGCTGACGCCAAAATTGAGAGCCACCCGAAGAAGAAGCGAACATGGGGCTCGAGGTCATGAAGTATTTAGCCTTTAGGAAAGAGAGCCAAAGGGTTCGCTCCTCTAGGAACAAGATTTTCCACCACCACTTAATCAACAGACACTTGTTCATAACCGCCGTGTTGATGATCCCCAAGGCCCTCATATTCTTAGGTCTACGGATTAAATCCCATTTAGCCATCCTATATTTGCGCTTGTTATCTGAAGAATTCCATTAAAAAGCACCCCTGTGCCTGTCAAAGCCCGCATGAATCCCTCCAGACAAGAGGTAAAAGCCCATTAAAAACATAGGGAGAGAAGATAAACAGGCGTTAGTGAGGGCAACCTTGCCTGCCTGGGTATTGTAATGCCCTCTCCACGGTAAAACCCTATTCCCAACCTTGGTAACTGCCGGAGCAAAATCCCTGGCCAATAATTTATGTAGGGAGATCGGTATGCACCATGCCTACACACCTAGCCTATTGTTAGCTCGCTATCCAAACCGGCTGAAGATAGGCCGTGCTACCTTCTCTCAACGGTTGCACCCAATAGCCAAAAGCTCTCTGAAGTCCGCATGAATTAGTAACGACCACATACGGATGCAAATTGTAGCTTTGTAAATACTCCCTCCATTTTTATATACAAGGCCACTATGAAATATACATTTTGCATCTATACAAGGCCACAAACAGTAATCGAGGCAAAATTAATGATGTTTTCTCGTACTAACAAGTTGTTTAATACTTGCATGCATGTAGTCATAATGACAGTCATCTCCTTCCTCCACTTAGTTTCTTTGCATGCATGTGAAATATTAATGATCCCAATAAACAAGAAAAAAAGTTGACTTGTAAAGTAGGCATTAAATTTTACATTGGTACCTGTAATCTGAGTTTGTGGCCTTGTATATAAAAATGGAGGGAGTAACCTACAAAAAATTAGTGAATCTTGTTCCATTATAAATCAAATATTCCTAGTATTCCAAATAGCCCAAAATAAAGCACATATCCCTATCCGAATATATTTGGCTATGTGTCTGCCTACTCCATTGATTTTTGTCGAATACCTATTGCTCGATTCTCGACAAAGGCCTATCTTTACCGTGTACTTAAAATTTGTAGACCTGTACTCAACTTATGTTTTATTTGCCGAGTCCCCGCGCTTTAAACCCGGTGTAGGTCAAAGCACTTGGTATAGACCTTTTTTCCCACTTGTGGACCTCTGATCCCAGTGAATTTTTTGAATTTCTTCTTGCTCTAGAAATTGTTCAACTACCACTCCGTTGGTGCAGATAGTGTTTTTGACGTAGTGAGTTCCTTCGGATTCAAAATGAAGCAGGCGTGCAGTTAGTGTTTGTGAGTCCCTAGCCCGCTGTTCGGCTCCTGTGCCCCAGATTCCCATTAATGCAACGTTTTCGGGTATGCTATAACCGAGGGAGCGAAATGGAAATGTACCAGTTGCTGCTAGCTAGGTGGAGCCAAGAAAAAAAAAACTGGAAAAGCTTGTTTTCCCCCCGGAGCTGTAGTGCTTCATCTTCTTGTATGCATATGTTTCTTCCTAATCCACCAACAAACAGATCCACTGGATCCTAGCCAGTGCTAGTTACTAGCAACTTGTCACTCTGCCTTTTCTTCCCTAGATCGATGGAAATGGAGAGCGGCGATCAGATGGCCAAGAAGGCGAGGATGGAGCTACTCAACCAAGTGAAGCAAGAAGTAGCAGTTGGAGAAACAAACGGGGGAGGAGGCGCCGTCGTGGCGGCAGAAGTGGAAGACGCCTCGCGGGTGGACATCACCCTCAAGTTCGACATGGCCCTTCTTCACTGCCACGTTTGCGTCCTTCCCTTGAAGCCCCCGGTCTTCCAGGTAACTAGATGAATCCCTTCTTCCACACTCGATCTACCGATCGTTTCGTTTCTTGCGTCGTCCACCTGGGAAATCATCGTCATTCTAATGTCCTACTTTGGATCTGGGTAGTGCGAAGCCGCCGGGCACGTGGCCTGCGCCAGCTGCCACGGCAAGCTCCCCGGAAAGCGGTGCCACACATGCAGCAACGGCAGAGCCTACATCCGATGCCCCGCGATGGACAACGTCGTCTCCGCGGCCAGGATCCCGTGCCCCTACGACCAGCACGGCTGCCGGAGCTACGTCGCCTACAACGACCTTGGCATCCACCAGAGCTTGTGCCCGTACGCGCCCTGCTCCTGCACGGAGCCTGGCTGCGTCTTCGTCGGCCCGCCCGCTGTGCTCCTCGGCCATCTCACCACCGTGCACTCCTGGCCCGTCCACAACATCCACTACGGCAAGGCCCTCAGGCTCGGCGTGCCGGCCTCCAGGCGACGGGTCCTGCTTGTCGAGAAGGACAGTGGCGGCATGTTCCTCCTGGCCGTTGGCGAGCTCGGCCCGGCTAGGGCCGTCTCGCTGGTCTGCGTGAGGGCGAACGCAGGGGCGGGCCCGTCGTACACGTGCAAGCTCTGGGCGCACTCGCCGCAGGACGCTGCGACCGGTAAGTCAGCCTTCATCCTGATGGATTCGACCGTGATGAGCAGCGCGGCACCGGGCGAGATCCTCATGGACGAGGTGAAGTTCTTGGCGGTGCCGCCGGTCATGCTGCATGGAGCTGAACCGTCAAAAGAGATGCACCTCAGCGTTCGGATTGACAAGACCTCCTGAGCAATCTAATCATCCACGATTGTCCGGTTTGGTTCTGAGAATTGTTAGGTACTCGTGCATGTTCCGTGTTACCCCCAAAAAAATCTAGGATGTGTAGATGCACCTCAGCGTTCGGATTGACTAAATCGCCTGTAGTGTCCGTAGCCCAGGTATCATCCGCCCCCTATCAACGCCGTTCATGGTGGACACCACACCCAACAAGTGTTCGGCGAAATGCCATTGAGATTTTATTTTTACCTTTTCCTTGTTCAACAAGAAATAAGCATGATGGCAGGATACTCAGTGATTGATGATGCACTATTATGTGGTGTGGTTGGCCACAAGTACGGGGTTTGTAGGAATGAAGAAAAAGGGCATGATATTTGCGCAACATGTGTATTCCTGATTTGCACTACACGCCCTACAATTTGGATGTTATCCATGATCGCAATGCGAAGTCGCTACTCCATCAGCGGTACACCATTTAAACATTGACATGAAGTATTGTGATGCGATTTCATAAGTGAAGAGAAGTTGGCCATCGAGCGTGACAAATCATGGAGATCATAAATTTCGCTTCTTGTTGCTTTAGATGTTGGTCAATTTATTGATTCACTCAATGTTGTAATTTGATTACAGCGTCATTGCATAGCCCAGAGATGCTGCCATAATGTACTATAGGACGGAGGGAAAACCTTTCACATTGACTCATTGTTGGATGAAGCTCAAGGTGTAGCCCATCTAAAAGAACATGTGGCGATGAAGAAGGTCAAACCCAAGGAGAGACACCTTGAGACGAAGCCCGCTTTTCAAAAGTATGTTTGAATTTGGGATAGATCGATCAGTTTTAAAACCTTGTAGCACATACGTACGAGGGCTTTTATTTACAAATTAAATGTATGCTTGAATTAGTATCGATCAATGATTCAGGGTGACGCTGCAGGCTGGACATTTCTACTTTGAAGAAGGGGTAGACATTTTTTTTTGCGAGAAAAAGGGGCTGACATTGTATGTTAGATTGGATGGCCGATCCGCTAGTGGTATCTACGGACATGTCTGAACGCTTCTGCAGAGGTTTCGTATGCATGTTTTGATGGACCAGAGATGAAGAAGGCGGAGGGGTAGGAAGAGACGTTGAATGCCGGAGCCGGCCCCGCATCAGAGGTGAACATGGCAATGAATTAGAATGCGGTCGGTTTAACATGGTGGCCTTTTTATACTATTTTTTCTATGACCTATCCGTCATTATTTATTGACTAGTGGTTGATATGGCAAAGTGTTGGGTATCAAAGGGTCAACCGTGTCTCCTAGTCGCCGCTGGAGAAGTGGTGGGTCCCAAATGAATGGAACCTGCCCGAAGAAGATGGCGAAGCAATTAATGGAGACGAAGCAAAGGGGTATACAGCTAATGTCTTCGCAAGAAGTAATATCACAAGCTAAATTTATGAAGTTAGAGTACATGATTCGAATATCCAAATTCAACGGTGGTTCGGACCGATTTTCCTTTTATTTTATTTTTGACGAATGAAAAAACTTTGATTAATTTAGAAGCATCCTTACAATCATCTTGGCATAATGATCCTATCTCGTATGTTTGACGACGGAGCCAAATAGTAGTGCGCATCGAAGACTTCTTGTTTGTATATTCTAATTGTATAGTATAGTGGTAATAAAACTTAAAAAATCAGTCAGGAACACGTGGTCGGTGTAATTGGGTTGCTACTAAACAATGCCATGGTGTATGCTCCAGCACTACGTCAATTTCTGAACCGCTGAAAAAATGCTGAATCGCTACGTTGATATCTTATTAATAGATTTAGCAAGTCTATGCGCAGTGACCTAACTGTGATAAGCATGACTCTGACTCATCGTTGCATGAAGTTTCTCCTCTCTTAATTATACTTCCTTTGTTTGTACCTCACAGCTTCAAATTGGCGACTTGAGGGTAACCCTAGCTGCGCCGCCAATCAATTTGGCACTTTCTCCTCTCCCCCACCCTCACACTACTCCAGTTCGAGCACGCTTAACTTCGTAGTTCTATCCAACCCCAGCACCAGCTCATTTCACAAGCACTTGTTGATATATCTATCATATCAATCCTATTAACCCTTCTTGATGTCTAGGAGTTTGTTAATGTTCATGAGTATGATGAAATTTTGAAAATATATTTCAAACTTCCCGGTCATATTACGTATCATATTTTGGAAAAAAATAAAATAAAATTCGATTTTTTTAATTTTTTTCTTCTGTTACTAGTGGCGCACCTAGCAAACGGTGTGCCACTAGTAAGTTTTAAATTTTTTGAATTTTTTTGCCTCTAGATCTTAAAAGCCCCGTAACTTTTCGAGTAGATAATTTTTCATATAAAAAACTTTTTAATCCGAGTTCGTATGCAAAAGTTATGCCCGTTTTACTAAATTCCAGAGATATTTTGCAAATAAAGTCAAAATTCATATTTGTAAATTTTCCCAACAAGTAGACCACATATCACATGGGAAACTTTTTTTTTATTATTTTTTTGACATTTCCATCATTTTCTTTTATTATTTTTTTGAACTGGAAAAGACGGTCCAGGGGGGTGCAGTAATGGCAAAGTTAGTAATGGCGCACCGTGGGAGTGGTGCGCCATTACTAGTTCAACTAGTAATGGCGCACCACTCCCACGGTGCGCCATTACTAGTTTTGAAAAAAATAAAAATAAAATTTGAAAAAAAAAATTACTAGTGGCGCAC
>LR738714.1:394290799-394332785 GCA_902687465.1 Secale cereale
GCACCGTGGGAGTGGTGCGCCATTAGTAAGTTTAACTACTAATGGCGCACCACTCCCACGGTGCGCCATTACTAGTTTTGAAAATAAAATGCAAAAAAAAAAATTTGAAAAAAAAATTAATAGTGGCGCACCGTGGATGTGAACTACTAATGGCGCACTATCCACTAGTGCGCCATTATTAGTTTTAAAAAAAAAAGAAAAAAAAATTGTTACTAATGGCGCACCGTTGATGTGGTGCGCCATTAGTATTTGGACACTAATGACACACCAACACATGGTGCGCCATTAGTATATACTAATGGCACACCGCATGTCTGGTGCGCCATTAGTAACAATCCTATCTATAGCCCTTTTCCTAGTAGTGTCCTGGGCGGGCCGGAGACGCAGCTGCATGACATTCTTTGGACCGTCCATGACGAAAAAATCGGGGTAGAAGCGAGGGCGAGGAAAATATCGGGGTGTTCCCGGTTACAGTGGGTGGTCGGGGCCGAGCGATGCGCATTTCTCTCAAACACGCACGCGCGTGGGTGCGAGGCGTTGGGCTCTAACTGAACCCGAGCGAGGCATTGGGCTCTAACTGAACCCGAGCGATTGCACTGCAGGCTTACTGAACCCGAGCGATCGATTGATGGCTGTTAACTGAACCTGATCAAGCGATTCCTTCGCTACTGCTGCTAACTGAAGCCGATCGATGCTGCCTCTGCATGAACAGTGAGCGTTGCTGGGGGGATTTGGATGAACAGTTCCCGGTGGAGGTGGCTGAATAGTACCCCGTGGTGTTGCCTCTGGATGAACAGGACCCCGATCGATCTAGCCGGTTGGGGCTAAATGAACAGCACCCCGTGGAGGGCTGGATGAACAGGACCACCCCGTGGAGGGCAGGATGAATAGTAGACGGTGGAGGGCTGGATGAACAGTAGCCCGTGGAGGGGTGGTTGAACAGGAGCCCGTAGAGAGGGCTGGTTGAACAGTAGCCGGTGGAGTAGCGCGCGGTGGAGGCTGAACAGTCGTAGGTGGAGGCAGGAGGAGGTCCACGGTGGATGAGCAGTAGCCCGTGGAGGCTGGAGGGGGTCGACGGTGGAGATGAACAGTATCCCGTGGAGTCCCATTTTGCGGTACGCCACACCCCTCCCGATGAACAGGACCACCGTTTCGACCGTAGCGCTCCAACACATGTCTGTTTCCTCCGTTTTGCGGTAGACCACACCCCTCCCGATCAACAGGACCCTCGTTTCGACCATATGAGGTCCATTACCTCCGTTTTGCTGTACGCCAGACTCCTCCCGATGAACAGGATCCCGTTTCGACCGTGACCGGTCGAACACAAGGACGTTTTCTCCGTTCTGCGGTATGCCAGGCCTCGTTTCCATCAGCTGTTCCGTCCAAGCCCTCCCGATGAACACGACGACGGATTCTGTTCCGACACAGCCGGTTGGCTCCCATGAACACGACGACGACGCAGTTTCTCCATTCCGACCCAGCCATGTACACGAGCCCTAGCCATACGTACGCGCG
This sequence comes from Secale cereale, assembly GCA_902687465.1. Lineage (NCBI taxonomy): Eukaryota > Viridiplantae > Streptophyta > Magnoliopsida > Poales > Poaceae > Secale > Secale cereale. The sequence continues at coordinate 394,292,315 of LR738714.1, forward strand.
AGTAGGCGTTCGAGACCCTGCCCATATGTATGTACGTGGCCGTATTTTCTTTCTTGCACACTAGCCGCTGTATGTATGTTTACATGCTACGCACGCGCCTCTACTATAACACGTGCGCGCCTCTACATCGACCAGTACGTACGTACATGTTCGCGACCAGAATGGCAACGCTACGTATGCTTCGACCAGGTGGGTCCCAACTGTCCGGCACTTCCTTGCGTGCGAAGATGTAGCTGGTGCGTCCCAGCAGTCAGGGGGCGAATCATTTTTTTTTGCCCGGACGCACTTCCTTGCATGCGAAGATGTAGCTGGTGGGTCCCAGCAGTCAGGGGGACAAATCGTTTTTCTTTCCTGGACACACTTCCTTCCGTGCGAAGATGTAGCTGGTGGGTCCCAACAGTCAGGGGGAAACGTTTTTTTTTGCGAAATACGCTGGCCCGTCCGGTGGGTCCCCGCTGTCAGGTGGAGGAATAATTATTTTGCGCGTAATAAGGAGGCACTTCATTGCTGCAGCCATGGACCTAGCTGACAGCCTCTCCACGTAAAGTCCACGTCCGATGGAAGCCGTTCCTTGACCACGTTGACCAGGCCGCGCCGAGAGCACCAGGGAGGTGGACGACGGCGACGCCTAGGAAGGGGACGACGCGGAGCCAGGGAAGACACGGCAGTGGAAGCCTGCGCGGGGAGGAGTATGAGGGTTCACTGGTTCAGCTGCGGTGTGAGCCTGCCGTCGCCGCAAGGCCTGGCCAGCGGTGGGAATAGTAGGGGCCGATGAGGCCTCCGCGGCAGCACAGCCGGCCACGGGTGGCAGGAGCATGCGGTACGACCGGTGCTGCTTTGGGTGGCTGGAGCAAGAAGACCAGAGGTTGAAGAAGAACTATGGTCGTTGGATGGACATCGTACGGTCACTGGAGCTAGAATCGTTCATATTGACTAAGTTGACAAAGCACTCCGTCTCCGTCAACTTAGTAGGCCCACAAGTTAGCCACCCATCAAGGTGGTTCCGAACTAGCAGGGGGAGTATTCATTTTTTTGTGCGTAATAAGGAGGCACTTCCGGTGGGTCCGAACTGACAGCGGGGGGAACATTTTTTTCACGAAATACGGAGGCCCGTCCGGTGGGTCCCAACAGTCAGGGAGGGAATGTTTTTTTCACTAAATACGGTGGCCTGTCCGGTGGGTCCGTGTTGTTAGGTGGAGGAATATTTATTTTCCGCGTAATAAGGAGGCACTTCCTTGTGGTTGCTGTGTACCCAGCTGTCAGCCTCTCCATGTACAATACTCTTCTGATGGAAGTCGTTCCTTGACGACGTTGACCACGCCGCGCCGAGAGCACCAGCGTGGTGGACGACGGCTAGGCCTAGGAAGGGAACGACACGGAAGCAGGGAAGACTCGGCAGTTGTTTCCCACGCGGAGGGGAGTACGACTGTACGAGGGTTTACTAGTTCGACTGCCGTCGCCGGAGAATAACAGCAGGTGTGGGTGAGTAGAGGGATGGCTAGTACAGCGATGGGTGTACGGTGGGGCGGTGAGGCCTGCACGGCAGCATAGCCGGCCACAGGGAGGAGGGAGCAGGCAGTCTCGCCAGCACTTGTTTGAGCGGCTGGAGCAGGAAAAGCAGACATTGAAGAAGCACGATGGTCGTTGGATGGACATCCAACAGTCACTGCTTGTGCGTCAACCTTTTTTTAGGAAAGCCTTGAATCTGTGGAAAACATCATACATCCCATCTGCCATTATTTTTAATAATTTACAGCCCATATTTTGGCCACGGTTAAAAAATTGTACGAAATTTTGCATATTTCGGTGCGGTCTGAATTGTTTTTAATTCCGAAATTTCGAGTCACATTCAAACTGATTTTAAAATTAAATGTATATCAATATAAAATCCAACAAATTATCCACGCATAAAAATAAATGCAATTTAAAATCTCAAAATGAAAAAAGTAATTTGAAACTAATTGTCGGTTTGATGTGTTTTAAAAATGTACAACCCATTTCTCATTACTGACATGCCATTTTCTCGGCCAGCCGAATGAAGCTCTCCTCGTCTTGAAAGATTTGCAGCACAACAGGCCCGACAAAGCGATTTACTTGGCAAATCACAGAAAAACTGGGCTGTGGCCGTGGACCCAGCTGTCAGCCTCTCCACGTACAGTACTCTTCCGATAGAAGTCAGTCGTTGACCACATTGACCACGCCGCGCCGAGAGCACCAAGGTGGTGTACGACGGCAAGGCCTAGGAAGGGGACGCCACGGAGCCGGAGAAGACGCGGCAATGGATTCTCACGCGGAGATGAGTACGAGGGTTCATTGGTTCGGCTGCTGTGTGAGGCTACCATCGCCGCAGAATAACAGGGGGTGTGGGTGAGTACAGGGATGGCCTGGCCAGCGGTGGGAGTAGTAGGGGGCGGTGAGGCCTCCGCGGCATCACAACCGGCCACGGAAGGCAGGAGAACGCGACACGACCAGCGCTAGTTTGGACGGCTGGAGCAAGAAGACCAGAGGTTGAAGAAGAACTATGGCCGTTGGATGGACACCGTACGATCACTGGAGCTAGAATCGTTCATATTGACTAAGTTTACAAAGCCCTCCGTCCCCGTCAACTTAGTAGGCCCACAAGTTAGCCTCCCACCAAGGTGGGTCCTAGCTAGCAGGGGGAGTATTCATTTTTTTCTGCATAATAAGGAGGCACTTCTGGTGAGTCCGAGCTGACAGCGGGGGGAAGTTTTTTTTCGCGAAATACGATGACCCGTCCGGTGGGTCCCAGCAGTCAGGGGGGAACATTTTTTTTGCAAAATACGATGGCCCGTCCTATGTTTCCCTGCTGTTAGGTGGAGGAATCATTATTTTCCGCGTAACAAGGAGGCACTTCCTTGTTGCGACTGTGGACCCAGCTGTCAGCCTCTCCACGTATAGTACACTTCCGATGGATGTCATTCCTTGACCACGTTGACCACGCCACATTCCATTGCATGCATGCGTCCATGGGCATGGTGCGTCCCCACTGCCAGCCTCTCACGTTCAGTCATCTTCCGATGACTCGGTTGTTGACCACGTTGACCACACCGTGCCGAGCGCACCAAAGGCCAGTGGACGACGGCGAGGCCGCAAACTGAAATGACCCGGAGAAGGGGAAGACGGGGCAGTGGAGTCGCAGATGGAGAGGAGTGGGAAACTTGACAGGTTCGGGTGCGCGGCAGCACAGCCGTGGTGCCATCCACGGGAGATAGGAGCAAGAACAGAGGTTGAAGAAGGAGCACGGCTGTTGGATTAACATCCAACGGTCCAGCTGCTAGAATCATTTGTTGATTAAGTTGACAAAGCCCATGCGTACACATCCGCTTAGTAGGCCCACAAGTCAGCCACCAAATCTGACGGGTCCCAGCTATCAATGGGAGGAATAATTGTTTTTGCATAACAAGGAGGCACTTCCTTCCGTGCGAAGATAGAGCCGATGGGTCCCAGCTATTAGGTGGAGGAAAGATTTTTTCAGCTTAATAAGGAGGAACTTTGCTTGCGTGCGACCATGGACGTCGTGGGTCCCAGCCGTCAGGCTCTCCACGTACAGTCCTCTTCTGACGACTCTCGTTTGTTGACCACGCCACACCGAGCGCAGCGAGGCGGTGGACGACGGCGAGGCCCCAGACGGGAATGACTCGGAGATGGGAAGACGCGACAGTGGAGTCGCAGATTGAGTGGAGGAGAAGGGTTATAACTGGTTCTGGTGTGGCGTGGGGCTGCAGTCGATGGAGAATAACAGGAGGTGTGGAGGGGTGGAGGGATAGCCTGGCCGGCGGCGGGGTAGCGCTTCGCACCGATGCATGCTAAATGGAGCCGCTAGCCGCCGGAGGCCGGACTAGGCGGTCCCGGCAACGCTGGAGGAAGAAGACGAGAGATTGAAGGTGCATGCCGACCAAGTTGACAACGCCCTGCGTAGGCTTCGACCTATTGGCCCACATGTCAGCCTGCAAAAATGTGGCATATATTTAACCCATGTTTTCTAGAATGTACAGTCCATTTGCTGGGCTGGATGAACAAATAATTTCGCGTCAATGCGGCCCATTTATATTATCTAAGAAATCCCAGCCCATTTGCACTTCCTTCAAATACACGAATTAGCTGGGCTCGTTATATATAATGTTATGTTAGAAGGAGCAACTAATATCAAAAATAAACCGGAGAGGCACATTTTTTATATACATAATTAAGAAATTAGCGAGTTATTGCTCAAAATAGAAATGAGTGCGTTATTATTACATTGGTCCTTAAAATCTTCGCAAGCTTTTGTACGCAATCACCAGGATTTTCCTTGCCGGTGAGTAAAAAACAACCTGGATTTTCCTTGCCAACTTCTGTTAAACATTTACTTTTATAAGTTAATAACACGTGGGACGTTTTTATAATGTATATATAAGTCTCTATAAAATATACGATAATAGTAATAATATAAATATATATAATGTGGTTAGAAAAATATATTGGGCTGCCTATCTTTAAGAAAAAGTCCATAGGCCGGTATGGACCTCAAAAAATAAGTTGAAACCACTATCACCGTATGTCGTGGGCTACGCATGTTAAAATACAAAACCTAGGCCTAGCTGATACTTGTTTGCCCTCAGGAAAAAAATGATACCAGATCCTCGAGCGAAGTGGCCTGTGGCACGTCTGAAGAAGCACATCAGGAGCAATTTTTTTTCTTCAGTTGATGGCTCTCGATGGCGTTTTTTTACTTGCCTCTGCACCATACAACTTGTATTTTTAGCCTCCCAGTTCATGGTGGACCAGCAGCCCATTTGCTGGTCGGGCGGACCTACAGAAACCAACACTCGATTTTTCATCAAGCCCCAAAAACAACGCAATACTATGTTTGTTTTCAGACCGAAAACATTACGACATGGGTTGAGCGGGGGAGAGGGCAAGACAGAGCAAAAAGATTAAAAAGAGTTCACGCGTCGTTGCTACCCTAACAAAGCAGGTGCAATTCTTCTCGGGAAGAAGGTGTGCTGTTGACACCCACACGTCACATACCCCACAGTAGGCATACTAACAAGTTCACACACAAGTACAACAGAAAAGGTAAACATTCGTATCAAACTCAGGTTCACATGGCACGGTCATATTCATAGCTAACATTCACTATCAACAACTCAAAAGATTCATATATACACAAGTTCAGCATGTCTATGGATCCAAATGATTGATAGATCACACAACAATATTCATAGATAATTCACAGAAAGATACAGATATACACATGTTCAGTATGTTTACGCATCCAAATGATTGAGATCACAACCAATATGATCCATGGACGAACTTTAACCTAGGGTATAGACTGGTAAATGGTGTTCAGTCGGAGGTACTTCTTGCTAAAATTAATGCTTGTACGAGTAACCTTTCGAGTACATAAGAGGTAGCACAGACAATCTGAACTTTGCTTGTAGGTTTATCCTCCAATAGTGGCCTTGTGCCGAGGGAGGTTTGAGCAACTTGGCCACTACATTCATCCAACTAGTCTACTGGCTCATCTTGGTCCTGTAGCTCGCCAAAATTCTACATTGCAGACTGGTAAATGGTGTTCAGTCGGAGGTACTTCTTGCTAAAATTAATGCTTGTACGAGTAGAGTTTCAAGTACATCAGAGGCAGCACAGACAATCTGAACTTTGCTTGTCGGTTTATCCTCAAATAGTGGCCCCGTGCCGAGGGATGTTTGAGCAACTTGGCCACTACTTTCATCCAACTAGTTTGCTAGCTCATCTTGCTCCTGTAGCTCGCCAAAATTCTACATTGCAGCCGAGAAAGGAGGCGGTTGAGAAAATGAACCACCCAATTTTTGTGTGCAGTTCAACTGAAATGTAGCATCCCTGGCGTGCAGACTGGTTATGTGCCAGATGAATATACGCGTCAACCAACTTGTCTGGAATCTTTAGACTCCATGCTATACAGTTCGCTACCATTTCTGCCGATAACCAAAAGGCACAAGTTAGGACCAAAGACCGAACTGTGTTTTTCTGGGCTATGCGCCAGGCAATATTTTTAGCATTCTCTCTCCTAATACTTGGAGTTTGACAACTGGTTTACGCCGGTCGATACTCGAATGAATATAGGCACTTCTTGTCAACATCGATGCTTGTCTGAGTGAACTTTGGAGTACATACCAGCAACATAAGTATCTGTCCAGCTGATCTTTTTGTGCAGTTCTACTGAAATCACCCAATGCAATGATTTGACTGCGAGTTCAAGCTCTAAGATACTCCTTTATAAAATCGGCAAATAGTAGCACAATACCAAATTACCAATACATGGCAAGCACAATAATCAGGATAAAGACCAGTACCAACCTGTGTGAGGTAGCATATCAATTACTTTTTCCTTTGACCGGAAGCCGAGATAAGCGAAGCGACTGACAGCAAAGGAAGAAAGCAGGCCCAGATTAGCGACTGACATGAAAGGATGGAAGCCGCCGAGGAAATGAAGCACCCAAAGTTTTTGTGCAGTTCCACCAAAATCGAGCATCCCTGCTGGCACATATATTTACAGAGTGAGAAAACTGTAATAGTGGGACTAGTTGATGAAACATACACTAACAAATATAAGCACCCTCATTATCTTAATGGGTAAAGTTAGAAACGTAGTAGTCTTACGTAAAGAGAGGTATTAGTTTATTTAATCAGTGCCAATTAGCTCAACACTCAAAGCATTCCCATGTATCATAGGTTGCCAAACTTTAACGTGCAAAGATAAAGGAGTTTCTCATGACAGTAGCACGATACAAATAGAGATGATAGCAAACTAATATGGATGAAGGCCTTAGGCCCATACCAACCTGATGAAAAAAGCCTATTCATGTAGTTCCATAAGAGATGATAAAGCACTCACTGGAATCACTCAATAGTATATATTTTTGTGCACTTCAAATGTATGGTTGAAATCACTCTTGCTTACCAGTGCTGAGATAATATCGAAAGATTATCAAGAACTTCCAGCAGAATTAAAGCACAGGTTGGGATACAGTTCATTGTATTGTCTTGTGTAGTTCCACTAAAATGTATGATTGGCACAACATGATCCATGTTTGCACACGTAGGAACAAGGTGAAACCTTCATTAGCTTAGTGAGAAAGGATAGAAAGACATTAACATATTACTCTAACAGTAGTATCAAATTCATGATGGACAATATGAAAAACATTGCCTCATTGAACTAATGGCAATAAATTTATGTGCAAAACAATAGCACTATTATGTGATGACACTAATAATATTCCCTCCCTCCTCCATCACATGGTTCACCTCCATAGACAAATATACACAGGTACATGATTCAACATAGGGTGCTACTAAAGATTTGTTTAACTCCGACAGGAAAGTTAGGCAGCAATAAATTAGTGGTACTTAAGTACTCCTAATTAATTAAGTGAGACAACAGAAGTGGAAGGGCTCCTTGGAGGATCGTCTCACATGTAAGGTAGTCGTTGCCGGAGCCCTTGAATGGCCTCGACTGAGGCCTCTGGCTTCAGCAAGATCGCCTTGGCATTGTTTATTCTTCTTCTTCTTTCTCTTCATGCTCTGTTTCTCATTCTCCTCAACAGTTGGTGAAACCAAGTACATGATTGGCCTTCTATTTCGGAATTGGTTTTTCCAGTGAGGGAGTACAAGTGTACTAGTAAAAAATAGCATTATTTTCTCATGGCAGTCGCAAAATAGAGATGAACACATGCATTAAATATCATTCTTTCCTAAAGGAAGGTTATGGTGCCAATATGGATGATGAGGATTGGGACACATATCTCCCTTTGTGCGGTTCCACCAAAATGAACCAACTGTTCTATTATGACATTCTAGTTAAACAACACAAAAGTTACTTCTTTTAAGAAGAGTTTTGTGCAGTGCACCAAAAAGACACAACAACAACCAGGTGAAATGGATATCCATGTTTACACAAAAAGCTACAGAGGAAACAGTCAGAGTCTCAAACAATTACATGCAAAAACATTTGGCTAAACTTGTCATGGCTTATAACAGTGGCATGGCTTCATTTTTACCAAGGGCATTAGATTAAGAATAGCTAAATATTTGGTATAAGGGCATGGGACAGTGGGTGCACCAGCAGTCCAGCACCATGTACCTAAACAGGGACATAAAGTGGTGATACATAGTTTGTTGCCCGAGAAACAAACATCCAAGAAACATATTTGGGTTGGTCCCATTTTTGTTCCCTCTAGCCACCTACTCCTATGTGTGGATAGCAAATTTAGTCCTGGTCATACCACTGTGTTCAGCGTTGTCCCTATATTTCCCTTTTCGACCAAGAGACCGATTGGATGACCAGTTTGTACTACTTTCACCCATGTTCCTTCTTGTTTGTACCAAGTCCGATGTACTACATACTAAATTACCCCACCCCCACTTTATTTCTTGTTTGAACCAAGTACAAGACTCGACTCCATGAAGTAGCTTTACCTCTAAAAATAGAAGAAAAAAAGGTGATGTTGGACCATCCGATCGAGACGGGCTGAGAGGTAGAAAATGATGTACATGCAGCGATGTAGCAAGCTGGGGAAGCAGAGCTAAGGCGGTTTCGAAGGAAGATATCCCTGAAGGTCGTCCTGATGTGGATAGGTGGGCGGCGGGAGGCCGGATCCGCCCACACTAGGGCAACGATGAAGGGATCGGAGGACCTCCCGCGCCGGCGCTCGGCCAGAGATAACGGTACGGCCGGCAGTGGGTCTCCTCCCTCGCTGTCGACGAGGGCCTAAACTTTGCCCCTCGTCCCCTTCACCGGCGGAGGGGGATACGTCCGGATCTGTAACCAGCGGTGAGGATAGAAAGACAATGTTTTTTGAAGAGAGAAAGACAATGTTACCACCCCTATCTTGTTTAGATCTGGAGAGGATGAGAGTGCGTAAATAGAGCAACCCTAGCAAGCAAGCACGGAGGCTCCATCCTATATATACGTAGTGGGGTAGTTTTCCTTTTTCACTCCATCAAAACAATCGTTTAAAATTGTGTACTACGTGCCAGGTCGCCATTTTTTTAGTTGTTGATTGTTTTTTGAGATAGCTACCCGCTTGTTCCAAGTGGTGTTAGGGTGTGCCAGGTCGCACTTTGTATCGTTCAAGTCTGGTACAAGTGCCTTCATTAAATGAACAACCACCCCCTCGTAAAAACTGTAAACAAGCCCACGGCTAAAATTATCAGAAACGTGGGTTGCCCCAACATGTATTATTATTTATATTTTCTACTCCCTCCGTTCCTAAATATAAGTCTTTTTATTAGCCACACCTAAGACCACTGTTCAAGATATCTTCCGATATGCCGATAAATCAGCCGATTTATCGCTTACCGCTGTCTGACTGATAAGATAAATCGGCCGATAAATCAGCCGATATGGCGATAAATCGGCCGATATGCCGATAAACTGGCCGATTTACCCCTTATCATGGGTCGACCGATAAGTTTCCGATAAGCGATATCCCCAACATTGCCTAAGACAAGAATTTTTTTATTAGCAGTGAACCCCACATGTCATAGACACAAAAAGTGTGGCAAGATACCCTTAGGCAAGCCAGTGTGTCTAACAATTTGAGCAACTCAAGTTAGGCAAGTGTGGCAAGGATGGGAAAAATAATGTGGCAACATAAGACAAACATAGTCACAATCCAAACAACCCCGTAATTTTTTGTGACATGCATGAAAATTTGGTTAGTTAAATTTATAGTCAAAATTTGGCAAGGTGCATCAAATCAACACATGCAAGTATCAAAAGGGAAGTCATGGCATGCATTCATGCATTGTACTCCCTCCGTTTCCAAATATAAGTCTTTTTAGAGATTGCAACAAGTGACTACATACGAAGCAAAATATGTCTACATACATCCGTATGTAGTAGTCCATTTAAATGTGTAAAAAGACTTATATCGAGTGCAGTGCTTTGATGTGTCGCATCAACTTGTACAAGACCAAGAAGTTTGATTACTACAACGCCCTCTCCTTTGCGGACTGAGCTCCAGTGGCTTAACTGCACCTGCCTTTGGCTGCATGACAGGTGGGCCAACCACGTGTTGGGCCCACCTGTCATAGACGCAAAGGCAGGAGCAGTAAGTCAATGAAGCTGTGTCCCTCCCTCGCACATTAGCGTGGTGGCTGGCAAGACTAGTAGGAGCTTTCGTAACACGCTTCTTGACGGTGGCGAACTTGCGGATGGAGTAGCCCATCATGTCGTCCATGCGGGAGGAGAAGCCGGCATCAGCGAGGGCTACGACGCCGACGGTCGCCAGCACCGTCTGGAAATGCTACGCGGTGCAGGGCCATAGGCCGGCACCTTGGATGATTTGGCACAGTCGACTGCCGCTCGTGACCATCGCCTCCATAGGTGCTTTTGGCTTCTGGTCAATTGGTCTTAGATTGGAGTGAGCAGTGTTGTGAAGTGATTGAGAAATAACATAACCTTAGGCAAGTTTGGCAACAATTGTATGGTAAAGTGTGGCAGTACTAGGCCTAGAACCAAACAACCCCTTATTGTCAATCTTACCCTGCCATCCATACACCTCTTTGGCTTAGAGTTAGTCCAAGGTTAGAATCTAACTCTAACCTCTAATTGAGTTAGCAGAGTTCTCCTCGTCTCGGTTCGTCGCCATCATACTTTCCCCATTTCTGTGTTTTCAGTATCCTGCGAATCAAAGAGGCCCTTAGACTGGTTTAGGTCCGGTAGTTTTTTATAAACGTGTTATGTCCAAAATTTAATGAAGGTGCTCCGGATTCTACGAAAATAATCCGGTTTCATGTAGTAATTCATTTATTTATTTATTCTTTTGCGGGGGGTTTGCATGTAATTCATGAGGTCTGAAATGTAAAATACCCCGTCATATGCCCCGAGTTGTGCATGTACTAAGACCCAGATGCTCTATGTCCCACATGTCGGCGAAAGGGAGCACGTTGAAATAGCCTAGGAGTGCGTATAGGAGGATAAATGCGTGAAAAAATATGTACGGTGAAGCGTAGCTGTGGTTCGAAAAAAGACCTAAAGTGATGATAGGTATAGGTTGCACGCACCCAACTAGTGGTAGTACTAGACATACGACTGCTTTTTCCCTAAAAAAAGAGGTACGAGTACTGAGTACTTGTCATGGTTTTGTCACGGCAAATGTCCTAGTGTGAGGACATAGCCGTGAGGCCAACACATTTGTGTAGTAGCTTGAGAGGGGTTGAGCGCAATCGAGAGATGCAACGCAAGACAAGGATTTCGATAGCTTCGGGCCTCGGTAAACATCATCCGGTAATAGTCCTACATGTTGTTTGAGGCTAGATCTCATTATGACCCTCATGGAGACACCGGTAAACCGGCTCTCCTTTAGTTGTGTCTAGCCCTAAAGAATATGGCACCTCTAACTTGTGAGAACTTGTCCCTCTTTGGGGTGCCCTGCCCCTCCTTATATATGACGAAGGGGCGGGTTACATGACTAGTCCTAGTAGGAATAGGATTACTATATTACAAGTGGAGTCCTAGTCTTGCTTCCTTTGTAGGAGAATATTCCTTGTGCTTTCTTCATAAACCGGCCCACCATAACATGAACCGGCCTTCTGGGCCTTGGGACTTGTCATCCGTGATCCGCCCGCCGGGTTACCAGTGAATAATAATGTTCAGGCAGGTTACTTGCAAACCGTCTGGTCAGGGCGTGTCGCCAGTGAGTCGCCAAGTGTAAAACGGGTCTCAAGTAAACCACCAAGTCCGGCCGGGTCATACTTCTGGTCGAGTTACACCGCGGGGTATATCCCCGACATTAGCCCCCAGTTTAGCTTTGATTTATCCATGGTAAACTTATGCTACAAAATAAACACAAGAACGAATTTGATAGGTTGTGCTCCGGGTTAAGAATTCTTGTAAACCAGCACCTGACCATCCTTAAATCCTTGTCCTTTCCTTCTTCTAGAAAATCCGTGTCAATAGACCAGCTTCGTAATCAACTTGTCCATATAAGAAATATTGTAAATCAAGAATCCATTTGACTCGGCCTTCAATGCTCTGACTTGACAAAAAAATAGTCTTTACAATATTCAACTGCTATCCAGCCAGCTTGAGGACGACGGTTTATGATTACCACCATTGCAGGGTTATAAAAATTGATCATTCCGAGTCATGACTGTTTATAGACGCCGGGTTATGATTGTTGCCAATGCCGGTTTACACAATTAATCTTATTGATTTGTATGAAACTGAGAATTTGAAGATGTTCCTCCTTTATATGCATATTACCTGTAGCCCCCAAGTATTAAGAGGAGAACATAGTGATAGCTTAAGACTTGTTTCAATATAAATGTTGCAACCTTGAAGAAATCAAGATTGTTCATCCCAGTAAGTAGTAAAAACTGAATACTCCATATTATGTAGCCCCCAAGTGCCGGGTTGTCATGCTTGTAGCAACCTGGGACATGTAATTGCCTAATGATCAAAAACTTCAACCAGTGTAGCCCCCGAGGGCCAGGTTATTATGTAATAATGATCAGGGACTTTGTAGATGCGATCATGTAGACTTGAACATCAATGTGTAGCCCCCAAGGGGCCGGCTGATTAAAGTAATACTGAGCTGGGACTTGATATATACTTCTTTGAAAAGAACATCATTTGATGTAACCCCCATCATGGGGCTTGAACCCACGTCCACAAGGTTAAGAGCTTTGTGCTTTACCAACTGAGAAGTGGACCCTTCAATGTAATGTATTAAGACTTGTCTACCTTGAATTATTGACAGGAGCAATTGGTAGCCCCCAAGGGCCGGCTCATTACAATGTGATGAGTCGGGTCTTCAATAAAGTGAGCAAAAAATGACTTTGTATTAGCCCCCAAGTGTCATGGTGCATGCTTTCAGCGACATGAGACTTGCATATTTGATGTAATCTCAACTTGAATAATGTAGCCCCCAAGTGCTGGGTCGTAAGCCTGCAGCGATTCGGGACTATTCCTTCAGTTGTAGAATAAATCATACCCATTGATAAAATAATATCCATTGCGCTGCAGCAACTTTGAAAACCTCAATCATGATATTGGTTATTGATAACCATAATAAAAATCCAGCCATGTTGGCTATTTGAAGATTTGAATAATATAACCCGGTTTGAAAACCGGTTCCAGTGATATGTGATCAGACTGTTGGTTTTACCAAGCCAGTGTAGTAAGGGTGATAACCCCAATCTTGGGTATTGATAACTCCTGTAATATTTTGCCGGTTTATAATAAAATCGTACCGGGTTGTGATAAACATCGGATTACCCCTATATGATACTTGCGATTTATAATCGAAAGCCATGTCGGGTTAATAAACATCGGTCATTATCTTATATCATACTGGCGACTTATAGTCAAAAGACATGCTGGGTTAATAAACACCGGTCATTATCTTATCTCATACTGGCGACTTATAGTAAAAAGCCAGGCCGGGTTAATAATCACCGGTCATTATCTTATCTCATACTGGCGACTTATAGTCAAAAGCCAGGCCAGGTTAATAACACCAGTCATTATCTGTAGATAGTACTGGCGATTTATAATCAAACCAGACCAGGTTCTGTGAACGCTGGTTTATTGTGGTGGCAACTTATAGTCATCCACTCCCCGAATCAATGGACTTGAATAAACACCAATGACCTTGAAGATAAATTTTTTAAGCAAATATCAAAAAAAACATTGTCAAATAAAAACCATGTAGTCGAGGCTTTTCACGAGCTACCAGGCTCCAAATTCGACGCTTTTTTGAGCTGCCAGGCTACTGACATTAACCATTTCACAAAGCCTGTTAAGATGGTCCTCAATCCTTAACCAAATCATCAATTTAACGTTACCAAGTTCAGGGTATGTAAATATTGACTTGTGTGTACGTTCGATGATCGTCAATTTAACGTTACCAAGTTCAGGGTCTGCAAAGATTGACTTGTGTATACGTTCGACGGGTTGTACCAGGTTTACCTGGGCGGAGTGACTTACTTAATGCAGGCAGGCTAATCCGGGGTTTTAGGTGTATACACCAGGCTTCCAAGCCATGGCTTGATATCCTACTACAAGGTTTGTCAACTCGATGATGCTATGCATCAGGAGCCCCCAGGTAGCATTTGAGCTATGCTCGTCGGGGCCTATGTTTGAGTTGTGCTATGCATCAAACTCTCCTTTTCCCCTCATCATCATGTGGGCTTTTATAACCGGAATACCGAAGCAACCAGAGCTATGCTCTTATGATGGTCTTGGCTTGATAGCCGGATCAATGGGTAATCAGAACTCCACTTTATAAACAGAAGCCCCCATGTGATATATTTCTGAGGTGTGCTCGCCGGGTGCCTATGTTTGAGTTGTACTGTGCAACAAACTCTCTTTGGTCCCCTTAATTTTTCCTGAGAACTCGAACTTGCGAGAGATTATTCTTCTGGAACCGGAACCGGATATTATGAGCTTCAAAGCTTTGTGGGGAACATCTTTCCCTTGAATCGGATTTTAAACCGGAATCTTCATTTTCAGCCGGAAGTTTTCTGACGGCCTTTAAACCCAAACTTGCGAGAGATTAATTCTTTTTGAATCGGATATTATTAAACCGGATTTGAGAGCTTCAGAACTTTGTAGAAGACAAAATTCCCTTGAACCAGATTGTAAACCGGATATTTGAGTCATGTCATCGTAGCCCCCGAGTCTTGAGACTGCACGAGGAGTTGGCTTGAGACTCTCCATATTTGATCATAGCATAAGGTGTCCATCATTGTTATTGACAGTGTGATATGAATCCATAGAAAATTGAGGTTACTGTGGCGGGTTCTCAATGATCCCGTATGAACCGTGTCAGCAACTCGGCCAATGGTTCCTTCCAACTGGCGATTTGAAGTTAACCAAACTGTAGTGGCGGCGACTTGTGCGCCTGCCCATTGAGCCACCCAATGCAGACGGCGGTTGATAGTATATGATAATTTGTATCCATTTTGTTGAAAGAAAATCGGGCTACCCAAGCTGTGACTTGCTCATACTCAATAAACAGCTCATGTAGACAGGTGCGGCTCGGTGTGTTGATGTACACCGGGCTGTGAGAGACGAACGGTAAAGACGACCGCGGCTTCATAGGCATTATAAACCGGCGCGGACGGGCGAGTTAATCATAGGCGCGGCCCCGGCAAGTTAATGTAAACCGGGGCGTAAGGGCGGCGTCTTGCACACATCCATTCACCGTGTAATGTGGCACATACTAACACCGGGTGGGACGTTGCCAGCGCGTGCTTCGTACCCATGATATAAACCATGTTTATAATAAATAACTGTCCTGCATATCAAAATATACGGATCAAAGTAAGTGTTTTCTTGATGAAAACAATATATACCAAGAAAATGATTTAGATGGATATCACCTGATGTATTCAGGCCTTATGATCCTCATCGGTGTCTGTTAGCCAACCCAGCATGTTTAGCAGACCGGTCCGCAGGGCGGACAGTAAAATGACTGCAGCATCAGAGGCAGCACAGACACATGAGTTGGCCGTAGTGAGCGAGTCGTCCTGTGGCGTTGTAAGGCGGTGCGGACGAGCGAGTCTATCGCAGGTGCGGTAAACCGCATGGACGGGCGAGTTGATGTAGACCGGGCCACAGGAGCAGCGACTTGCGCGCGTTCATTCACCGGGTAGTGTGGCACGGACAAAAACGTCATTGTTGAATGTTGCCAGCGCGTCCTCCATGCCCACAATATAACGCCTCATTTGTGATGAACAATTGTCCTGTGAAACAATACCATAGACTAAAATAATTGTTCTTAAATAAGATGTGCTGATAAAATACGTAAGGAGGATAGCACCTGATGTTTCTATGGGTTGCCAAACCAATTATTGCAACAAGGCATCATTACCTGCTGTTGTGAATCAGCCGTAATAGGAAAACGTCTGATCATATAGCTTGACCCAACCTTCTGGGCCTTTTCGCAACTTGAGGTCTCATACAAATCCGTGGTTTTCACTCCACACGTAATAGGCAACAATTTCCATCTTCGGGTATATTCTGCTGTTTTATATAATCCATCACTGCGGATAGCCTCCTCCAAGTGATGGTCAAAATCCCCATCATTGCTAATAATCATCTCTAGAAATCTTCTATGGTTGCAGAGAGGCGTCCTTGCCAGCCAAATAATCAATGGATAACATTTTGTAGACCCTTTCCAAAAAAATCTTCACAACGCACTGACCGGGTTGACTAATTTGCAAATATAATGCTGTTGTCTGCAGCAACTCCATCAACCTTAGAAATTTATCTGTAACCTCCTCAAAACTACTGGTTAATGAGGCATCAGTGACAAGTTCTGACTTGGAGGACATGTCAGACTTTGTGCTAGTTGCAGCTAATTCTATCCATGTATTCTAAAAACCGCGTTAATGTCTATTCCGGACAGTAGCATCAACGGGTGGTCTCTCTCTCACGCCTCCAAAGAACGAGCCACCACTTAGTGCCCAGCACAAGTGCGCAGTGCAACCAGTTCGCCGCACAGATCGCGGGCTTCGCTCCCTCATAGTTACACGCCGCAGCCGCAGCTCACGTCAGAGGTGAAGCGAGGCGGAGGCAGCTCAGTGCTGTGGGGGAGAGGTCGTATGGCGAGGCAACAGGACCGGCCCGAGGTGTCGCCGTACAGATGGCGGCTCAAGCGGCAGGGGAGACAACCGCAGGTTGAGGCAGCACGCGGGCGCGCGGTGACCCGGCAACAGCGCGCGGACGTCGAGTATACAACGCCGTACGCAGAGGCGACTCACGGTGCAGGATCGTCTTTTTCAGTGAGAGCTCGACGCGAGGCAACCCGGAAGCACGGGGTGCAGGCAGTTGGTGGCGATGTAAGGCAAGGGCGGCGGCTTGGCCGTAGCAGAGGTGGTGGCAGGCGGGCCCGTGCCATAGGAGGGCAACGCGGAGGCGAAGACCGGCGACCCGCGACATGGCTTGCGAAAGTGGCGAAGCAGGCGGCGAAGTGGGAACCATAATGGCAGTTTGAAGCAAGCACCGTGACCTTGGCAGCGACTCGGAACATAGACATGTGAAGCAGGCGGCTACCCGGAACGGAGACCGAAGCACGGACCAGTGGATGTATAAGCAGTCGCGGGGCCGAGGGCGAGGCGTAGGTGAAGCCGCTCGGCCGGGGTGGCTCGGCGGCAACTCGGTCGGAGCGGCTCTGTGGGGACCCCGACTTAGAAGTCGAGATCACCGAATGCACGTGTGCAGTGATCCCAGAGATCAATGCTCACTGAACACACAGAAGCTGAAATAACAAGAGTCTTACATCCATACAAATAGTCTTACACGAATTATGGCCATTATGGCCAAGTCTTACATAGATAGAGCCTCACGGGCTAAATGGCAAATAACTCAAATAGCGGAAGTCTTCGATAACGGGTAGAACCCATGCCATCTGCCTTAACCCTACAGGCATTCTGACTGGGATAGCGTCCTAGTTCGCATGGTCGTCTCCAAAGAACTCTTCCTCATATTCCTGTTCTTCCATGCCTGGCCAATTAAATAACCAGTGGCAAGCCAATGAGTACTTTGAATGTACTCGCAAGCAACCCATGATGCGGTTCAAAGTAACAATGCAATTGAACGATAATGAACAATCTAGCAAAGGGCTAGAATAAATATTCTACTATCAAGTTTATGCATCAATAATCTCGCGTAACCTCGAAGACAGGTTACCGATATCAACATGAATATGATTCAACTCATCGAGTCAAGTCACCATCTTGACTCATCACACACATACTATCACTGATGAAGTAAAATTCTGGACATAGTTTAAGTAGCACCACCTAACTGTCCATGACCGTGGACACGGCTATTCAAATAGTTTTACACTCTGCAGAGGTTGCGCACTTTACCCACAAGATCCGGGGAACTTCCGTGTCATCCACGACCAGCGGTACCTCAAGTACCCGGGGTAAGCACCCAGTCATTACCTTTCCTTAGACGACACTAACATAGAGTCCACTCGTTGGTACACGGCCCTCGGGTACAACAATAGATCACGGGACTTGCCCTAATTTCAATGTCACACGTACCCGAAGGGACCAACGGTGTGTCCGGTGCCCTGTGAAAACAGTCATGGTTGTCTATCCAAGCACGACCCCGTCCCGGGAAAGACCTCAAGCCTTCCTGTCACTAGTAATGCGGGCACCATGCTAGTATCGACCTAAGTAATCAGTAAAGCCCCGTCCCATAAGGGGTAGTGTGGTTGCACATGTTTGGTTGGGACGGTAGTCACACATAAATCTAATCCATCATTCCACCATGCACATGATTTTACCGGCACATCACTTCTTTCTCAAGTGATGACCTAATTCAACATCACCCTCGGGCATTAGGGGCACCCGATGGGTTCATGCAAAGATTTATAACCACGAAGGTTCATGTCACACATGCATCATCAAGTATCAAGACTAACTATTTGCAGGTCATCTAGCACATAGCAAGATCAAGTTCAAGAATGCATCATGTGGTGGTTTCAGCTAGGTCACTTTCGTAACCCTAACATCATGCATCAGAAACATACGGGTTCCGAAGAACAAGTGTATCATGGTCAAAGGGCTGCTTGCCTGGATTGGCTTGGTCTTCAAAGTCTTCAAATCCTTCTCCTTCTCCTTCCACAGCAACTTCGTCAAATACGGGATCTATACGTCGCATAATAACCACGGGAAAATAAGACCACAAATAAAACAGAAAAATCAAAGTGCTCAGAAAAATGTCAACTTATTTTTGTTAAATACTAGAGGGATTTCTAAGATGGGGAAAAATCTTAGTTGGAGTTTTGGAGTTACAGAATGGAATCTATTGATTTTTGAACAGGAGTTTTACTGCTCAAATTTAAATTTAAATTTGAACAGAACAGAAAAGTTTCATAGATGTGAGTGAAAGTGGTATCATTAAATATGTTGGAATATTACAAGATTTTAGGAGTTGGAATTATTTTATTTGGACCATTATTCTTTTCTGTAGAAATGTTTAAAACAATTACAGAAAAGAAAAAGGAAAAGTGCCATGTGCAACTGGGCCAGAGAAGGCCACAGTGCACGGCCCAGGGCGGACCAGCCCAGCCGCACGGGTGCCCGCGCGCGCACGTCAGGTTTTTGAACCTGACGGGCGGCGCCCGTCGGTCAGTGACTGAGAGGAGGGGGAGAGAGGTGTGGGGATGACAGGTGGGGCCCGCTTGTCATCTCCAACCTTGCGGCCACGGCGACGGCGAGCTCACCGGCGAGGTTTCCGGCCACGGCGACGGCAACGGAGGGTAGGGTTGGGTCCAGCGTCGAGTGGCGGATGTAGGGGTGGTGGTACGGCACGCCGGGGAGGTCAGGTTCGCCGGCGGCGAGGTGGGACGGCGGAAGCTCGTCGGGAGGTCGTTGCCCTGGTCGTTTCCGACTGCAACAGGAGGGGGAAACAGAGGGGAAATGGTCAGTGGAGCACGACGGTTCTTGATCGGGCGAAAGGAAGGGCAGGGAAGGCCCGTACTGCGAGATCACCGGCGGCCCGACGCGGCGGAGCTCCGGTCGATCCCGAGTACTGGGACTACCTGGGGAGGAACTGGTGGTGTTGGGGGGTTTAGTGAGGTGCGGAGGAGCTGCTGATGCTGCTGGAGAGGCCCGAAGGGGTCCTGTTTATAGGGGGTCGACGGAGGCCCGTGGTCCAGTGCGCCGGCGAGCTCCGGCTTGAAGCTACAGCGCACAGGGGGCGAGGGGAATGTGTCCACGGAGTTGCTGGACGAGCTCCACGTCCAGTAGAGGTGAGAGGAGGAGCGGGGGAGCTTCTGGAGCGCGCGCGCGTGCGAGGCAGAAGAGTGGCCATTGCGGGCGGTCGGTGCACGTGCGACGATGATCACTGGAGGGCGCAGGAGGAGGGGGGACAGCGCCGGGGGGGTCGCGGACGTCGAGGAGCATCGACTGGCGCGAGGGAGTGGCCCGAGGCTGTCGGGGGTGGCTAATTGGCTGGAGCTACAGTGCGTGTCCGCACTGTTGCGTGCTCCAGAGCGCGCGTATGGCTGGCACCACCATGCCCTCGCCGCTCCGGGCAAAACCAACGTGCCCAGGAGTGTCTAGAAGGTCAGGGGAGGAGTAAAGAAATGGCCTACGGCCTTGGATGCCCTGGAGATGCTGAGAGAGAGGGAGGATGCTGGTGACTTTGTGAAAACTTCTTGTCCAGCAAGGTAAACTTGGGTTCTTACCCCTCAATCATGGAGCTGAGGTGCTGGGGAAGTTACTGGGGGTAGCCAGTAACTGAATGATCATGTGGTAAAAAGTTGAGGCCATGGAGAAGAGTAAAAGTGATCAAGATGGAGGTTTTAGTAAATCTGCAGAAGGTGTTTGATCAGTGTTTGGTCAAGCAAATGACTTCCACTTGACATGGCACTTAACAGGATTGTATAACATGTGAAAATAGGGTGCTTCACCAAATTTGGGCTCATTTGAAGAAACTAGCCAATGTAACTTTGGTGAGCCCTAGAAATCAACAGAAACAACTTCATCTTGTTTGAGTCAAGCTAATCATCTCCCCTTGATGCACCACTTGGTGTAGCATCATCATTTGGGGTATTGATCATGCCCACAAAGTTTGAAGCTCCAGATAAAAAGTTTGTAATGTAAAGTTGTTCAAATTTGCATTTGAACAGAAAGGGTTTTAGGGTGATCTGATCAAGTTGGTCTATTCCAAATCTTGTGCCATTTTGTCTAGATGCCTTATTAGGCCATTCTAGCATGTGCACCAAGTTTGGGAGCATTTGGACAAGTTTGGCAATGTAAAGTTGCTCAAACTTCAAATATGGACAGAATGGTTATGAAGGGGTTTGAGGATGTTTTCTTGCTTCCCAAGGCATGGGACTTGGCAAGATCATCAAATATGTCATATATGACATGATAGAATTTCCCTGGAATTTTTGGGGAAAGTTTCCTTTGTAAATATTTCAAAAGCTTGAAATATCCAGAAAGGGTTTTAGAGGGTTTAGCCCATTATTTTGAACATGACCAAGTGTTGAAACTCTTATATATGGACAATATATGTCCTCTGAGTCTCTCTGAATTTTGGCAAATATTTTTGAAATAGTTAAATAATTTTTCCCTATTAAAGACCATTTCTGGCCTTAAGAAAAAGCTTTTAAATAAAATAGGAAAATAACTTTTAAAATTATACCTTTGTGGTTTCTGGGAGTCCTATGACTACTAGGTCTCAAATGTTCCTTTTGAAATAATTTTCTCACCCTAAATCAAGCACTTGTAGTGCAAATCTCAATTCAGGGGTTTTTGGAAAAACTAAATTTATAAAATACTCTTTGGCCAAATTATTTTTGTAAGAAAATACTATACTGTTATATAACACTTGGCATGATCATTGGGCAGAAGTTTTGGGTATGGAGATGAATTCTACAAGAGGTCATAGTTGACTTTAATGAGCACATGAAAAGCATATGAAGAAAAACTCAAATCCAAATAAAAGCCAAATGATGCTAAAAAAATTTGCTGGTCCAAATTTTCATGCTTCAAAGGTACAAATAACATGTTACAAAATGCAGGGTGTGACAGACCTACCCCCCTTACAAGAATCTCGTCCCCGAGATTCCTAAACTAGGTCTTAAAAGAGGTCGGGAAACTCGGATCTAAGATAGTCTTCTCGTTCCCAGGTTGCTTCTGCTTCGGTGTGGTTGCTCCACTGGACCTTGAAGTACTTGATGGTACGGCTCCGCGTCCGTCGTTCTGCTTCGTCCAGAATACGAATGGGCTTCTCGCGGTAGGTCAAATCAGGCTGTAGATCAATGGCTTGGTGATCCACATCCTGGTAGAGATTGGGCTTGTCCGGAACTTGGAGACATTTCCGGAGTTGTGACACATGGAATACATTGTGCACATCGGATAGATCAGGTGGTAGTTCCAACTGGTAAGCCACTTCTCCTCGCCGTGCAGTGATCTCAAAGGGTCCAATGAACCTTGGTGCGAGCTTCCCCTTGACGTGGAAACGCTTGGTTCCCTTCAGAGGAGTTACCCGCAGGTACACATGGTCCCCGACATGGAAACTCATGTTCCGACGGTGAGTGTGAGCATAACTCTTCTGCCTTGACTTGGCTGCCTTTAATCGCTCTCTGACTAGTTGTACTTGCTCTGTCTGACCTCCGGTCTGTGGGTGAAAAGCCGTGCTGAAAGACAACTTGGTTCCCAAGGCTTCTTGGAACTTCTTCCAAAACCTTGAGGTGAACTGGGTTCCTCGATCTGACACAATCTCCTTGGGAACCCCGTGAAGACTTACGATTCGGTCGATGTAGAGAGCTGCCAGCCGGTTGCCATCATAAGTGGTCTTGACAGGAATGAAATGGGCCACCTTGGTCAAATGATCGACTATGACCCAGATAGAGTCATGTCCTCTATTCGACCTTGGTAATCCAGTGATGAAGTCCATTCCGACTTTATCCCACTTCCACTCAGGAACTTTGAGTGGTTGAAGCAATCCAGCAGGTCGCTGATATTCAGCCTTGACCCTTTGGCACACATCACACTTTGCAACATAGGTTGCAATCTCTCTTTTCATTCCGTGCCACCAGAATCGTGCCTTCAAGTCTTGGTACATCTTGGTTCCTCCGGGATGGATGGAATACGGAGTGTCGTGGGCTTCTTGCAGAATCAGCGTCTTCAGCTCGGTGTTGTTTGGTACGCAGATGCGACCTTTGTACCAAACAATCCCGTGCTCGTCTTCGGAGAGTCCTGGGGCCTTGCCCAGCTTCATCTTCTTCTTGATGCCTTCGATGCTTGCGTGTCCATCTTGCGCCTTCTTGACGTCGTCCATCAGGGTTGGTCTGACTTCCAAATGATCCAGAAATCCAGGGGTGACCAATTCCAAACTGAATTGTTCGAACTCCTTAAACAAGGCTGGCTGCCTTTCTTGAATAACGGCATTCAAAGAGCAAGCCTTCCTGCTTAAGGCATCGGCCACCACGTTAGCCTTCCCAGGGTGATATTGAACACTGAGGTCATAATCTTTGATGAGTTCCAACCATCTCCGCTGCCTCATGTTCAATTCCTTTTGGGTGAAAATGTACTTCAGACTTTTGTGGTCTGTGTAGATCTCACACCGTTTCCCTAGGAGGTAATGCCGCCATGTCTTCAAGGCATGAACTACTGCCGCTAGCTCAAGATCGTGAGTAGCGTAGTTCTCCTCATGGGGTCGTAGCTGCCTGGAGAGGTATGCTATGACGCGGCCTTCTTGCATCAGAACGCTTCCCAATCCGGTCCGAGAGGCATCACAATATATCATGAACTCCTTGTGAATATCAGGTGTTGCCAGAACTAGGGCGGTGGTCAATCTCTTCTTGAGCTCTTGGAAGCTCTCTTCGCATTTTGGCGTCCACTCGAACTTCTTGTCCTTCTTGAGGAGCTGAGTCATTGGTCGTGCAATGCTAGAGAATCCTTCCACGAACTTGCGGTAATAGCCCGCTAGTCCGAGGAAGCTTCTAACTTCCTTGACGGTCGTTGGAGATTGCCATTGGGTCACAGCTTCGATCTTTGCAGGATCAATAGATAATCCTTCCTCGGTCAAGACATGACCTAAGAATCCAACTTTATGCAGCCAGAACTCACACTTGCTGAATTTGACATACAGTTGGTGCTCACGAAGCTTGTCTAGGACCATCCTCAGATGCTGCTCGTGCTCTTCCTCCGACTTCGAGAACACAAGAATGTCATCAATGAAGACGACAACAAACTTGTCCAAATATTCCATGAAGACTTTATTCATGAGATACATGAAGTAGGCTGGGGCATTGGTTAACCCAAAAGACATGACCGTGCACTCGTACAGGCCATATCTGGTTACGAATGCCGTCTTCGGAATATCTTGGGGTCTGATCTTCAGCTGGTAGTACCCAGATCTGTGGTCGATCTTGGAGAATTCCTTGGCTCCGCTGAGCTGATCAAACAGATCTTCGATCTTGGGAAGTGGATACTTGTTCTTGATTGTAACTTCATTGAGGGAACGATAGTCGATGCATAAGCGGATGGTACCGTCCCTCTTTGCCACAAACAGAACAGGAGATCCCCAAGGGGAGGCACTTGGGCGGATAAATCCCTTCCTTAGCTGCTCCTCTAGCTGCTTCTTCAACTCGGCTAATTCTTCGTCCCCATTCTATAAGGCTTCTTATAGATCGGTCCTGCTCCGGGCACGAGCTCGATGATGAACTCAATGTCACGGTCAGGGGGCATTCCCGGTAGTTCATCCGGAAAGACATCAGGATACTCACATACCACCGGTACTTGATCTAGCCCAACTTCAGACAGATAGTTGACTTTAGCGGCTTGAGCGGAAGAGGAGTTGGAAGCAAACTTGACTTCGACTCCTAGGTCATTGGTCACAGTGACTGTCCGATTGGCACAGTCTAACAAGCCTTGGTGCTTACTGAGCCAATCCATCCCTAAGATCATATCCAAGCCTTGCGATCTTAGGATGATAAGGTCTGCTAGGAAGTCTACAGCGTTAATGGTAATACCGACTCCTTTACAGCCTATCTTGGCTCTCATCTCGGCTCCGGGGGTTTGTACCACCATAGGGTTATTCAGGGGTGTAGGGGTCATGCCACTTTTTAATGCAAATCTTTGAGTGACAAATGAATGCGTTGCTCCAGAATCAAACAAGACAGTTGCAGGTGCTGAGTTGACAAGGAACGTACCCAGCACGACGTCCGGGTCTTCCTGGGCTTCTTTAGCAGTGACGTGATTCACACGCCCCTTCCCATGGTTCGGTGGATTGCGAGGAGCTGGGTTCCTTGGTGGCATTCCACGGCCTTGTCCCTGGTTCTGCGCATTGGGGCGCGGGGCATCAGGCTTCTTGTTGGGGCACACCCTTGAGATGTGTCCGGACTGACCACATCCAAAGCAAGTGACTTGGTTTGGATTGATCTTGTTGCCACCACTGGTATTGGGGTTGAAAGCTGGCCTGGGGTTGGCATACTGCTGAGGCTGAGGGTTGGTGCGAGGTGCAGGAGCTCTTGGTTGCTGATAGGTTGGCTTGGCCGGGGCTGACTGCCACGGATGAGGCTTCTGGTTGCTGGAACTTCCCTTACTGACCAACTTGCGCTTGTGAGTGTCTTCCAAAGCACGCCGCTTGTCTTCAAGCATAAGTGCCTTTGTTCACCAGGTCAGGAAAGGATGGGCAGTCGCACACAACAAGTGAGTATTGCAGAGTCTGATTGAGGCCTTCCATGAAGCGCTCCCTTTTGGCAGCATCAGTGCTGACATCTTCAGGGGCATACCTTGACAGAACACTGAACTTCTGCATGTACTCCTTGACAGTGCCACTTCCTTGCTTCAGGGCTCGGAACTCACGCTTTTTTATAGCCATGATTCCGGAAGGAATGTGGGCCTTGCGGAATTCTGCCTTGAAGTTAACCCAAGTGATGTCTTGTTCAGCATGCATGACCTTGAATCCATCCCACCAAGCTCTAGCAGTCCCCCCGAGGCAGTGGGCTGCATAAGCCACCTTCTCGCGATCTTCGGTGCATCCGACTAGTTCCAGTATCTCCTCAATGGAACGGACCCAGTCGTCTGCATCCAGGGGTTCAGCAGTCTCGATGAAGGTTGGCGGTGCATGCTTCTTGAACTCTGCCAACGTGGAACGTCCATTGCCATTCCCCGCCGGCTGTCGGTTGTTGGTGACAGCTTGAGCAATCAGCTGAAGAGCTGCAGTGTTGGCTTGGCGTTCCTCTTGGAAAGCTTGGAGAAGCTGAGCCATGTCCATGCTTGGAGGAGGTGGTGGTGGAGCTTGGTCGTTGGTTTGGTCGTGGCCTGCCTCTGGCTGAGCGGATGCTCCGGCTTCGGGCTGCTGGGTAGAGGTACCAGTACGAGTTACAACAGGCATCCTGTTGGAGCGGTAAAAGGTCTCATGACTCGGAAGAGGGAAAGCAAGATAGATGCGTGCCTAGTAAGGGGGTGGGTGTGACACTAAATCAAATCATGCAAAGGCCGAAAGGCCAAAACACGTTCATTAAAATCCAAATGGGTGATGTAGTCGTTTACACATTCCCGAAGGAAGAATAGAACATACATCCAGACTCAACAAAAGCAAGCACTAGATGGTTTCATATAAACCATACAAGGACTCGACTGCGCATAGGGGTTACACGACCTATCCTACCGTAGAGGTTACAACTGGCATATCCGAGTAGCGAATAATGCCTAAGCGGCGGAATGCTCGGTCGCGTATTCCGGCTCTTCTGGGTCTTCCTCCTTGTCTTCATCTGTCTGGGCCCCCTTGTCACTTGAGGGTGTGGGGGAGTGGAGGAGTTGGATACGACGGTGCTTCGTCGGTGGTGCAGGGAAAAGCTTGCGACATTCCCTTGCCGTCATCCGGCGTCGTCGAGGTGGTTCTTCATTCTCGGAAGATACATCCTCGGAGGGCCTTCCGCCTCGATATGCGATAGCGGATTGTCCAGAAGGTGCTCCTTCCTTCTTGATCCTATTTGCCTTCTCTTGAGCTCGACGAAGAAGTGCCTTGGTCTTGTGAAGTTCTTCTCGAAGCTTCATTGATTCCGAGGCCAAGTCTTGTGCCAAGCTGTCGACACATAGATTGAAGTAGGTCTGGAACCGAAGCGAGAGTCCTTCCTTCAGTGGAGGGGCTAGTGCGCTGCTTTCTTCTTCACCTTCCTTCCGGTAAGGTAAGAAGCGAGTTGTCATCTTGGCTGCCATTTCCGGAAGAAGCTCGCGGAGACGGGTTAGTGCCTTGAGTGCAGCAGCCTCGACAGCGAGAGGTAGTGTTGCCATCTGGGGTCCCTCGAAGAACCAACTTGTGGGAGGATCGTTTGCCTTCACGATCACTTCCACATGGTACTCCACCTCAGTATCGCTCACCCAATGCTCAAGGTAGGTGAGGATGGGTGCTCGGTGGAACTGACACTCCTGGAGGCTATCCTCGAGAAGTAAGGGAAACCTAATGGTCAGGTGCTCTTCGGGTACAGCGGCCATCTACAAAGGTGGAATAGGAGGGGTTAATAAGCTGATGAACTCAGGTTTAGAAAAGAAGAGAGGTTCAGAAGGTTTTTGAAAAAGGGGGTCTCATCTAACTAACGCCCATGCTAACTAAGGCTTTCTACAGTCAGGATGGCTCTGATACCAGCTCTGTGGGGACCCCGACTTAGAAGTCGAGATCACCGAATGCATGTGTACAGTGATCCCAGAGATCAATGCTCACTGAACACACAGAAGCTGAAATAACAAGAGTCTTACATCCATACAAATAGTCTTACACGAATTATGGCCATTATGGCCAAGTCTTACATAGATGGAGCCTCACGGGCTAAATAGCAAATAACTCAAATAGCGGAAGTCTTCGATAACGGGTAGAACCCATGCCATCTGCCTTAACCCTACAGGCATTCTGACTGCGATAGCGTCCTAGTTTGCATGGTCGTCTCCAAAGAACTCTTCCTCATATTCCTGTTCTTCCATGCCTGGCCAATTAAATAACCAGTGGCAAGACAATGAGTACTTTGAATGTACTCGCAAGCAACCCATGATGTGGTTCAAAGTAACAATGCAATTGAACGATAATGAACAATCTAGCAAAGGGCTAGAATAAATATTCTACTATCAAATTTATGCATCAATAATCTCGCGTAACCTCGAAGACAGGTTACCGATATCAACATGAATATGATTCAACTCATCGAGTCAAGTCACCATCTTGACTCATCACACACATACTATCACTGATGAAGTAAAATTATGGACATAGTTTAAGTAGCACCACCCAACTGTCCATGACCGTGGACACGGCTATTCGAATAGTTTTACACTCTGCAGAGGTTGCGCACTTTACCCACAAGATCCGGGGAACTTCCGTGTCATCCACGACCCGCGGTACCTCAAGTACCCGGGGTAAGCACCCGGTCATTACCTTTCCTTAGACGACACTAACATAGAGTCCACTCGTTGGTACACGGCCCTCGGGTACAACAATAGATCACGGGACTTGCCCTAATTTCAATGTCACACATACCCGAAGGGACCAACGGTGTGTCCGGTGCCCTGTGAAAACAGTCATGGTCGTCTATCCAAGCAGGACCCCGTCCCGGGAAAGACCTCAAGCCTTCCCGTCACTAGTAATGCGGGCACCATGCTAGTATCGACCTAAGTAATCAGTAAAGCCCCATCCCATAAGGGGTAGTGTGGTTGCACATGTTTGGTTGGGACGGTAGTCACACATAAATCTAATCCATCATTCCACCATGCACATGATTTTACCGGCACATCACTTCTTTCTCAAGTGATGACCTAATTCAACATCACCCTCGGGCATTAGGGCCACCCGATGGGTTCATGCAAAGATTTATAACCACGAAGGTTCATGTCACACATGCATCATCAAGTATCAAGACTAACTATTTGCAGGTCATCTAGCACATAGCAAGATCAAGTTCAAGCATGCATCATGTGGTGGTTTCAGCTAGGTCACTTTCGTAACCCTAACATCATGCATCGGAAACATACGGGTTCCGAAGAACAAGTGTATCATGGTCAAAGGGCTGCTTGCGTGGATTGACTTGGTCTTCAAAGTCTTCAAATCCTTCTCCTTCTCCTTCCACAGCAACTTCGTCAAATACGGGATCTATACGTCGCATAATAACCACGGGAAAATAAGACCACAAATAAAACAGAAAAATCAAAGTGCTCAGAAAAATGTCAACTTATTTTTGTTAAATACTAGAGGGATTTCTAAGATGGGGAAAAATCTTAGTTGGAGTTTTGGAGTTACAGAATGGAATCTATTGATTTTTGAACAGGAGTTTTACTGCTCAAATTTGAATTTAAATTTGAACAGAACAGAAAAGTTTCATAGATGTGAGTGAAAGTGGTATCATTAAATAGGTTGGAATATTACAAGATTTTAGGAGTTGGAATTATTTTATTTGGACCATTATTCTTTTCTGTAGAAATGTTTAAAACAATTACAGAAAAGAAAAAGGAAAAGTGCCCTGTGCAACTGGGCCAGAGAAGGCCACAGTGCACGGCCCAGGGCGGACCAGCCCAGCCGCACGGGTGCCCGCGCGCGCACGTAAGGTTTTTGAACCTGATGGGCGGGGCCCGTCGGTCAGTGACTGAGAGGAGGGGGAGAGAGGTGTGGGGATGACAGGTGGGGCCCGCCTGTCATCTCCAACCTTGAGGCCACGGCGACGGTGAGCTCACCGGCGAGGTTTCCGGCCACGGCGACGGCAACGGAGGGTAGGGTTGGGTCCAGCATGGAGTGGCGGATGTAGGGGTGGTGGTACGGCACGCCGGGGAGGTTAGGTTCGCCGGCGGCGAGGTGGGACGGCGGAAGCTCGTCGGGAGGTCGTTGCCCTTGTCGTTTCCGACTGCAACAGGAGGGGGAAACAGAGGGGAAATGGTCAGTGGAGCACGGCGGTTCTAGATCGGGCGAAAGGAAGGGCAGGGAAGGCCCGTACTGCGAGATCACCGACGGCCCGACGCGGCGGAGCTCCGGTCGATCCCGAGTACTGGGACTACCTGGGAGGAACTAGTGGTGTTGGGGGGTTCAGTGAGGTGCGGAGGAGCTGCTGATTCTGCTGGAGAGGCCCGGGGGGTCCTATTTATAGGGGGTCGACGGAGGCCCGTGGTCCAGTGCGCCGGCGAGCTCCGGCTCGAAGCTACAGCGCACAGGGGGCGAGGGGAATGTGTCCACGGAGTTGCTGGACGAGCTCCACGTCCAGTAGAGGTGAGAGGAGGAGCGGGGGAGCTTCTGGAGCGCGCGCGCGTGCGAGGCAGAAGAGTGGCCGTTGCGGGCGGCCGGTGCGCGTGCGACGATGATCACTAGAGGGCGCAGGAGGAGGGGGGACATCGCCGGGGCGGTCGCGGACGTCGAGGAGCATCGACTGGCGCGAGGGAGTGGCCCGAGGCTGTTGGGGGTGGCTGATTGGCTGGAGCTACAGTGCGTGTCCGCACTGTTGCATGCTCCAGAGCGCGCGTATGGCTGGCACCACCGTGCCCTCGCCGCTCCGGTCAAAACCAACGTGCCCAAGAGTGTCTAGAAGGTCAGGGGAGGAGTAAAGAAATGGCCTACGGCCTTGGATGCCCAGGTGATTCTGAGAGAGAGGGAGGATGCTGGTGACTTGGTGAAAACTTCTTGTCCAGCATGGTAAACTTGGGTTCTTACCCCTCAATCATGGAGCTGAGGTGCTGGGGAAGTTACTGGGGGTATCCAGTAACTGAATGATCATGTGGTAAAAAGTTGAGGCCATGGAGAAGAGTAAAAGTGATCAAGATGGAGGTTTTAGTAAATCTGTAGAATGTGTTTGATCAGTGTTTGGTCAAGCAAATGACCCCCACTTGACATGGCACTTAACAGGATTGTATAACATGTGAAAATAGGGTGCTTCACCAAATTTGGGCTCATTTGAAGAAACTAGCCAATGTAACTTTGGTGAGCCCTAGAAATCAACAGAAACAGCTTCATCTTGTTTGAGTCAAGCTAATCATCTCCCCTTGATGCACCACTTGGTGTAGCATCATCATTTGGGGTATTGATCATGCCCACAAAGTTTGAAGCTCCAGATAAAAAGTTGGTAATGTAAAGTTGTTCAAATTTGCATTTGAACAGAAAGGGTTTTAGGGTGATCTGATCAAGTTGCTCCAAATCTTGTGCCATTTGGTCTAGATGCCTTATTTGGCCATTCTAGCATGTGCACCAAGTTTGGGAGCATTTGGACAAGTTTGGCAATGTAAAGTTGCTCAAACTTCAAATATGGACAGAATGGTTATGAAGCGGTTTGAGGATGTTTTCTTGCTTCCCAAGGCATGGGACTTGGCAGGATCATCAAATATGTCATATATGACATGATAGAATTTCCCTGGAATTTTTGGGGAAAGTTTCCTTTGTAAATATTTCAAAAGCTTGAAATATCCAGAAAGGGTTTTAGAGGGTTTAGCCCATTATTTTGAACAAGACCAAGTGTTGAAACTCTTATATATTGACAATATATGTCCTCTGAGTCTCTCTGAATTTTGGCAAATATTTTTGAAATAGTTAAATAATTTTTCCCTATTAAAGACCATTTCTGGCCTTAAGAAAAAGCTTTTAAATAAAATAGGAAAATAACTTTTAAAATTATACCTTTGTGGTTTCTGGGAGTCCTATGACTACTAGGTCTCAAATGTTCCTTTTGAAATAATTTTCTCACCCTAAATCAAGCACTTGCAGTGCAAATCTCAATTCAGGGGTTTTTGGAAAAACTAAATTTATAAAATACTCTTGGGCCAAATTATTTTTGTAAGAAAATACTATACTGTTATATAACACTTGGCATGATCATTGGGCAGAAGTTTTGGGTATGGAGATGAATTCTACAAGAGGTCATAGTTGACCTTAGTGAGCACATGAAAAGCATATGAAGAAAAACTCAAATCCAAATAAAAGCCAAATGATGCTAAAAAAATTTGCTGGTCCAAATTTTCATGCTTCAAAGGTACAAATAACATGTTACAAAATGCAGGGTGTGATAGGCTCGCAGTGCTCGGAGGCCAGCGGCTCAATGCAGCAGCGGTGGCACCCACGGGTCGACGGAGGCAGAGGTGACCCGACGCAGCGGCGACGACGGCAGAGCCCAGGCCGACCGTCGTGGCTCGGAGGCGCGGCGATGATTTTGATGCGGCGTGTGGAAGCGAGGTCGACTCCGTGCGACCGAGACCTCCTCCGGGTCGTACTTGGTTTAGCTCTCCGTGTCTTCCAGATCGTGGCCTTCTTGGCTTCTTCTCCCGTTCTGAGCAAGCCGGCTCAGATCTGTTAAATCTGTTTGTGCCAATGCCCGTACTAGTATGTTCAAACGTAATTTGTAGATAACGGAGTAGTAGTTGATGACTTGACATGATCCAACTTGCTCCGGTTTGGAATCGAAGTAGTAGGAGCGCCGGCGCACAGGATGACTCGTACGTACTCATCTCGGATTCGACGACTTGGATAGATGCCTCGGCTTCTGACCCGGATACAAGTAGCTGTTTTTGGGTCGAATCTCAATATTGCTCGCGCTGCTCAAGCCGGCTTTCTTCATGTGGCAATTTGCGAACTTCTCGATCCCTCGGAAAGATCCCTCCAAGAACTCAACACCATCGTGCGCGGGCCCCACGGTGGGCGCCAACTATCGTGGTTTTGTCACGACAGATGTCCTAGTGTGAGGACTTAGTCGTGAGGCCAACGCATCTATGTAGTAGCTTGAGAGGGGTTGAGCGGAATCGAGAGACGCAACGCAAGACAAGGATTTAGTCAGCTTCGGGCCCCAGGAAACATTATGCGGTAATAGTCCTACATGTTGTTTGAGGCTAGATCTCATTATGACCCTCATGGAGTCGCCGGTAAACCGGCTCTCCTTTAGTTGTGTCTAGCCCTAAAGAATATGCCGCCTCTAACTTGTGAGAACTTGTCCCTCTTTGGGGAGCCCTGCCCCTCCTTATATATGATGAAGGGGCGGGTTACATGACTAGTCCTAGTAGGATTAGGAGTCCTAGTCTTGCTTCCTTTGTAGGAGAATATTCCTTGTGCTTTCTTCATAAATCGGCCCACCATAACATGAACCGGCCTTCTGGGCCTTGGGCCTTGTCATCTGTGATCCGCCCGCCAGGTTACCAGTGAATAATAATGTTCAGGCAGGTTGCTTGCAAACCGTCTGGTCAGGGCGTGTCGCCAGTGAGTCACCTAGTGTAAAACGGGTCTCAAGTAAACCACCAAGTCCGGCTGGGTTATACTTCCAGGCGGGTCAGGCCGCGGGGTATATCCCCGACAGTACTCCTATTCTATCAACGTGAGTCCCATCTGACAACAGCGTTTGTTCTATAGCTAGCTCTTCTCCCTCGTTTCTCTCTTCTAATTCTAAACTCAGCCGACGCCCGGTGGGCGGGGTGGGGATTTGCCGATGGTCGGTTTGCTCAATTGTGGCCCCACATCACAGTGAAAACGTTACTACTGCAACAAAAATGTCATATACTCCTATACCAATAGAACATTAAGGCCACGAGGAGATGCAGTGCTGGTTACAGGAGGCAAGGAGAAGAGATCCATCCATCGACGACGTCCACCTCCTCGACTCAGGGCGCCAGCCCACCGAACGGCGGCTAAGTAGCAACGGCTTTCGTGGCCAGGTCGACGTGCTTTTGAACAATGGCGTCCAAAGATTCCAGCCGCTGGAAGAAGGCCAACGTCTTTCTGTCCTTGCTAGCCTTGTAGTGGCCTCTGTAGACGATTTCCTCGTAGACATGGATGTGGAGGTCGACGGTTTCTTGCATGGCGAGGCGCTGCGCAACGAGGGCAGCCTCGAGGTGCACATTCTTCATCGCGACCTCCGGCAACTGCAGGGCCACTAGGGCTTGAAAGAGTTCGTCACCATGGAGGCCAATGTGGGTGGCAGGCAATGATGAGGCTGGGCGCGCTGGGTGGAGCAGTACCACAAGGTCATCCGTGTGCTTCTTAATGGCGGCGAACTTGCGGATGGAGTTGACCATCATGTCATCCATGCGAGAGGCGAAGCCGGCATCGGTGAGGGCTATGACGCTGGCGGTAGCCAGCACCATTTAAAAACGCTGCGCGGTGCGGGGCCGCAGGCCGGCGCCTTGGATGATTTGGCACAGCCGACTGCCGCTCGCGTCCATCGCATCCATAGGTGGTTCTGCTTCTGGTCACTTGGTCTTGGATTGGAGTAACCAGTGCTGCGCATAGACTAAGGAGTAGATGGATTGGAGTGGTGGGGCGCCTTTATATGAGAATCCAAACTCTGTTGCATTCACATCGTGTTGGCTCTATTTTGCTTCTCCAATTAATTCCCTCTGCATGTAGAGTAATCTGAGGATGCATCATTGACCGTTCAACATCTCGGGAACCGCTGCCCTCTCCCTCCTTGGCATTCAAGCACCTATGGAGGCGACAGCCGCTCGCGTCTATCGCGTGTCAGTATAGAGGTGCCTATGGTGACTTCGTAAATTTCAAGATGATACTAGTATACTCAATATTGTGCACCGCGACCAAGGCCGAGAGGAAAACGAGAGAACGACATATTTATTTACGGTGTAGATTCACTCATTTTGCTCCATATGTACTCCGTCTCGGTGTAGTCTCGTCACTTGTTGAAATCTCTAGAAAGGCAAATACTCCTTTCTGGTTTACAGGGCTATATTAGCAAGTACTCCCTCCGTCCGAAAATACTTGTCATCAAAATGGATAAAAAAGATGTATCTAGAACTTATATACATCTAGATACATCCCCTTTTATTCATTTTGATGACAAGTATTTCCGGACGGAGGGAGTACTATAATATTGAGCTCACATAGAAATTTTATCTAATGCAAGAGCATGGCTATATGCGTGCTCCAAGGTTCGCAACTGCCACGTTCGGGTTGTACTTGGCTCTTCTTCTCCTCGAGAAGATGAACAATGATGTTACTACTATTGCTTCTAGAATATCGAATCCGCTGCTGCATGTCCGTCCACAGCGAGCGGGAGGGCTTGTTGTAGTACTATAAGCAAAAGCTTGTCCTCATCTGTGAGCCACCGCGCGCATGTGCGAGGGAATAGGCGTGTAGTAGTAACATCAAGCTTCTCCTCGTTGTACGAGTTGACGCGACACATCATAGAACTGGCCCCACATGGTTGCATCTAAACTTGGCTGAAAGACCCGCAGTGTATAATACTCCATTTGCTGCAACCTCTAACATTTACCCCACCACAAATTAAAATACATATTCCTGTCTTGACCACATGAGCATGCAAACTAGAATCACCAGGATGACAGGTAGGGCCAGAAGATTATTTTAATCAAAAAAATATAGCATGGAGCCGAGTAGCCGACCCCAACGATTTTAAGCTTACACCATGGTGCACGCTATCCTAGACTACTCTACACGTGAAACTGCCACACGAGCTTCCGGGCTGCGCTTGGCTGTTTGCCTCTTCGGGAGTACTACTCAAGTGGAGGAGTACTACAGTATGCTTCTGGCCATCTGACACCGATTGAACTGTTGCATGCCCGCCGCGTATGGGAGGGAGAGCGTGTAGCGAACAAAAGCTTCTCCTAGTCCCGCCAGCCACCACGTTCATTGGCGAGGGAGGGACGCATCTTCATTGACTTACTGCTCCTGCCTTTGCGTCCATGACAGGTGGGCCCCACAGGTCGGCGGCCCACCTGTCATGTAGCCAAAGGCAGGTGCAGTTAAGGCAAGAGGGCGTTGTAGTAATCAAACTTCTTTGTCTTGTACGAGTTGATGTGAGACATCAAAGCACTGCACTCGATATATTTCAATAATTTACGTTTACCGATACATTAATTACAACGCATGCATGCATGCCGTGACTCTCCTTTTGATACTTGCATGTGCTGATTTAATGCACCTTGAAGTAGTATAAATATGTGACAGTAAAGCTTTGTAATGCCCCGACCCTAACAAAGCGAGAGATGGTTGTGCACGAGGAGGGCGAGATCATGCAGACGGAACAGGACCCGACGATGGAACTCCTTATGGTCTTGATGGACCTCACCTTGCTCCACTGCCCCTTGTGCCTCCGCCCCTTGAAGCCTCCAGTGTATGAGGTTCGAATACACCTCGTCCGTTTGGCTGATCGAGCAAGGTGCAGGTTTCTTGATTGATGTGTTGTTTGATTGATTTGTGCAGTGCAAGGGAGGGCACATGGCTTGCGCGGACTACCGTGTAGAGCGCCCCGGGAACCAGTGGCAATGCCAGAAGTGCGAGCGCGACAGTGGCTTTGACGTGGGGAACACGGCGGTGGATGCCGTCCTCTCCTCGGTCAGGGTGGAGTGCCGCACGAAGGCTGTAGGCTCTACGACACTTACCACAGGCTTGCCGATCACCAGAGTGTGTGTACGCTCGCGCCCTGCAAATGCCCAGTGCCCGTCTGCGGCTACGAAGGCTCGCCGCCTATGCTCTCCCACCACATCAGCACCGTGCATCCCATGCCCGTGCACAGGATCCAGTACGGCAAGGCGCTCCAGCTGCAAGTGCCACTGTCGGAGTCACGGCTCTCGCTTTTCGCGGTGGAGGACGGCCGCGCGTTTTTCTTGGTCAGCGGCGTGCTCGACATCGGCACGCCTATCGCCGTGTCGGTCATCTGCATCAGAGCGGGGGCGTCCCCACTGCCGCACTACGTGGCCAAGCTGTGGGTGAACGGCCCGCCGGGGGAGCCCAAAGGCAGGACCGACGCCGTCAAGCTGGAAATGGAGGTGACAAGCAGCAGGGATCCCGACGACGTCGCCGTGCAGGAGCTGACCTACTTCATAGTTCCGCCCAAGTTGCTGGCCGGGGCTAAGCTGATGTCCCTCCACATTCAGATTGACAAGCTCAGGTCCTAAATGATTCTACAATGCCTTCTGTTTATCTTAGTAATATGCTAATATAGGGTTAGCTCGGTCTACTTTAGCTTAAGAGATGGTGGGTTTTGGTGGCGATGCAGTAATTACCTCGACATCAGATCAATAGTGAAAGTAATTTCGAACAGTCGAATGGATATTTTGTGTCTGTTGGATAGAAAGATCCTTTGGCTAAGAAGAAACAACTTATATGCTTTTCGTCGAAAAGGAACAGCAATACTAGTATAACTTTGTTGACATGCACTAATATTTTCGAAACGGATGTCGGGCTGTAGCTAGAAGGGCGTTTGGGACGCGGCATCGGCCCATACAATGGTGACCCCCGATTGGGACGCACCAATTGTGGATTTTCTCCCTCGCCGATGTCGACCGTGTCTACGCAGAACATTTTTCCTTTCCCCCAGCTGTGTGTTCAGGCCGGATATGTGACCAGTGGTGCGGCCACCGTTGTTCTATGCTTGTGAAGAGAGCAACCCAAGCAAGCAGGCTTGTAGCTTAGGCTCCTGCTAGTGTATATATAGTGGTTTTTTATCTCCATATCAACCATTTTATATTGCGTACATGTCATTGAAGAGTGAAATGGTCGATGGTTGCTTCTTCCGACTAACTTACTGTGTGATTTGACTGCTCCTTTAGTGGCCCCAACACGTACTCCCCCTACGTGTATGCAACAGTCACACGTACACATGGATGCAAAAATGCGCGTGACGCCCAATGCATGCATGTCCGAGCACGCAACGGAACACACACGGTCACGCTCAAGTGCTCAACCTACACGTGCATGCAAGCACATACTCAGCCAGGGTGAGCTAGTGACCGTATAAACAACGGAAAATGTATATATTGAGCGCAATGAGCGTATTATGAAGTCCACTGGCCATATTTTTACAAATGTACAGTGACAGACAGTGTGTTTATCTTGTTTGAAATTAAGCCATATTAACCGGAGAGGAGGCAGTATGGACTAGGATTATTTTGCTGTGTCCCGTCAACTTGCCGAACAAGGATAAGCTTGCAGGACGGGACAAGCTTGCGCGCGGTGGCTCTCATGACAAGGACAAACTTTTGACTAATGCAAGCTGTCCTTTGCTCACGCGGTGGACGTGCAACCGTTAATTCGGTGTCAGATTGCGAGAAGCATACACTATACTAGTAGTACTATTATTGTTGCACTTCCCTAAGAGGCGAATAGCCAAGCGCAAAGTTTACTAGTACTAGTACTACTACTATAGTCTATAGAGTTACTATACTAGTACTAGGAACCGGATGGAGAAGCGTCTGCACTCTTATTATATATTTAAAATGTGATAAAGCAATCTTCAACACATTTGGTTCTCTTTGAGGGTTCTCGCATGTGATAATGGAAGTTGATTACATGGAACACTCGCCACAATTCTCTCTTAATTCTGGCTCATATCCTGTTACAGATAGGAGTGCTCAGTAATATTTCCTCTTTTTTTTGTTATTCAACATGTAAACAGGTCAGCAAACCTGGCGGCACATCTTTGTGCTTGCTGCACTTTGAATGTGGTCGGGAGCTGGCTTGATGAAACACCTTGCTTCCTACTTCTTTTTTTGCGGGGTACCTCGCTTCCTAGTGACCAGTGTCTTGGCTGATTGTCCTAAGAATGCTTATATATGAATAAAGCTCTCTCATTTACCCACAAAAAAGATTAAGCCATATTAACCGAAAAGGAGGGAGTATGGACTAGCACTACTTGTTGGTGTGTCCCATCAACTCGCAGAACGAGGAGAAGCTTGCAGGACAAGGTGAAGCTCGCTTACGCCTTTTGACTAATGCAACGTACCCTCGCCCAGGTGGTGGACATGCATGAGTTCATTCGGTGTCAGATTGCTAGAGGCATATACTGTAGTACCGAACATGCGGAGTACCATTGTTCGACTTCATGAAGAGGCGAAGAGCCAAGCACAAGGTTTAGTAGTATGAGTAGTAGTACTACTAGAACCACATGGTGGAGCCTCTTTACTCTTATTTTTCTTAATCTCTGATAAAGTACACATTTATTTCGGAGAAGGGCGGAAAATGGCAGCCCAACATGTAAAGATGATATCGATCAACCATGCTCGATAATATCTTGGCCTCCATGTGAGCCCGTCTGTGTGTTCTTGCTCCTCGTGTCTCTCAAGGAACGACGGGTTGGCCATTTTGTCGTCAATTGAGATCGGTTTGCTCACACTCCGGTCCCACATGTCAGTGATATGCCAAGAGGAGGTGCATTGACCGACTGGCCATATGCGTACTTGGTTTTGCACCTTCATACTACTCCTCCCTCCATCACAGTTTACAGGGCGCACTTCATTATGATCCATTTCTCTCAATGCATTTCCACCACCAGAGAGACTTTAGACTCGTTTGGTTTAATGCTCAATTAATTAGGGCGTGGTAACCGCAATTTTTTCTCGATGTAGTACTACGGAGTGGAGTAAGTGCATGCATGTGTGTACCCGGGGTGGAAGCACTGCATGCATGTGTCAATAATGCTAAACAGACGAAGAGTTACATGCATTTACACGCTGACTAGGATTTTTTCTTCCTAACTAACCACTCCCCCCTGATTTTCATTTGGGTTGGCCCCTTCTCCTCCTTAATCTCCAATCAAAACCCACCTATTTGTAAAGTCCGTGTAAACCTATGTATGTGCAGCAAGATTCTGCATGTGTGTACGCATTATTTCCTCTAGTAATAGACGCCGTGCTATAACTACCAATGCTATTTTTCAGGCCGATCGCTAGTCGCCTTGGTCCCAGAGATTTTCTCTTTTTCTAAAGCGCGCTCTATAAACAGTGACAGATTGAGTAGTATGAGCGGATTCAAAGAAGAGTGTATTGATGGTTGCTTCTTCCGATTTGACTGCTCATTACTCACTATTAATGCGGTGCAATGACCGGTCTGAGTCTCCCATGCGGCTGTGCACTACCCCCTCGATTCTTAAATATACTCCGGAGTATTTGTCTTTCTAGAGATTTCAACGAGTGACTACTCAAATACTTGTCTTTTTAGAGATTCACATGGAATACTACATACGGATGTATATAGACATATTTTAGAGTGTAGATTCACTCATTTTGCTCCGTATATAGTCACTTGTTGAAATCTCTAGAAAGACAAATATATAGGAACGGAGGGAGTACACATACGACGCAAAATGAGTGAATCTACACTCTAAAATATGCCCATTTGAAATTTGTAAAAAGACAAATATTGTTGATGACAATTGCGACGAGAAAAAAGAAGCATATTCCTTGTGCTAAGGGAAGATAACAACACGGTTGTGTTTGTCTAAAATGGTGTGAGGACGAGATTGCAATAAGGAAAGTACGCCGGACGAGCTATATTTTGTGCAAATAACTATGGAAGATCCACATGTAGCGACGTGGGAAGATGGGAAGTGGAGCAAGGCTGGAGGGGATACCTGGAGGTCATCGGGATGTAACAAGGTGAGCGGCGGCTGGCGGAATCTGCCCATACCGCGGCAGCGAGCAGGTGGCGTAGGCCCTACCGTGCCGGAGCTTGGTGAGAGAGAAAGGCGTGTACCGCAGATCGGGAGTACTGCCTCGGCGCCGTCGAACGGAGAAACGATGCACGTCCTCCCTTTCCTCCGGCGGACGGGGTGCGGCCGGATCAGTGACCAACGGTCAGAGAGAGAGAGGCCACCGCAGCCTTGTGTGAGATACTCTGAAGAGATACAAACCAGGCAGGGAGGCTCCATGGTATATAGTGGAGCGGACTACCTTTTTCTCCATAAAAATCGTTTTATATTTTGTGTACATGCCATTGAGCGATATAACTGTATTTAAAAATAACGCGCCAACGCATCAAGTTGAACTTTGTTTCGTGCACGTGTGGTACACGACCTCCGTAGGTAAACAACCACTACACACGTTCAAATTAGCACGTGGGCTGCCATTTCGTACAGAAATGAGCTCCATCGTGTACCTACGCGGGTGTGGCTGGGCACGAATCGCGAGTACGTGCATGGTGCACCTATTCTCTTCTTGTATACGTACACCACCTACGTGGAGTTGTGTGAGAGAGATACAAACGTAGAGAGATATAGTGTGTGGGTTCGTGAGAGTTTTT
>LR738714.1:394332850-394345536 GCA_902687465.1 Secale cereale
TAATCAAAAAATGTAACATATGCAATGTGTGCGAAATAGAGTCCTGAATATATCAAATATATAGAGGGGGCGATCCACGAGAAGAGAGTGGAGTGATCATCGACTTGAGGTGTCCATAGAATCGAAGAGAGGGATAATGTGTGGGTGTGTGTGTGCGCGCGCGGTCGATAAAGAGTGCCATCGAATTTGTGTGTGCCCACGTCAAAGATATAGAGTGGCTAGACTACTAGAACGAGAGAGGGGACAAGTGCAGTTTGTCTCTGTGGCATGGATACCTACCTACAGCGCTCGACTATCGGTGCGTGTGATGGCTGGTATATGTGTGGAGGAGGAGAGAGGCCTACCTCGTGTATTAAGGGAGATCGATCTACCTCATGTATTAAGGGAGATCGATCGGCATCCGTGCATATGTGTAGGAGAGGAATAACGTTGGGAGAGAGACATAGCTAGAGTGTTGGAGGGGGTAGTAGTGGAGTTGCATTTAACAAATGGTGGGATAGGCTTGCTAGACAACCGGAGGACACGCCTGCAATATCAATAAGAGAGGGGATGGCTACCTGTCTGTGCACGTGCGTGTGAGAGACGGGCCAGGAGGCATGCACGAAAGATGAGGGGGACGATATGGCTGTGGTAAGCAGACATAACTACATAGGAAGATCAATCGTCCTTTGTCAGAGAAAGGAGAGACATAACTTGTGAGGTACGTCGATCGATGGGGGGGAATAGTTAAAGTCGACCTAGGTATATGTTGGGAGATCGATCTGTATACATGCATGTGTGTGTTAGAAGCAAATGAGGCACGGGGAGAAGGATAGAGAGAGAGAGAGGGATGCATCTAGGAGGTGGTGCGAGAGTCATACTATATCGGTGGGGAAGGAGTGTGCGAGTACGAGATCAATGAAAAGAGTGGTGGGAGTAAGGTATGGACAGTGATAAGAGAAGAGGGGAAGCTTGTGTTTGTGCTAGGCACACCTGGCTAGAGAGGCATATCGATCGATCTGTGCCGTAAAGAAGGAGTTGGGGGGCCTACACACACCGTGGGTGAACGACCTAAAGTGAAAAGACGATTTTGCACGATGGAGCTAGAGAATGCTGAGGGAGGGTGAGAGGGATGCGGGTGTGTGCATGCACGAAAGGAAGTTAGTGCTAGCTAGCTACAAAGATAAGACGACTGTGTGGGTGTATAAGACGAACAGAGATCATACTTCATTATAAAAAGCGAATTCGGATATTTGAAGAATTTATCATAGTGTTTTAAACCGACGCATGTGTGAATATATATAACGATGATACATGATACGTCTCCAACGTATCTACTTTTCAAAACCCTTTTGCCCTTGTTTTGGACTCTAACTTGCATGATTTGAATGGAACTAACCTGGACTGACACTGTTTTCAGCAGAACTGCCATGGTGTTGTTTTTGTGCAGAATAAAAAGTTCTCGGAATCGCCTGAAAATCAACGGAGAATTATTTTGGAAAATAAAAAAGATATATGCAAGAAGATCCACACCAGGGACCCCAGGGCCTATCCACGAGGGTGGGGGCGCGCCCCCCTGCCCAGGGCGTGCCCCCTGCCTCGTGGGCCACCTGGTGCTCCACCGACGTACCCCCAGATCCTATATCTTCACTTTCGGGGAGAAATAAAATCAGGGACAAGGAATTATCACGTTTCACAAGACGGAGCCACTGCCAAGCCCTAATCTCTCTCGAGAGGGATGATCTGGAGTCCGTTCGGGGCTCCGGAGAGTGGAGATCGTCGCCATCGTCATCATTAACCTTCCTCCATCACCAATTCCATGATGCTCACCACCGTGCGTGAGTAATTCCATTGTAGGCTTGTTGGATGGTGATGGGTTGGATGGGATCTATCATCTAATCGAGTTAGTTTTGTTAGGGTTTGATCCCTAGTATCCACTATGTTCTGAGATTGATGTTGCTATGACTTTGCTATGCTTAATGCTTGTCACTAGGGCCCGAGTGCTATGATTTCAGATCTGAACCTATTATGTTTTCATGAATATATGTGTGTTCTTGATCCTATCTTGCAAGTCTATAGTCACCTACTATGTGTTATGATCCAGCAACCCCGAAGTGACAATAATCGGGACCACTCCCGATGATGACCATAGTTTGAGGAGTTCATGTATTCACTATGTGTTAATGCTTTGGTCCGGTACTCTATTAAAAGGAGGCCTTAATATCCCTTAGTTTCCAATAGGACCCCGCTGCCACGGGAGGGTAGGACAAAAGATGTCATGTAAGTTTTTTTCCATAAGCACGTATGACTATATTCGGAATACATGCCTACATTGCATTGATGAACTGGAGCTAGTTCTGTGTCACCCTAGTTTATAACTTCTACATGATGAATTGCATCCGACATAATTTCCCATCACCGATCCAATGCCTATGAGCTTTT
Source organism: Secale cereale (assembly GCA_902687465.1). Lineage (NCBI taxonomy): Eukaryota > Viridiplantae > Streptophyta > Magnoliopsida > Poales > Poaceae > Secale > Secale cereale. Next base: position 394,335,272 of record LR738714.1, read on the forward strand.
TCTATATCCCTTGTTGCTTATTTACTTTCCCGTTGCTACTATCACAAAAACTACAAAAACATTATCGTTACTTTCATTGCCGCTACCGCCACTATCATATTACTTTGCTACTAAACTATCTTGCTGCAGATACTAAGTTTGCAGGTATGGTTGGATTGACAACTCAGCTGCTAATACTTAAGAGTATTCTTTGGCTCCCCTTGTGTCGAATCAACAAATTTGGGTTGAATACTTTACCCTCGAAAACTGTTGCGATCCCCTACACTTGTGGGTTATCAAGACTATTTTCTGGCGCCGTTGCCGGGGAGCATAGCTCTATTCTTTAAGTCACTTTGGGATTTATATCTGCTTATCACTATGTAGAATTTGAAGGACTCAAAAACCAAGATCTTACCCTCAACTACGAGGGGAGGTAAGGAACTGCCATCTAGCTCTGCACTTGATTCTCCTTCTGTTATGAGTAAACTTGTGACACCTACTCCTTCTATTGAATCTGATATGTCGTATGTTCTTGATGATGCCACTTCTGCTATGTATGATGAAACTACTTCTATGCCAGATACTGTGCCACTAGGTGAATTTCTAGATGAACAAATTGCTAACGTTAGGGAGAGTGCAAATGTTGAAACTGATGATATTTATGAAAGTGATGATGAAACTACTCCCAATATATATGAATTGCCTGTTGTGCATGAGGGTTATGTTATGGATGAAGAAACTGCTAGAGACTTTCTTGCTAGCAATGGTAGGTATGATCTTAAGAAATTATTAGCTAAGCTGAAAGAAAAGTCCTTGAATGCTAGAATGAAACATGACCCTGCTTTTGCTACTTCACCTATCTACGTTACTGATAAGGATTATGAATTCTCTGTTGATCCTGAGTTAATTACTTTGGTTGAATCTGATCCTTTCCATGGCTATGAGTCTAAAACTGTTGTGGCACATCTTACTAAGTTAAATGATATAGCCACCCTGTTTACCAACGATGAAAAGATTCGTTACTACTATATCCTTAAGCTATTTCCGTTCACGTTAAAGGGTGATGCTAAGACTTGGTTTAATTCTCTTGATCCTGGTTGTGTGAGTAGTCCCCAGGATATGATGTATTACTTCTCTAATAAATATTTTCCCGCTCATAAGAAACAAGCTGCCTTACATGAAATATATAACTTTGCTCAAACTGAAGAAGAGAGTCTCCCACAAGCTTGGGGGAGGCTTCTCCAGTTACTTAATGCTTTGCCTGATCATCCTCTTGAGATGCATGATATACTTGATGTCTTTTATAATGGACTAACCGATGCTTCCAGAGACCACCTGGATAATTGTGCTGGTTGTGTTTTCAGGGAAAGAACAGTTGAACAAGCTGAATTACTATTGAATAAAAGCCTGGCCAATGAAAATAATTGGACACTTCCTGAAACAGCCCCTAAGCCAACTCCGAAGAAAAGAGGTGTTCTATTTCTCCGTCCTGAGGATATGCAAGAAGCAAACAAATCTATGAAGGAAAAAGGTATTAAAGCTGAATATGTTAAGAATTTACTACCTATTGAAAAAATACATGGTCTTGATAACCCGACACAGGTAGTAAAGGTAAATTCTCTTTATAGATTTGATGAAGGTGATATTCCTCATTATAAGTCTTCTAGCCAATGCTTAGATAAGTTTGACAATTTTATTGTGAAACAAGAAAACTTCAATGCTTATGTTGGTAGACAATTGCAACACAATGCTTATATGATTGTACGCTTGAGTGATTATCTGTCTAGAGCTAAAGGTGAACTGAAACTCATTAGTATACATGCTTCTATGGTTACCACTCAAGTAGAACAAGTACTTAAGGCTCAGAACGATTTGCTCAATTAATTAAATATTAAGAATAATGACTATGCCATTAGAGTTGTAACTAGAGGTGGTAGAATGATTCAGGAACCTCTGTATCCTGAAGGCCACCCTAAGAGAATTGAGAAAGATTCTCAGAGAGCTAACTTAGATGCACCTAGTTCTTCTAAGAAGAAGAAAAAGAAAAATGATATGATTTTGCATGCTCCTAGTGAACCTGTAGCTGACACACCTGAGAATCCCAATGATATATCTGTTTTTGATGCTGAGACACAATTTGGTAACGAACATGAACCCAGTGATAATATTAATGATGATGTTCATGATGATGCTCAACCTAGCAATCATAATGATGTACAGATTGAACCTGCTGTTGATCTTGATAACCCACAATCAAAGAATCAACGTTATGATACGAGAGACTTTGTTGCTAGGAAGCACGGTAGGAAAAGAGAACCATGAGTTCAGAAACCCATGCCTTTTCATCCGAAACCATCCAAGAAAAAGGATGATGAGGATTTTGAGCGCTTTGCTGAAATGATTAGACCTATCTTTTTGCGTATGTGTTTGACTGATGTGCTTAAAACAAATCCTTATGCCAAGTATATGAAAGATATTATTACCAATAAAAGAAAGATACTTGAAGTAGAAATTTCCACCATGCTTGCTAATTACACTTTTGAGGGTGGAATGCCTAAGAAATTAGGAGATCCAGGAGTACCTACTATACCTTGCTCCATTAAGGGAAACTATGTTAAAACTGCTTTCTGTGATCTTGGAGATGGTGTTAGTGTTATGCCTCTCGCTTTATATCATAGACTTGACTTGAGTAAGTTGACACGTACTGAAATATCTTTGCAAATGGCCGATAAATCAACTGCTATACCTGTTGGTATTTGTGAGGATGTGCATGTTATAGTTGCAAATGTTACTATTCTAACGGACTTTGTTATACTTGATATTCCCGAGGACGATAGTATGTCTATTATTCTTGGAAGACCCTTTTTTGAATATTGCAGAGGCTGTTATTGATTGCAACAAAGGCAATGTCGCTTTTCATTTCAATGGTAATGAGCATACGGTACACTTTCCGAGGAAACAACCTCAGGTCCACAGTATCAATTATATTGGAAAAATTTCAACTATTACTATTGGAGGTTTTGAGTTTCCTATTCCTACTATCAAGAAGACATATGACATCCTTATTGTTGGGGACATACATATCCCCATTGAGGTAACCTAGTGTTATTCGAAAATTCTCCGGTTTCATGTTACTCGGAAAGAGTTTATTAACAAGACCTGATCAACCTTGTTAATGGATTCCTTTTGATTAGCATGGGATAGGTGAATCTAGATAGCACAACCTTCTGTACCCTCATTTTACTTTCTATTAATTAGGATAAATAAAAGAAAATTAGTATTTTCCGTCTGTTTCCAGACTTATCCGTGCAATAAAAATATCCCGAAAATAAAAGTTCTCCAAATGCCATGAAAATGAAATATGATTTTTTCTAGAATATTTGAGGAAATATAGCACAGAACACACATCGAGGGGAGCCAGCACCTGTTCACGAGGGTCCAGGGAGCGCCCCCCTACCCAGGGCGCGCCCCCTGCCTTGTGGGCCCCACGTGGCCCCCCTCCACTTATTCCTGCACCCATGCTCTTCTTCTTCCTCCCAAAAAAATCACCAACTAGCTCAAACCCGAGTTCTAGCTCATCTTGCTGCCATTTTCGATCTCCTTGCTCAAAGCACCATTCACCAAACTGTTTGGGGAGATTGTTCCTTGGTATGTGACTTCTCCATTGGTCCAATTAGTTTTTGTTCTAGTGCTCTATTTATTGCAAATCTATGCTGCTGTGGTGATCTTGTTCTTGAGCTTGCATGTCAAATTTTCTTGGTCCCAAGTAGTTCTAATGCATGATATAGTCTCTAGGCACTTATAGGAATTGTGACTATCAATCTTATTGAGTTTGATTAACTTTTATTTTGAGTTACTAAAAATTTCAGAAATTTCCAGAAAAGGAAAATGTTAAAGAGATTGTTGAGGGGCTCCTCCAGTAAGAGCTCAGAAGAGAAGAAGAAAGAAGAAAATAAGAAGCCCATGTATAATCTTCCTCGCATGGCGGAAGTTTGACCGTGCGAATGGCCTTGTAATGGTTTCATGACGTCCGCCGGGATTTACAAAGACTTTTCTTGGTTGGGAAATAATGCAGGCCTCACCGACTTCCTCCACAACGAGAAAGAACAGTATCTCTTACTCACCAATATTTTCACGCAAAACTTTCATTTTCATTCTAGGAAAACACCACCTACGGTGGAGTTCCGTTTATATGATGTGACTAAGGAGATATCACTCTTAGACTTTTGTCAGATATGCAAAGTACCCTTTGGAGGTAGACTTGATGAACCACGTCCTGAAGACGTAGAAGGGTTCATTGACATGATAGCCGTAGGGGAAACGAGACAAGTTTCAGGGGCAAGAATCACTAGTATACATTTCCCTGTTCCGCGCTACTTTGCCTTATTTGCTAGTAGATGTTTAATTGGTCGCGGGAACAGTGGGAATATTAGTGCCCCTGATATTATCATTTTACGCCATGCTTTGTTTCAAGATACAACTTTTAGCTTGGGCGCTGTCGTTGCTAAACGGCTGAGTCTAAACCGCTCAAAGGGGCCCATCTTTGGAGGCATCTTTGCTTCTCGCCTTGCTGAACATTTTAGAATACCTATTAGGCATCATGAGAAGGAAGAAAAATTGCTTGCCCTTGTTTATCTAGACTACAAGAGCATGGTAGCTCATGATTTTATTGTTAAAGACAAGAATAGGCAGCTTAATTATAAATTAAGGTTTGATGAAATGTACTGTGAAATTATTACCTTGCCTGCACCATCTTTGTTTGATTTGCCTACAGGCGTATTCCTCATCACCTCAGATGCTTTCTACAAGTACCACGACTAGGCACAAGCTTCAGAGCCTGAGCCAGAACCACCACTTGATCCTTCTCGTCAATCTGTTTATGGGTGGGAGCTGGAAGAGCTCGCCAACTAGTGGCACCCAGAGGATGCATATCAATACACTAGAGGGAGTGGCTTCGATCCGTGGCCATAGACCAACTTAGGCCAAAAGCCTAAGCTTGGGGGAGTACGTGTTTCTCACTGACTTACATTCATGTTCACACTTATTCTAGTTGTTGGTGCTCACACTTTTTCACTATACCATCCATGCTTAGTTTCAATTTCTTTTTCTTAGTCTTTTTCTTGTGTGCTAGAAAAACCCACAAAAACCAAAAAAAATAGTTGTAGCTTCGAGCTAGTTTACTTTCTTCGCTTGTAGCGGTAGTAAAAATGAAAACCCAAAAAGATTTCCCGTTCTTCTTTTGCTTGTTGGGAGCTTTCCCCTGTAAATAGTTTCTTTTCTTTTCTTTGGGGTTTAAGAGTAGAAGACCATGATTAAAATGCTTAGTGGCTCTCATATGCTTTGTTGTTGATTTAACCTTGAGCCATATTACCTTGTTTCTCTCTTGTATTAAATGTCCGCAGATTCCAGCTTAGTCCAATGCACGTGCACTATTAATATTATCCACACCATTCGGTCGTGTGAGTGAAAGGCAATAAGGATGATATATGATGAACTAATTGAGATGAGAAAGCCGGTATGAACTCGACCTCTTTTGTTTTTGTAAATATGATAGCTCATCGTTCCTGATTAAACTTGTTATGAATGAAACATGCTTGCAATGACAATTAGAGATCATAGCTGCTTATGCCATGCTTAATTAGCTGAGAGTTTATAATGGTCTATCTTGCGTGCCAACATTATATTAAAATGGTTGTGATGTGGTATGATGGGTGGTATCCTCCTTTGAACTATTTAAGTGATCTGACTTGGCACATGTTCACGCATGTTGTTGAAACAAATCAACATAGCCTCCACGATATTTATGTTCATGGTGATTTATATCCCACTCATCCTTGCATTCATTGTAGATTAATTTTAATGCATGTTCATGACCGTTGTTGCTCTGTAGCTGGTCGCTTCACAGTCTCTTTCTAGCCTTCACCTGTACTAAGTGGGAATACTTCTTGTGCATCCACTTCCATAAACCCCAAAGTTATTCCACATGAGTCCAAGTAAATTTGTATGTGCCAAACTCTAAACCTTCAAATGAAATTCTGTTTTGTATGCTCGAACAGCTCATGTATCAACTAGGGTTGTCTATATCTTCCATGCTAGGTGGGTTATTCTCACGATGAGTGGACTCCGCTCATCATTCATGAGAAAATGGCTGGTAATCGGGATGCCCAGTCCCATGCTCAAAATCATAATAATTAAACAAAACTCCCCAAGGGCTATTGCTTGTTTGGACGGTGCCCCGTGGATTCGGATGGCCATGGAGTGTGCTTGTTGGTGGTTGGGGGAGTATAAACTTTACCATTCTATTGGGGGAGTATAAACTTTACCATTCTGTTTAGGAACCGCCTATAATGTGTGTAGCATGGGAAATATCGAGATTCTTCGTTGTTATGTTGACAATGAAAGTATACCGCTCAAAATGTTATTCATCTCTATTTAAAAATCAAGCTCTGGCACCTCTACAAATCATTGCTTCCCTCTGCGAAGGGCCTATCTATTTACTTTTATGCAGAGTCAGCACCCTCTTATCAAAGAGCACCAGTAGGAGAGCACCTCTGTCGTTGCATGTATTACTATTAATTTGCATTGAATATGATCATGACTGGATCTCTTTTACCATGAATAACAGTGTCTAGTCAGTACTTGATCTTTAAAGGTGCTCTGCATTTATGTTTTGCGGTCACAGAAAGGGCAAGCGAGATACCGTCTTGTTATATCATATCATGACTGTTTTGAGAAAGTGTTGTCATCCAAGGTTTATTATTATTGCTCGCTAGTTGATTATGCCATTCATGTGAGTAGTCTTGAGACCTGAAAGTTATTGTGAATGTGGGTAGTTCATGATCTTGTTGAAAACCTGAATGCTAGCTTACATATTTACAACAACAAGAGCAAACAGAGTTTGTCAAAGTTTTTATTTATCACTTTCAGTTTATCACCTGAATTGCTTGAGGACAAGCAAAGGTTTAAACTTGGGGGAGTTGATACATCTCCGACGTGTCTACTTTTCCAAACCCTTTTGCCCTTGTTTTGGACTCTAACTTGCATGATTTGAATGGAACTAACCCGGACTGACGTTGTTTTCAGTAGAACTGCCATGGTGTTGTTTTTGTGCAGAATAAAAAAATTCTCAGAATCTCCTGGAAATCAACGGAGAATTATTTTGAAAAATAAAAAAATATATCTGTAAGAAGATCCACACCAGGGGGGCCAGGGCCTGCCCACGAGCATGGGGGGCGCGCCCCTGCCCAGGGCAAGCCCCCTACCTCGTGGGCCCCCTGTTGCTCAACCGACGTACCCCTAGATCCTATATCTTCACTTTCGAGGAGAAAAAACTCAGGGAGAAGGAATTATCGTGTTTCACAAGACGGAGCCGCCGCCAAGCCATAATCTCTCTCGGGAGGGCTGATCTGGAGTCTGTTCGGGGCTCCGGAGAGTGGAGATTGTCGCCATCGTCATCATCAACCTTCCTCCATCACCAATTCCATGAAGCTCACCACTGTGCGTGAGTAATTCCATCGTAGGCTTGCTGGACGGTGATGGGTTGGATGGGATCTATCATGTAATCGAGTTAGTTTTGTTAGGGTTTGATCCCTAGTATCCACTATGTTCTGAGGTTGATGTTTCTATGACTTTGCTATGCTTAATGCTTGTCACTAGGGCCCGAGTGCCATGATTTCAGATCTGAACCTATTATATTTTCATGAATATATGTGTGTTCCTGATCCTATCTTGCAAGTCTATAGTCACCTACTATGTGTTATCATCCGACAACCCCGAAGTGACAATAATCGGGACCACTCCCGGTGATGTCCATAGTTTGAGAAGTTCATGTGTTCACTATGCGTTAATGCTTTGGTCCGGTACTCTATTAAAAGGAGGCCATAAAATCCCTTAGTTTCCAATAGGACCCCGCTGCCATGGGAGGGTAGGACAAAAGATGTCATGCAAGTTCTTTTCCATAAGCACATATGACTATATTCGGAATACATGCCTACATTGCATTGATGAACTGGAGCTAGTTCTGCGTCACCCTAGGTTATAACTTCTACATGATGAATTGCATTTGACATAATTTCCCATCACCGATCCAATGCCTACGAGCTTTTCCTATATTGCTTGTTACTTATTTACTTTCCCGTTGCTACTATCACAAAAACTACAAAAACATTATCGTTGCTTTCATTGCCGCTACCACCACTATCATATTACTTTGCTAATAAACTATCTTGCTGCAGATACTAAGCTTCCAGGTGTGGTTGAATTGACAACTCAGCTGCTAATACTTAAGAGTATTCTTTGGCTCCCCTTGTGTCGAATCAACAAATTTGGGTTGAATACTTTACCATCGAAAACTGTTGCGATCTCCTACACTTGTGGGTTATCAATACACATGGTGTGGTTATGAACATGTTATACTACATATAATATATTTTATCTCTACTCGTATAAAAATGGAGTTGTTGATGATGGTGTGCCTGCAATCCTGCAATATTAGCCGTCCGATTTATATCTGACGGATAGGAAGGAAACTATGGCAATTTTGAAAAAACATACCCACACCTCTCTCCATATTTGCAAATTAGGCCTCCCCTTGATCATGTTGCTGTTATGTGGAAGGCATGGGCATCTTGCTAGTACTATGTATAACTTATAGAACATTGATCATAATTTGGGCTAATGTGTGGCTTTTGCAGCTCAGGTCTAAATACTTGTCATAATGTAGGGGGCAGGGCACTATACTATGAAAAACACGGTGTACACGTATGGAGCATGGTTTAGATTATGAATATATAGTTATTACATCAAATGTACTATTATTTGGAATCAACATCAAGTGTATTCAAAAAATAGAATTCAAGTTCATGTAGTACACATAGTTCATATCTATCTCTATAGTAATCATGTGGTGTGTTATTAAGATAATACACGAATGATGGTTGAAGTTGGCAACAATCATGATTGTAGATTGTTATTGAAATAGAGAAAATAATTTAAATTCTGTTCGAATTGCAGCGGTAGTATAGACATTTGGAATGCACTAAAATGTTTGTATGAGTAGGTTACATGCATTATACAGCAAGCGAAAAAAATTTAATTAGACATAACATGGATTCATACTACCGAATAGCATTTAATTGCACTAAATTTTTGGTATGAGTAGCTTTAAATAGCATTTTTATAGTAAAATGGGGCAAGACACTCTCTTTGTGTGGTGTGAATAGTTTTATTTTTTCGTTTTCTTTTTGGTTGAGGGAAGTGCGAATTGATTTGGTACGTACAAGTACCATATTACACATTAGGCTTGTCCCTAAAATTCAACCCACGCCTTGTTATTTCCGAAAGTTCAGATACCATGCTCCCAAAACTGGCGCCTTCACAACCCACGCCTTGCTATCCAAAAATTACAACGCGCGCAAAAACTCCCTGCAGCTGCCAAATCCCGACACGCGAAATCCCCCTTCTAACCCTGAGCCGAAAGGGCCGCTAGTTCAAATCGGTGGGGGATACTTTTGTAACACAACATACATTTTGGACAAGCGCGTCTCCATCGCCTCCTTTTTGCCATTCGAAATCCCAGGTAGCCATAACCTTTATGCTCCAGCCACGAAACCCCACCCTCCTCCGTCCACCACCTCACCGCTGCCCAGCCGGAGCCTCTTCCCCGACGACGTGGTCCACCGCAACAGCTCGACGTCCCTCGTCCACCATCCCGGAAGAGGATCCATCGTCCATCTCGTCGTCCCGCCGGTTCAGCCGCCCCGTCCTCCACCTCCAAGGAGCTGCTCCCACGATCGCCTCGTCTATCGCGGCTGCTCAATCCCCACAGCACCGCCTTAACCTGCTCCATCGGAACCGCAACATCCTCACCAACTCCACGGACGAAGCAGAGGCCTACTCGGCGCCACCAAAGAGGTTGTACACTCATCGCATCGCACCTTCTCCTTAGCTCGACCTCCTGGCGCCGATGGTGCTCCATCCCGCACCCCCATGGAGAGGCTACCTTGAAGCCGGCACCGCGGACGACATCTCCACGGTGGCTGTCCCCCAGTGCGAGGCCCCTTCGGCGGCGGCGTCCATACCAGCCGAATCTGGTGTTGTTGCTCCAGCTCTCGCTCAATCGCTCGCTCACCTAGCTGTTGCTGCTCCGGCTCTCGCTCGCTCACTCGCGCTACTGCTGCTGCAGCTCTCCCTCTCGCTCGTGCTGCTGCTCTGCTCCGATTTAGCTGCCCTTCAGTCGATTGAATCGACTTTTGCGTCAGTCGATTTTCAGAGGGTGGGGGGGGGGG
>LR738714.1:394345742-394412713 GCA_902687465.1 Secale cereale
GGCCGGGGCGGCGACGGACCGGCGGTGGGGAGTTGTTTCGGGGCGGCAGGGCGGCACTGGGGCCGGCGGTTCGGCCGGTGGTGGCTGGCGGCTCAGGGGGGTGCAGGTTGAAGATGAACTGCAGGCCCTCCCTAAAACTACATGTCAAGTGCCTCTGTGCTACCATTGCTTTCAGTTTCCACAGTAACATTCAGATTCCACAGTAAATTTCAGTTTCGACAGTTAAGTTCAGAGTCAGCAATTTTTACCTCATCTGTTGTAGTCAGGTGGTTTTTGGTGATGTAAATTTTCCATCTATTTTACATCATCTATTGGAGATGCTATTAGAATCCCACTTGAGATTGACGATGTCTATCTTGTGCTGCTTCAGCCCTGACGTCTTACGGCTCACCGGGGCTGCTCCAATGACAGAACGAACCATCACAACAGAGCAGTGCCTTGGACGCTGTCTATAGATTCCTCAGATCTTCCTCCACACCTCCGACAACCTCCTCTGCCTCAACTGCTTCAGCGACCAACCCAATGATGCTGAGGTCGACACGGCTACGGCAAAGAGGTTGTACACTTGTTGCATCACTTATTACTATACATTCATGTCAATCCATTAGGGCAATTTTGGTTCGACGAAAAAACATAACAATAGGGAATTTTTCAATGGCACTCTACTATTCAATTATTCAAGCATTTTATTGAAAGGAATGAAGCAAAACATCCATCTGGACCTACTTTTCAAAATCCTATGCATGAAAACATGACCATGTGCATTATGGGCAGAATAACATTCTAAATGTACACGCTTTCGTATGGTTTCACTTTATTTTAGCCATGGTTCTTTACATTCCTCTGCTCTTCCAATTCCTGTAAACCAAACACCCAAGTTGACAGAAATCCTATGTTTCCAAATGCTGTGTTTACCATGTGCATTCATATCCTATTCCAGCATTTTTCCTATCCCTGCGTTTTTAGAATCATGCAAGCCAAATGCGCCCTTACAGAATTACTTCAGTTACATGTAGGTGTCGAAGGGAACTGTGTGTGGTTTGTCCTGCTCCTGCCGCGACGTCGTCCACCTCACCTGAGGTGCTCCATCGACAGAAACATCCACCAAACCAGACATCACGACTCCTGACCGTCTTTCACCGCCTCAGATCTCCTTCCCTGCCGCCGGCACCCACCGCAACGGCATCACCATCATCGACTCAGCAGATGAACCTGAGGAGTACATGGGTCCACAAGAGAGGTCACACTCTTTTGATTCTGCTTATGTTATGCATTGCTTAAAATTACCTGCTAGTCTATCGTCCTGTTCACCTCTTGGACTCCAAGTTAGGTCCAAATTAATGTCAAACTTGATTTTTAAATTTGTTGTGGGGCACATATCGAGGAAGCAATGAATAGTATCTTTGTCTAATATCTGGTTCACCTAGGGTATGCCTATGTTGTTCATCTTGGGTGGGAAACAAATAATAAAGCAATCATCATATGTCTTTTATTTAAATTAAAGCAATCATCAGCCTGCTATCATTATTTTTGGATCCATCCACTGGTTGTTACCATCACTCTAAATTTCTACATGATCTCCTTACATAATCTCAGCATATATTTTTCGTATGCATGTCGGATATTGTACACAGTCATGCTGAACATGTAGAGAAAAAGAGAAGAGTTTTGCACGACAATACAATGTCATGCAGACATCACTTCATGGTGGGTTCAACGGCAAACCCTCCCCACCCCTCTCCAGATTGTAATCCAGAGGAAGATATCTATTCTGAGGTGGATTCAGACGCCGCTGACCACTCCTATTTACCCCCAAGGTGTTTTCTCTACCTTGGCATGATGATGTTAGTCATATCATGCATATGTTGCCTTGAAGTGCCTACTTTTGACATCATATATGTCATCTGCTTAGTTTCGTCATGTTCTGTCGCCACCTGTTTAGTTTCTATATGATATGTGGGAATTATGCAGTCTCATGTCTTTTAGCCAGCCATAATATATGTGAAACGTGCAATGCCATCTTGTTTAATCAGGCATCATATATTTGAATGATATCTTGCCCATCCTTTTCTTCATTACATTTCCATTTGTCGACAATGTTTGTACATTAAACTACTCTTCCTCTGAATCGGCCATTTGGGTGGGAGATTGAAAAATCTGGAGTAAAAACAAGGCCTTCAGAGCAGACAGTGCTACCTGTCAAAGCAGATCTCTTATTGGGTCCCGATAGCTCCTCGGAGATGGATTCAGAGACAGATGACCGGTCCTATTCCCCCACCGAGGTGTATGCTTTAACTTCGCACGGCGTTTTAGTTATTCATCATATCTTTTGAATTATTTTATTGTATGCTATCTAGTTTAGATAGACATCATATATGTGAAATTATGTCATGCTATCCATTTTAGTGAAACAATATACATGTCCACTATTTCATGTCCTCTTTTTTCCACACTATCTATTGCATCTGTCTCTCATACAATGTCTGTACATTCAACTATGTTTCCTGTTTATCAGCCATTTGAATTGGAGCGGGTGATGCCAGCATCTAGCGGACTAAAAACACGGTCTTCAAATAAAATAGTGCTACCTCTTGGTGGAGATAGCACCCCGGTTGTATATGCACGAGAACCAGCTCTACCACACATAACCCAAAATCACGCAGATTGTACCCCTACTGCGATGGACAGAGAACCAGCTTCACCCAATCTAACCCCAACCCCAGCAGATAGTAACACAGTTCCTGTTGACACAGCACAATCTCCACCACAGAGATCCCAAACAAGAGCACTTAGTAAGGCAGCTCCAGTGCCCAAAGGGCCAGTACTACCACGGCGAACCCCAACTCCACCTGTTAGTACGCCTATTCCTGTGGTGGAAGCACAACCAGCTAGTCGTACTTTAGCATCTATCGCATTTGATATTGTTAAATCATATGTGCGTATCTTCCCATCTTGGAAATATTATACTGAAGATGAAGGAAAATGCCAGTTGCAGGTGTTTGTCCAGGAGTTATGTGTAAGTAATGTTATTCATGGCAGTTACTTTGCTTTGTCCCGTACATCCTCCCTCCATGACGGTTATAATACAACAAATTTTCCCATTTTTCTCTATAGAGAAGGACCAATTCGGAAACTCAGGATGATGTAACATGTGCTAATACCTCTGGTATCTTCAAGAATACTTGGTGGAAGTATCGGAATTACCTGAAGAAAACGTACTTCACCGACAAAGAAACTCATCAAATTCCCTTACGTTCTCCCGAGACACATTTACTGGACGATGACTGGGAACGCCTTGTTCTGTACTGGTCCCGAACCAAGAATGTGGTAAGGTCTATGAGCTCATTTTCTATTTTAAGTACTATATTCTTGCGTCTTACTATACTCTATTCATGTAGAACAAGGGCCTAAACCTGAAGAACAACTGTTCTAATTTAAGATTCCATTGCTATCATAGTTCCAAAAACCTCTAGGCGTTAATTGTGCGTTTTGCCACCGCCTTGCGCTTTACTGACCAAAGCGCATGCTTATGCGCATTTATGCACAAATTAAGCGTAGTTATGTGCAATGCATTTCACCAACGCCTAGAGCCTAGGCGCGCTTAAGCGCTTGCTTAGGCGAGCCTTTTTTAAGTATGATTGCTATCGTGCATACTGCTTTGCTATTGTATCACTGTATTTACTCATACAAACTTATTTTTAAATTGAAGGATCCAATCGAAACTCCAATGGCACAACAGGTATGTTCACGCATGTTTCTTTAACAAGCTTGCTCTTATCAATAGCTCTGTTGATTTCAATTTCAATTGTGTATACAGTTGACTTCTCATATCATGCACATTACTAGCATCACAACAAAGCAAATAGTGTTGTTGTACATGTAGACCCGTGGTACCCATCTGAAATCGTGTTGTGCCGTGTAGTTTCCCACGCTTTGTATTCTTTCACTGCTGCTTTGTCTTGAACTGGTATGATTTGAACCGTGTCTCTATTTTGATTTGGCAAGACAATGCAGTGACCATAGGACATAGATATATGTTTGTTTGATGCTTTTATTATGTACTAGTACTTGACAATAGAAGACTTGGTAGTTTAATCCTGTCTACGTTACTAATGAACTGGTTCACCGAAATGAGTTTCATATACTAGTACATGCTAAACTGTTATGTGTCTGCTTGTTTCTTCTTTTAGAATGCTGACTGAATATTGGGGAAGAGTGCCTTATTAAGCAATGGTAAAGGAAGTAATGCAGATAAGGTTCAGGATAGTGACACATCCTTGTTGGTCTCCAGCAAAGCTGATAAAACAGCTAAGGAAGACTATCTCGAAGACAGTGAGACAACCCCAAAGTCCTGTCTTGGTTTAGTGTTGGAGTTACTGGCCACTACCGCTTGCACAAGGTATTCAAACTCACTGTCTGAATCAGTTCAGTTTCTTGAGTCTCAACTACAAGTTGAAGGACATCGATCTGCTGTGCTGCGACAAGAAACGGAAGGACCGCGGAAGTCCCTGGAGCATTAAGATGCATACTTTCTGGTGCAACAGCAAGCGTTGGAGGATTTTAGCGCCAAACAGGACAAAGCTAATAAGATTTCTAAGCTTATTGCCAGCATGGTGGATACCACGTTTCTTGAGCTCTTCGGAAGTTGTTTTAGTTATGCTCATGTTTTGCTACCGCATTTATTTGCACTGGTGGCCAATTTTTATGGCCAGTGTATGTAATATGGTGCTTTGTTCCCTATATTTCCACTTGTGGTGAACTTTGATGCCCAGTGGATGTAATATGTGTAATAGCCGTGATAGCCTAGCGTAAGTTGCTTGCATGTTTATTTCCGTTGTCTTGTTTATTTGTTTTCTTGTAGTCAGTGTAGTTCTTTTTCCACGGTTTGCTAGTGGCCGCATTAAACTATTTTTTAAAACTAGGCCACATTAGCAATGGGCTACATATTTACTGTAGTTAGCATGGCCCTCCTACGGGCCGTAGAAACAATGGGCCATCTAAGGCCCGTAGAAACAATGGGCCTTCTACAGGGCGTAGACACAATGGGCCTTCTACGGGCTGTATCATCAATGGGCCTTCTACGGACCGTATGATCAGTTGGCCAAACATTGGCCAATAACAGACCACATTATGTCCGTAAATGGGCTAGAGTTGAAATCGTCCGTTCATGGGCCGACCATAAGGGGCCGTCGTTAATAGGTCGTATTTGATGACGCTATGAAAATGGCCCAGCGTATTAACGGGACACAAATGGGCCGACAGTAACCAAGGGCTGTATTTTGCCCACAAGCAGAAAATGACTGTAACGGGCCGAAAGTAAACGAATGCTGGAAATGAGCCCAAGAATAAATGGGGCCATATTTGATGACACTATGAAAACGGCCCAATGTATTAACGGGCCACAAACGGGCCTACTATAACCACGGGTTGTATTTGGCCCACAAGCAGAAAATGACAGTAACGGGCCGAAAGTAAATGAATGCTGGAAATGAGCCCAAGAACAAATGGGCCCTGAGAAGGCTGAAAGATAACATGGGCTGGAAACGGCCCAAAGAATAATGGGCCGTTAATGGGTATAAAGTGATACACTGTTCATTACGGGTCAGTTTTACCACGGGCCGTTAATGGGCGAAGAGTAATAAGGGCCTCATATGGGACGAAAGACGTCATGGGCCATACATGGGCTGGAATTGAATACGGACTAGAATTATATTGGACGGCCCAGATGACGCTACTGGGCCTAATTCGGATAGATCGTAAACGGGCCCTGGGTTAGCGGGGTGTAAATGGGCTATATGCGAACATGCCGTTAACAGGCTTGCCGTGGCCCGGCCCGCCACCTTTTGACCAAGTCAAACGGCCCGGCCTTTTCACAGGAATGGGCCTCTGTTGGGCCGTGCCACGTGTCGACGTATCATATGTGCTTTTGGTCCAATGAGTGGATGACATCTGTCCCAACGGTGAGCCGACACGTGCTTCCTCCAGCCAATGATGATTTTACACGTGGAAAATCCCCATTGGTCGGGGCTGTTAATGGGTTATGGGATCCAAAACCGGACCCGATAGTTTAACGGCGTTCCGTTACGGTGGATGCCACGTGTCGTTCATCCTTCACGAAAGCACTTCTATGACGCGCGATTTATCGTCATGGAAGTGGACACTTCCGTGATGATAATTTTGGTAATGTCATGGAACACTTCTACGACAACACATGTATGACTATATTGATTCTGTCATAAATTTGTCATGGATGTACATGCATGACAGAAAACGTGACCTACTGTGACGAACACGTATCATCACGGAAGTGTATTTTTTTGTAGTGTGAATGGAAAGCAACTTGGGAAAGACTAGAAATAAAGGTTCAAATGGTAGGAATGGAATCTCTAGATCTCAATACATGAGTAGGTGGTTCTCTCTCGGAAAAAAATTAGTGAAAGTGTAGGCACGTTCTGATGGCTATCTTACTTAGTAGGAGGGGTGGAGGGGTATATATTGCCTACATATGAAATCCAATGTTACACACTTTTGACCCAACTCGATGGCACCGACATGTGTAAAAGATATGAACGTTGGAGGTTTCGGTGGGATCAATTGGAAACAATACGGAGTGACCGATGTGCAATGGCAAAGGCAGACCTCATTTTGGTGGCACCGATTGCATCAACTCTGTAGGACTAAAGTGAAGCAATAAGCCAACAAAAAGGTTGGCATGCCATCTCGGTGTGACCGATTGCAAAACTCGTTGGAAACAAAATAATTGCAACTGGTTAAAGATGGTTTGGCAAGCCATCACGGCGTGGGCCGTGGCACTCGTGAGCAACCACACCAGGATCGGGCACAAAGTCTTAGAGAGTTCCATGGCTACAGTGGGCCAGCTCGAGACGGAGCTTCAAGGTGTCGAGGTGCGCTTTGCCGAAGAGCGCCTCCACCTGGCCCACGGGTGGCATCAGGTCGAGGTGGCCGTCAAACTAGGCCATTGCTAAAATGAGGCCGCTCACAGGAGGGGAGAAAAGTCTGATTCTGAAGTGAGGGAGTCCAGCAAGTGTACCTTCCAGGAAGCCGAGGCGACGGACCAGTGGTGTGAAGCGGTGGTGGCCCGCGAGCAGAACCCCAAAGTCAGATTGCAGCACTAGAAAATCAGCTGCAAGCGCGAAGGGTTGCCTTCTACACACTTGAAGATGAGATGGTAATCCGCGAGATGGATCTCGTGGTCCGTGAATGGGAGCTTGAGCGCACAATGTTAGCGCAAGACTTGGAGCACGAGCGACTGGAGGTGCTGGAACGTGAGGTGACCGCCGCTCAGGCTTCTTACGCCCAACGTCTGGATAAGGCCAACGCCACTCGGGCTGCGAAAGAGAATAAGATCTAGGATGACATCAACCGGAGGGTCGTGCAGAACCGCGTGGTGCTTGCCGAAGAACATAGTGTTAAGCTAAAGCTGCAGGAGCATCGCTGCAAGATGCGGCGCGAGGTGTTTGAGCACGTGATTGCAGGCCTAAAGGGGATGTTGACCGAAGCCGAAAGCGGGAGAAGGGCCACTCTAAAGACTAAACCCGCTGCCGAGGCCGCTGGCTTCCCTCCAGTAGTAGGTGGGGAGCCTCGCTGCCGTCATGGGACAAGCGAGGGACGAGGTGGCCCGAGCCCGAGGGCAGCATCTTGAGCGCTCCAAGATGTTCCATGCCCTCAAACTGCAAGCCCGCCATGTCCTTGGTTCAGTCTACAAGGAGGATATCTCCAACCCTCTCAAGTATGATGATGCTAGCTATCTCGCCTTCTTCACCAAGGTCATGGAACGGCTTGAGAAGGGCGCCAACCAAATGGACGAGATTATTGAAGAACAATGTCGCGACCTCCTGCCCTAGGCGGCAACGTATGTCTTCAGCCACCACCTCCGGGCCGATCCCAACATTGACTTTGATGCTGTAATAGCTCCAGTCCTGGAAGAGTATCATGGCGCCCTCGGAGGGCGGTGGAGGATCATGTGGAAGCATTCCATGCCCATTTCGGCCGTGACAAAAGCGACAACCAAGGCGGAGCCGGAGGAAACACGGACATCGGTAGTGGCAGGGACGACCCAAGTTCTTAGGCCATTGCATTGCTAACCTACTCATAGTTGGCCGCTGTGCCGCGGGGGTATGAAGGCGAAGAATTTTGCTTGACTGTTCATTAATGTAATAGATATTTGTGCCTTCTGAATACCCTCTTCTTAAGGCATGTGTTTCCTCCCAGTTTTAACTTCTGTTCGCCTTTATGCTTTATGCCGCTAGCACCAGCACCCGAGGAAACCCCAGCCGCCCCTAGTATGCCATGTCGCGGTGCCCGGTCAAGGCCAGGGTTGTGGGGATCTATAGGTGGTGAAGGCGGCTCGCGAGATTTTTAGCTCGCGAGGCCTTCTGCTGGGGTGGCCATATCTGGCTGGCCCCCCTTTCCAAGATGAACACGCACATAAACTACATACTAGAAGTCACAATACGAGGGAGCGGCGCATGCTCGCCTACTTTCTCATGAGCATTTCGCAAGGAGATAAGACACCAAGGACATTGGTGGGGTGATGTGTGAGGGAGTCCTGGATTATGGGGTCCTCGGGTGTCCGGATTACTCGATATGGGCCGGACTGATGGGCCGTGAAGATGAAGCAGAAGATTATCCTCCGTGTCTGGTTAGGACACCTACATGCATATAGTGGCAAGTTTTGTGTCCGGCTGTAATGTTTCCTTCCTCTACAAGTTGACTCTGTACAACCGTAGGTCCCTCCGATGTATATATAAACCGGAGGGTTTAGTTTGTATAGGAAATCAGAAAATCTCAGGCTAGACATCTAGGGTTTAGCTCCCACGATCTTGAGGTAGATCAACTCTTTTAACCCCTATATTCAACATATTCAATCAAGAAGAAAGTAGGGCATTACCTCCATTAAGAGGGCCCAAACCTGGGTTAACATCATGTCCTTGTTTCCCCCCTGTTATCATCGATCCTCAGATACACAGCTCGGGACCCCCTACTCAAGATCTGCCAGTTTTAACACCGACATCAGTGCTTTCATTGAGAGTTCCGCTGTGTTATCAACGAGAAGATCAATGGCTCGCTCCGTCATCAGCGACGACGCTACCCTCGAGGAGATCTTCCTTCCCGGCCCGCTTTTCGTATTAGGCGGCTTCGTGCTGCGTGCCAACTCGGATGGCCACCTTAAGCAGGTCGACAGCTATGCCCCTGGTCATCAGATCAGGTTTGGAAGTCTGAATTACGTCGCCAGTATCCGAGGAGATCTGATCTTCGAGGGATTTGCGGCCTCGGCTACCGCTCGGTGGCTCCACGAAGAAGACCCTTCAGATCTATCATCAGATCCCGTCTAGGGATCAACACCCATGTCCTCTTTGGCCTTAAATCCAGAGCCGATCGCTTTGTCCCAAGACGGGAGGATAAACCCCGCCGGACTCTCCCCCTCTGTGGAGCTTCTAGCCAGAGACTCAGAGGCGACCGTGCCGCTCATAGACCAAAAATCAAATGACACTCTCCTTGTCGTTGGGAAGCCGGACTTGTTTGCGATCACAAGCTCTATACCCCTGGGATCCGCACTCTTCGGGCTTGACCAAGTGGTTGTCACCAAGCCTGTCTTCATAAATCCCCAGACTAATGTCTCGCTCTCCCTCTTATACGAGGTGCTGGACCTGCTACAATCTCTTGCCATCACAAAGGATTCACCGCCGAACTATGCCCAGTTAGAACTGGGGGCTGAGACTATGGAATTTTGCATCCCACGCACCAACCACTTGGTAGCCACTATCAAGGACTTAACCGACATGCTAGACTATGCTTCCGAAGACATCAACGGTCTGGACGACGATGTTGAATCCGAACAAAGTTAAATGCGCCCATCGTAGGGCGTAGGACGGCTACCTCTACATATGACATATACATGGTGGACACGCCTGAAAAGAAGGACATCGTTGGCACTAAAGATCCAGACAAGGACAAGCCCGTTGAGGAACCACCAAAACACCGGCGTGAGCGGCGCCACTCTTGATCGCGCCAAGCAAGGGAAAACAACACCAGCACCGATGACAATGACACCCTGGATAATGCTGAAGACCCCGAATACCCCACAGAACCAGTGTTACAACAGGAGGAAAGGGAGGAAGGTCAGGTCAATCCCTAAGAACTCGCTGATCACAATGCTTCGTAAGGCAGTAACTATTTACCCATATCCGAAGAGGATGTCAGCCTTAGTGATGAAGAATTCATCGTCCCGAAGGAACCCCTCGAACAAGAACACTTTCAGCAACGACTTATCGCCATAGCAAGGAGTCTGGAAAAGCAGCAGCAGTGGCTTAAAACCGAATAGGATATGCTAAACGAAAGAGGGAATCAAGTGCTAGACGTCGAGGAAAGATACGACCGTGAGCGCCAAACAAAGAGCTATGCCAAGCGCAAACTACTGCCACAATTCGACGATGAGGCCCTTGCGCCAATACCGTCTAGGTAAAATCAGGCCGGTCAACCTGACCGACCACCATGTGGACGGGACAAAGCGGCCAATAACGCTGAATAGCAGCCTGCGCCAGCCCATCATAAAGGCAAGGAGACAACGGCTCCGGGCTACAAGTACGACCTAAGTCAGGACCTGGCCAATAGAGTCGGTCAGACCAGATCAATCAACGGGTCAAGAGGACATGCTCTCACGCGGGATGGCAGCTATCAAGCCTCGCACGACCAAAACAATCCAGTTCACAGTAAGCACCGAACTCAAATTTCATCCCAACTCCGTCGCGATGTCGCCCGATATAGATGTGCCACTTATCTTATGTGCTTTACCGATGAGGTAATGCGGCACCAGTTTCCGAAAGGCTTTAATCCCGTGAACATCGAAAAGTACGATGGAACAACGGATCCTGCCATATGGATTGAATACTTTATTCTCCATATTCACATGGCTCCTGGAGACGACCTCCATGCCATCAAATGTCTCCCTCTAAAGCAGAAAGGACAAGCACGCCACTAGTTGAATAGCCTCCCAGAGAACTCCACTATGCTGCGTCGGATGGACTCTTGAGGAGATCCGCAAACGTGCCTGGAGAAGTCCACATCCGGGTGAGCAACGCATACGTCTGACCTCCAAAGATACTCTTCAAAATAAAGGCCTTACCAGCTGCTATCGGCCTCGCTTGGTGATCTATTAACGAGCACTTCGCTACTCGCTCCGTGTCTCTTTGGCATCATTGAGAGCTTTGATAAGCTCGGAGCATTGGTCCAAAGACTTATGCTCCAACACCTCGCATTTGGGAATGGCGTCCTTGAGCTCCTGCTCGACTTCGGCCACCCGAGCTTCATGTTGGAGGTGGGTGGCTTGTTCGGCCTTGAGTTCGGTAGCCGCTTTGTCAGCAGCTGCCTTACTCGCCTCAGCCTCCTTCTTGGCCTGAGCTAGGGTGCCCTTGAGGGTCTCGACCTCGCTGCGCCAGCTTTGATTATAATCACATCATCAGATGAGTTAAACTCTCAATATACATACCATCTTTGATATAAAAATAGAAATTTTCTAAGTCAGCATACCTTGCGTTTCATCGAACCACTTGTTAATGTGGTCGAGTTCCTCATAAGCTTCCTGAAGCTACCGATTGAGCTCGGAAACCTCTGCGTCTTGGGAGGATGCCGCCAACAGGGAAGCGTGTTTCAATAAACGGCACAATGAGTTATATTCCCGAATACCATATGGATCCTCTGTCTGATACCTTTCAGAATCAAACAGAGCGTTAGGGGCTACCGTTCATACATAGGTTTTATATCCAATACAAATGAAATATAAAGTTCTTTAGAGTATTACATAGCATACCTCAAAGCATGTCACTAGGCTGTGGAAGGCTTCATTCAGTCCGCTCTTGGTAGACTGAATCTTCCCCATAACCGCACCAATCTGAGTGCGGTGGTCCGCTACGATGGAAGCACTTTGGAGTGCTTCCTCCAGAGCGTTGGGCGTCTTTGGGTTAACGGAGGCTGCCGCTGGAGCTGCTGCTCTGCCCCCTTTCATAGGGGATTGCATGCTCGATTCTGGAGCCATGCTGGCTGCCGGAATGGTGTTCGACGGGAGCCCGGATTGCGTAGGCTCTGCGCCGTCGGTCGCCATAGGGACCCCTGCACCTTGGTTTTCGGTGACCGAGGTGTTAACCTCGGGCATCCTCTTCTCAGCCCCGCTAACCCCCTCTTGGGCAGGGGATGTCCGCAGGGCGACACCTCGGTGTCCTCCATGGTGGTAGGCGAGGGGGCTCGCGGCGGTGTCTTGCTCTCTGCCATCTCGGATGGCAAAGAGCTCCCCTCCGCTGATGTATCAGGGAGAGTGCGGGAAGGACTGAAACACAATACACAAGATTACTTATATGATAAAAGCAAATGGACTGAAGACAACGATGAAATTCCGAATACTTACGATGCGGTCGGGGGTTTGACCCTGGGCTGTCTTCGGGGGACAGCTTAAGATCCTAAATCCGAAATGTCCGGAAGGTTCAGCTACCTCCTCCTAGGCGCCCCCCTCCTCTATGTCTCCGAGGGACGTCATCTTGTTCTTCCTCCCCTTGACTGGGGGCATCGGTCTCTCCGGATAAGGTTTTCCAAGGACCCTTAGTGTGGGGGCCGCTCTTGGCCTCCTTGCCCTTCTTCTTAACCTTCTTATCCGGAACTTAGTACGGCACCGACACCAGCATTGCCGTTAGCTGGGGCATTGCCGGGTCCTCGGGCAGCAGAGTCGGACAGTTGATCCGATCCACCTTTGCCATCTAGGCTGTATAGAACATAGAAATTCTAGTTCTTGTTATACTTGAAATATTTAGCTCATAGAGCTTTGGGAAAATTGTGCTTACCACCACAGCCGGAGTCTCGCTGTCGAAGATGTCTTCATTCATCTTCGGCCACTTCTTCTGGGCCTTGAAGAGAAGCTTCCATATGTTTTCGTGCGCGGTGCCGAAGAAGTGCTTTAGGGTCCATAGTTCCTCCGGATGGTATTCCCACAAGCGAGAGGCCCGGAGCTGGCAGGGAAGAATGCGACGGAAGAGCATCCCTTCAATCACGTCAGTGAGTTTAGTGCCATCCGCTAGCTTGTTGGAGACGCGACTTTGGAGCGTCTTCACTTCAGATTGGGACCCCCACTCAAGATGCTTGGTGATCATTGAGGTGAGTCTCTCTGGGTTCCAGATCTGTAATCGGGCATGGCTGCCGAGGTGGCTTCGTGCGGTTCGGTAATATAGAACCACTCCTGATGCCATATTTTAATTATCGCCACAAAGGCCCCTTTGGGCCAAGTGGTGTTGGGGAGCTTACTTACCATGGCTCCACTGTAGTCCGCATGCTGTCCGTCGACCACCTTCGGCTTCAGATTGAAGACCTTGAGCCATAGGCCGAAGTGTGGGGTACACGGAGGAAAGCCTCACACACGACTATAAAAGCCAATATGTGTAGAATGGAATTTGGGGCTAGATCGTGGAAATCTAGCCCGTAGAAGAAGAGAAGGCCCGGACAAAGGGGTGAAGGGGAAATCCGAGCCCCCGAAGAAAATAAGGGATGAATACAACCCTCTCACTAGGCCCTGGAGAAGGGATCACCTGGTCTTTGTCGGGGAGCCGGTGCGCTATGTATGCTCCAAAGAGTCTTCACGTCTTTCTCGGTAATAGTGGAGGCCTCCCAGTTTCCCTTGTAGCCGGATTCAGCCATTGCCATAAAAGGTGGTGGTGGTTGAGAAGATGAGAGCTGCGGGCACTGGCAGGCATAGTGTCTGTTTCTACATGACGTGCCAATGGAGGCTATCCCTCAAAACGCGAAACAAGGGCCAAAAAAATGGTTCAAAATGATAAAGGGTCAAATGTTACATTTCAGCGAAAAAAGTTGTTAGTAAAGACAGTGTACCTGTTTGGATGTTTATGCCTTCGTGGCCAAGTGTTGTACCAATCATGCAGACCCATAAATAGTTCCTTTATGCAGGAAATAAACTTCATATGTTCGGAAGGAAGAACCTACCTTGCAATGCCGAAGACAATATGTGTGCCGAACACCTCGTCATCAAAGACTAGTTTAGTGTTCTTTGGTGTCCGGATTACTTTATATGGGCCGGACTGAAGGGTCGTGAAGATAAAGCAGAAGATTATCCCACGTGTCCGGTTAGGACTCCTACATACGTATAATGGCAAGTTTTGTGTCCGGGTATAATGTTTCCTTCCTCTGCAAGTTGACTGTGTACAACCATAGGTCCCTCCTGTGTATATATAAACCGGAGGGTTGAGTGTGTAGAGGCAATCACAAAATCTCGGGCTACAGATCTAGGGTTTAGACCACATGATCTCGAGGTTGATCAACTCTTGTAATCCCTATACTCATAATATTCAATCAAACATGAAGTAGGGTATTACCTCCATTAAGAGGGTCCGAACCTGGGTAAACATCGTGTCCTTGTTTTCCCCCCTGTTACCATCGATTCTTAGATACACAGCTCGAGACCCCCTACCCGAGATTTGCCGGTTTTGACACCGACAAGGTGCTTGGGAGCAGGTCCCATGAGATAGGGCCCTATCGCCTGATTCCGTCGGTGCTGCCGGGACAAACCCGAGCGTAGGAACCGTGTCCAGCCCCTGCTCGCAAAAGACATAGGAGGCAGGCTGCTAGTGCGCGCGGCTCGCGGCATACAAAGCACACAAACACATCAAAATGGAAAACCCAAACCAAAACTTTATTGAAGCAAGATCACAAAATCCTTTACAAGGCTAAAAATTCGGTTGCCACACCGGCACAGTTCAGCTTGAGGTTGGTTCGGCCCATGGGCCGCCCTTTGTTCATTGTACCACCAACGTAGAGCATGGGGCTTCTAGCGGCGTGTGGGTCTGATCGTGGTTCGATTGTTCCACCAGCACGGAGCATGGGGCTTCCACTTGGGTGTTGTCGGAAAAGGGGCTCCGTGGACCCAAAGAAGGTTTAAACACTGGGGCGCATTCTGTGCCTCTCACCTATCCCTGCCAGTTGCAACCAACCTCACGGTCAAGCTCCTAGGGCGGTTCGGCTGAAGGAGGAAGACGAAGGACACATCATTTTCCCAGGTTATGGCCACCTTGTGGGTGTAAAACCCTACTGTTGCTTTGTGGATGGATTGCCTCACGAGGGAGGATGAGTATGAGCCAGTACTAGGTATCTCGGGAGGCTTGAAGGGTTGATGAACCGATCCCTGTCTAAGATGGTGACCTAGCTATATTTATAGTGGCATTGGTCCTCTTCCCCCGAAAATACTTGCCGGGAGGGGTTGCCAAAACATCAAATTTGAAGGGGAACAGGAAGTACATCTTATCCTACCGAAAGGTGGTCTTCTCTTGCAAAGCTTCTCTTGATGACGCACGAGTGGGCTCGACGATGACCTCCATCTTGACGAGCCCACCATCCTGATCTTGTTGCACCAAAGAGGAAACCTTTGGAGACACCTCGGGAATGCCATCCCTGGCATTGTCCCTTTAGCACCAAAGAGGAAGGCCTCATCATCTGTGCCCGCTGCCGCCGGTCCTGGCGACGCCCGTCATGGCTCGTGTCACCGACATGCAGCGCGAGGCTGGCCTGGTGACATCGGGCAATCCTCCCGTGAGGTGGGCCTTAGGATGTGGCTTTGAGTAGGCGTGCCTTGCGAGGTGGTAGGCCCTCATGGGGTCTTGTTGGAAAAGACTCAAAGATGAGAAACACTAGACCAGCGCAACATATTGCGCCTTGGTCTACATGCAGACGGGCCTGGGTATTCCCAGTCCAGAGCCCCGACAGTAGACCCAGGCCCGCGGAGTGCACGATTCGCCAATTGGAGGGGCGAAGCGACACGGACCCAATACGCATGCGGGCTAGGCGTGACGCGTGTCGTGTGGTAAGGTGAGGGACGTCTCCACTTCCCCACGATGTCTCGGCAACTGGCTCCCGGGATGACACAAAGCCTAGCGAGCGTTGTTCGCGGCCATAATTGTTCTGAAGGTGAAGGCGTGTGGACCGGCTTCCTTCGTCTAATATAAAAGGTGCAAGGTGTCGGACCCCTCGGCCTGCTTCTGTCTTCTAGCTTCCTTGTCTCCAACCTTTTTCATTGCATCCATGGTGCTCGTGACGTGGTTCTCTGCCATCTAGAAGGGCAAGGCGGTGCTGGAGGGGCCAGAGCCGCCGCAGCCCAGGAGGGGGCGCAACCTCCCCCGCAGGTCCACTGCTGCACCCTCAACTCCTTCTCGATGATGGGGGCATCCTCCACTGGCGGTCCGCACTGTCCCGAGCAGCAGAGGAAAGAACCCCGCTCGTGGATGTGGGGATGGAAGTCGAGGCATCCATGTCCATGGAGGGAGAAATGGGGCAGCCGCCCGGCCACCTCGACCACGAGACCACTCAACCGACTTAGCCTGCGAATTCATCGTGTGGATGGAGAGTTCACCCTGCACCTGGCTCCAGCTCCCGAACTCCTTCACGGAGGAGCTATTGGCACACAGATCATCCGGCCTATGGTTACAGCCAGATGGCTACTTCAACATGCTTTCCTGGGTGGATGTCAAGGTCACTCCTTCCGGCTTCGTTTATGTGACTCGAGGGTGTCAGTCGTTTGCCCGCACCCACGGCTTTAAGGGGAGGCAGTATTTGTAAAGATCTTCAGGGAGGACGGTGGCTGCCTGGGGTGCTGCTCGGAGAGTGGAAGCATCGGCAGCGGCCAGACCTACTATGGCGAAAATGGCCACAGCGACGGCGGCGATGTCTTCGGAAGTGAACTTGCCCTTGGCGGCAATCGTGTTGCTTCAACCAGCGACGACACATCCTCCGAGGGATGTGGGAGCGATGACAACTCCGACGAGCTGCCACGCTGCCACGTCAAGGTGGAGGAGGACTTCAACTAGGCATAGGCGAGGATGGAGCCGAAACCCTAGGAACGGTGTCCACTGGAAGGGTGTTTATTGCTAGCTCCTTTATAGTAGGAACTTCTTGCTTGCATTTTTTAAGTTGTCGTGGTACATCTCGTTTTGGCCTTAGCCCCCCTTTTTCATATGATTGCTTAGAGCTCTGCGTCGATGTCGGGACCCTGATCCTAAGTCACACTGATCTAGCATGTAACACATCTTCTCACTTTGCGGCCTCATGCACGGTATTCCCACGGCTGCCACCTTACCTGGGCCGGGACCATTTGCGGCTTTTAGCTTACATATATGATAGTGTCGCTAGCATCCATATGACAGAGAACCCGAGCTAACATGACTAGTTGAAACCCCAAGGTGGCACAAACTTAGAGGGACATGCATACATAACCCAGCAAAGAACGTGTCTGTCATCAACGTATGATCCCAAGTCGTAGCAAGCTACAAGGACATAAAGGAACAATGCGTGGCACTTCCCCGAAGGGACATACACATGAATGAAGAAGGATACATGCCGGCCAGCCTAAGTGTTCCGGAGTAGTAGCGAACTACCATGGCTCAATGGAAGCACTAGGAGACATTTCCCCATAAAGGAAGGAGACCAAGAATAAACAACTAGGAGTCGGATCCCACACATACCAATGCATTTCAAACATACACACAGTATACACGACATATGTAGACACAACATGGCATCACAACATAACTCTATGACTCAAGGATTTATTTTAGAGGCTCCAAAGAGCCATACAAAACATGATATTACAAACAGGGTCACATGACCCATCAGCAGAGCATACAAGCAATAGAAGCATAACATGTGTGAGTACAAATAATTATAAATGGAAAAGGATAGGAAGCCTAAATATCTACAAGACCCTCCCAAGGGTAAATTATCGTAGCTGAGGAATAAAGCTACTCATCGAAGTCCGTGCGGAACTACTAGTGAGACCGAGGTCTCCTCTACAAAACATAAATTAAGCAAAAACGTGAGTACAAATGTACCCAGTAAGACTTACATCAAAACTAGTTACATATGCGTCAGTATCAACAAAGGGGTGGTGGAGTTTAACTGCAGCAAGCCAGCTTTGACTCGGTGGCTATCTTGTACTAGGATTTCCAGTAATCTCTTTGAGCTGGCGCACACGAGTCCACATTTCACCATATCTATACACCACTATGGATCCGCTCCCATCTCCCTACGAGAAGGCCATCCATAGCACTCACGCTTATTGTGCATTTTAGAGTATCCACTTCAAGTTATCTATGAACCATATAACCTTTCCAAGTACTCCATATCCGTGGACACGTCTATTCGAATAGATCATTAACCTTGCAGGGGTGTACTTCATCACGGGGCGAGGGGTGGCCGGTGGACGCGATATTAGCGATGGAGACGAACTCGCTCGATGGAGCTCGGCAGAGAGGGATAGAGGAGGGGATGGACATGGGGGAGAGTGAGAGGGGCCGGGGGGTCGCATGGAGACGTCCAGGGAGTCGGGGAAGCAACACGCAGGCATGAGTAGGTCGAGTGCGTTCGCACATGCGGCGACCACACACCCATGTCCTACTTTATCAAGGAGGAAGACGACAGGGAGGGCGCTGGTGGGCTAGGCCAGCCAGCTATAGTGTTGGGCCACATAGTAGGTCGCTAGGTGAGCCTCCCTCTCACTTTTCTATTTTCTGTTTTCTATTTTTTCTATTCTGTTTTGATTTAATTCAGAAACCAAACCAATTTTATAAACCTTGAAATTAAATATGCGGACTAAATGGGTTTTTCCAGAGCCCCACAAAAAGTTTCAGAATAATTGGACATGTATATCCTTAATAACAGAAATAAATCCAATTCAAATACATTATGACTTAATTTCAAATGCCCAAAATTATTCCTTGAAAAGTTCATTCTTTTTCGTTTGGATCAAAACCATTGCCAAAAATATCAAACATCAATTAAGAGGATTTTGGTTTCATTGAAAATATGTTTAGGTTGAACCTATTTGAGTTATTTTAGTGCTAGGGTTTGACCATCCCAATTTAAACTTTCTTTTGAATTTAAAAAAGATCCTTGGATGGTTATGCAAATATTTACAAACAAATTCTAGGGCTGTGACAGTCGTCGGGACCCAGTCCCCAAGAAAGCCTCATTTGTCACTAGTATAACAGGTCACCATGCCTTGGACAAGGCAAAGAGGTGAGGGGCTCGAGGTCCGGTGAGACCTCCTTGGGCGCAATGCTCAAGAGGCCCCCCTTGACGTGCAAGCTGCTCATGGTAGAAAATGGGGTTTCCGGCCAGATGGGATTGCGAAAGTAACATCAAAGCGTTACTGACGAGGCTCGCGCAAGACGTTGAGGGGATGACTTAGCTTAAGGTGTAGTGTGAGGCGTCCATGGCCCGCGGGGGGTTCCTTCATCATGAGGGAACGTTCCCTTGGGGCTCAGTTCCCTATGCACCTTTTGCTCTGTGATGAGTCAACACAAGTGTCCCGCGAACGGCGCATGAAAAAACAAAGTCCTCCGCGTTTCAAGAGACGCCAACGCAGCTTGGTTGCGCCCCCTTCCCGCATTCTTTTGTCGGGTTGGCCTCTCTTTTCCTTTCTTGCCAAAGAGCTCTACATCCTCAGGACCCGACCCTCAAGCGATGCTCAGCCACTGCTGGTATGTAAGGTTACAAAGCATGGGACAAGGCTAGGGGGTGAGAGCCCGAGAGCCAGTAAGAGCTCCTGAGGCACGATGCTCAGGGCTCCCCTATTAATGTGCAAGCGACTCGCGCGAAAAAGAGACGACTCATCTCACGAGGGCTATAAGGGAAGTGGCGTCATGCGGTGGAAGCGCAGCGCATGAGGCAGTTGTAATTAGCTTTTCGTGGGCGGACCATTGTCTGACCAAGGCCGTTCTTCCTGGGGCAACAAGGCATTACCCAGGCGCCGATGGAGTTCCTACCTCCTCAAATTCCCACGCATTTCGAGATTACGCGGAACAAAAGGCGGCACAGACTTGCTGATCTGCTCATGATTGTTCCGTGAGGAGAACCGACACTAAGGACTCGATGAGGTGACATGCACGGGGCCGGTCCTTGATCCATAGCTAGGTCGCTTAGGTTTATCAGTGGTGTAGGGATGGACCGGAGCACAGATGCCGTGCCACCAGACCCTCCTCATGGGACACTCGGGAGGAGAGCTGCTAGCGCACAGAGTCTTAGGAAATGATCCCTCCAGTCACAGAGAGGTGTCGGAACACAAGGTTAAAAGGCATATCAATTCATGAAAGTGTAGTAGGTCTCAAATCATGAGCAAAACAACATAGCTGGAGGGGTGGCCGCTGGCGACCCTGATGATAATGCAGCCCGAGGGGAACCCTCAATTAAACAAACCAAAAAGTCACCTCGCGATCAAGCTGCTTCAAAAATGTCGAGGTAGTTGCAAGGGTGGATGTTGAAGCGTGCCATGAAGGTTGGCCCCTCAGGGGCGGCCGACTCCCTTGGCCCTGGTTGCTCGCGAGGAGCTGGGACCTCTTTAGACACCACCATGGCACGCCGGGCCTCATGAGACGTCATCGCGAGGCGCGTGAGCCGCTGGTACGTGGCGCCCACATTCAGCAAGCCGGAAGGCATGCAAATGTAGTTGGAGGTGTAGCCCCCGCTCCGTTCGACACGTGGTGATCAGAAGAGGTCCTAAGAGCTGGCCTTGTTGAGGTCTGGGGTGTTGATGCAGACGCGCATATCGCCTCGCATGTCTAGGGCTGCGGTTAAGCTGGCGCGGCGTGCGGGGCGATGCTCTCCGCGCATGGCCCGTGCTTCCTGAAGCTCAAAGATTTCTTGGGTGATGAACTCTTGTTCCCTCGGCGCCTTGCACCATGACCCTTGCACGTGAGGGCGCGTGTTGAGGCACGCCTCCAGGTGGTGCCCGAGCAATGATACGTCTCCAACATATCTATAATTTTTGATTGTTCCATGCTGTTATATTATCATTGTTGGATGTTTTACAATCATTTTACAATCATTTTGTATCATTTTTTTAAATAACCTAATGACATGGTGCCTAGTGTTAGTTGTTGTATTCTTCTTGTTTTTAAAATCGTAGAAAATAAATACCAAACGGAGTCCAAATGCAGCGGACCGTTTTGGAGATTTTTTCTGGGTCACAAGACACCTGATGGGCCAAAGAAGCACATGGAGGGTTCTCTAAGGGGAGCACAACCCACCAGGGCGCGCCTAGGCTCCCAGGCATGCCCTGGTGGGTTGTGCCCAACTCGGTGGCCTTCTGCACCACCTCTTCTCTCTATAAATATCCTAATATTCCCGAAGCCCTAGGGGAATCGACGAAATTTTATTCCAGCGGCTGCAAGTTCCAGAACCATGAGATCCAATCTAGAGCCCTTTTCTGGCACTCCACCGGAGGGGAACACGATCATAGAGGGGTTCATCATCCTCATTGGTGCCTCTCCGATGATGCGTGAGTAGTTCACCTCAGACTTACATGTGCGTAGGAAGTAGCTAGATGGCTTCTTGTCTCTTAATTTCTCAATACAATGGTCTCTTGGAGATCTATTTGATGTAATGACTTTGTGTGGTGTGTTTATTGGGATCCGATGAATTGTGAGTTTACTATCAGATTTGCCTTAATTTAATATCCATTCTTGATTATTATATCCTTGTATTTCTTCTCCGATATTTGGGTTTTGTTTGTCCAACTTGATCTATTTATCTTGCAATAGGAAGGGTTGCTTTGTAATGGGTTCGATCTTGCGTTGTCCTTTCCAAGTGATAGAAGGGGAAGCATGGCAAGCATTACGATAAAAAGATTGGGTCTATTCCTACATGAATAGATCTTGTCTACATCATTTTATCGTTCTTATTGAATTACTCTATTTTCCCTTGAACTTAATACACTAGATGCATTCTGGATAGCAGTCGATGTGTGGAGTAATAATAGTAGACGCAGGCAGGAGTCGGTCTAGTAAACTTATACTTCATGCCTATATACATGATCATTGTCCTGGATATCGTCATAACTATTTGTTTTTCTGTCAATTGCCCAACAGTAATTTGTGTACCCACCGTTTCTATTTTCCGAGAGAAGCCACTAGTGAAATCTACTGCCCCCGAGTCTATTTTCCTAACATATACTTTCATATCTATATTGATACTTGCTTTTTCCTCCATTTGCAACTTTTATTTTCAGATTTATATTATCAAAAACACAAAAAATACCTTTCTGCGTTTTATTTTTCGTTTTTCCATTTCCATATCAATCTATCTATTTACCTATCTACTACTCGGGAGGGATTGACAACCCCTCTTACACGTCGGGTTGCAAGTATTTGTTATTTGTGTGCAGGTACTATTTACATAGTGTTGCGCGGTTCTCCTACTGGTTTGATAACCTTCATCGCATCACTGAGGTAAATACCTACCGTAGTTGTGATGCATCATCCCTTCCTCTTTGGGGAAATACCGACGTAGTTCAAGCGACATTAAAGGAATTTTGGGCGCTGTTGCCGGGGAGACATCATCAACATCTATTAGGTTCCTAATCACGAATCTCATCTTCTTGCAATTTACATTATTTTTCATTTGCCTCTCGTTTTCATCTCCCCCAATTCACAAAAAAATGTCGTTTTTATTCGCCCTCTTTTTTGTTTGCCGTTTTTTCGTTGGATCTCTTACCTTGCTTGTCACGATGAGTGATTTTGGTATGCCAGAAAAGGATGATGGCCTAAATCCTAAAATTGGACGAGCAGGCAATCTGGTTGCTAAAACCAATGTTTCGGGGGCAAGGGAATGTTATGGGTAAAGAATATATCCAAGAATTTTCCAATTGTGTTGGAAATTTGACTCTTGATGACACTTCGATACTCAAAAGAACAAAATCCAATGCGGAAGTTATTTCAACACTAGTACTGAAACTTGAGAATAGATTTATTCGTACCCATCCTACCTTGCAAAGATTGTTTTATGAGCTACCCACTTTAAAGGATCCTAAAGCTAAAAATTAAGCTGCCCGTGTTCTTATGAATGAATTTGATCACATATTATGGGAAGCTGGGGATTTTTTTATTTTTATCGTATGAACCGCGAAAAACTGGTTATAGATGTGATCATTTACAATAGTGATTATATGTTGAGACACTTGCTTGGTAATAACCAAAATTTTGATGAAAATCTAAAAATGCCATCCCCGTTTTAATGATGTCAACCAACAATATTCTTGGATTGTGGCTAGAAATCAAAGGGGATATGTGGATAGGCAACTTGATAATGCTAAAATTTCTATGGAGAATGTGTTTCAAGTTATTTTTGCAAAACCTCATGATGAGAACATATCTATGGAAAATAAAACAAAGGATGGCCACACTTGAGATCTTTGTGTTTTGCCTAGCTAGGGGCGTAAAATGATAGCGCTCCTTGGGAGGCAACCCAACTTGTATCTTTTTGCTTTTTTGGTTTTCTTGCTGTTTCCAATAAATACACAAATATGCCTCTTGTTAGATGTGTTTTCGTGGTTTAAATTAGTGTTTTTGCCAAGAAAAGCCTTTGGGATGATTTGGTTGATAGTTGATTTGATTGCGTTGAAAATCAAAACTTTTTGCGGGAGTGCCACAATTGTTGACGGCTATTGGAATGTCATCAATTCTTGAAATTTTTACAGGTTATCAAAATACAAATTACCCACCTTGTTCTAATTGTTCAGAATTTTCAAAGTTACAGAATGGTAATAAAAAATGCGTCTTTACGAACTGTTCTGTTTTTGACAGATTCTGTTTTCGTTGTGTTATGTGCTTGTTTTGATGATTATATGGTTTCTATTTGAGAGTTTTTGCCATGGAAAAGTTAGAATATAGTAGACATAATAAAATTACAAAATATGAATTGGTTTTCTACAGTACTTAAAGAAAGATTGGCTTTGTTATACTAACGGATCTCACGAAGTTTTGTTGAGTTTTCTGTGATTGAAGTTTTCTAGTCTTGGGTGAGATCACGATGGATAAATGAATAAGGATTAGAAAAAGGCTAAGCTTTGGGATGCTCGTGGCACCCCAAGATAATATTCAAGAAGTATCAACAACTCGGGGGCATCCCCTCTTTCTTCTAGCGACCATTCGTATTTTACTTGAGACTATATTTTTATTCGTCACATATTATGTGTTTTGCTTGGATCTTCATGTATGATATGAATCTTTGTTTATTTTGTTTGTTAGTTTGTCACAATCATCCTAGCCGGACACACCTATTTGAGAGAGCATAAATTATGCTATGATTTGTTAGAATTGCTCTTTATGCTTCAGTTAATTTTTTTAGAGCAATGGAATTGCTCTAGTACTCCACTTATATATTTTTGAGCGCGGTGTCCTTATTATGTTTTAAGAAATTCTCTCATGCTTCACTTAGATTAATTTGAGAGATGAAAACTGTATGCTCATGTTCTTCACTTAGATCCGTTTGATCTAATCAAAATAAACATATGAAACTATTCCCAATATGATAGATTTTCGAAGGGATATAATAAAAACTTTCACGAAGATCGTTGGACAAAATAAACTTGATTCTTTGTAATAGTTTTGAGATATGATGATAGTGGTATGTGAGTGATTTTAATGAGTATTTATGTTTTAGTAAGAATATTGATGTTAAAGTTTCTGATTCCCTATGCAAGTACAAAAGTCAATAGTTATGCAATGAAATTACATCCTACTGATGATAATAAGAATTCATCAAATTTCACCATTATTGCATTTCACTTGCATGACCGAATGATGATAATAATAATAAGAGTGCACGTGCATTGGACTAAGCTGGCATCTACAGACATTTTATTTAAGGGAGAAGACAAGGTAATATGGGATCTCTGTTAGATCAACAATAACGCATCTGAGAGGCACTCAACATTTTCATCGTGGTCTTCTCCTTCTGACAACCCAAAGAAAAGAAAAGAATTTCAAAGAAACAAACTAAAATATTTTTGGAGTTTTAGTTTTTTTCAAAGAAATTAAAACAAACGGGAAACGAAACCGAGAAAAACTATTTACATGGGAAAACTCCCAACAACTAAAAGAAGAACGAGAAATCTTTTTGTGTTTTCTCTTAGTTCTAGAAACTACTAAACAAGTAAGCAATAAAGAAAACACAAAAAGAAATGCGAACTATTTTTGGATTTTTAGAGTTTTCCAAGAAAGCAAAATAAATAAAAACTAACATGGTTTATACAATGGAAAAGTATGAACAACGACAACTAGAATGAACGTGTAAACAAGAATGTAATATTGGTGAGAGATACTTACTCCCCCAAGCTTAGGCTGTTGGCCTAAGTTATTCCATGGCCATGGCTCGAAATAGCCCTCTCATAGATAATGCGGAGGATCCTGAGGGTTCCACTGGTTAGAGAGCTATTGTGGCTCCCATTGATAAACAGGCTCCTGATGATAGGGCTCAGGTGCTGGTGTTGGCTCAGATACAGTGGGTTGTGTCAATTCCCAGTAAGCGTAAATGTCCCCAAGGATAATAATGTACCTGGCAGAATGAATATTGAACAAAGATGGTGCGGGCAAAGCAATAATCTCATAGGTGACCTGACCGAGTACTAAGTTATAGCGCATTACTTTTCCGCTTATCCTTATTAATAAAATGGTGTCCAACCATACTAGATTAATACATAAATTTAGTAGGTAGAAGCATCTCTGTCTCATCATGTCTAATAGGAATCTCAAAATGTCTAACGAGGCAGGAAGAATACATGCCACCATAAATAACACCCTTGGAGTGGTTTGTGTATAACCGTTGAAACTAAAAGTTCTATCAGCATATAATGCATGGCGCAAAATAATGAGATCTGACGAGCTAAGCGTTCCACTCTCCCACCGACCAGTCAAAAATCTCCCAGTAAATAATGCATAGTAACGAAGAACGGGAAAATGCAAACTAGCCACCCTCGCTTCAGACACTCCTCTCGTCTCCCCCACATTAGTTTCATCAATGAAATCGTCCATCTCTCTAGGATGTGGATCAATATGACTGACCTCGTACGGTAATTTGCAAACATAAAAAAATCATATAATGTCATTTCCTAAGGCACATCACATAAGTTAAATTCTACCATGGGTTATTCCTTCCAAGGAGAAAAGAGAAAACTTTGCACGAAGGTATTAGTGAGTAGGAGATACTGATCACGCTTATCTTCGAGGAAGGAGGTGATGCCGGCGTTGCTCGCCAAATAATAGATATCCTCCTGAATAACTACTTCCCTCGAGAATGTATCACACGACCACTTGCACGGACGCACTTCCACTTCATGTGGAAGATGGTACTTGGGCTTTTCCTTTAGAGTTTCCTCCATATTTTGGCTTGAAGATCGCCTTATCCACCTCCTCATGTTTACTTTTTCTCTGAATTTTTTTGAAATTTTTAGTAACTCATAATTTAAGTGAACAAAACTCAATAAAATCGGTAGCAAATACTCATACACGTGTCTAAAGGATATATGATGCACGAAAACAAGTTTGAACTATATAAATTTGACATGTAAGCTCAAGATGATGGTCACCAAAAGTAGGTAAAATGTGCAAACAATAAACCACTAGAACAAAAACTAATTGGACCACCAGAGTAGTCACATACCGATGAACAATATCCCAAAACAGTTTTGGAAATAGAGCAATGAGCAAGGAGATCAAAATGGTAGCAAGATGAGCAAGAACACATGTTTGGGCAAGGGGGTGTTTTTTTCTGGAGGAAGAAGAAGAGGATGGGTGGCTGGAATAACTGAGGGGGACTATGTGGGCCCCGCAAGTGAAAGTGCAACTAATCCCCGGGTGGTTTTGGTAATTAATAACAACATATATATCATTGAACTAATATTTACTTGAGAATCATTTCAGAGAAGTTCGATGATATGGGTATGGAAATGTCTGAAGAAGTGGACCCCTCAAAATGCTAAGACAAGCATTGGCAAAAGCTCAAGACTCTATTTTTGGTTTAGTGATCAAAGATCACATTGAGTCCATAGGAAAAGCCAATACTATTAAAAGGGGATGAGGTTGTGTTAATGTTCTTGTTGCTCAAGTGCTTGGTGATCTAGCTCCCTCAACTATCAGCACTCTTCACTATTCAACACACTCATAAGTAATCTCGGACAAACCGATTCTGCAAACTCAGTCCCACCGAGATGAACCACTTCAGTTATTTCCCCAAACCCTAATTTCTCGGTCCATCCGATTCTGAGTTTCGGTCTCACCGAAAATGATCTGCCAACCTTCTGTAACCAATCGACAGCATTTCGGAATATCCGAGTTGTTGTTTTCGGTCACACCGAGATGGCAAACCCTAACCTTTGACTCACTTCGGACACACCGAGATGGTATTTTCGGTCCCACCGAAAATCCCAACGTTCACTATATTTGAACTTTCGGTCTGACCGAGTTTTCACTTCGGTCTCACCGAGATTGGTCAAATGTGTGTGTAACGGTTGGATTTTGTGTGGAGGCTATATATACCCCTCCACCCCCTCTTCATTCGTGAGGAGAGCCATCAGAAAGTACCACCACTTCTACCACACACTTTCTGAGAAGTGAACCACCTACCCTTGTGTTGAGATCAAGCCATTCCATTCCTACCATATGAAACTTGATCTCTAGCCTTCCCAAGTTGCTTTCCACTCAAACCTTTCTTCCACCACAGCCATATCAGTGAGGAGAGTTGAGTGTTGGGGAGATTATCATTTGAAGCACAAGAGCAAGGAGTTCATCACCATCAACACCGTCTATTACCTTTTGGAGGGTGGTGCCTCCTAGATTGGTTAGGTGTCGCTTGGGAGCCTCCGTCTTCGAGATGTGGAGTTGAACCAAGAAGTTTGTAAGGGCAAGGAGATCGCCTACTTCGTGAAGATCTACCCCGAGTAAGGCTAGTCCTCCGTGGGCGTAAGCCGTGATGGAATAGACAAGGTTGCTTCTTCGTGGACCC
Source organism: Secale cereale (assembly GCA_902687465.1). Classification (NCBI taxonomy): domain Eukaryota; kingdom Viridiplantae; phylum Streptophyta; class Magnoliopsida; order Poales; family Poaceae; genus Secale; species Secale cereale. The sequence goes on from LR738714.1 coordinate 394,373,580, forward strand.
TTCGTGGGTGGAGCCCTCCGTGGACTCGCGCAGCCGTTACCCTCCGTGGGTTGAAGTCTCCATCAACGTGGATGTACGATAGCACCACCTATCGGAACCACGACAAAAATCTTCGTGTCACCAAACTGCGTTTGATCTTCTCCACCTCTCTTTTACATGTGCAATTTACTTTCCGCTGCTTATACTCTAGAATTGCATGTGTAGGGTGATACTTGTGTTGATCTTAATTGTGAAACTGCCAAAAACATTGCATGATCTAAAGGCAGATTTTTATATTGTCAAGTAGTCTAATCACCCCCCCTCTAGACCTACTTTCGATCCTACAAGTGGTATCAGAGCTTTGGTCTCCATTGCCTTGGTTTCCATTGCATTGGACTCCATAAGCTTGGTTTCACAACCTAGGAGAGTATGGCGTCTAGTGAGGGTAATTATCGTAGAGGTCCTTACTTTGATGGTACAAATTTTGCTAGTTGGAAGCATAAAATGAAAATGCATATTCTTGGTCATAACCCAGCCGCATGGGGCATTATTTGTGTTGGCATGCAAGGGGATTTCTTTGAAGAAGGAAAAGTTCCGGATCGCGAAGCTACACCCGAAGAGTTGCGGATGCTGCAAAACAATGCTCAAGCTTGTGACATTCTCTTCAATGCTTTGTGTCCCGAAGAGTTCAACAAAATCAGTCGTCTTGAGAATGCTAAAGAGATTTGGGATACTTTGGTTGAAATGCACGAAGGTACTGAATCTGTGAAGGAATCAAAGCTAGATATTCTTCAAGGTCAACTTGACAAGTTCAAGATGAAGGATGGTGAAGGAGTCGCTGAAATGTACTCTAGGCTTGCTCTCATCACAAATGAGATTGCCGGCTTAGGAAGTGAAGAAATGACCGACCGATTCATCATTAAGAAGATTCTCAGAGCTTTGGATGGAAAGTATGACACCGTGTGCACTTTGATCCAAATGATGCCAAACTACAAGACTCTCAAGCCAACTGAAGTCATTGGAAGAATTGTTGCTCATGAGATGACACTTAAGGATAAGGAAGAGCTTCACAACAAGTCAAGTGGTGCTTACAAAGCTACAAGTGATGCTCCTACTACCTCAAGTGACAAGCTAGTTTCCAATGAAGAGATAAGCCTAATGGTCAAGAACTTCAACAAGTTCTACAAGAATAGAGGCAAAGAAAGAAGCTCAAAATCTAGATCATATGATGAAAAGAGATCTTCTAGCCGTGATCGAAACTGCTACAATTGTGGAAGACCCGGACACTTCTCAAATGAGTGTACGGCTCCCCACAAAAGAAGAGAAGAATCTCCAAGAAGAAGAGCAAGAGATGAATCACCTCGGAGAGAGAGAAGGAGTAGAGATGATCGTTATGAACGAAGACCCTCTCGGAGAAGCAAGGATTCAGAGAGGAAAGACAAGTCATCAAGGAGCTACAAAAGAAGAAGACATCAAGCTCATGTTGGTGAATGGGTCTCCGGCTCCGACTCTGACAATCAATCCGATGGAAGCTATCACTCCGACTCCGACTATAGTCAAGATGAAGGTGTTGCCGGACTTGCACTAGTATCCTCCAACTCCAACTCCTACGACTTATTTGATTCACCAAATGAGGGAATTGGAAGATGCTTCATGGCTAAAGGCCCCAAGGTAACACACCCTGAATTCATTGACTTTGATAGTGATGAGGATGACTTGCTTGGTGAAGATGAGCTCTTGCATGATAAATCTAGTGAGCTTAGTAATGATGAAAATGCTAGTAGTCTTTATAGTCGAGAAGAGTCGAATGACAATGCTATGAAGGAGATTGAGCGTCTAACTAAAGAACTAAACACTCTTAAGTTAGCTCATGAAACAACTCAAGAAGATCATAGAGAGCTCCTAAGATCTCATGAGAAGCTACGCTTCGAGAAGCTCACTCTAGAGCAAGAACATGAGTTTCTAAAAGCGATCAATGGCGATCTTCGAAAGAAGAGTTCTTCATATCTTGCCAAACGACTTCTCTTGTCTAATTTCTTGCCACCTATTAAGACTAAGCATGACAAGCATAAGAAAAATTCTTCCTCTAGTAGTAACAATAACAATGTTAAATCCAATATTGTTGCTTCTAGTAGTTCTCTTGATTCCACTAACAATGTTTCAAGCCAAGTTACACTTGAGCAAGAAAATAGCTTATTAAAGGAAATCATAGAGAAAGGTGTCTACAAGAGTCTTGCCGGAAGCAAGAACTTTGAGGAGATTGTTCGCAAACAAGGAAGACACCGGAAGAATCAAGGGATTGGTTTTGAGCGAAAGTTCAACGCCAAAGGTGTTGAGTGGGAAGAAGGTCAATACCCTACTCCACAGTTTGTCTCACAAAAGGAGAAGTATGATCCTACTTCTTCCAATGTGGAACAAGCTCAAGATGACCTTCCACCACAAGACCACAAGCTAAAGGCCAAGGACAAGCTTCAAGAGGAGATTGATGCATTCATTGAAGCACCTCAAGCCATGGTCAAGTGGGTTCCCAAGGACACATCAAGTTCTACTTTGTCAAGCTCAACTACAACACCAAGGATTCCCATCAAGATGATGTGGATCCCAAAGAAGAAAAACTAGTAGGTTCTTGAGGGTGACTCCGCCAACAAACTTCACTCATATTCATTTTGGCAAGAACTTGTGCAATCAACCTCCACATCATGCACTTGTTCATGGAGTCACAAACCCTCTTGTTGGTAAGTCAAGGGACAAGGTAATCATTGCTTTCATGGACATCATCTTTTGTGAACTTCACTCTATGTCTATGGATATTCTTGTTTGTTCCTTGTGGGACTAACCCATGTAGGTATTGAAAGTGCCCTAATCCAAAGGATTGCTCCCAACTCTTGATGATCTACATCAACATTGAGCATCCACATCTTCAACATCTACATGAAGTCTTCTACGACAACCCAAGGTTAGTTTGACCCTTTAAAAGGGGTTCTCACATCTAGGGGGAGCTTTGCTCTAAAAATTGAGCTAAAGCATCTCCAAATGATGTGAACACATAAATGCTTTGTGTAAAAGTGGTAACCCCACTTGTGCTTAAACGATGAGTATGACCTATGATCAAATGTTCTCATTTGACTCCTAAGTCAATATACTCATATATAGATGACCTAGTCATCGACAAATTGTGTGCTAGTAGCTAGAGTGATTGGTTGTGCATGTTTGACACATATTTCAGTTGCTATCTTATTGTGTGAGCATGTTGAATGCATGATTTCATCCATTCAAGGACATCCATTTGTTGTTTTGATTGTTTTGGTTTTTCTGGCCAAATGGATGGACAAGAATGCCTAAGCACCTTCCCTAGCTATCTATGCTTTCTTGTCTCAAAATTCTATTCATGCTCATATCACAACTTTGAACAAGTCTTTTTCGGACAGTCCGAGTGAGGAGCACTCGGAACCACCGATTCGTCTAAGGCTGACTTCCAAAACCTTCTAAGTCCATTTCGGTCTGACCGGTTTCTCAATCTCGGTCCAACCGAAACGCTTAGACTGATCTAGGTTTCATCTCGGTGAAACCGAGTTCAAACTCTCGGTCTGACCGATATGTGTAACCGCACAGCAGTTATACATCTCGGTGACACCGAGTTTTTCAACTCGGTCCCACCGACAGCACGGGGTTATATATACCTGAGGGGCTGCGCGCGATTTCTTTCTTCAAACCGTTCGCCCCCAAGACCCCTGCTGCCGCCGCCCTGGTCTACGGATCGTCGCCCTCGTCGCCTGTGCGCCCTCGCCGCAGGTCTCCGCCGCCGTCAACGGTAATCATCTCCACCGTTGCCGCCGTAGAGGGACACCACCAAGTTAGGGTGTGTCCCGATCCCTTTTCATGCTCCACTTCCGATTCTTGCACGATAGGTTGCCATGATTCAATCCACGTTTGATATGTTCCCCATACAATAGTTCAGATCTTCTAGTTTCGAGGAAAATTCTTAGGTTTAGGTTTCCACGGAATGCATCTCGGTGAAGCCGATTTCTGAAAATCGGAATGACCGATTTGGCCTCTGGCCATTGCACTGCATAAATCGGTTTAACCGAGTTGTGCTAATCGGAAAGACCGAAAAGTAGTTTCAGTGAAACCCTAAGTTTTCGGTAGGACCGAAACCCATTTCGGTCTGACCGAAAGTGGTGTGTAGGTTTCTGTTGAGCACTTCGGTTGCACCGAAACCTGAAATCGGTTTGACCAAAATACATTCTGTGAAAACTCAAAACTAAGTTTTGAACTCATTTTTTTTTAAAAAACGTCTGCAGTTGTGATAACTCTTCTACTCTGCCTATACCTTATCTTTTCACAGGTTTTTCAGCCATGTCAGATGTCAGTGACAGCCAGAACAGGTCTGAATCACCGTTTGCTGAAATTCCAGAGGCAGATACAAGTCCAGAGAGCAGCTCCAGTGATGATGGTGAGAGGAGCACCCCTAGTGGTTTGCCTCCTGCAGCCACGAGAACCAGGAAGAAGAGAACTTCTGATGATGAGGACTCTGACTTTGTTGCTGAGGAAGTTACCTCCAAGCCCAAGAGGAATGTGGTTGCCAAAGAGCACCAAGGGCAGCAGCCAAGGAAAGGCACAAGCAAAGTGAAGCAGTCAGCAGTTGCTAAGAAGCTCAACTTGGAAGAGCCTGCTCCAAGCAAGGTGAAGAAGACTTCCAAAAGGAAGAGGGTAGTATATGCTGAACCACAGGATGATGAAGAAGAAGAAGAAGAAGCACCCCAGCCTCCTCCTCAGAAATCTAAGTTCATGGGTGATGCTATTCGGGCTCAAGCCTCTTCTAAGCCCAAGAAGCCTGCTCCAGTCAAGGCAGCTCCAGCCAAGCCCAAGAGAACAACCAGAAGCATTCCAGCTTCTGAGAAGAACAAAGGTGAGATGCCACCGTCTGAATCAGATGAAGAGCATGTGCTGCTTAAGCTCCGTCCCAAGTTGCCACTCCACAATGATGCTCATCCTCAAGCTGAGGACATGAAGGCAAGGAAGGACAAAGGTCTCAGGCTATGGAGACAGTCTGATCCATATGCCGTAAGGAGAAGGACTGCTGTGGACCCCAGATTCCACACCAGAGAGCAGCAGGATTTCTATGAGACCGTGCTAATGGATAAGAAGCCCATTGTTGCTGACACCAGGTATGTTGACTGGAAGTATATTGACAGTGAAGAGCACCGGGACTTCTTTCCCCATGTGCATGAGAGCTTTACTGCATGTGGAGTTGCTGACTTTGTGGTTCAAGAGCTGACAGCCTGGAATGACGAGATGATCATGCAGTTCTATGCCACAGCCCACTTCTACCCTGATGGCAAGATCACCTGGATGACTGAAGGTCAAAGGTTTTCTTCGACTGTTGAAGAATGGGCAGAACTTCTGAACGCTCCAGTGCAGAGAGAGGACGACATTGATGTCTATGGGATTCCTAAGAAGAGTCATGATTCCATGAAGAATATGTACAAGGAGATCCCAGCTGCTGATTTGGAAGGATGGAAGCTTGGCTCAGTGTATTATCTCCAGGCAGGTCTGACCACCACTAACACTATTCTGAGGCATACATTGATGCCTAAGTCAGGAGACCACCGGATGATACGAGGCTATTCTATCAACATGCTGCACATTCTAGATGAGAAGGCACCTTTTAAGGTGATGGACTTGATGGTAGAGACCATTAAGAGGACTGCAGCTGACCAGAAGAGGTCGTGTGGGTTTGCACCGCAGATACAGATGCTCATCAATGCCAAGTTTGGCACGGGCAAATTCATGTTGGATAGGAAGCACTTGCCACTGCAGCCAGAGCATGAGGACAACGTAGTTGTGATGGATGAAGAGGATCCTACCTCAGTTGAAGGACAAGCCAAAATCGAAGCTGCAAAGAAGGCTAAAGCTGACAAAGAGGCAGCAGCAGCAGCAGCTAAGCCAAAGAGCTTTGGAGAACAAATTCTTGAAGCTACCCAAAGGATTGAACAACGCCTGGCCAGCATTGAGCAATCTCAGGAGAGCCTTGAGAGGATTGTCGAGGACAAGATCCACGCTCTGGACGTGAAGCTGACTGAGATTCAGGTGTCTATCAACAAGCTTGAGGCAGACATGGAGGAGACTAGGCAGGAGAGAGCAGAGCTTATGCAGGATGATCTAGTCCAGGACTCTCATCGCCAGACTGCTCAGGTTCCCAGAGGATCCAGATCTGCAGCTATCCCAGTGACAGACTCCAGGGCTACCACTTCAGCACCAGCCACAGCTCCAGCAGTTCCTACAGCTCCAGCATCCACTCCTCCACCGCAGACTTCAGCAGAAGTCTTCGCCGATGCAGCTATCTCTACACCGACATCTACCCAGACGGGAGCCGCCAGCAGAGCCCGCAGTGACGTTTAGCTCTATACCTTTTCGAACTTTTTGGTAACTTGTTGCCAAAGGGGGAGAAATTGTTATAGATAATAGGGCTTCGAGAGAGAGAGTGCTCTTTCGTCTTTCGTTCTTTTGCCGGTTTTTCTTTGTGATACATTGGTTTCTTTTGGTTCCTGATACTTTAAGTGTGCTTGCTACTACGTTTGATGCTACCTTAATGAGTGCTTAGTCATACTATGCCTTAATGTGTGCTTATTGCTTATCCTATGCTATTCCTCTTTGTATGGCTATTTACTCTTGTCTTGGTGATTGAGTGTATGTTATTCATTCTTATCATTTTGTGCGCTCCACCAAGATGTATGTGACATGGAAGAGTGACCCATAATCCTAATCGATTGTGCATTTGCATTCAAACGCAAATTTTAAATAATGCACAAATTTAGGGGGAGCTCTTGTTTATCACATACTTCTCAAAGCGACGATAATATTCTTTGATTATATCCTTTGTCGAAGCTTTGATCTATATGTTGTCATCAATTACCAAAAAGGGGGAGATTGAAAGCGCAACTAATCCCCGGGTGGTTTTGGTAATTAATAACAACATATATATCATTGAACTAATATTTACTTGAGAATCATTTCAGAGAAGTTCGATGATATGGGTATGGAAATGTCTGAAGAAGTGGACCCCTCAAAATGCTAAGACAAGCATTGGCAAAAGCTCAAGACTCTATTTTTGGTTTAGTGATCAAAGATCACATTGAGTCCATAGGAAAAGCCAATACTATTAAAAGGGGATGAGGTTGTGTTAATGTTCTTGTTGCTCAAGTGCTTGGTGATCTAGCTCCCTCAACTATCAGCACTCTTCACTATTCAACACACTCATAAGTAATCTCGGACAAACCGATTCTGCAAACTCAGTCCCACCGAGATGAACCACTTCAGTTATTTCCCCAAACCCTAATTTCTCGGTCCATCCGATTCTGAGTTTCGGTCTCACCGAAAATGATCTGCCAACCTTCTGTAACCAATCGACAGCATTTCGGAATATCCGAGTTGTTGTTTTCGGTCACACCGAGATGGCAAACCCTAACCTTTGACTCACTTCGGACACACCGAGATGGTATTTTCGGTCCCACCGAAAATCCCAACGTTCACTATATTTGAACTTTCGGTCTGACCGAGTTTTCACTTCGGTCTCACCGAGATTGGTCAAATGTGTGTGTAACGGTTGGATTTTGTGTGGAGGCTATATATACCCCTCCACCCCCTCTTCATTCGTGAGGAGAGCCATCAGAAAGTACCACCACTTCTACCACACACTTTCTGAGAAGTGAACCACCTACCCTTGTGTTGAGATCAAGCCATTCCATTCCTACCATATGAAACTTGATCTCTAGCCTTCCCAAGTTGCTTTCCACTCAAACCTTTCTTCCACCACAGCCATATCAGTGAGGAGAGTTGAGTGTTGGGGAGATTATCATTTGAAGCACAAGAGCAAGGAGTTCATCACCATCAACACCGTCTATTACCTTTTGGAGGGTGGTGCCTCCTAGATTGGTTAGGTGTCGCTTGGGAGCCTCCGTCTTCGAGATGTGGAGTTGAACCAAGAAGTTTGTAAGGGCAAGGAGATCGCCTACTTCGTGAAGATCTACCCCGAGTAAGGCTAGTCCTCCGTGGGCGTAAGCCGTGATGGAATAGACAAGGTTGCTTCTTCGTGGACCCTTCGTGGGTGGAGCCCTCCGTGGACTCGCGCAGCCGTTACCCTCCGTGGGTTGAAGTCTCCATCAACGTGGATGTACGATAGCACCACCTATCGGAACCACGACAAAAATCTTCGTGTCACCAAACTGCGTTTGATCTTCTCCACCTCTCTTTTACATGTGCAATTTACTTTCCGCTGCTTATACTCTAGAATTGCATGTGTAGGGTGATACTTGTGTTGATCTTAATTGTGAAACTGCCAAAAACATTGCATGATCTAAAGGCAGATTTTTATATTGTCAAGTAGTCTAATCACCCCCCCTCTAGACCTACTTTCGATCCTACAGCAAGCCTTCTAGGTGCACCCTGTGAGCTTGTTGCTCACAGGTGCACCCCATGGGGTGTGTTTAGTGCCAATATTTTTCAAATATTACAGAAAAATCATATTAATTTTTTAGGGCATTTGGAGAACTTTTATTTTCTGGTCATTTTTTTATTGCACGTATAATTCGGAAAACAGTATGACCATGGTATTTATACTCTATTAATTTGAAATAACAGAAAGTAAAGAGTGGGTAAAGAGTTGTGTTAACTAAACTAATTGAGCACATGCCCGTCAAAAGTAATTTATTAATAAGGTTGATCATGTCTTATTAACAAACTTCTTCCAAATGACATGAAACCAGAGAATATTCGTATAACATTAGGTTACCTCAGTGGGGATATGCATGTCCCCCACAATAAGTATTTCATATTTCTTTCTGACGGTATGAATAGGGAATTCAAAATCTCCAATAGTAATTGTTGAATTTTTTTCCAATAGAGTTGATGCTATTCACCTGAGGTTGTTTCTTTGTAAAGTATACCGTATGTATTGCCTTTATTGCAATCAATAACAACCCCTATAGTATTCAAGAAGGGTCTACCAAGGATGATCGACATACTATCGTCCTCGGGTATATCAAGAATAACAAAGTTCATTAAAATAGTAACATTTGCAACTATGACAGGCACATCCTCTCAAATACCGATGGGTATAGCAGTTGATTTTTTTAGCCATTTGTAAATATATTTTAGTAGGTGTCAACTTATTTAAATCGAGTCTTCGATATAAATAGAAAGGCATAACACTAACACCGGCTCCTAAATAACATAAAGTTGTTTTAACATAGTTTCTTTTAATGGAGCAAGGTATAGGTGGTATTCCTGGGTCGCCGACTTTCTTTGGTATTCCACCCTTTTATTGAACTAAAACAGTAGGGTCTACAATTTTAAATATATAATTTGCAAGCATGGTGGAACTACAGCTTCTGGTATCTTTCTTTTATTGGTAACAATATCTTTCATGTACTTAGCATAAGGAGATACCTTTAGAATATCAGCCAAACGAAGATGCCAAAAGACAGGTCTAAGCATTTCACAAAAGCACACAAATTATTCATCATCCTTATTCCTTGAAGCTTTCAAAGGAAAAGGCATGGGTTTCTGAACCCGTGGTTCTTTTTCTTTAGCATGTTTCGTAGCATGAAGTCTCTTTTGGCATATCTTTTATTCTTAGGTGGTGGGTTATCAAGACCAACAGTAGGTTTTATTTCCATATCATTATCATTACTAGGTTGAGCATCTACGTGAAGATAATTATCATTATTAGCAGGTTCATGTTGATCACCTGATTGTGTTTCAGCATCAGAAATTGAAATATCATTTGGATTGTCAGGTGTGTCTATAGTAGGTTCACTAGAAGCATGCAAATTCCTATCATTTCCATTTTTCTTAATAGAATGATTAGGTGGATTGGCATTAATTCTCTAAGAATCTTATTTGATTCTTTTAGGATGACCTTCACGATACAAAAGTTCCTGAGTGATCTTACCACCCCTAGTCATTACTCTAACAGCATGATCACTATTCTTATTGTTCATCTCGTTAAGTAAATCATTTTTATCATAGATGCATCTTTACTCACAAATTTGACATCATTAACTGTTCTACACATAAAGTCACTCAAGCATTCAATCATATAAGCATTATTTTTCAATTGTCTAATAATATTTGCATTACAATGTTCTTGTTTAACCACAAAGTTATCAAATTCATCCAAGCATTGACTTGGATACTTAGTATAAGGAATATCACCTTCATCAAATCTATAGAGAGAATTTACCTCTACTACCTGTGTCAGGGTATCAAAACCATGCATTTCTTAAATATGTGGTAAATTCCTAACATCTTCAGCTTTATTACCTTTTTCTTTCATAGATTTCTTTGCCTCTTGCATATCTTCATCACTTACAAAAAGAATACCCCTCTTCTTCAGAGTTGGCTTGGGCAGTGGTTCAGGAAGAGTCCATTCACTATCATTCCTCAGTATATTTTTCAATAATTCTTTCGCTTGTCCAACAGTTCATTCCCTGAAAACACAACCATCACAGCTATCTAGGTGGTCCCTAGAAGCTTCGATTAGTCCATTATAAAATATATCAAGTATTTCATTTTTTCTTGAGAGGATGATTAGGCAAAGCATTAAGTAATTGGAGAAGCCTCGCTCAAGCTTGTGGGAGACTCCCTTCTTCAATTTTCACAAAGTTAACTATTTCTTGTAATGCAGATTTTTCTTATGAGTAGGAAAATATTATTCGGAGAAATAGTAAATCATATCCCGGGGACTACGCACAAAACCAGGAGCATCATATTTACACCATTTCTTAGCATCACCCTTAATTAAAAAGGAAACAACTTAAGAATATAGTAATAGTGAATATTTTCTTCGTGAGCAAATAGGGTGGCTATATCATTCAATTTACTAAGATGTGACACGATAGTTTTAGTTTCATAACCATGGAAAGGATCAGATACAACCAAAGTAATTAACTCAGGATCAACAGAAATTCATAATCCTGATTAGTAACAAAGATAGGTGAAGTAACAAACTCAAAATCATATTTCATTCGAGCATTCAAAGATTTTTGTCTTCCACTTGCATAATAATTTTTTAAGATCATATCTATCCTTATAAGCAAGAAAGTCTCTAGCTATATCTCCATCAATAACGTAGCCCTCGGGTATATCAGGTAATTCATATCTAAGAGGGCTAGATCTAATAGGTGTTTCATAATTTTCAGTTTCAAAGACTTCATCAGTTTTAGTAATTTCATCAGTTTCATCATTCTCAATAATTCTAGCTATAGCAAGTTCTTCATCAAGAAATTCACCTAGTGGCACATCATCATTATGTAAAGTACTAGTATCATCATAAGTATCATTCATAGCAGAAGTAGCATCATCAATTACTTGCGACATATCAGGGTTAATAGCAGGTGGTGGTGTCATAAGCTTACTCAAAATAGAAGGTTAATCAAGTGTAGAGTGAGATGGCAAATCCTTTCCTCCCCTCGTCTTAGAGGGAATGATCTTGTTACTATCTTCTTTAAGAATACTCATAGTGATCAAAAGATATAAATCCCATGTGACTCAGCAAATATAGCTATGCACCCCAGCAACGGCGCCAGATAAAGGTCTTGATAACCCACAAGTATAGGGAATCACAAGCGTTCTTGAGGGTAGAGTATTCAACCCAAATTTATTGATTCGACACAAGGGGAGCCAAAGAATAGACACAAGTATTAGCAGTTGAGTTGTCAATTCAACCACACCTAAACGACTTAATATTTGCAGCAAAGTATTTAGGAGCAAAGTATTTAGTAGCAAAGTAGTATGATAGTAACGGTAACAGTAGTAACAGTAGCATTAGAAATTTTGTAGCGATTGTAACAACAGAAGTAACGAAAGTAACTTAGCAAAGATCAATATGTGAAAAGCTCGTAGGCATTGGATTGCTGATGATAATTGTGTCAGATAATATTCATCATGTAGAAGTTATAACCTAGAGCAACGTAGAACTAGCTAAAATTCATCAATGTAATGTAGGCATGTATTCGGTATATAGTCATACATGCTTATGGAAAAGAACTTGGATGACATCTTATTCCCTACCCTCCCTTGGTAGCGAGGTCCTAATGGAAACTAAGGGATATTAAGGCCTCCTTTTAATAGCGAACCGGAACAAAGCATTAGCATTTAGTGAATACATGAACTCCTCAAACTAAGGTAATCGGCGAAAAGAATCCCAATTATTGTCACCTTGGGGTATGCAGATCATAACACGTAATAGGTGCATATAACTTGCAAGATAGGATCAGGAACACACATGTATTCATGAAAACATAATAGGTTCAGATCTGAAATCATGGCACTCAGTCCCTAGTGACAAGCATTAAGCATAGCAAAGTCATAGCCACATCAATCTCAGAACATAGTGGATACTAGGCATCAATCCCTAACAAAACTAACTTGATTACATCATAAATATCATCCAACCCATCACCATCTAGGAAGCCTATGATGGAATTACACATTTCGGCGGTGAGCATCATGAAATTGGTGATAGAGGAAGGTCGATGATGACGACGGCGATGATTTCCACTCTCCGGAGCCCCAAATGGTCTCTACATCAGGCCTCCAAATGAAGAACATGAGGTGGTAGTGGCTCCGTATCATAAAACGTGATGAATCCTTCTCTCTGATATTTTTCTTGGTGAATAGGTACTTATGGATTTGGAGTTAGGGTTGCTGGAGGCCCAAGGAGCCCACAAGCTCGCTAGGCGCGTCGTGGGGGTGGGCGTGTCCTGTGAGATTGTGGCTCCTGGGTGGCCCCCTCTGGTATATGTTTTCCGCCAATATTTTAATATATTCCACAAAAATTCTCTATAAATTTTCAGGTCAATCCGAGAACTTTGATTTCTGCACAAAAACAACACCATGGCAATTCTGGTTAAAACAACGTCAATCCAGGTTAGTTTCATTCAAATCATGCAAATTAGAGTCCAAAACATGAGCAAAAGTATTTTGAAAAATAGATACGATAGAAACGTATCAATGGACCATAGTATGGACTGCAGGTCATCCAGTCAGCCTCTACCGCATGCTTCAAGCTTCTTCTTAAAACTCCTTGTCTTGAGGCCCTTGAGGACCTTTGCGTTAACACGTTGGGCTTGGTCATTGCTTCACGGGTGCGCTACAAAGATGTAGAAGATATGTGTACCAAGATTGGCGCAATAGGTCCTGAAGAGTTTGCTTGTGAACTGGGAGCCATTATTCGTGATGATGCAATTGGGGACGCCAAATCGGCTAACGAGGCCCTTGATGAACTTGAGAGCCAAACGTGCCGGGATGGTGCACACGAGCTCGACCTCTGCCCACTTGGCAAACTTGTCGATAGCAACGTAGAGGTAGCGATAACCACCAGTCGCGTGAGGGAAGGGCCCTAATATGTCCAGTCTCCAGACCGTGAAGGGCCATGAGAGCGAATTATCTGGTGCCCCTACGATGGCTGGTGAATCTGCTTGGCATGGAACTGGCAGGCCTCGCAAGATTGGACTAGCTTAGCAGCATCGCGGAGCGTTGTGGGCCAATAGAAGCCGCTCCGAAACACCTTGTCGGTGATGGTGCGTGATGAGGAGTGGTGCCCGCAGTCCCCTTGTGAATGTCGGTGAGCAATTCACTTTCCTGCTCTTTTGACATGCCATTCGGGAGCCTGCGTTATAGCTCGCCTTCCCATAGGCCATAGGTTTTGGATTGTCGGATGACGCACTTTGCCACCGAGTCCTTTGCCGGGAGCGTGACGTGGAGCAAATAAGCCCTGAGCTCTGCGGCCCAGCTGCCTACATAGGGCTCCAATGCCAAAATTAGGTGGGCTCCTGAGGACGGGCCATAGTCTGGTGCGCCCGTGGGTGGCGCTGGGGGAGGTCCTCGTGAAGCAGCGCCGTGCCAACAACAGGCGGCGCGGCTGACAGCCGAAGGAGCCGCTCTTTGAAGACACCAGGGCTTTGGGGCTCTCAGCGGGATGTGCGCTTGGCTAGGTTGTCGGTCTCCTTGTTGACGCCACGCAGAATGTGTTGTAGCTCCAAGCCAATGAAACGCTTCTCGAGCTTGCATAGTTCCTCCAGGTAGGCTGCAATGTGCTCATCCTTGGGCTTGTATTTTTTTGTTGGAGAAGTTGACGAGGAGCTGTGAATCACCCTTCATAGTAAGGTGCTTGACACCCAGGGCGGAGGCAGCCTTGAGGGTAGCTTTGAGGCCCTCGTATTCTGCGATGTTGTTGGAGACCCTATCATTGCACCCAAAGCACAACTGGATAGCATAATAGAGCTTATACATGGTTGGTGATGTGAGTACGACTCCAACCCCCACCCCCTGTCTGGAGAAGACGTCGTCGAAGTGCATGACCCAGCCACTGGGTGCCTCATCCCCAAGCAGGAGCGACCCTCCCTCACGAGGCTCTTCCTCGTATGGATCCGTCCACTCTACCACGAAGTTGGCGAGAGTCGGGCCTTTGATAACCCTGGTGGTACAGAACTCCAGCTGGAAGGCCTCCAGCTCAATGTTCCACTTGACGACTTGGCTCGTCGCATTAGGGCTGCGCAGGATCTGCTCCAAGGGTTGCATGGAGATGACCTTGATGGGGTGGCCTTGGAAGTAATGGCGTCGCTTCTTGGAGGCGACAAGGAGTGCAAGAATTAGCTTCTCCTGCATGGGGTAACGCTCGCATGCATCCCTTAGCACTGTGCTGACAAAGTATACAGGGTACTTAATGAGGCGTGAGGCCGAGGTCATAGGTTGTCCCACTGAAAGTGCAACTATCTCTAGGTGGTTTTGGTAATTCCTAACAACATATAGCTCATTGAACTAATGCTATTACAAGATAAATATTTCAGGAAAGTTCAATGATTGGCATGGCATGGGCTAGGAATATGGACCCCTCAAAATGCTAAGGACAAAGGATTGCCTCAAGCTCAAGACTCTACTTTTTCCATTTTAGTGATCCAAGATCACATTGAGTCCATAGGAAAGCCAATACTATTAAAAGGGGATGAGGTGTTTCTTAATGGGTTTGTTGCTCGAAATGCTTAGGGATTTGCTCCAAAACCCTCAACCACTTTCTCACATCCACATATGTCCCAAACCAAATGTCAAACTCGACCCCACTGAAAAGTTCTATCCGGCGCCACTGAGTTTATTTGACATAGCCACTGCAACTAAACCCTAATCATTTTGGTCTCACCGAAAGGATCTCGGTCTCACCGAGATGGGATTGCAAACTCTCCATTTCCCTTCGTAACATTTCGGTCTCACCGAGATGAACTATCTTTCTCACCGAGTACGCAATGCAAACTCTCTATTTCCTCTTCGTAACGTTTCGGTCCCACCAAAACGAGAAAATCGGTCCCACCAAGTTTGCCTGACCAACTCTCTGGTGTTCTTATTACCAAAATCGGTCCCACCGAGTTTGTGTAATTGGTCCCTCCGAGATTACATTATGCCCTAACCCTAATGAAATCGGTCCCACCGAGTTGATCATATCGGTCCCACCGAAATGCCTAACGGTCACATTATGAACTAAATCGGTCTGACCGAGTTCTCTGAATCGGTCCCACCGAGTTTGGTAAATTGTGTGTAACATTTAGATTTTGTGTGGAGGCTATATATACCCCTCCACCTACTCTTCATTCATGGAGAGAGACATCAGAACATACCTACACTTCCATTATACATGTTTTCAGATGAGAACCACCTACTCAAGTGTTGAGATCAAGATATTCCATTCCTACCATATGAATCTTGTTCTCTAGCCTTCCCGAAGTTGCTTTCCACTCAAATCTTTCTTCCACCATATCCAAATTTGTGAGGAGCTCTTTGAGTGTTGGGGAGACTATCATTTGAAGCATTTGAGCAAGGAGTTCATTATCAACAAACCGTCTATTACCTTTTGGAGAGTGGTGTCTCCTATATTGGTTAGGTGTCACTTGGGAGCCTCCGACGAGATTGTGGAGTTGGACCAAGGAGTGTGTACGGGCAAGGAGATTGCCTACTTTGTGAAGATCTACCCTAGGGAGGCAAGTCCTTCATGGGCGATGGCCATGGTGGGAAAGACAAGGTTACTTTTTCGTGGACCCTTCGTGGCTGGAGCCCTCCGTGGACTCGCGCAGCCGTTACCCTTCGTGGTTTGAAGTCTCCATCAACTTGGCTGTACGATAGCACCACCTATCGCATCCAGGACAAAAACATCTGTGTCTACACTTGCATTTTCTCCATCCAAACTCCTCCCTTTACCTTCATATGCAATTGTTTTACATTCCGTTGCTATACTCTTAGAATTGCATGTGTAGGTTGATTGCTTGACATGTGCTAAGTTGCTAAAATCTGCCAAGAACTAAAATTGGGAAAATGCTAGATTTTTAGTTGGTCAAGTAGTCTAATCACCCCCCTCTAGACATACTTTCGATCCTACAAGAGGTATCAGTGCTTTGGTCTCCATTTGCCATGATTTCCATAGCTTTGGTGATCATAGCCTTGGTTTCACAACCTAGGAGAGTATGGTGTCTAGCGAGGGAAGTTACCACCGTAGAGGTCCTTACTTTGATGGTAGTTGGAAGCATAAGATGAAAATGCATATTCTTGGACATAACCCCACTATTTGGGCTATTGTGTGTATTGGTTTGTAAGGTGAATTCTTCGATGGGAAGGAACCGAATCGTGAAGCATCCGCGGAAGAGTTGAAGATGCTGCAATACAATGCTCAAGCTTGCGATATCGTCTTGAACGGATTGTGCCCCGAAGAATTCAACAAAATCAGCCGTCTTGAGAATGCAAATGAAATTTGGGATACTTTGATTGATATGCATGAAGGTACCGACTCCGTCAAGGAATCCAAGTTGGATGTACTTCAAAGTCAACTTGAAAAGTTCAAAATGAAGGACGGTGAAGGTGTCGCTAAAATGTACTCTAGGCTTGCTCTCATCACAAATGAGATTGTCGGCTTAGGAAGTGAAGACATGACCGAAAGATTCATCATCAGGAAGATCCTAAGAGCCTTGGATGGAAAATATGACACCGTGTGCACATTGATCCAAATGATGCCCAATTACAAATATTTCAAGCCAATGGAAGTCATTGGAAGAATTGTTGCTCATGAGATGTCACTCAAAGGTAAAGAAGAGCTTCACGACAAGTCTAGTGGTGCTTACAAAGCCTCATGTGACGCTCCTACATCATCAATTGAGAAACAAGTCATCAATGAAGAATTGAGCTTAATGGTGAAGAACTTCAACAAGTTCTACAAGAATAGAAGCAAAGAGAGAAGTACCAAGTCAAGGTCCTACAATGACAAGAGATCTTCATGTTGTGATCAGAATTGCTACAATTGTGGAAGATCCGCACACTACTCCAATGAGTGTACGGCTCCCCACAAGAGAAGAGAAGACTCGCCTAAAAGGAGAAGTAGAAGAGAAGAATCACCACCAAGAGAGAGAAGGAGTAGAGATGATCGTTATGAATGAAGACCTTCTCGGAGAAGCAAATATTCGGAAAGGGAGGAAAAATCATCAAGGAGCTATACAAGACGAAGACATCAATCTCATGTTCGTGAATGTGTATCCGGTTCCGACTCCGATGACCACTCCAAGAGAAGCTACTACTCCAACCTTGAAGATACTCAAGAAGAAGGTGTTGCCGGAATTGCTTTTGTGTCGTCCAACTCTTACGACATATTTGACTCACCAAATGAAGGGATTGGAAGATGCTTCATGTCTAAAGGCCCTAAGGTATCACACCCCGAGTATCTCGATTTCAATAGTGATGAAGATGACTTGCTAGGAGATGATGATTTACTTGTTGGTGGCAATAGTGATAAAACTTTTGATGAAAATTATGATGAAATTGCGATTAATCATGCTAATCAAGATAAAACGAATTACAATGATAAGAAGAAGATTGAGAGTTTAACTAAAGAATTAAACTCTCTTAAGTTAGCTTATGAAACTATCTTGGAAGATCTTCAAGAACCTTTAAGGACTCATGAGAAGTTACACCTGGAAAAGCTCAACCTTGAGTAAGAGCATGAGTTCTTAAAAGCAATCAATGATGATCTTCGCAAGAAAAGTTCTTCTTACATTGCCAAGCGTTTACTCTTGTCTACCTACATGCCACAAGTAAAATCTAGCAACAAGAACAAGAAAGATTCTTCCTCTAGTAGTAACAACAATCATGCTAAATCCAATGATGTTGCTTCTAGTAGTTCTCTTGATTCCACTAATGATTCTCTTAGCCAAGTTACACTTGAGCAAGAAAATAGCTTATTGAAGGGAATTATAGAGAAATGTGTTTACAAGAGCCTTGCTGGGAGTAAGCAATTTGAGGAGATTGTACGCAAGCAAGGAAGGCACCTGAAGAATCAAGGTGTTGGTTTTGAATGAAAGTTCATTCCCAATAGAGTTGAGTGGGAGGAAGATCAATACCCCGAGATGAAGTTTCTTCCTCAACTTGAGAATTATGTTCCTACTTATTTTCAAGGGACACAAGCACAAGATGATCTTCCACCACAAGACCACAAGCTAAATGGCAAGGACAAGCTTCAAGAAGATAATTATGCATTTGAAGAAGTTCCTAAGGCTTTGGTCAAGTGGGTTCCTAAGACTACTTCAAGTTCTACTTCATGAAGTACGACTACAACTCCAAGGATTCCCATCAAGATGGTGTGGATCCCGAAGAAGAAGAACTAGAAAGTTCTTGAGGGAGACTATGCCAACATACTTCACTCATATCATTTTGGCGAGGACAAGTGCAAACAACTTCTATATCTTGCACTAGTTCAAGGAGTCACAAACCCTCTTGTTGGTAAGACAAGGGACAAGGTAACCTAATGCTTTCATGGACATCATCATGTGTGCCATTCACTCTATGTCTATAGATATCGTTGTTTGTTCCTTGTGGGACTAACCCATGTAGGTATTGAAAATGCAACTCACTCCAATGGATTGCTCCAAATGATCTACATCAACATTGAGCATCTACATCTTCAACACCTACATGAAGTCATCATCGACAAAACCCAAGGTTAGTTCATCTCTCGTAGGGGGGATATCACATCTAGGGGGAGCTTTTCTCTAATCAATTGAGCTAAAGCAACTCTAATGATGTGAACACAACAATGCTTTATGTAAAAGTGGTAACCCCACTTGTGCTTCAACGATGAGTATGACCTATGATCAAATGTTCTCATTTGACTCCTAAGTTAATATACTCATATATAGATGACCTAGTCATCGCCAATTGCTTGATAGATGCTAGAATGGTTGTGCATGCTTTGCCACATGTTTAATTTGCTATCTTATTGTGTGAGCACGTTGACTGCATATTTTTCTCATTTCAGGACATCCATTTGTTGCTTTGATTGTTTGGCTCTTTATCTTTTGCCAAATGGATGGACAAGAATGCCTAAGAACACCCTCTAGCTATATATGCTTTTCTCGTCTCAAACTCTATTCATGCTACATCACAAAGTTTGATCAAGTCAGATTCGAACCACTCTATGTGAGGAGCACTCGCAGTCCCCGATTATTCAAAGACTTAAACTTCCAAAACCTCTTTGTGCATTTCGGTATGACCGAATCACCCATTTCGGTCACACCGAGTTCACTAAGTTGATCTAGGTTTTCAATCTTGATGCAACCGATTTGAACTTTTCGGTCACACCGAGTTGGAGTAACTGCTAGCAGTTTTGCATTCGGTGCCACCGAGTCGTTCCACTCGGTCACACCGACAGGGTGAGGTTATATATACCGACGGGTTGAATTTTGGAAAACTTTCCGAAACTCTTCACCCGCGCATAACCTGCTCTATCTCATCAGGTCCTTGCATCGTCTCCTCATCGCTAGTGACCTCACGCCGCTGGTCTCCATTGCCGTCAATGGAAATCTCTACCGCCGTTGCCGCCGTAGCAAGTTCACCTTAGAGTTAGGGTATGAACTTGACACTTTGTGCTATTCTTTAACTCTGATTCATAGCACATTGCTTTGCCATGATTTGCCCAAGGCAGCTACCAAGACTAGGAAGAAGAAAGCCTCTGACAGTGATGATGAGGACTTTGTAACTGATGAGGCCACTTCAAAGAAGAAGGTGCTCAGGAAGGAGTATGGCATAGCTGCTGCAACTAAGTCAGGTCCAGAAAAGAAGATCCCTGCCAAGAGAGTTCCTATGTCAAAGGCCAGATCATCTACTCAAGAGACTATGGTATTCACACTTGAATCGAGAGATGATGAGCCAGCAGGTACAAAGAAGAGAGCTAGAAAGACAACAGCTAGAGTGATTGGCAAGCCATCCATGAGGGATGATGATAAAGCCACAGAAGAAGAAGAAGAGGTTGTTGTACCAGCTCCTAAAGCTCAGAAGCTTATGCATGGGAGATGCTATCAAGTCTGGGGCTGCCTCTTCAAAGCCCAAGACTGCTCCCAAAGCTGCTCAAGCCACCAAGTCTACACCCAAGAGAAGCACTAGAAACATTCCATCTTCAGAGAAGAACTAGGCCCCAGTGCATGAGGTTGTTGAAGAAGCTGAGGCCCAAGTGCTTAGAAAGTTGAAACCCAAGATCCCTGATCACAATGATGCTCATGTAGTAGCAGAAGACATGAAATTGAGGAAGGATGCAGGTCTCAGAAAATGGACACAAGCTGATCCATATGCTGTAAGGAGAAGGACTGTTGCGGACTACATGTTTCACACCAAGGAACAGCAAGACTTCTATGAGATAGTTCTGCTCGACAAGAAGCCCATAGTGTGTGATATGAAGAGGGTGGACTAGGACTTCATTGATGAGAATGCAGAGTACTTTCCCAATGTGCATTAAAGCTTCAAAGCATGTGGTGTTGACAAGTTTGTGGCTCAGAAGTTGACAAAGTGTAATGATGAACTCATCATGCAATTCTACTTCACATCTCACTTTTATCCTGATGGTAGAATTGTATGGATGTCTGAAGGTACAAGGTACCGGTCGACTATTGGTGAGTGGGCCAAGCTGATTAATGCCCCTGAAGGGTGAAGATGATTTGGATGTGTATGCCAAGAAGAAGAAAGACCACAACTCTATGGCCAATATGTACAAGGAGATCCCTGATGATGCATTGGAAACAGACCAGTTTGGATCTGTGCATTTCTTATTGTCTGGTCTACCCACTATCAACACAATCTTGAGGCATACATTGTTGCCCAAATCTTGAGATCAAAAGATGATCAGAGGACATTCAATCAACTTGCTGCATATATTTGATGTGCCTCAGAAGTTCAAAGTTATGAGCCTGATTGTAGAGACAATCAAGAGGACTGCTGCAGACCAAAAGAGATCATGGGGGTATGATCCACACATCTAGATGGTCATCCACTCCAAGATGGGCACAAGCACAAACTTATTAGACAAAGAATATCTTCCCTTGGTGCCTGACTTTGAGGACATCACAGTTGTCATGGATGAAAATGAACCATCATCAGTGCAAGCACATGAAAGGAGAGAGAAAGCCAGAGCAGAGAAAGCTGCCAAGATGCCAAGTGTTGGAGAAGCATCTCAAATGACCCTCAAGTCCAAACAAGATCAAATGGCATATCTGATTCAAGCAACTATGAGGATTGAGAAGGGCTTGGCCATCCGGACTCAGAATCAGGAGAGCTTGGAGAGGATCATCGAAACTAAGTTCTATGGTCATGATCTGAAAGTGACAGAGATTCAGTCTGCAGTTGAGAAGCTTCACGAGGAAGCAGAGGTGAGGGGATGACAGGCTACCACAGATGCATTTCAGCGAGTGCCTCGATGCCAGAGATCTGTTGCAGTGAAAGTGCCTGATACGAGAGCTACTACATCAGCAACAGCAGCCACAGCTTCAATGCCACCTCCAGCAGCCACTCCACCAGCTCCAACTACATCATCTGAAGCCTTCATCCTTGGAATTCTCTCTACACCACCTCCCGAAGACTATCCCTGAGAGACACATAGCACTATGCATTTTCAAACTTTTTGGTAACTTGTTGCCAAAGGGGGAGAAATATGTATAGATTATAGGCTTCGAGAGAGAGAGAGTTTTTTGCCCCTTTGGTCTCTCTTGCTTTTGGTTGAACTTTATTGTGCGTTTTATTTATACTCTATGTCCGTGTGTGAGATACTTGTTAGATCATGTGAATGATCATATCCTACATTAATGCTTGCTTGGATGACACTATCTTTTATTACCTTATATGATCATTCACTTTGCTTGGTGATGAGTGCATGTTTTCAGTTTATATCATTTTGAGTGCTCCACCAAGATGTACGTGACATGGAAGAGTAACCCATGATCCTAATTGATTGTGACTTTGCATTCAAATGCAAATTTTAACTAATGCAAAAATTTAGGGGGAGCTCTTGTTTATCACATACTTGTCAAAGCGACGATGTATTTAAATCTTATAATCATTTGTCGAAGCTTTGACCTATATGTTGTCATCAATTACCAAAAAGGGGGAGATTGAAAGTGCAACTATCCATGGGTGTTTGGTAATTCCTAACAACATATAGCTCATTGAACTAATGTTATTACAAGATACATATTTCAGGAAAGTTCAATGATTGGCATGGCATTGTAACATCCCAAATTTTCAATTTGGAATGTTTTACAATTATTACCTAAGCATCTATGCATTTTTTTTATTTGAGTGTCATTTGGAAATTTTAGAGGCATTTGAGTTTTATCTGACTTTGAATTCAACTTGGCATTTGTAATTTAATTCTAGAAAATCAATGACAAATACTTGTTCAAAAGTATGAGAGGAGCTAACATGACACTCCAAAAAGTTAGAAGAAAACAATGCCGAAAGTTTTGAATTCAAATTTGAGTTTCATTTGGATTTTTTAGAAAAAAGTTTTTATAAAGTTTTTATTTTGCCTCTGAAAAATAGTTCATCTTGTAGGACTTATTTTTCTGAATGTTTTGATATATATATGTCCTCTATAAAAATATTTGTTTTTTTCTTTATTTTTTTTCCTCTATCTGATTCAAAAAAGAAAAAAAAAGAAAACTGCCCGCGCTAGCCAGGCCAGCCGGCCCGGCTAGCAGCGCCAGCAGGCCCAGCCAGGCCAGCCAGGCCACAGCAAGGCCAGCGACCCAGGCCATTTTTTCCCTCGCTGGCTCTCTATCCCGTACGTAGCTCCCTCTCCCAGGTGATCTCTCTCTTCAAAAAAAAAGGGGCGAGCACTCACGTCCGACTCCCTTCGCTCGCTCATCCATTTGTTTCCTGGAAACCTTCTCCCACATTGACTTCCATCTGGCGACTGGGCCCCGCGCACCTCTTCTTCTTCCACGCGCACGAACAGGAACAGAAACATCCGCGTACAACGCTCCCGACGTTGCTTCGTTTCCAATTCCTGGACATCAATTCTCCAGCCCGTTTCACATCCAAGTAAGATGTCCTATAAATAGCCACGTCTGCCCTGGACCGATTCAGTCGAAAATCCCTCGCCAAGTCCACCCCTACAACACGTACTCGAGTTCCAATCTCGCAGCAGAAGCTCCAGTTCATCGTCAGTTTCCGACGCCGGTGAGCCATCCCGAGCCCTATCCATTAGGGTTCCGACTTCTCTTGATCCCTATCATCGTTTTGACAAGATTTTGTGATCCCTCTCCATGTACAACCACTGCACCAACTTCCTTGTCTTCACCAGAGCACCCGGAGCACCAAGCTTCGCCGCTTCGTTTCGTCGCTGGTCGTTGACGCCGACCATCTTCGACTCCACCAACGGACGAGCCACTCTCCATCGCATCCCCTAGACACCTCCGCCTCCGCCCACGATCGCCGAAGCCGCCGCCTCACCCGGAGCCAGAGCGCCTCCCCAACGTGGTTCTTCTCTGTAAGTTGAACGAACACATGTTCGTTCAGTTAAAAGAATACGTTTTGGTTTTTTTTTTCTTCTATGTAGATCGGTTTTTCTGGTTTAGTTCGAACCGGACGCTCAGTTTTTTTATATAAGCCGTTGCTACCGAAACTTTTAGATAGCAACCGTCCTCTGCAAAACCCGCAGCAAACCAATCAGGGAGCGCCACTTGTCGCTGGTAGTTATTATTTATTTTGCGAGGAATTGTTTCCAATTTAGATTCTTTACCAAATCTTCTTTATAGTATATCTATTAGTCTATAGATCCGATTTAGTTGATTCTTTTTCCTATGGTTTTGTAGAAATATCCTCTATCCAGAGAACCAAACGAAATATATTTTTGAAAATTTTAAAATTTTAATTCAAACAGTTCTGAATTCAAACTTCGTTAGGCCATAACTTGAGTTTCGTAACTCCGTTTTGGGTGATTCTTTTTGCTAATCGAAGTTTGTGACATGTACTTTCTGTTAAAACGAAAACAATTTATTTTTGTTGTGGTAAAAATTACATTCTGTACATAAACTTTATTTGGGTGTTTTTGGAGTTTTTCGAAGTCTTTTATTCGTTTTCTTTTTGATTATTTGCTTTTATGCTTATGTATGTTATTGCTTGCTTACGCTAGATCATCCGGAGTGCGAAGCTTGCTACTACGAATCTTTAGAGATCAACAAACATCAGCAAGGCAAGTTCACACTTTGATCATAATTTTCAATACCCAGTTTTACTATAAATTAGTTTCGCCCTCAAAGATTGCATGAGTAGGATTGGGAACATGTGGTTATGCTTTGTAGTTTATGTGGTAGGAACCTATGATCTTTTATAACCCCGGGATATATATTCGTTATATCATATATTGCTTAGCCATGCTCGTAGATGGGGATTGGTATGTGTGATACATGTAAGTTGCGAGAGATAATAATTTATCTGGACAACATAAGGTGGCAACTTTAATACACATCTGGGTGGATTGTTTGGGGCACCTGGAGAAACCAGTGCTTGCCCAAAGGGAATCCCGGAGTACCCGTGTGATTACCCTAGGTCCGCCACCCAAGCTCAAAGGGATCATAAGATATTTCATGCCTAGAGACTTCCGTGTGCAGCCACAAGCCATTATGGGCTCTGGCATAGTTGAGTAAGTTGCGTGACCTCTTTCCGTGGTAGACTAGCTGATGTAGGGGAAAGTAGGTGTACCGCTCTACCCAGGGTTTGGAGGAAATACTTCAGAAAGACTATGTCTCGATCTTCTGATCATGGAGGTGGTCGAGTCTTGTGGGGAAAAGTGGGCAAACCTTTGCAGAGTGTACAAACTAATCATGATTAGCCGTGCCCCCGGTTATGGACAACTTGAGTATATGGAAGTGAATTATTGGTTGATCTCATCACTTTATTTAATGAAATCATTGGGTTATAATAACTTGGGAATTTTGGGATTGAGTTGGAGGAACCTTCTCAATAATGGCATTTTAATTTAGTAGTAAATAAAAAGTTATTCCTTTGTTGTAGGGTAAAATTGGCTTTATGCAAAAAATTAAACTTAGAGCCTCCACCAGCTAAATTTGCATATAGAGATAGTCTTTTTCATTATTATTATTCTATGGTGTGACATTGCCAGCATATTCCATGTGCTGACCTACACGACTGCAACGTCTCATGTTGCAGAATTTTCCGACGAGGAATAAAGGTGCGATAGGTCGTTGTTCTGCAGTCAGTTTGCCGTGGATTTGGATGGACTCATTTACCTTCGATGCTTCCGTAGTTACTTTTATCTAGATGGCCTTTGGCCATATTATTGTAATAAATACTCTTTTGAGGACCTCGATGTAATAAAGTGTGTGATTGAACTCTGTTATAATTCATCAAGTACTGTGTGTGTCAGCATACCGATCCAGGGATGACACTTAAGCACAGAGACTTCGATCCATTTGGGTTGGGTCGCTACAAGATGGTATCAGAGCACACGCTGACTGTAGGACGCGGCCACTAGGAAATGGAAAACCATAGGAAGAAAACTCTATTTTACCACTTCCTTATATATTCGTTGGTCTGTACTCTTCTTTATTCATTTCTTTCTCTTCTCTACTTCAATTCAATAGTTGTTGAACCCCATGACCAAGTTGCTCAGCTGATGAGACCAAGACCCATGAAGACATCATTGACGAAGAAGAAGAAGCTAGAGTTGACTTTGATTTGAGAAGATTTAGTTCAGACCACCACAACCAAATGTAGTCCAACGAATGATTGCGGTAGTATGAAGAGATCATATCTCTTGTGGATATGACCTTACCTGTAGGTTTTGCTTGTGTGGTGTGATTTGTGTGAATTGCTTGATTTATAGTTTCATTGCTATCATAAGCATATGGGTAGTGATTCCTCTCATTAGGCCCTTATTCTATTCTAATTTCTCATCCACTCTAAACCTAACAAATGCCTCCGAGACGTGACCTAGAATTTCCGCCGGAACTTACCCAGTTGATCCAGAATCAGAATGCCCTCATGCAGCTACTCATCCAGAATCAGAACCAGAACGACAACAACAACCCACCGCCGCCACCCCCGGTCGACAACCTTACCCGTTTCCTGAGGTTGAACCCACCTGTGTTCTCCAGCAGTACAGAGCCGATTTTCGCAGATGACTGGCTTCGCAACATCGGATGGGAGCTGACCACCGCAGGATGTACTGACGCTGAGAAGGTGCGCTTTGCCGCACATCAACTGGATGGACCAGCAACTTCGTGGTGGGAGAATTACACCACCACATTCCCCATAGCAAATGTGACTTGGGATCAGTTCCAGCAGGCGTTTCGTATAGCACATGTTTCAGCCGGAGCTATGAGTCTGAAGAAGCGTGAGTTCCGCAACTTACGCAAGGGTAATAGTTCTGTTGGTGATCATGTGGAGGAATTCAGCAAGTTATCCAGGTATGCTCCCGGAGACGTAGCTGATGATGCCGCTAAACAGGAGAAATTTCTGGAGGGACTAAACGATGATATGGGACTTCAGTTTACCGTGGCTACCTTTAACAATTATCAAGAGTTGGTTGACAAGGCTCTCATTCTGGAAGGCAAGCAGCAGCAGGTGGAAAACCGAAAGAGGAAGTACGGACAGGGAAAGTACAACTCTGGAGTTCAGCAGAAGCCCCGCTATACCCCGTACTCGGGAAATAATGGATCAGGATCTGGCAAGTATGGTTGACACACTCACCATAACCATGGAAGACATTCACATCATGGAGGTAATGGACACAACCATAATGGCCATAGGAATGACAATGGAAACAGAGGAAACAACAATCAGCATCACTCCAACCCCGCTACACCGACAAAGAAGGATCTGAGCCACATTACCTGTTTCAAGTGCGGGAAGACCAGACACTACGCCACCAAATGTCGTGAGGCGAAGAACGGGAATGGCAATGGATGCTCTGGAAAGAAGCAAAATCCTTTTACCAGAGGTCAGGTGAACCATGTCAATGTGGAGGAAGTTTATGACCAGCCTGACGCCGTTGTAGGTAAGTTCTTGATTAATTCATTTACAACCCTTGTTCTTTTTTACACTGGTGCATCGCATGCATTCATATCAAGGGGGTTTGTGGATAAGTTTAAGTTGCCGACCGTAGCCCTTGAAACACCAATGTTAGTGAGTTCCCCAGGAGCAGAGAATATGGCTAGTCGGGGATGTTTTCAGTTGCCATTGACCATAGGGAGACACGTTTTCCCCACAGACCTCATCATCCTAGAATCACAAGGATTGGACGTAATTCTAGGCATGGACTGGCTATCCAAGTATGAAGGGAATATTGATTGTGCCCGTAAGTCGATTCTTCTCACCACCCCAGAGGGGAAACGGATCAAGTATGTGTCGAGGCATACGCCAAGGAGGACTCAAGTGAATTCTCTTTCGGGAGTTGTTCAGGAAGAAGTACCAGTTGTGAAGGATTATCCCAATGTTTTTCCGGAGGAACTACCAGGCATGCCACCGGATCGGGACATAGAGTTTTTGATTGAATTGTTACCAGGCACTGGACCAATATCCAATAGACCGTATCGGATGCCCGCAAATGATCTGGAGGAAATTAAGAAGCAGATTAAGGAATTATTGGAGAAAGGTTATATTCGACCGAGTTCATCACCTTGGGGAGCCCCAGTGCTTCTAGTAGAGAGGAAGGATGGATCCTTGAGAATGGTTGTGGATTAGCGTGCATTGAATGAGGTGACGATCAAGAACAAGTACCCTCTGCTGATGATCAATGATTTGTTTGACCAGCTACAAGGAGCAAAAGTTTTCTCAAAAATCGATCTTCGATCTGGATATCACCAACTGAAGATTCGAGAGCAGGATATACCCAAGATAGCCTTTACCACGTGATATGGGCTTTATGAGTATACGGTCATGTCTTTTGGTTTGACTAATGCCCCTGCCTATTTTATGAGTATGATGAATAAGGTATTCATGGAGTTCTTGGATATGTTTGTTGTGGTATTCATTGATGACATATTGATTTATTCGAAGAATGAAGAAGAACACAAGGAACATTTGCGCTTGGTTCTTGAGAAGCTCAGGGAACATCATTTATATGCAAAGTTCAGCAAGTGTGAATTCTGGTTGAAGGAAGTAGGATTTCTCGGACATGTTATATCAGGGGAAGGAATAACAGTGGATCCTTCGAAAGTTGAAGCCGTCACCAAATGGAAGGCACCCACCTTAGTCGGAGAGATTCGCAGTTTCCTTGGACTTGCAGGATATTACCAAAGATTTATTGAGAATTTCTCCAAGATCGCAAAGCCATGACCGAGTTATTGAAGAAAGACACCAAGTTTAATTGGACCGAGGTATGTGAGGCTAGTTTTCAGGAGTTGAAGAAACGTTTGGTCACAGCCCCAGTGCTAATTCTTCCGAATATACGCAAGGATTTTCAGGTATATTGTGACGCTTCTCTTCAGGGACTTGGAGGTGTTGTTATGCAAGAATAAGAGTTGTTTCATATGCCTCACGTCAGCTTCGACCTCATGAGCGGAATTATGCCACACATGATTTGGAGTTAGCAGCCGTAGTGCATGCGCTCAAGACCTGGAGGCATTTTCTTATTGGAAATCATTGTGATGTTTACACGGATCACAAGAGTTTGAAATACATCTTCACGCAGAAGGATTTGAACCTCAGGCAGAGAAGATGGTTGGAGCTCATAAAATATTATGACATGAAATTGCACTATCACCCAGGAAAGGCAAATGTTGTGGCAGATGCATTGAGCCGCAAGAGTTATGTCAATACCCTCACAGCAGGAGGATTACCTCAAGAGTTAATTGATGATCTCAAAGATCTCCGATTGGAGATAGTACCACGAGGTTTTGTTACCGCAATGGAAATTCAATCTACCTTGTTGGGAAAGATTCGAGAAGCCCAGAAGTTAGACAATGGTATTGCAGAAATAAAGGAAATGATGAACCAAGGAAAGGCAGAAAGATTTCGTGAGGATGAACACGGAACCTCATGGTTTGAGCAGCGTATTTATGTGCCAAATGACACAGAGATCAGGAAGTTGATTCTTCAGGAGGCTCATAATTCGCCTTATTCGATACACCTAGGCAATACCAAGATGTATTTGGACTTGAAGGAAAGTTTCTGGTGGACATGTATGAAAAAGGATATTGCCGAGTATGTCGCAGTACGTGACGTATGTCAAAGGGTTAAGGCAGAGCACCAGAAACCAGCAGGATTACTTCAGCCTTTGGCGATGCCAGATTGGAAGTGGGACAAGATTGGCATGGACTTC
Source organism: Secale cereale (assembly GCA_902687465.1). NCBI lineage: Eukaryota > Viridiplantae > Streptophyta > Magnoliopsida > Poales > Poaceae > Secale > Secale cereale. Next base: position 394,403,197 of record LR738714.1, read on the forward strand.
ATTACAGGATTACCCAGGACACGATCAGGCTATGATTCTATTTGGGTAGTAGTTGATCGCTTGACCAAGGTAGCTCACTTCATCCCCGTGAAAACCACATATACAAGTGCTAAGTTGGCCAAGATAAATATGACCAGGATCGTATGTCTGCATGGAGTTCCGAGGACCATCGTATCAGATAGAGGAACACAATTTACCTCAAAGTTTTGGCATCAGTTACACGAAACTTTGGGTACCAGGCTAGAGTTCAGTATAGCCTTTCATCCGCAGACAGATGGGCAGACCGAGAGAGTCAATCAGATTCTGGAGGACATGTTGAGATCTTGTGCGCTAGATTATGGATCTAGTTGGGATGATAATTTGCCATACACAGAGTTCTCATATAACAACAGCTATCAAACTAGTTTGAAGATGGCCCCTTTCGAAGCTTTGTACGGAAGGAGGTGCAGGACACTGTTGATGTGGGATGGAGTTGGAGACCGCAAATTATTTGGTCCCGACCTTATCAGAGATTTGGAGGAGAAAGTCAAGTTGATCCGTGACAGACTTAAGATAGCCCAATCCAGACAGAAGAGTTATGCCGATAGTAAATGCAAGGAAGTAACTTATGAAGTCGGAGATAGAGCATATCTTCGTGTGTCTCCACTTCGAGAGTTAAACGGTTTGGAGTTAAAGGCAAACTAGCACCACGATTTGTGGGGCCATACAGAATTTTGGAACGCAGAGGAGAAGTTGCATATCAGCTGGAGTTACCCGAAGCCTTGTTTGGAGTTCATGATGTGTTTCACGTTTCCAAGTTGAAGAAGTGCCATGCGGAGATGGCCAATATTCCTTTGAGAGATACAGTGCCACTAGAAGCCATACAGTTGGATAGTGATCTGACCTATGAGGAGAAGCCTGTCAAGATTATCGAGTTCGCCAACAGAGTTACCCGCAGCAAGGTCCTCAAATTTTGCAAGGTTTAGTGGAGTCATCATACTGAGGAAGAAGCCACCTGGGAACGCGAAGAAGATATTCGACAGGATCACCCATACCTTTTTGCTAGCCAACCCGAATCTCGAGGGCGAGATTCATCTTAAGGGGGGTAGGTTTGTAACATCCCAAATTTTCAATTTGGAATGTTTTACAATTATTACCTAAGCATCTATGCATTTTTTTATTTGAGTGTCATTTGGAAATTTCAGAGGCATTTGAGTTTTATCTGACTTTGCATTCAACTTGGCATTTGTAATTTATTTCAAAAAAATCCATGACAAATACTTGTTCAAAAGTATGAGAGGAGCTAACATGACACTCCAAAAAGGTAGAAGAAAACAATGCCGAAAGTCTTGAATTCAAATTTGAGTTTCATTTGGATTTTTTAGAAAAATGTTTTTATAAAGTTTTTATTTTGCCTCTGAAAAATAGTTCATCTTGTAGGATTTATTTTTCTGAATGTTTTGATATATATATGTCCTATATAAAAATATTTGTTTTTTTCTTTATATTTTTTTCCTCTATCTAATTCAAAAAACAAAAAACAAAACTGCCCGCGCTAGCCAGACCAGCCAGCCCAGCTAGCAGCGCCAGCAGGCCCAGCCAGGCCAGCGAGGCCACAGCAAGGCCAGCGACCCAGGCCATTTTTTTCCCTCGCTCGCTCTCTCTCCCGTACGTAGCTCCCTCTCCCAGGTGATCTATCTCTTCAAAAAAAGGGGCGAGCACTCACGTCCGACTCCCTTCGCTCGCTCATCCGTTTGTTTCCTGGAAACCTTCTCCCATGTTGACTTCCATCTGGCGACTGGGCCCCGCGCACCTCTTCTTCTTCCACGAACATGAACTGGAACAGAAACGTCCGCGTACAACGCTCCCGACGTTGCTTCGTTTCCAATTCTTGGAAATCAATTCTCCAGCCCGTTTCACGTCCAAGTAAGATGTCCTATAAATAGCCACGACTCTGCTTGACCGATTCAGTCGAAAATCCCTCGCCAAGTCCACCCCTACAACGCGTACTCGACGTTCCAATCTCGCAGTAGAAGCTCTAGTTCATCGTAAGTTTCCGACGCCGGTGAGCCATTCCGAGCCCTATCCTTTTGGGTTCCGACTTCTCATGATCCCTATCATCGTTTTGACAAGATTTTGCGATCCCTCTCCATCTACAACCACTGCACCAACCTCCTTGTCTTCACCAGAGCACCCGGAGCACCAAGCTTCGCCGCTTCGTTCCGTCGCTGGTCGTTGACGCCGACCATCTTCGACTCCACCAACGGACGAGTCACTCTCCATCGCATCCCCTAGACACCTCCGCCTCTGCCTCGCCCGGAGCCAGAGCGCCTCCCCAACGTGGTTCTTCTCTGTAAGTTGAACGAACACATGTTCGTTCAGTTAAAAAAATACGTTTTGGTTTTTTTTTCTTCTCTGTAGATCTGTTTTTCTGGTTTAGTTCTAACCGGACGCTCAGTTTTTTTTATATAAGCCGTTGCTACCAAAACTTTTAGATAGCGGCCGTCCTCTGCAAAACCCACAGCAAACCAATCAGGGAGCGCCACTTGTCGCTGGTAGTTATTATTTATTTTGCCAGGAATTTTTTCCAATTTAGATTCTTTACCAAATCTTCTTTATAGTATATTTTTTAGTCTATAGATCCGATTTAGTTGATTATTTTTCCTACGGTTTCGTAGAAATATCCTCTATCCAGAGAACCAAACGAAATATATTTTTGAAAATTTTAAAATTTGAATTCAAACAGATCTGAATTCAAACTTCGTTAGGCCATAACTTGAGTTTCGTAACTCCGTTTTGGGTGAATCTTTTTGCTAATCGAAGCTTGTGACATGTACTTTCTGTTAAAACCAAAACCATTTATTTTTTTTGCGGTAAAAATTACATTCTGTACAGAAACTTTATTATGGTGTTTTTGGAGTTTTTCGAAGTCTTTTATTCGTTTTTTTATTCTTTGCTTGTATGCTTATGCATGTTATTGCTTGCTTACGCTAGATCATCCGGAGTGCGAAGCTTGCTACTACGAATCTTTAGAGTTCAACGAACATCAGCAAGGCAAGTTCACACTTTGATCATAATTTAAAATACCCAGTTTTACTATGCATTAGTTTCGCCCTCAAAGATTGCATGAGTAGGATTGGGAACATGTGGTCATGCTTTGCAGTTTATGTGGTAGGAACCTATGATCTTTTATCACCCCGGGATATATATTCATTATATCATATATTGCTTAGCCATGCTCGTAGACGGGGATTGGTATGTGTGATACATGTAAGTTGCGAGAGATAATAATTTATCGGGACAACATAAGGTGGCAACTTTAATACACATCTGGGTGGATTCTTTGGGGCACCTGGAGAAACCAGTGCTTGCCCAAAGGGAATATCGGAGTACCCGTGTGATTACCCTAGGTCCGCCACCTAGGCTCAAATGGATCATAAGATATTTCATGCCTAGAGAATTCCGTGTGCAGCCACAAGCCATTATGTGCTCTGGCATAGTTGAGTAAGTTGTGTGACCTCTTTCCATGGTAGACTAGCTGATGTAGGGGAAAGTAGGTGTACTGGTCTACCCAGGGTTTGGAGGAAATACTTTAGAAAGACTATGTCTCGATCTTCCGATCATGGAGGTGGTCGAGTCTTGTGGGGAAAAGCGCGCAAACCTCTACAGAGTGTACAAACTAATCATGATTAGCCGTGTCCCCGGTTATGGACAACTTGAGTATCTGGAAGTGAATTATTGGTTGATCTCATCACTTTATTTAATGAAATCATTGGTTTACTAATAACTTGGGAATTTTGGGATTGAGTTGGAGGAACCTTCTCAATAATGGCATTTTAATTTAGTAGTAAATAAAAATTTATTCGTTTGTTGTAGGGTAAAATTGGCTTTATGCAAAAAATAAAACTTAGAGCCTCCACCAGCTAAATTTGCATATAGAGATAGTATTTTTCATTATTATTATTCTATGGTGTGACATTGCCAGCATATTCCATGTGCTGACCTACACGGCTGCAACATCTCATGTTGCAGTGTTTTCCGACGAGGATTAAAGGTGCGATAGGTCGTTGTTCTGCACTCAGTTTGCCGTGGAGTTGGATGGACTCATTTACCTTCGATGCTTCCGCAGTTACTTTTATCTAGATGGCCTTTAGCCATATTATTGTAGTAAATACTCTTTTGAGGACCTCGATGTAATAAAGTGTGTGATTGAACTCTGTTATAATTCATCGAGTACTGTGTGTGTCAGCATACCGATCCAGGGATGACACTTAAGCACACAGACTTCGATCCATTTGGGTCGGATCGCTACAGGCATGGACTAGGAATGTGGACCCCTCAAAATTCAAGGACAAATGATTGGCTCAAGCTCAAGACTCTACTTTTTCCATTTTAGATATCCAAGATCACATTGAGTCCATAGGAAAGCCAATACTATTAAAAGGGGATGAGGTGTTGCTTAATGAGTTTCTTGCTCAAAATTCTTAGTGATTTGCTCCAAAACCCTCAACCACTTTCTCACCTCCACATATGTCCCAAAACAAAAGTCAAATCGGCCCCACCGAAAAGTTCTATCCGGCGCCACCTAGTTTATTTGACATAGCCACTGCCACTAAACCCTAATCATTTCGGTCTCATCGAAAGGGATCTCGGTCTCACCGAGATGGGATTGCAAACTCTCTGGTTTGCTTCGTTACATTTTGGTCTCACTGAGATGAGCGATCGGTCCCGCCGAGTTTGCATTGCAAACTCTCTGTTTCCTCTTCGTAACGTTTCGGTCCCACGGAAACGAGCGAATCGGTCCCATCGAATTTGCCTGACCAACTCTGTGGTGTGGTTATTACCAAAATCGGTCCCACCGAGTTTGTGTAATCGGTCTCACCGAGATTACATTATGCCCTAACCCTATTTGGCACCCCGGCTCAGAGCGACCGGTTTACCCTGCATTGCCAGTCCAGAGACCTTGTCTTCTGGCAACACACAACATCTTGGTACAGAAATCAACCGCTTTATTGATACTAGTGGATCAAAGTTTTACATTACAACAGGTAGCGAGGCCAAGAGGCACACACAGTGCGGCTGGACAATACGTACATTATTTAGTGAACATAAAAGGCCTCGGTCATAACAACTACATGGCAGCGAAACGACTTCGTAGCGGAACTCCATTGCACAAGGACACCGATGTGGACACGATCTAGACTCGGACGGCACTCCTTTCTAGCGAAACTTTCCTAAAATCAGGCATGACCCACCAGGTCAGTACATTGAATGTACTTGCAAGCTTACAGCAAACATAATCATAATGACAAAAAATATCATGATAATTATTAAATTTGCTAAAATGCAACAACCTACGTGTGTATGAATATAACCAACATGCTGGGCTCATGCCTTTGTGACAATAGTCCCTCGGACTGACTTACGAACGGTGATCTTTAATAACATACCAACTTGTCCAACTCAAAACGACATATCTCGTGATCTTTCCGGCGATCAAAACCCTGACCATACTTGGTCTCAAGCATCCCGGTGGCTCTTCCACCATCTTTAATAGTGCAAAGTTCATAACTTAGTGAGCAAAATTTTATTAAATGTTGACCCATGGTGTGACCTACTTTCGAGCGTGTCCATGACCGTGAACTCGGTTATCGATAGATTAATTACACTCTGCAGAGGTAGTGCACTGTACCCACACCGCGGAACCCATTGCCTCGCTCTCCCATTCGGGTGGACCAACGGCGTTCCGATGAAATCCTTCCATTGCCAAGTCACTCTCTAGGCCACTCTAACACATTTCCCATCGGAACAGTCATGGGTGGCTCTGTGCCTACCAAAGGCACAACGACCACCGTCGGGGCAAAACATAAACTGTCCCAAACGGGGACTCGGTACCATAAACTCAACTACGGGCACACAAGGTTATGTCTGCTTACCGGGACATGGTACCGCACGCCCATAACCTTCCCTACTTAGAGGTACCGACCAGAGGCATGACAACAGACCGAATAGACCTTCCCATAAAGGCAAATGTGGTTGCAGTGGGAAAAACTCAATTCTGTGGCACCATGACCCGGTCAACAAATTATTTAAGTTGAGTTATTAGCAGGTTCAACTTACACTACTAGGAAAAGGGCTATAGATGGGATGGATACTAATGGCGCACCTCACATGTGGTGCGCCACTAATATATAGCAGTGGCGCACCATGTGCAGGTGCGCCATTAGTGTGGAATACACTAATGGCGCACCAGGCTAACGGTGCGCCACTAGTAATAGTTTTTCTTTCTTTTCCAAACATACTAATCGCGCATCCACGCACAGTGCGCCATTACTAGTTGTAACTAGTAATGGTGCACCAGCCGCAGAGTGCGCCACTACTATTCATTTTTTTTAGTTTTTTTGCAAAACTACTAATGGCGCACCGTGCCATAGTGCGCCATTACTAGTTTAAACTAGTAACGGCGCACTATCCCACAGTGCGCCATTAGTAGTTTTTTTTGCAAAACTACTAATGGCGCACCACCAGCAGGTGCGCCATGAGTAACCTGGGTTACTAATGGCGCATTTGGAGATGGTGCACCATTAGTAACCTGGGACCAACAAGATATTTTGGACAGCCACTCCTACCCACTCACTTTCTCCTCACTTCATTCTCTCCACCTCCTCCTCCAAAGCTTGTCTCGGCTGCCTCCTCTTTGTCACCTCATTTCCACCATAGATTCATCCAAATTAAGTGGTTAAATTACCTTTTTTTGATAGGTAAGTAAGGGGGAAGCTATCTTTATGTTGTTCTCCCTCCAACAATGTGCACATGCACTTTTTATGGCCTAGCTAGATCTATGTATGTTCGTGGTGTTGCATATGTTTGTGGTGTTGCATATATGTTTGTGTTTGCAGGTACCGGTATTTGAAATGCGATAGTTGCCAATATTTTGCCGGAATGTTGATTCATTTCCTTTTCGGCGAGAATTTTGGCATTATGCATTCTTTTTGGTCCTATTTTTAGGGAAAGTCATGCCAAATTTTTTCTTGGTTCTAAAATATCATTTTGCTCTACCCCGCAGGCGACCATGGTCCGCACGATGACCGAAGGCATCGTGAATAGGTTTTTGAGCTCCGCGAAGGCCGAGATGCTTCAAAAGAACGAGACGAAGATAAGATGTCTGTGTCGAAGATGCAAGTTGAAGAGCCTTATTGCGGACCCAGATTCCGGGCAAGTGCGGGACCACCTACTCTTGCGTGGTTTCATGGATGGCTATCGGTGGCAAGGTGATGAAGATGACTACGAAGTCGTCCATGGGGACCGGGCAAGAAATGAGGAAGGGCGGCAAGACAACCACCGCGGCACGGGCGGGCGAGAAGACGAAGAATCTCCAGGACATGATCACGACGGTGATGCTGCACACAATCATCATGTAGAAGATGCAGGACATGATGATGAGGAAGATGACGGAGCAGACGACGGGCATGATCATGAAGATGATCATGCCGGCGGAGCAGACGATGCTGGACCATCGATGGGCTGGGTGCAGGACCCTCATATTCAAGAGCTGCTTCTCAAGCAGACGGATAACGCAAGAGCTGCCGCCCGAGAGAAAGCCAAGATGGATCAACTGGATATAGACACGGTTACTCCATTGTATGAAGGATGTTGGCCCGAGGATACCCGCCTGAAAGTAACGCTCATGGATCTGGAGATGAAGGTAAAACACAAAATGACCGACGCATGCTTCGACGAGAACATGTCATTCTGGCACGAACGTCTTCCCAAGGGGAACAAGTGCCCGACCAGTTTCGAGGAGGCGAAGATAATCGTGTGTCCTATGGATTTACCGCACGTGAAATACCATGTGTGCATGAACAATTGCATCATTTATCGGGACGAGCACGCAGAGTCTACCATATGTCCGGTGTGCGGCGTCACTCGATACAAGAAGATGAAGAAAGCTCCTTGAAAAGTGGTGTGGTACTTTCCAATCACTCCTCGTGTGCAGCAGTATTTCGTGGACCCTAAGGTAGCAAAGCTCCTGCGTTGGCACGTAGATAGAGAGGAGAAGAAGCGAGAAGATGACGCAAATGATCCGGAGATAAATAAAAAAGACAAGATGCTGAGTCACCCTAAGGATGCGAGCAAGTGGCAAGCGTTGAACTTCGAAGACGCAGAATTTGGGAACGATCCAAAGAACATCGTGCTGGCCGCGAGCAGCGATGGAGTCAATCCGTTTGGCAGCCAGAGAAGCACACATAGCACCTGGCCTGTGTTTGTGTGGATGTACAACCTTCCCCCCTGGTTGTGCATGAAGAGGAAGTACATTCACATGAGTATGCTAATTGAAGGACCGAAACAACCAGGGAACGACATCAATCTGTATCTGGGGCTGCTGAAAGAGGAGCTAGACACGCTGTGGAAAACACCAGCCAATACGTGGGGCGCCGCAGAGAAAGAATATTTCCCTATGAGAGCCGCACTGCTCACGACGGTGCACGACTATCTCGGTTATGGATATGTCGCGGGGCAGGTGGTCCACGGATTTTCTGGATGCGTCAGGTGCATGGATGACACAATGTATCGCCAGCTAGATAGAGATCTCGGGTCTTCGAAAACCGTGTTCATGGGACATCGAAGGTGGCTTCGCGACGATGACCTGTGGAGAAAACGCAAGGATCTGTTCGATGCTGAAACCGAACCCCGAAGACGCCCGCTTACGGCGAGCGGCGAGGAAATAGACGAGCTGTTGAAAAATTGGAAAGATTGCCCACTGCCGGGAAAGAAGCAAAAGGCGCCAGAGCCGGGAAAGAAGCGAAAGGCGCCAGAGCCGCTGCTGAAGGTATGGAAAACAAGGTCTGTTTTCTAGGACTTGCCATACTGGAAGATCCACCATGTGCCTCACAACCTTGATGTCATGCATATCACGAAGAACGTGTGCGAGAGTCTGCTTGGTACCCTGCTCAACATGCCAGAGAGGACCAAAGATGACAAGTACGGCGACCCCAAGAGCGAACATGATGACGATGATGAAGTAGCAGCATACACCACAAGAAGAAGCAGGACCACCCTACCTAAAGGACGTCTGTTCCATAGAAGAACTCCATTTGCGAAAAAGAAGGGCAAGAAGATTGTGAACAGATAGCTAGCTAGGATCGATTGTATTTAAATCGTAGCCTTCATTTCTCGATTGTATTTCATGTGCACTTTTTGAACTCTTGAATGTTTTTAAATTTCATGGACACTCGATCTCGATCCCCCTCCATCTCGATCGCTATCCCACCTCGACAGATCCGGTCCCCCTCGCCACTGAGCACCCCCACTCCACCGGCCGCCGCCGCCGACCCCCCGCACCCTCCCCTACTCCACCACCGCCGACGACCCACCGCACCCTCCCCCGCTCCACCGGCCGCCGCCGCCGACCCATGAACTCATGATATTTTCAAATATTAAATTTGATGATATTTTTTCATATTCATAAATATTTTCAAATAACAAATTTGATGATATTTTTAAAAAAATATTACTGTTTTATAAAAAAATATTACTC
>LR738714.1:394413215-394433270 GCA_902687465.1 Secale cereale
CCCTCCACCTCACACGCTCGCCGCCCCGTTGCTCCCCTGCCCTCCCCACGAACCCTAGCCGGCCCTACTGAGCCTGTCATTGCCGCGCCATCGACACCATCGCCACCGGCCCCGCCTACCGCTCCGACCTCGACCTCATCGCGCGCGAGGCCTCTTGGACACCGCCGCCGTCGCGGCCTCTTCGACACCGCCGCCGCCCGCACCTCTTCGACGCCAGTGCCCTCGACACCGCCGCTGCCGCCGCCTCTTCGACACCGCCGCCGCCCGTACCTCTTCGACGCCAGCGCCCACGACATCGTCATCTTCTCCAAGTCCTACTGCCCGTAAGCCCCCCTTTCCCTTCTCTGCTCACCCCTCCATCTTCTCCAAGTTCTGTATGTTCTGTTTATCTAGTGGAATGAGTTTCTGTATGTTCATCAAGTGGAATGAGTTTCTGTATGTTCATCCAGAGTAACAAATTCAGTGAACAAAGAGATAGTCCATCTAGTGGAATGAGTTTCTGTATGTTCTGTTTGTGACATCCGTGAATTTGAGTATATAATAACTGGTATTGGTTGGTTCTGTCTTGAAACAAAGGATTTCCCCTCTCTGCTCCTCTAGTATCTAGTATCTTCGTTAATTGGTTGATGAAATCGGCTACTGAGCCTCTTGCAAAGCAAAAACCTTGCTACTCCAGTCCCATCATCAAGGTGTTTTTTTATCCAAATTGAATGAAATCTGAAGAAAAACTTGAGTTATTTACCACATGTCCTCAACTTTACAAAATTTGAGAAACACATGAGGTTTCTGGTTTTTAAATTCCAATTTTTTTAACAAAACAAGTGTTTTTCATGAAACTGGATCATTTTCATGAGAATATGTTTCTTTTTGGTTAGAATTTGATTTGAAGACAAATGAATTGATAGAGTAACAAATGCTATGGGTTCGTTTTAAATGGATAACTCAAGCTTCCCGTGTTTCATGAAATCAACCACCTTCAGCTTTACTGTTTGCGACATCAGATCCAAGGGACTATTACCATGGATATATATATAACCATCTTAAGATCATCGAAATAAAATAGGGGAAAATGAGGATATATATAACCGTCTTTACTATTTTAAATATCCTTTTAGTTTTCTCTTAGTTTTGTTCCTTTCGCTTTGGTGTTTGTGCATAGTGTGTGCATACTGCTATCCTCTTATCAATTAAAATGCCAACACTTGCTGGATATTTCAAGAAAATAAGAAGCCGGACATTAGTTGTAGTCTCACAAGTCACAAGGTCACTGGATATAGCCATTTCATATCATCATTGCGGGAGTGTCAAAGAGAAGTTTGTAATGATATGACATTTAGCAATTTATATGGAAATTGTTTCTGGCGCCTTCCCAATAAACTTCAATGATTTATTGCAATATGTGAAAATGAAACCATCTTTAACGCAGTACAAGCATGTAGTTTACTTTGTTTTCCAATAGTTTTATCATATTGGATTGGATGCTCCTATTCTTTTTGTGTGTGCTTGCTCTTGGCTGATCCTTAATTCATTTTGCTCCTATTGGATTGGATTGAATTGTTTTGACACCACTGGTTAAAGGGCCATTAGTAGTAAAAGGAAGTTCACTTTCAGCAAAAAAACAACTTCAGCTTGGAGCTTGCAGTTGCAGCTGGAGATGGACTGCACATCCTCCATTCCCTCTAAATAAATATAAAAGCAGCTTCAGCTTGGAGCTTGGAGTTGCAGTTGTAGATGGAAGTGACCCAAATTAAAAATGATTTGGCAGTGCTAGATAATTTAAATAGATAGATAATTTGTAACATATGCATTTAGTTCAAGCAGTTTCATGATCAGGTTTTGTATGTTAAATTTCAGATAATTCTGCTGCCACACTGATACACTCTTATTTCAGATAATGTTGCATATATTTTCTCTTATACAATGTTGGTGCTTGTCTTTATGAAGATATTTGAAATGATATTCTATTTGAAATGATATGCTAAGGCCTATGCAAACTGGAATTTGAATAGTCTAAAGTGGAGTTGAAAGCCGGATGCACTCCATCCAGATTTTTGCTGGGTTTTGTCGCCGACCATCGTGTCGTGATGATTTTGCAGGTACCCCGAGAGGCCCTTGAGTTTGCTGGAATGTCGATTAACTTCCATTCCGGCAAATTTGGGTACTCCATATGTCCTATTTTCAGCAAAGGTCATGCTGAAATTTTCCGTGAATTTTAGCATGACTTTGCTAAAAATAGGACATATGGCGGCAATAGAGCCAAGTGATTAGGCCCAACTTAGAATTCTCCTTCCCAGCTTAGCTTTTAGGATGCCTCGGTGTCGACAAACCATAAATTATAAAACCTTGGGTTTTAGGGTGCCTTGGTGTCGATAAAAACCTAAATGATGAAAGCTTAGGCTTTTAGGGTGCCTCGGCGTCGACAAACACTAAATGATGAGACCATGATCTTGTTCCTTGACAATAACCAACTTTTTGACCAAACTTTTTTCCTATTTAGAGAGAAACATGGCCCACAACGATGAGGCCTGCGGTTCGGGCGGCAAGGCATGCTGGGAGCTGTCCCAGGAAATGGAGGAACAACCTCACTTCTATGAGGACGTCGTGAAAGACACCGATCCTGACACCACTAATGGTGCCGCCGAGGATGACCCCACTGATGGTGCCGTCGGGGATGACACCACTGATGGTGCCACTGAGGATGCCACCATTGATGATGGCGGCGCACGCACAGATGGCAGCCAACCGAAGAGGCAACGGAAAGACCGGCGCCCGACCATGCTCCGCACCGTCAAGGAGGAATTTACTGAAGTGGACTCCGACGGGAATCCAACGGCGCCCGAACAAATAGTCAAGGGGTACTCGCTTCAGCTCGGGTGCATTCTCCGGAGCACCATCTCGATCAACACCGAGAACCTAAGGCATAAGGACCGAGGGAATTTGCGTAACATCCTCTTCACGAAGCTGCACGAACGATACAAGTTCCCCGCTGAATTTGAAAACACACGCCTCACAGAGAATAAAGTGAAAAATGCCGCCCTCACGAGGATGAGCACGACCCTGTCTACTTGGAGAAGCTCGGTGAAGAGAATGATTGACAAAGATTTTAGTTATGAGAAGATCAAGGAGAAAAATCCTTCAATCACCGAAGATGACTACAACGACTTCAAGATCAAGTGCGAGAGCACCGCAACCTCCGAATCAAGTCAGTGGGGGAAAGAAATGTGGGAGTTGAACTTAGGGGAACACACACTCGGTCCCGGTGGTTACAGAGTGGCGGAGCCTATGTGGGACAAGGAGGAGGTGGAGCGTGCCGAGCAAGGCCTACCGCCCCTCTTCGATAAATACGGTGACAAGCAGACCAGGAACTTTGTCAGGGCCCTGTACAAGAAGGACCCGAAAACAAAAGAGCTTACCACGGATCCGAAGACCAGGGCGCTTGAGCTTGTTCTGGTAAGGAATACACCCCCGCGTAATTAGCTCCATATGGTTGCATTCTAATTAATGAAGCCAAATTTCTAAATGGTTCACATTCCTTCCGCAGGCGACTGAAAGCAGTAGCGCGGGGTCGACTCAAAGCACCCCTTGGGACAGCACTCTAAATAGGGCGTTGAATGTAATGAAAAAAGGATAAGCTCAGTAAGCCGTCGTCAGCTGGTCGTGTGGCCGGCAAAGGCTTGTCCACAAAATGGTCGTCATACTATAATGCTGGTGGGCGAAAGGAGAAAAAGACCAGCTCGGAAAGCCAGTCGCGCGAGGTTCAAGAACTCAAGGCACAAGTGGCGCGGATTCCGGAGGTTGTCCAAGAGCAAGTGCAACAACAACTGGGATCGACGCTCACCGGCATTATGCCTACCTTGATTCAGGGGCTGACAACGTGGATTGTGGGCGGCGAACATGGGCCGCCCGCGATTCCCAGCTTCACGGCCAGCAACTTGCAGAACGCGCAGGCGGGGCCATTGGTGTCTTCGGCGGAGGCGGCATTGGTGTCTCCGACGCCGGCATGGGAGCTTAATGCACTCGAGTGTACGCCGGTCGGCAGCTCTGCAGCAAGAGGCCCCTCCGTCAATTGCACGCCCGCCGTTAGTGGTGCCTCGACATTAGCCGAGCTCGACGCCATCATCACGGTAACTAATTAAGCCTCTCGGTCGAGGACTTCATCTCCTTGCCTTTGACTGGGCATCCCTGACGCCCTACATGTTTTCGCAGGGCGCCGCCGACGTTCCGTGCACTCTCCTGCACTTCGTGAACAACGAGTTGGTCGATGTCGCCAAGGGCAAAATCGTTCAACCGGGCAACCCCATGTTCCACGGTAATCCGATGCCACCCACCTTGTATAGGGTTCAACTGGTTCGGGTGCTGCCAGGCTGCGACGAGTTGTTACCTCCGATTCGACCCGTCGGGGCCGACGAAGATGATGTGATGACCCTTAGTGCCTGCCTAAGCTGGCCCCTGCTTTGGCCGAAGAGCCAGATTCGTTTGGGGGCGGGGGACACCACCACAAAGACAACACCGCCAGTCGTGCCGGCGCCAAGCCATGGCAAGACCGCCGCAACGGTGCCGAACATCCCTATGGCACTGGATCCGAACAAGCATATGGCACAAGATCAGAATGACGACGATACATTTTCCAACATCGATGAGTACTTTGCCGATCATGGGTATGATGGCGAATTCATGGGTCCTCCTTCTCAAGAACCCAACCCTACAAAAGACGTGCGTGATCTAGCTGGTACCACGAAGAAACCAAGTTGCAACAGGCGTCGTCTTCCGTTCAGTTCTTAGGAGACGCCTCCAGCTGCCGACTTCACCGAGCCTCAGATAGCCGAGGTGCGAAATATTATCAGCCCCAACACACTCAAGAAGGCGGTCTGTGAGCAGAACTCGGTCCCATTATAGGAGAAGAAGAAGGCACGGAAAAGCAAGAGTAACAAGGGTGTGAGCCAGCCGGCACCGAGTACGATCCGTTCTCAGGACGGGCCACCTTCACCTAAGGATACAATGAGGAGGGTGCATGTGGCGGGTAGGCCGATGCTACCGACTAATATGCTCAATGCTGCAACCGGTGCTATGCGGAGTCTGCATAACAGTGTTCTTTCTTTGGAGAAGTGGCATCTCAGAGACAAGGATGTGGCATACCCGATTTTTGCGGCCAAGGTGCCAGAGGGCAAGGGCTTTGTGGATAACTCCATCGGGGGTACGATCGTCCTGCGGTTTGATGTCATCTTCGCTATGTTTAACCTTCATCCGCTGCACTACACCTTTGTTCGGCTATTTTCGCTGAGTATGGAGATGCGGATCATTAGAGACAAGACCTCGGACATCGTGTTAGTCGACCCCTTCTACATGTGTGCCAAGATCTTGGGCAGCGCTGGGGACCGGGAAGTCGCGAGTTCTTACCTCGAAGGCGTCATTCTGGCAAACCGAGATAAGGATAACTTCCTCATGCCTTACTTTCCGGAGTAAGTCGTCCCCTCAACCGCCCCGTAACATATGAATTCTTAGATTTCGATCATTTTTCTTTTAACATTCCGTGTTTTGTGCAGTGACACACATTGCACACTCATCCTCCTAAGCCCGAAATATTCCATGGCCACGTATTTCGACTCGAACCGTCAGTCGAAGGTAGACTACACAAATGTCAAGAAAGTTCTTGATGATGTTCTCCCCGGCTACGCCAAATCTGGAGGTACTTCACCAGGCCTCTTCATAAGTACGGCAAGCACGTGTTCACCCACAATACGACGTTCTGCTGCGTCAAGCAGCCGCCTGGCGGTCAGAAGGGTGCCTACTATGCCATCCATCACATGCGGGCGATCGTACGGGACCATCATCACCTTCTGCTACCAAGTAAACTCAAAGATTGGGTCGCGAGCGTGTCGGCAATCCAGGACGCGGACATCAGACAAGAATTCTTTCGCATCCAGTCGGAGTTTGCGGAAATCATCCATCAAGATGTCCTTCGTACCTCGGGACAGTTCTACCTCAGAAATCAACCGTCCAACAGTGACATAGACACAATGCTACAATTGCAGGCTGGCAACTCCCACGATAGACGGCGGCTTCATCCACGCTCCGGTCCCTTGAGTTGAGTCGAAAGTAGTGACGCCGTGTCTAGTTCTGAAACATCGATTGGCACATGTTGTAATTAAACTTTAATGAACTTGTAGTATGTCTCTTTGGTTTCGACAGTCGTTCAACTTAGATTTAATCGATGCTATTAATGTCTTGCTTTTCTCTTCCGATTGTTTTGTTGCATACTTATATATTGCTTATGTATTGTCTGTGAATTGGTACTAACGTTTCGTTTGGCTAGTGCATAGCGATGCCGTCGTATGTCATGTACAAGGGCAAGGTTTCCGGAGTCTACGACGACTGGGAGGAGTGTCGGAGACAGGTTCACCGTTTCAGCGGTAACAGTTACAAAGGGTACACCACTAGGGCGGAGGCGGAATCTAGATACGCGCGCTATCTAGCGGGAGAGGGGAGGGAGCGTTGGAGGAACCGGATGAAGATGAGTTTCATCGCGATGATGCTCATCGTGATGACCGCAGCTTTCTTCTATGTGATGGTAGTTTAGATGATCGATATCGACTTGTAATGTGAAGACAAACTCGCTACTCGCGGTCTCGAGACTTGTAATATAATGTTCTATCTTTGTTCGGTCTTTTGAATTCGGAGACTAATATGATGAATTGTATTCGGAGACTAATATGATGAATTGTATTCAGAGATTAATCTTCCATTGTATTCGATGAATCTGCTGTTGCTGTGTGCTGCTGTCTATATTCTGTCCAATAATACATTTTGTAACCTGTGCAAAAATCAGAAAAGTAAAAAAAAAACTAATATTCATACTAATGGCGCATCACATAACAGTGCGCCATTAGTATGCCAAAGGATAATAATGGCCCATCATCCCACAGTGCGCCATTAGTATGCCAAAGTTACTAATGGCGCATCACACAAGAGTGCGCCATTAGTATGCCAAAGCACCTGGGTATATATGGCCCCCTGGGAGGCATACTAATGGCGCACCGTGGCCTATACTAATGGTGCACCTGTGGTGCGCCATTAGTATACCAGATACTAATGGCGCACCAGTGGTGCGCCATTAGTAAAAAAATACTAATGGCGTGGCACTAATGGCGCACCAGTAGTGCACCATTAGTAGGCAAAACTGGTGCGCCGTTAGTAGGCCTTTTCCTAGTAGTGTTAAAATAACCGGTGTCATAAAATGCCATGCAAATGCAACACACCAATATGCATTACTGTAAAGAACTGGATCAGCTCTATCATACTAAGTGTAAGCATCACAACTTCCAATATTCTTCTGGTTAGGATTTACTATGTTTTAACAAAATTTTACCATGACTTCACATAAATATTTATATCCATAAGCATATTAATTCTTCATAACCCAAACTTTCTTCTAGTTTCATTAATAACTTAATCAACTTCCAACTTTCTGTAAACTAAACACAACAACTAAATAAAGCAACCAACATAATACAAATAACAAAAATAATTCATGTGCATGGATTAAATCATTTATTCAAGTTAGAAAATCACAAATATTAAAATGGCACCATGAAAATGTTGTTGTGGCTTGCCTTACTGCAAATGAGGTTCACAAGCCTCCTGGTGATCCGCAAGACAAGCTTCACGTTTTGAAAAGATGTAAAAGCACAATAAGAAAAATATCAAGAACCATTCTAAAAAACACCAGAAAATATACACAGCACAGAAAAGTCTCATTTTTGGTGTGCTGCAAGATTTATTTACAAAGAACACAATGCAAAAAGAATCAATTCATTTCGACTTATGGTTCAAAAGTTATTGCTGTTTGAAGTTCTCTGGAATATATATATATATATAGACCTTATTCTCATAACAAAGGCCTTATTCTCATAACACCCCCCACTTAACACAGGTTTCTAGCGCGGCAGCGCCCCGAGGACAACAACCCCCTCCCCACCCCGCCTTCTACCGGAGCCGCTGCCGGATCCCCACCCCAGGCTGCCGCCCCGCCCTGCCCCGCAAACCTTCTACCAGTGCCGCCTCCAGATCGCCACCCCAGGCCGCCGCCGCGCCGCCCTGCACTCCATCCACCTTCTGCCCTGTCGACCCCAACACCGTCTCGCACTAGCCCGGCCGCCCTCTTCCTATGCCACCACAAGCCCGGCCATGCGCCGCCTTCAACGAGCCATGTCGGTCGTGCACCTCCTGCGCCCTTCCCCCCCGAAGCGACGCCGCCCAGCAAGCTCCCCTCTGTGCCACCATCGCTGGATCCGGGACGGCACCGCCACTCGCCGCTCGGCCATACGCCGCCCCCTGACCGGCCTTCTTGCAGAAGCCTGGCGATGCGCCGCCATAACAAGCCCTCCCCGCCACCTCCCTCCCCGTCTTCCTCAACTACACGTCGCCATGGCGGGCGATGCTCTGCTCTCCGCCCGCAGCTCCACCGGATCGAGACCTCTTGTGCAGTTCGTGTCATCCCACAGATCGGGATCGAGCCCCGCACCAACTACGGCCGTCTGGTCGTGAGGTGGTGCTGGCGACGAACGCATCGGGGAGGCCTAGATCCACCACGGCCCAGCCCCCTCCAAGCTCCCTTCCTCCTCCCCTGTAGTACAAGGGGCACGACGTTCACTCTACATCACGTGGGCTACTCCTATTCTCTGCTCGCCGTGGGAGATAAGGAACATGGGGAATCGACACCCCGATTCATTCGACGTTAGCTGCCTGGCCAGAGCTCCTCAGCCGTTCACCTCCTTCTCTACAGTCCGGCAACGACGCGCTTGTAGTTCGCCTGTGGAGCTCCACTAACCGTCCCCTTTCCTCCTCCAACTTCACACGCGCCCTGCCTGCAGTTCGTTTGGTGCGCGACTACGGATCCTGGCCGCCGCCCTCCTCGTCCGGTGCGGCGCGGATGCCGCAGTCCACCCGGTGCGACACTACAATTCCCTCCCTTCCACCTCCTCCTTCTACCTCTGACCTCCTTCCGTCGCCAGCCGGTGCGGCCTTGGTTGCCGGCGCCACCAGCCCAACTCCCCGCGCTGTCTCCACTATTCGTGCCCACTCTAAAAAGTTGGTCGAAATCCATGGCGCGTGAGGTCTCCATTCCCTTTGCATTCTAGCAGCTCAGTTCGTGGGTGCGTGCAGCTCGTGACTGCAGTTTCTTTTTTTAGCATGTGGCTGCAGTTTTTGGGTGATGCACTTGGGTTGCATGCAGTTCATTGCTAAACATTTTTTATTTTTTCAGATCTTAGTATGTGGGTGTAGTTGTAATTTTTCACTTTGCCCTGCCGTCCACTCGATTTGGTTCGCTCTGGACATGCCCGCCATTCATTAGAGCTTGTATATGAGTTTCAGATTCGGAAAAAAGTATAGATAATAGAAAAATGATGGCTGAAAATGTGAAAGTGAAAATGCAATGCACTTTTATCTGTATGGGACTTCACTATGTCTATTCATTAATTTTTGTTTGCAGTGCACGCCGGCGGCCGTGCTGTCTGCTAAAGTCTTGCCTTCCTAGCATTCAATGAATCTTGATTCAGATTACTCTTTTCTGTGTCATGTAGACAATTTAAAAATGTGTGTGTCTAGTCAAAAATTAGACGACTACATGACCACCTGTAATGCGTTTGGTCCTCCGATAAGGTTCACTTTTGAGAGTGATGTTGTTCACTTGCACCTAACATGAAAGTGCGAGTTTGTTTAAACAAAACAACAAGATATCAATGAGGTTCACTTCGACATATGTTGTGGTTCATTTGACCTCGTCTCTGCGGTCCACTCTCGTTCATAAAAAATGTTGAAAAAAAGAAAATAAAAACTCACAAAAAACTTGTGTAAGAAATTTTATGTCTGACAAAAGAATTCATGAAGTTCACTTGTCCATCTGATGCAGTGCGGTTTTTAGTATGAAGCAGTGCGGTTTTATGTCTGATGCAGTATATGCGTCAATTTGGGTGTCTCAAAAAACAGAGTATCCGCATTTTCGTAATTTTAAAACTGTTCTTAAACCGTAATGAATTAGAGGGAGTGTTCTACATGAAAAATTGCGTCTCAACGATATCTTTCCAACGGCATATATATTGAATCATTTTGACCAGCGGTTTGTAAAAAATTCGCCAAAAACTGCTGCTGCCCCTCGTAGTCAGCCGCACGATTTTCAAAATTAACTGAAAACCGTAAGGAATCTCAAAATCATTTAAACATATGAAAGTTGCGCCTCGTTTGTAGCTTTACAACGGCGTATCATACGCCTCGTTTCGGCAAACGGTAAAAAAACTTAAGCTAAAACAGTACCGAAAATTGCAAAAAATTCGAAAAACACGTTTCCGCGATTTAATAAATTCAAAACTGCTCTTAAACCGTAGCAAATTAGAAAAAATTATAGATATGAAAAAGATGCGCCTCGACGATACCTTTCCAACGGTGTATCATTTGTTTCATTCCGACGAGTGGTTTAGAAGAAAACGCGAAAAATGCTCGCTGTCATTCGTTATGAGCCGCACGATTTTCGAAACTGCTCTTAAACTCTGATGAATTTTGAAAAGTGTTCAGTATGACGAAGTTGCGTCTACACCATAGCTTCTCAACGGTATATTACACACATAATTCCAATAAACGGTTAAAAAAGTAGAGCAAAAAAGGAACCCAAAAAACAACACGTACAGTTTTTCGAGACGAAGTTCACTAGTCGCTGTGTTGCAGTACCTGTGCAGTGCCCTCGCGTTGTGCGTGCAGTTCGGAAGTGTTATGAGAATATTATTCTCATAATATTTGAGAATATATATATATATATATATTTGAAATTTAAATAAACAGACTGGGAAGGGGGTGACGTCGAAGAGGTAAAGACCCAGGGCGCCACCACTCGTACCGCTTCACGCGAGTACAGAGTGGCTGACTAGCGGGCCCCGCTGGTTAGGTGAGTGGGAGAGGGAGAGAGGAACAGAGGCGGCCGTGGCTTCGCCGGAGAGCACACCGGCGACGCGAGCTTCTTGGACAAGATGAGAGGGATAGATCTACAGAGGGGATCGAGGCGCACCTGCCCGTACCCGTAGCGTAGCTAGGGGTGGTCGGACGGTGTCGGAAACGGCCTCGCAAGCGGAGGCAGAACGGGGTGGTCGCCGGAGTTGAGGATGACGACGAGCAACGACGACTCCAGAGGTCCCAACTAGGTGGGACGGCACCACCAGAGAGTGGCGGAGGCTCTAGAAGAGTTGCCCTGGCCTGAGAGGGGCTGGAGCTACTGCTATGACCCGATGGGATCGCCGGTGAGCTCAAGCTCGAGGACGGCGGCCTGCGTCCTGCCCGGCCGGGCTACGAGTTTCTACGCAGCTGTGGTGTGTGTGGGAGTGGAGCGGGATGCTCGAGAAGGCTAGGAGGGTCTCCATTTATAGGCGAGCCAAGAGGGGGGATCGGGGCACCGCTGGCGACGCCTGGACACTGCGGCCGACGACAAATGGCGTCAGTGAGAGGGGGAGAAGGCAACGGGGTTCACGCGCGGGCTGTGGATGAACAGAGACGAGCACAGGATCACTGGGAAGGAGACGAGCACAGTGCGCACCGCATAGTTGCCTTGGCCAGACTGCGCCCGTGCTTGCTGCGGCGAGCTCCGGCGTCGGCGAGTGCCAGGAGGGGCTGTAGAAGTCAAGACGAAGATGGTGGTGCGGTTTGGCAAGCTCCAGCACACGGGGAAGCGAGCACGCGCGAAACAGAGCGCTCGGCGGCACTCAGAGCGCGTCGAATAGTAGCCTGGCATGGCGTACACGCGTGGTCACCGCGTGAACTCTGCCTCCAGGTAGACTTGGGGCCAAAAATCATGTCTGGCATGTTGTTCCTGGTAGATTTGAATGTTACCCTGGTTTGGTTTGGACCCAGATGCAGTAGAAAGAATTTCACACGGCTGGTAAGTTTCTGGACAGAAACTTCGAGACCTTACTAAGGTAAAATGGCTGGGAGTTGGAGGCTGTGCTTTGGAGGCTATCCCTAAGTTACTAAGGTAAAGATGCACAAGAAGTTTCAGACACAATGGAGCAAGTAAAATGGTTGTTGCTGTAGAAACTACCATTTCTATCCAGAACAGAAAAGAATTTCTGTAGCAAAAATATTCCAAAAAGTAGTGCAATATTTTTGCTCAGCACGGTGTCCTATGGTTTAAAGAATATTTGTGATTTTCCTCAGATTTTTGTGGGCAAGAAAAATGGGGGTTGCTTTGGAGCACAATGAGCTAACTAGGGTTTTGGAGGGAAAAGTGAATATTTTTCAATAAAGAAAAATATTCCAACAATTATTTTGGGGTGAACCAGAGTGGAAAAGAGAACTTGAGATGGAGATGAGGCACTTGGGGGAAAGCCAAGGGTACCCAAGTGTTCTAAGTCCATATGAAAAGATTAAAAAATCCCAAGAATCAAATTAAATCCAAAAGAAACTCAGGCAAATAAAAGATAGCAAAAATTAGGCTATCACAAACCTCCCCCACTTAGAATGAATCTCATCCTCGAGATTCGGTTTCTTGGGAAAACCATTCTGGATAATGTGTCCTTAGGAATTCTTGCCGTTCCCAGGTTGATTCTGACTCGGTGTGATGCTCCCACTTGACCTTATAAAACTTCCTTACTTTACTTCGAGTGACCTTTTCCATCTGATCCACAATTTTGAATGGTCTCTCTTCGTACGTTAAATCCTTTGCCAACTCCATGCCGGTCACGGTAGTCCTTTTCTCACGAGGCGATATGCACCGCCTCAATTGTGAGACATGAAACACGTTGTGCACATCGGACGATTCCGGGGGTCATTCCAACAGATAAGCAACGGTGCCCACTCGAGAAATAACTGGAAGGGGCCAATAAATCTTGGTGCCAACTTTCCGCGAGTCTGGAATCTCTGGACTCCTTTCATAGGAGTGTATCGCAGGTATACGTGTTCTTCGGGCTCAAAACTAACATGTCGGTGTTTTGCATCATAATAACTCTTTTGTCGAGATTTGGCCAATTGCAACCTATCTATGATCTCCTTAACTTGTTTCTCAGCTTCCATTATAAGGTCTGCCCCGAAGATACGGCTATCTCTAGTCTGAGACCAATTTAACGGGGTGCGGCACTTACGGCCATACAAAGCCTCGCACGGTGACATCTTTAGACTGGTTTGGAAACTATTGTTGTAGGAGAACTCGGCGTAAGGAAAACAATCCTCCCATTTAGATCCTTGGACCAAGACGCAGGCTCGCAGCATATCTTCGAGTATTTGGTTTACCCGCTCTGTCTTTCCATCAGTCTCGGGAGAATAAGCGGTACTGTATTGCAGTGCTGTCCCCAAGGCTTTATGGAGACGTGACCAGAAAGCGAGGTAAAAAGTGAACCTTTTCCAGAAGTGATAGTTCGAGGTACTCCATGCAGACTGACTATTCTGGCCACATACAGCTGTGCAAGTTGATCTGCTCGATATGTGGTCTTGACCGGGATAAAGTGAGCTACCTTGGTTAGGGTGTCCACTATTACCCATATTGCATCATTGCCTCGCTGAGTCTTGGGTAGTCTAGTGATGAAATACATACATACCTCATCCCATTTCCATTGTGAAACTGGCAGCGGTTGAAGAAGTCCGGCTGGCTTCTGGTGTTCTGCCGTCACCTTCTTGCATATGTCATAACAAGCCACAAAATAGGCAATGTCTTTCTTCATTCCATCCCACCAGAATATTTGACGAAGGTCTTCATACATTTTAGTACCTCCAAGGTGAATAGAGTATGAGGATTTGTGTGCTTCTGACAAGATTTTCTGTTTCAAGTCCGATTGATTGGGTACACAAATCCTTCCACAGAATCGGAGGGTCCCAACGTGATCCTTTGAGAAATCAGAGGTACGTCCAACCACCATATTCTTGGTATGCCTTTCCAGGACAGGGTCGTCTAGCTGGGCCCTGCGGATTTCTTCCTCAAGTGTGGGGGTGACTTCCAAAATATTACTGAGACCAGCCTCAACTATGTTTAGATTGAGTTGAGCAATCTCCTCTTGAAGTTTAGCGGGCAAGGATTTTAATATGACATTTAGGCTGACCGGCTTTCGACTAAGTGCGTCAGCCACCATGTTGGCTTTACCCGGGTGGTAATTTATTCCAAGATCATAATCCTTAACCATCTCAAGCCACCTTCGCTGACGAAGATTTAAATCGGGCTGAGTAAATATATACTTGAGACTTTTGTGATCAGAAAAAATTTAGCACCTCTTCTCGATGAGGTAATGCCTCCATATTTTGAGAGCATGAACCACCGCGAAAAATTCCAGATCATGAGTAGGGTAATTTCCCTCGTGCAGTGGCAGTTGTCGTGATGCATATGCTACTACCTTGCCGTCTTGCATAAGTATGCAACCAAGTCCTTGTCTGGATGCATCGTAGTATACACCAAAACTATGATAGATGTCTAGAAGAGTTAATACGGGTGCGGTCATCAGCCGTATTTTTAGCTCACTGAAACTTTTTTCACAGTCTTTAGTCCATTCAAACTTCTTGTCCTTCTTGGAGAACCCTTCAATGAAACGATAGTAATATCGAGCCAGTCCAAGGAAACTCCAGATCTGTGATACTGTTGTTGGTGGCAACCAATTGAGCACATCTTTTACTTTGCTTGGATCTACGGCTATACCCTCGGTGGAGAGTACATGTCCAAGAAATCCAACTTGTTTGAGCCAAAACTCACACTTACTGAATTTGGCGTAAAGCTGATGGTTGCGGAGTCGTTGTAACACTGCTCGGAGGTGTTCTTTGTGATCCCCTTTGCTTTTTGAGTATATCAGTATGTCATCGATAAAGACTACCACGAACTTATCGAGGAAGTCCATGAATACTTTGTTCATCATGTGCATGAAGAACACAGGGGCATTGGTGAGACCAAAGGACATAAATGTATATTCACAAAGACCGTTCATGTGGTGAATGCGGTCTTAGGAATATCTTCCTTTTTAATCTTAAGCTGATGGTATCCTGTCCGTAGGACAATCTTGGAGAATACCTTGGCCCCACTGAGCTGGTCAAACAAGTCATCAATTCTTGGTAGCGGATATTTATTTTTGATGGTGACATCATTCAGCTGACGGTAATCCACACACATGCGGAGGCTGCCATCCTTCTTGCTTACGAAGAGAGCAGGTGATCCCCATGGTGAGGAGTTGGGACAAATATATCCCTTCTAGAGCATTTCATGAAGCTGCTTCTTTAATTCCACTAATCATGATGAGGGCATCCGGTAATACTTCTGGTATAACGGTGCGGTTCCGGGTACATGATCAATTGCAAACTCAAGCTCTCGATCTGGCGGTATGCCTGGCAGTTCTTCTGGAAATACATCTGGAAATTCACTGACCACGGGAATTAATTCCAATTTTGCCACATCGGTGAATATTATTCCCTTCTTGGGTATGCTTCTGTGAGAGTATAAATTTGTAGTCTGCCCCTTCTGACTGGTTGGAGTGACTTCTCGGGTTGCACAATTTATGCATACTTGATATTGGGTCAACCAATTCATGCCCAAAATAACATCCAACTGTACCGACTCAATGAGTATCAAGGAAGTTGGAAAGTGTATTCCGTTGATATTGATTTCCGAATCACGGCAGACCAGATTACTCTTGATTAAAGATCCCGGGGTTTGGGCAAGCATATTTTTTCCCAAAAGCGAACAGGAAACTTGTTTTGGGAAACAAAACTCCGAGAAATAAAAGAGTGGGAAGCCCCCGAGTCAAATAAAATTATTGCAGGTATGCTATTAACAAGAAACATACCAATGACTACTTAGGGGTTTTCTTGGGATTCATCCACGGAGAGGTGATGGACGTGCCCGACGAGGTTTTGCTGGTTCGGGTATGACCCCATAAAGTTGACTTGTGGCCTGAATAAGGCGTTCGCCTTGCTATTCTTGGGGCACTGTCTGGCATAATGTCCGTTTTGCCCACAACTGAAACAAGAATTGTTGCGCTGACGCTCCTCGTGTACTGGGTTGGTCACAAAATTCTTGACTGGGTCGTGGACTTGTTAACATTCTGTTACCAATTGGGCTTGTATTCTACCTGAGTCTGTTGCTAGGTTCGAGCCATCTGCATTGGTTGCCCTTCTTTCCTTGGTTCACACTTGCGCTTGTGCTCGTTGTTAGCAGGCCCGTTGTCCAGCATGAGCTTGTGTTCTCTTTCCGCAATGAAAGCTTTGTTCACCAAAGTATGGAAGTCTGGAAATCGAGCATGCTGAGGGTGCACCGGAGTTGCGAGTTTAATCCTCCAAGAAATTCGTTAATCTTTCTTTCTTCAGTGGCCACGTCATAAAGGGAGTAATGAGCCAGATGATTGAATTTCTGCAAATATTCACCCACAAACAGATTTCCGTGGGTGAGTGCAAGAAATTCACGCTGCTTGGTCTTCATAATTCCAGAAGCGATATGATATTTTTGGAACTGATCCTTGAATTTTGACTAGGTGAGTTCTTTATCAGTAGGCCACATGGCTTTTGCATTTTCCCATATGGCAGCAGCACCTTCAGGATAGTGAGTTGCATATGGAACTTTGTCCTCTTCTGCAGTATGGGCAATCTCAAGCTTCCCTTCAATGGTTCACAACCAATCGTCAGCATCCAAAGGGTCAATGACCTGACTGAAACTGGGAGGCTGAGTTCTCTGAAAATCTGATAGCTTGGAGTGATGACTGTTCTGATTTCCATTCTGACCAACCATAGCTTGAACACTTTTCAATATCTCAAGCACATCATTACTTCTCCTTTCCTCAAACATATGCCGAATTTGCTCGGTGGTAGGCGGATTTGGCGGTTGAGGCGGTGGTATGTACGGCTCGGGAGAGTGCCCTGCCTGTCGAGCGGAACGATGAACAGGAACATCCTCGTGAGCGCTGCTACTGTTGCCTCCCCGCGTCATCCTATTATCGATTTTTCCCAAGACAACACAACCGAGATGAGAAACATTCAAAAGAAATATTGGGGAAAAGCCAACAACAAATCCCGAGAGAAAACAAAATTACGAAGAAAAGACAACGAATAGAAGAAATACAGTTCCAGCATAATTATAAATGGACTCTTACATGAAAAGTAATTAACATGCCTGGTTCCACCACACTCATACATGAAATGAAACATCATGACTCGTAAAACTACATCCATACATCATCCTGACAACTGCGGATACTCTGGAGCTCTACTGCTCTGCGGGTGCTGCGGGGTCCTCTCCTGAAGCGGACTCGGATCCTGAACTGCCGAGGTTAACTGAAATCTCTGGGTTAAAGGTAACACGATGACGTTGCCTCGGAGGCTCTCCTTTCGGGGCAAGGGTAGGGTGGATCATAGGAGCTACAGGAGTAGTGAGAAGCGAAACCCACTCAGCAGGAGCACTGAGAGGATTTATGGTTGAGGCGCCCGAGCTACTCGGAGGAGTAACCAATGAAATAGGGGAACCAGAACTGGCGGGAACGTAAGGGATAAATCCCATGGATGCGAAAATGGTGACATACCTAGTAGTGGCTAAAGCAATACGAGTGTTAGTCAACTCTCGAGTCAGCTCGTGGATCGGGAGGTAACTAGCAGTAATATAACGGGAAAAATGGCTAGCAATACTATCAGACTCCGGATCAATATCAGGGAAATGAAAACGACCATTGTCATGTAGAGAGGGATAGTATTGGAAACCTGGGTGGTTCTGCATGCGGACCTCGCTGTGACGGAGTTCAACAAGGATCTCGAATGCAGCAAATTGGACGGCCTGCGAAGCGGTAGAAGTGTAACTGCTCCGAGAGGTACAAGTGTAAGTGCTGGAGTCAGAACTGGTGCGCAGAGTCACCACTGCCTGATACTCATATACTGAGCCTGCTAGACGCTCCCGGTACACACGATAATCTGTGTCGTCTTCGAGAGGGTATAGCCGACGCCACACATTACGAAGGAGGTGCGGTGACGTGTACGGCATCAGCTGTAACTGGCACGGATATGGCACTGGAGCCATCTACACTCACAACCATCATTAACTTAGCATAAAAATAAGGCAAGTATATGCAAAGTAACAACCAGCTACACATGCTACCGGCACTCAACTCAAACTCATATCTAGCGTATAGTTAACACATCTTAGTCTAACGTGCCCTACAGTCAGTGCGGCTCTGATACCAAGCGTTGTGGCACCCCGGCTTAGAGCGACCGGTTTATCCTACGTTGCTAGCCTAGAGACCTTGTCTTCTAGCAACACACAACATCTTGGTACAGAAAACAACCGCTTTATTGATACTAGCGGATCAAAATTTTACATTACAACAGGTTGCGAGGCCAAGCGGCACACATGGTGCGGCTGGACCATATGTACATTATTTAGTGAACATAAAAGGCCTCAGTCATAACAACTACACGACAGCGGAACGATTTCGTAGCGGAACTCCATAGCATAGGGACACCGATGTGGACATGATCTAGACTCGGACGGCACTCCTTTCCAGCGAAACTCTCCTGAAATCTGGCATGACACGCCAGGTCAGTACATTGAATGTACTTGCAAGCTTACAACAAACATAATCATAATGACAAACAATATAATGACAATTATTCAATTATTAAAATGCAACAACCAACGTGTGTATGAATATAACCAACATGCTGGGCTCATGCCTTTTTGAAAACAGTCCCTCGGACCGACTTACCAACGGTGATCTTTAATAACATACCAACTTGTCCAACTCAAAACGACATATCTCTTGATCTTTCCGGCGATCCCAACCCTGACCATACTTGGTCTCAAGCATCCCGGTGGCTCTTCCACCATCTTTAATAGTGCAAAGTTCATAACTTAGTGAGCAAAATTTTATTAAATGTTGACCCATGGTGTGACCTACTTTCGAGCGTGTCCGTGATCGTGGACTCGACTACCGATAGATTAATTACACTCTGCAGAGGTAGTGCACTATACACACACCACGGAACCCATGGCCTCGCTCTCCCATTCGGGTGGATCAACGGCGTTCTGACGAAATCCTTCCATTTCCATGACACTCTCTCGGCCACTCCGACTCATTTCCTATCGGAATAGTCCTGGGTGGCCCCGTGCCTACCAAAGGCACAACGACCACCGTTGTGGCCAAACGTAAACTATCCCAATCTGGGACTCGGTCCCATAAACTCAACAACGGGCACACAAGGTTATGTCTGCTTACCGGGCCAGGGTACCGCACACCCATAACCTTCCCTACTTGGAGGTACCGACCACAGGCATGACAACTGACCGATTAAAGACCTTCCCATAAAGGCAAATGTGGTTGGACTAGGAAAAACTCGATTCAGTGGCACCGTGACCTGGTCAACAAATTATTCAAGTTGAGTTATTAGTAGGTTCAACTTAAAATAACCGGTGTCATAAAATGCCATGGAAATGCAACAAACCAATATGCATTACCGTAAAGAACTGGATCAGCTCTATCATACTAAGTGTAAGCATCACAACTTCCAATATGCATTACCGTGAAGAACTGGATCAGCTCTATCAGAATATGTTTTAGCAAAATTTTACCACGACTTCACATAAATATTTATATCCATAACCATATTAATTCTTCATAACCCAAACTTTCTTCTAGTTTCATTAACAACTTAATCAACTTCCAACTTTCTGTAAACTAATTACAATAAGTAAATACAGCAACCAACATAATACAAATAACAAAAATAATTCATGTGCATGGATTAAATCATTTATTCAAGTTGGAAAATCAAAAATATTGAAATGGCACCATGAAAATGTTTCTATGGCTTGCCTTAGTGAAAATGAGGTTCACAAGCCTCCTGGTTATTCTCAAGACAAGCTTCACCTTCTGAAAAGATTTAAAAGCACAAAAAGAAAAATATCAAGAACCATTCTAAAATTCATCAGAAAATCTACACAGCACAGAAAAGAATCATATTTGGTGTGCTGCAAGATTTCTTTACAAAGAACACAATGCAAAAAGAATCAATTCATTTGGACTTATGGTTAAAGAGTTATTTTTGTTTGATGTTCTCTGGAATATATATATA
>LR738714.1:394433431-394471615 GCA_902687465.1 Secale cereale
TATATATTTAAAATTTAAATAAACAGACTGGGAAGGGGGTGACGTCGAAGGCGTAAAGACCCAGAGCGCCACCACTTGTACCGCTTCGTGCGAGTACAGAGTGGCTAACTAGCGGGCCCTGCTAGTCATGTGAGGGGGAGGGGGAGAGAGGAACAGAGGCGGCCGTGGCTTCGCCAGAGCGCACGCCAACGACACGAGCTTCTTGGCCAAGATGAGAGGGATAGATCTATAGAGGGGATTGAGGCGCACCTACCCGTACCCGTAGCGTAGCTAGGGGTGGTCGGACGACATCGGAAATGGCCTCGCAAGCAGAGGCAGAACGGGGTGGTCGCCGGAGTTGAGGACGACGATGAGCAACGGCGACTCGAGAGGTCCCAACTAGGTGGAACGGCACCACCAGAGAGTGGCGGAGGCTCTGGAAGAGTTGCCCTGGCTTGAGAGGGGCTGGAGCTACTGCAATGACCCGAGGGGATCGCCGGCGAGCTGAAGCTCGGGGACGGTGGCCTGCAGCCTACCCGGCCGGGCTAAGAGTTTCTACGCAGTTGTGGGGTGTGTGGGAGTGGAGCGGGGTGCTCGAGAAGGCTGGGAGGGCTGTAATGCCCCATATGTATTACTTTCCCTTTTGGGCAATATATGTTATCTTTGGCTCCATCTATTCCATTTCGGGTTCTTCGTCTTTCGGGTTTTCGTCGTTTTGTTGTGTGCGTGTGTGGCATTCATTCATATCATGTAGTCATGTGCATCGCATTGCATTTGTGTTGTCGTTTGCATCCGGTCCCACGCATTCCTTCCCGTTGTCCGTTTCGCGTCCCGGAGCTCCCTCACGCGTCCGTGGCATCCCAAGGCCTACTTTGGTGTTTGGCCGTGTAACGTTACCGGTTTGGCGCATGACTTGTCATGTGTTGTTGTTTTGGTGTGTGTAACTCGCCTTTCAAATCTCGTCGCGTTTGGAGTTCGTTTGCTACCCCAACAGTTATTCTTGTGGGCTGAAAGTACCCCCTCTTTGAGGCCCAAGACACCCCTCCAACAGCCCACCAAACCAACCCAAACCCCTCCCTTCATCTAGGCCATCCAATTCTGATCGCGTGGCCGAAAACCACACCTCATTTGGACAACCCTAGCTCCTTGTGCCTATATATTTGTCCAACTTCCCCAATTCCTTGCCCTAAAAAAACCCTAGTCCCTCATCTCCTACCTCTTCTTCTTCAACCTCTAGCCACCGGCGCCTTCGCCGGACTCCTCGCCGGAATCCGCGCCACCTCACCGCCGCCACCACCGCGCCACCTCACCGGCCAGCAGGGCCCTCGCCGGCCGGGCCGCCGCGCTCCCACCGGCCATCTCGCCCGCCGGCCCCCAGCCATCTCGCCGCCGCCGGTCGCCGGCCAGGCGCCGCCGGCCCCGCCTCGCCTCCCGCCGGCACGGCCCTCGCCGCCGGCGCCCAGCCCGCCGCCGCCGGCCTCCCCTTTGCCGGCCCGGCCTTCGCCCCGCCGCCAGCCTCCGATCGGGGATCGGGAGGCGCGCCGCCACCAGAGGTCGAGGGGATCGGGAGGAACCCCCGATCTGGATCTCCTTCGCGAGGCCGCCCGCTGGGCTCGCCAGGCCGCGCCGGCCCAGCCGCCGATCTGTCCGGGTGGGCCGACGCCCTAGGCCCACCTCACCGCCACCTCACCGCTGGGCTCCGCCAAGCCATCAGCCAGCCCAGGCTGGTCGCCGCCGTCGCCTATCGGGCAGATCGAGCCCCGATCCCGTCGGTCCTCCTCCTCGCCTCAGCTAGCGGGCCGAAGCCCGTTAGCGCACCCGACCCGCATCGTCTCCGCGGCCCGATCCGCAAGTCCGACGCCCGAAGCCCGTCAGCCCGCTTCCGCGTTGACTTTTCCAGATCTGAGGTTGTCTCCGAAATCCACTAAGTCCCTGACATTTTGTTGTCTGATGCTGTTTTAGAATGATGATAACTTTTTGTGTGATGGTCCAATTGGAGTGAATGATATGTCAAACTGTTCGTGGAGACATGTACTACATTTTGTTCCATTATGCCATGCATGTTTGAGATCATCTAGATGCTTAAAAATCTGCTGCAAGAGTGCAACTTGTTATAAACTGCTGTTTGTAGTTATTTTCATGCCATCTTTGCAATGTGATAACTTTTTGCATGTTTATCCAAATGAAGCAAATGATATGTCCACGTGTTCGTCTTGTCATGCTCTACATGTTGATTGCTTTAGCTTGCATGATAGAATTAATCTTGCCATGCTTATCTCCTTTGCAAAGTGCTAAGTGGCTGTTATGTCATTAAACTTGTTACGAGATGCCTCATAGAGGAACTCGTTGCTATCGTTGTGTTTCTCCCCTTGTTGCATGCTTAGATGTTTTGGATTCACCATCATGTGTACTTTGCTGTGGTGCTTACCACTCGCCGTGTTTAGCTTTGAGATGACTTAAACTTGCTCACAAAGATGCCATGATGAAACTGCTGTTTTAACACTTAGTGAAATTTCACTAAGTCTGGAATCTGTAATTTCCAGATGCCATGTTTGCTTGTTGTTCTAGGCCAATACATGATAGTTTTGGGGTGACTCTTGATGATTCCTTGTTGTAGATATTGTTGGCTATCCATTCATGCTCTTACATGCTTATTTGAGTGGCTGTAGCATATTTAACTTTTGCTACCAAGTTGCAACAAATTACTGCTGTCAGGATTTTGTTGTCAAGTTCAATATGTCATAGCTTGTTGCTATTGATCCATGGCTCCTTTGGAGATGCTCCAATGGACTTATTTGGTGTAGGATATGTCTAGTTTATGTCCATACTCTTTGCCATGATGTTTGAGTGCTGTAGCTTATTTATCTATTGCTCCGAAGTTGCTATGTGGCTGTTATTTTCCGCTTGTGCGTATTTATTGTTTCGGGTGTAACTTTTAGCCCGTAGCTCCGTTTTGAGCAAGTCCTATATGAAACTTGTGTGATTTTTCATGTAGATTCATAATATCCTATTGTTATCATGGTTTGAAGCATTTTGCTTGATCGCATATTGTCATGCTCCTTGTGCTCCCATAGTGCATCAGCCATGCATCCAGCATTTTCGTGTGCGCATTGCATCTTGTTGATTTCGTGTCTTGTGTGTTTGTGTTGAGTAGAGCCAGAAGCTGAGTACGAGTACGAGAACGAGGTTACTACCGAGGTTGAGAACGAGGAGCTTTCTTACGATCCCATCGACAACTCTTCAGGCAAGATGACCGAACCCGGATACCATTACTATCTTTGCCTATTGCTAGAAGTCTCGATCTATAGTTTTGCCTCGATGCCCATGTTTTCCTGTCAGCCTCCTATTGTAACCATGAACCTGTTTAACCACCCTACCTATGCAAACCTTTGATTGGCTATAAGTACGCTTCGCTCAGCCCCTCTTATAGCATTGCTAGTTGCAGGTGAAGTTGAAGATGCTTGCTTCATGTTGAAGTTGTTGGGTTATATCACACTATATTAATTGTTAAATGAAATGATCTATATATTGGTAATGGGTGGAAGGCTAAGCCTTTTGCTTGGTGATTTGTTCCACTCATGCCGCTAGGAACCGTATAAACCGGTGTTATGTTCCTTGATTATGCGTTCCTCACACGGTTGGGGTTATGGGACCCCCCCAATAAACCGCTAAGTGCTAAGTCTTTTCCAGCAAGTCCCAACATTGGTACTATTTGTCTAATAACTAAAACTTGCATAGGGAGTAATTAACCCTCTTTCTTAATCAACAACCCGGGCCAGTGCTCCACATGAGTGTTGGTCCAAACTGGGGGTTACGCGGGGCCACCTCGAGGGAACTCAAGGTCTGGTAAAAACCTATGGGATCACCCATCCGGTCGTGGCCTGAGACGAGATACGCGCGGCTACTATCAGGGTGTCGGCACGCCGGGAGGATTTGCTGGATTAGCCTTACCTTAGTTCGGAGTATCTTGAGCACGGGATTCCGAGGATACTCGGGCCTTCCCACCTTGGAGTTGCGACTCTGCGGATCGTGGGCTTGTCATGGGCCAAGTTGGAACACCCCTGCAGGGTTATGAACTTTCGAAAGCCGTGCCCGCGGTTATGTGGCAGATGGGAGCTTGTTAATATCCGGTTGTAGAAAACTTGACACAATGTTCCAATACACTACCAGCGTGCGTACCGTGACTGTCATTTTCCGAAAGGGTTTCGGGAGATGAACACGGTGGGGTTATGTTTGACTTGCTTTAGTTAGGATCACTTCGTGATCATCTCTCGACCGAGGCACCTTCTCTTCTCGCTCTCTTTTACGTAAGTTAGTGCTAGTGCTGCTGCAACCTCTTGTTCTTCTTCAGCCTTGTTCCACACCCAAGGCTGGGATAGTCGTGTTACCCGGGAACGGGATTGCTGAGTCCTCTGTGGCTCACAGTTACTTCACCACCCCAGATGCAGGTACGATGGTGAGCTACCCAGGCGATGGCACTGAGCTAGACTGGGAGTACTACGAGGAGCGCAGCCGTTACTATGTCCGTTATCCCGATGATCAGTAGTGGTTCTTCTACTAGGATTTGATCCAGACCTGTGGTTTAAGTTATGTTTGGTATCTTGTCATTTGGATCTTTACCCTTAGATGGGCTGTGATGTTTAATTGTATGATGATTGGATATGTAATGAATTTGTGTGACGTGGCGAGTGTAAGCCAACTATCTTTTCAGTTTTCCATCCCCATTTTCACTTGAGATGTGCAAAGGTACCAAACTTGTGATCATTCCAGCATAGGCTTATATCTCTAAGTCGTGCCTTGACACGTAGGAGATATAGTCCCATCCTGGGCATTACAAGGGCCTCCATTTATAGGCGAGCCGAGAGGGGGATTGGGGCTCCGCCCGGCAACACCTGGACACTGCGCCCGATGATGAACGACGTCAGTGAGAGGGGGAGAAGGCGACGGGGTTCACACGCGTGCAGTGGATGAACGGAGACGAGCACAGGATCAATGGGAAGGAGACGAGCACAGTGCGCACCGCACTGTTGCCTTGGCCGGACTGCGTCCGTGCTTGCTGCGGCCAGCTCTGGCATCGGCGAGTGTCAGGAGGGGCTGTCGAAGTCGAGACAAAGATGGTGGCGTGGTTTGGCAAGCTCCGGCATGCAGGGAAGCGAGCACGCGCGAAATAGAGCGCTCGGCGGCACTCAGAGCGCGTCGACTAGCAGCCTGGTATGGTGTACACGCGTGGTCACCGCGTGAACTCTGCCTCCAGGTCGACTTGGGGCCAAAAATCATGTCTGGCGTGTTGTTCGTGGTAGATTTGAATGTTACCCTGGTTTGGTTTGGACCCAGATACAGTAGAAAGAATTTCACACGGCTAGTAAGTTTCTGGACAGAAACTTTGAGAGCTTACTAAGGTAAAATGGCTGGGAGTTGGAGGCTGTGCTTTGGAGGCTAGCCCTAAGTTACTAAGGAAAAGATGCACAAGAAGTTTCAGATAAAATGGAGCAAGTAAAATGGTAGTTGTTGTAGAAACTACCATTTCTGTACAGAACAGAAAATAATTTCTGTAGCAAAAATATTCCAAAAACTGGTGCAATATTTTTTCTCAGGAAGGTGTCCTAGGGTTCAAAGAATATTTGTGATTTTCCTCAGATTTTTGTGGGCAAGAAAAATGGGGGTGGCTTTGGAGAACAATGAGCTAACTAGGGTTTTGGAGGGAAATGTGAATATTTTTCAATAAAGAAAAATATTCCAACAATTATTTTTGGGTGAGCGAGAGTGGAAAAGAGAATTTGAGATGGAGATGAGGCACTTGGGGGAAAGCCAAGGGGTACCCAAGTGTTTAAGTCCATATGAAAAGATTCAAAAATCCCAAGGTTCAAATTAAATCCAAATGAAACTCATGCAAATAAAAGAGGGGAAAAATTAGGCTGTCACACCCTAATGAAATCGGTCCCACCGAGTTGATCATATCGTTCCCACCGAAATGCCTAACGGTCACATTATTAACTAGATCGGTCTGACCGAGTTCTCTGAATCGGTCCCGCCGAGTTTGGTAAATTGTGTGTAATGGTTAGATTTCGTGTGGAGGCTATATATACCCCTCCACCCACTCTTCATTCATGGAGAGAGCCATCAGAACATACCTACACTTCCATCATACATGTTCTGAGAAGAGACCCACCTACTCAAGTGTTGAGATCAAGATATTCCATTCCTACCATATGAATCTTGTTCTCTAGCCTTCCCCAAGTTACTTTCCACTCAAATCTTTCTTCCACCATATCCAAATCTATGAGGAGCTGTTTGAGTGTTGGGGAGACTATCATTTGAAGCATTTGAGCAAGGAGTTCATCATCAACACACTATCTATTACCTTTTGGAGAGTGGTGTCTCCTAGATTGGTTAGGTGTCACTTGGGAGCCTCCGACGAGATTGTGGCATTGAACCAAGGAGTTTGTACGGGCAAGGAGATATCCTACTTCGTGAAGATCTACCCTAGTGAGGCAAGTCCTTCGTGGGCGATGGCCATGGTGGGATAGACAAGGTTGCTTCTTCGTGGAACCTTCGTGGGTGGAGCCCTCTATGGACTTGCGCAACCGTTACCCTTAGTCGGTTCAAGTCTCCATCAACTTGGATGTACGATAGCACCACCTATCGGAACCAAGAAAAAACATCTATGTGTACAATTGCATTTTCTCCCTACAAACACCTCCATTTACCTTCATATGCAATTGTTTTGCATTCCGCTACTATAATCTTAAAATTGCATGTGTAGGTTGATTGCTTGATTTGTGCTAATTTGCTAAAATCTGCCAAGAACTAAAATTGGGAAAAGACTAGATTTTTATTTGGTCAAGTAGTCTAATCACCCCCCTCTAGACATACTTTCGATCCTACACCCGCGGGCAGCTCATGAGATCTGGGCAGCTCCGGAGGCCCACGAGGATGGCACGGCCTAGGCAACTCATGAGGCTCACGAGCCTCCGGGAGCTCGCGAGGCTCTGAGGGCTCGCGACGCTCTATGGACTTCCCATTGGCACTGACATGCTCCACCCGCACAGCCACGAGCGCCGGACTGGCCGTTTGGGGGGAGGGGACGCTATGTAAAGGAGCAATGGCTCACGAGGGTGTGTTGCGACCATAATGGGATGGCTCATGAGGTACCTCTTGAGGTCTTCAAAGGCCGCGCCCACCTCGAGAGTCCATTCAAAGGGGCCGGACTTCTTTAGGAGCTTAAAGAACGGCTAGGCTCATTCAACGAACTTGGAGATGAAGTGCCCCAGGGAGGCCATACACCCTGGCAGTCGCTGCATTTCCTTGATGGTCCGGGGGTGGTTCATCTTCACGATATACTTGCTCCTTTCTGCATTGGCTTCGATTCCCCGATTGGAGATGAGCAAGCCAAGGAGCGTTCCAGAGGATACTCTGAAGACGCATTAATCCGGGTTGGGGTTTAAGTTGACCTTGCACAAGATGGCAAATGTTTCATCCATATCCTCGATGAGTGTCCTAGCCTCACGTGTCTTAACCATGATGTTGTCGATGTAGGCCTCCGTTTTCCTTCCCAGCTAAGGCCCTAGAGTGATGCGCATCAGCTTCTGGAAGGTGGCACCGATGCTTCTTAGGCCAAAGGGCATACAGACGTAGTAGAACATGCTGCAAGGTGAGACGAGGGTCATCCTCTCCACATCCTCTACCGCCATCTTGATCTGATGGTAGCCCGAGAAGGGTCCTAGGAAACATAGCAAGTCACACCCAACGGTGGAGTCCATGATCTGGTCAATACGCTGTAGTGGAAAGGGGTCCTATGGGCAAGCCTTGTTGAGGTCGTCGACGCACATACGTTCCTTGCCACCTTTCTTGGGGACGATGATCGGGTTGTCCAGCCACTCAGGGTGGCTCACCTCTAGGATGACTCTAGCTTCCTGAAGCTTATGCACTTCTTGAACGATGAACTCATGCTTCTCTGGCGCCTGGCGCCACGCCTTCTGCTTGCAGCGGCGGGCATTGGGGCACACAGCCAGGTGATGCTCGATCACCTCCCTCGGGACCCCGGACAAATCGGACACCTTCCAGGAGAACACATCCGAGTTTTCCCAGAGGAAGGCTACGAGTGCGTCCTCCTTCGCACGCAGGGGGAGGCTAGCACCAATGGTAAAAGTTGGATCTGAGTTGCTACCATCGATCGATACACCCTTGGTTTTGGCATGATCCTGGGACAAAACTTCTCAACGAGTTCGGCCTCACTGTGGGTAGCCGAGCGACCGATTGCCGCGGTTTTGTAAGTGCTCTGGATGGCGCGAACTACGTCCCTCTCGTTGCAGGCGATGGTGATAACGCTGTTGCAGCCTGACATATTGATGATGTTGTAGGCAGGGTGGGTTGCTTCCAAGAACTTGGTGAGTGCTGGGTAACCCACGATGGCGTTGTAGGGGCAGGCCAATGCGTTCCATGCCAAAGTTCATGAGCTCGGTGCGGTAGTTCTCGTGCGTGCCAAACATGACAGGGAGGCGCACCTGCTCCAGGGGTGCGGTCAACCCTCCGGTCACCCAATAGAAGGGCCTGGTTGGAATCACCTAGTCGTAGGGCACTTGGAGCGTATCGAAGGTCTCGACGGAGATCACTTTGAGGTCGGCGCCCCCGTCGATGAGTGTTTTGGTGACAGCAATGTTCCTGGTGGTGGGGGTGCACAGCATGGGGGGTGCACCTGTAGCAACCGCAGACTTCCGCTGATCTTCAAAGTCAAAAGTGATCGCGGGTTGCAGCCACCGGGGGGTCTCGCGAGCTATGTCCTCGAGTGGGCGGCGCTTGTTGTGTGGGATGGTTGTTAGATGTGTCGGTCATATGTTGGGGCCTGGGCCCCACCAAGAATGCAGGTCACCGCTGGGGCCCTTAGGGGCCCCCAGCGCCCTCCCCAAGCTGGTCGAAGTGGCTTATGAGCCGACAGTGGAGCTCATCCCACGAGCAGAGCAACACCTCAGGCTCACTCATAAGCCATGAGCACGGGCCGTACTCGAGGGCAATGTGGAACAAGTTTGCCATGACCTTCTCACCGCTGCCCGCCACCAAGACGCTCAATGCATATAGCTGAAGGAACCCCGCTAGGTTGGAGATGGTGTCGTAGTGCGTGGGTGGCTCCAGCTTGAACCTAGTGGGCCAAACCACTCGCGGTAGCTCGCGGGCGAAATCCCAATAGCCCATGCTGCTTCAGGGGGCTTCATCCATGATGGCAACACGGCTCCAGCAGACACTTCCTGATGCCCCGCAGCAAGCGGAGAGAGGGAGGCCGCGGTAGCGTGGCCATCTGGCTGCACAGAGTGGCGCGTGCAGAGATCTTGCTGCTTGCGGGTGGCCGTGTCAATAGTGGAAGCAGCAGCGCCTCAAGCGGAGTGGTGGTTGCCGCGCCCAGCGGGCTCCGTCTGGGTGACGTGAGCGGCCAAGCGCTGGGCACGCGCGCGACGAGTGTTAGCCTTGGAGTTGGCGAAGCGGGGGCCCGAGCGAAGTGGGGCCCGGGCGAAGCGAAGAGCAACGAAGAATAGTTGCGCACCCCTACCTAGCACACCAAATGTTGGAATCCGGCTTCCAGGGACACAAAGATTTGAACACTAGGGTGCGCTAGTTCTACGCCCTACTCTACCTCGTGACTACCATGGCAGAGCTACAACATGACATGCGGGCATGAGGTGGCCGACGACACAATAGTTACGCACGTTGGGGCCACCTTGCGGTGTAAGACCCTCACTACTGCAGGATGCTGGTAACGTGACATTACGATCAGAGATCCTTTGACAAAACTGTGTGTGATGCATTAATCGCAAATATTGATGTAAAAACAATAAAAAAATATGCAAAACGTTTGCCATGGCGGAGATATCAAACAGGGTTCAGATTTTAGTTGCATGTGCGATGCAGGGCATACGGTTGTTCCATACGAATTGTTGCCGATGAGACACAACAACAGCAACGGGTAGTCATATCAAGGTGTGTGCAATATACGACATACTATTCGCTCAGATGAACTCTTTGCTAGGAATGCAACAAAAATGGTTAGCCAGATCAAGGTGTGTGTGATATACGACATACAGTTCGCTCAGATGAATTGTTTGCCAGGAATGCAACAAAAACAGTTAGGTAGATCAAGGTGTGTGTGATATACGACATAAGGTTCACTCAGAAGAATTGTTTTCAATTAGGGAACCAAACATAAACGGTTCAACTTAACAAAATGTGTGTGATATGCGGCATACAGTTCACATAGATGAACTATTTGCGACCAGCCAAAAGAACACAAATGATTCGTGTAAACAATATGTGTGTGATATGCGGCAAACAAACTACTTGGATGAACTATTTGTGATGAAAAATTATAACACAGAAGGTTACTACAGTTAATTCATTTGTGATTCGGTGTGTACAAAAAACTTTGAAAAATGCAAACTAGTTGCTTGCGGTGGCTAGGAGTATTGCACACGATGCGTCTGCGAGTACTCGTGTGCGATGATTAGTAGGTTGCACACATGTTTCCTTATGATAACATGTGTGTGATAGATAACTTGTGTGTGAATTTGCAATATGGACAATTAATATACAAATGCCTTCTAGACATTGGTGTTGATCTCCACGTCAAAAACATGGACGTCCTCTACTCTACCCCTCTACCGGGCACATGCTTAAACTCAATGAACTATGTACGATACTAATACGTTCCATGAAAGTTTATGAACTTGGCTAACATCATTTGAGTAACATATATATATATATATATATATATATATATATATATATATATATGTATATATATATATATGTATATATATATATATATATGTATATATATATATATATGTATATATATATATATATATAGTGGTTACACTATTCAACAGAAGGAGGATGTTTATAACACGGTTTTGACAACCATATGGTCCATATCTACATACTTAACATAGTAACAACTATCACATTTTAGGAGACTGGGGGCCAACAATCATATGGTCCATATCTACATACTTAACATTGTAACAACTATCACATTTTAAGAGGCTGAGGGCCAACAACCACAACTATCCGATGGAAGTAGCTTGATCACGGCGACTCGGCATCTCATCAATGAAAAGGAAGAACCCTCTTGTGCCTTGGTAGGGCATGAGTAGAACAGTGTCTCCAATTTTCCAATATGGATGCATTACCATGATAAGCAAGAACTTGTTCATTTGAATGGTTCCATTTCTGCGGGAAATGCAGTACCTTGCAATCACTTTGGCGTTATTAGCAGGCACAAGTGTAATTTGACCCCTATTCAGGAATTTGTCTGATTAACCAGTTAACTTGCCGATTAATCCCTACTAGTAGGGTCACCGAGTAGCTGATAAATTGATAAATCATCTGATTAGTTGATTAAATGGCCGATTAACTTGACGATTGGCGTATTAACTCCCTACTCACCAGCTAACTGAGTAGCTACCAGTTAATGATTTCCTTAACTATGAATTTGACCACACCGTGAAATCAATCCAGGAATTGCTGCAGTGGGCAAATTATGTTGAAATGTAGAATCAAAAACAATTGTCACATATCGTTGAAGATATATATAGTTTATGAGCATCATATAAAAATAAGACTTTGTACCAGTGTTTTGTGCACACAATTGGTCTTGTTCAATGTGTGCAGCATAGGTATAATTGATCCCATCCAAAATCCAACATTCATACGCTGTGCTATCTCTGTCAGATTATCAACAAATTTTATGACATGCTTCAGGTCTTTCCAGTGAAATTTGGTACACTTAGTAACATACAGATTGTTAACTATGCATCCAAGATATCCTTCTTAAAATGTGGAAAGGTATTATTTATTCAGAACATGGCGGAAGAATATATAGTGTGCATAAATTGTTCAATAGAATTTGTTACTGCCTAGGAACGGAGTCAGAAAATGAAATCACAATTGGTTGCTTCAATACTGATCAATTAGTCGGAACAAATACCCTGATTTCGCTAAGTAATATGCCATCATGGAGAAAGTTGAAAGGACACTAACCTCGATAAGACTTTGATCGGCTGATGATGTTTGGGAAGTAAACATGCATGTTAATTAGACCAGGCTGTGGTGCACACACTAGAATTTTATTGCTAGCTTTTAGTTCATAACAATTAGACATTTTTATCCAAAGGTCCACAGGAAAATAGGAGTGACCACATCTGGTCGCCTGTCATTTTGTTTTTGTTTTATCCTGTTTGAATGATGCTCTGAACTTGTCTGAACAAGCTGTGTGCTACTATGCTGGGGCTTTAGCTGGGCTGTTATGCAGATCAGTTGGATACTATTGTTTTATGTTAGTTATTTACGGGGTCTACATCGTTTCGTAACTGGAATGTGCTATGTTGGAATGTGCGTGGATTGAATTCTCATGCTCGCTAGTGTGATCTCCGAGACAAGATTGAGGAGAGCCATTGCTCCATAATTTTTTTGCAGGAAATTAAGTGTGTGCAGTTTGATATTAGGAAGACTATGTCCTTCTGCCCTAGGCGTTCTGATCAGTTTGCTTTTTCTCCTTCTGCGGGTGCATCTGGTGGAATCTTGGTCATTTGGAATTCCTCTGTTTTTGAGGGTTAGCTCTTGGAGGTTCAGCGTTTCATTGTTGTTGTTTCTTCCAAGTCTATTCATAACTCGGAGCGATGGACCATGGTCTCAGTCTATGGGCCATGTGAGGGCCAGCCTAGAGATGATTTTGTTAGTTGGTTATACCACTTACCCATCCCTCTAGAGGAAAATTGGCTCCTCCTGGGTGATTTTAATTTCATTTGCTCTCTCTAGATCACATAAATTTACCTGGAGGCGATTTAAATGATATCTTCCTTTTCAATGAGATTATTGGTCACCTAGGTCTTCTGGAATTGCTTTTAAAGGGAAGAATCTTCACATAGTCGAATATGCAGCAAATTCCTCTTTTAGAGCAACTTGATTTGTTCCAGTAAGGTTTGTTTAATTGTGTTCCAGTAAGGTTTTGTGTGTGCTCTGAGTTCATGCTTGTTAAGAATCATGTCTATTTCACATCCATGTCTTTTGTCTTCATGTTTGGGTCACTACAGGAATCAGGCATTTTGCCGACATGTGCTCTTTTTGCCGTCAACATTTCGTCGGGGTAGACGGCAAATGGTTATTTTGCCGTCATGAGCAGACGACAAAAAAATATTATCGGCAAAAAATAACAAAAAACAGACGGCAAAAGGCAACACACGACAAAGACATATTTGCCGTGAACTACGTGGGCAAATGACGGCAAAGATGAATCATTGCTGACTTCCTTCGCTGTGGCTGACGGCAAAAAACTGATCACAGCTATGTCCGTGAACGGGCCTAAACGGACATGTTTTGCTGTCTTGTACTTGGCCCAGCCGACGGCAAAAAGAGATGGTTTGCCATCTGCTGCTCTATACAAATGACGGCAAAGGCTGAACATCTCTTCTCAGAAAAAAAAGCAAAGACTGACAAAATAAAGAAAAGAAAACCCCGAGCCTCCCTAAAAAA
This sequence comes from Secale cereale, assembly GCA_902687465.1. Lineage (NCBI taxonomy): Eukaryota > Viridiplantae > Streptophyta > Magnoliopsida > Poales > Poaceae > Secale > Secale cereale. Next base: position 394,446,929 of record LR738714.1, read on the forward strand.
AGAAAACCCCCAAGCCACCCCGATTTCCCAAGCTCCCAACCCACTCCCGTGCGCGCCGTCGGTTTCCACACTCCCGTGTGTGCCACAGCCCTCACGATTCGCCGCCTCCCTCACCATTCGCCGCCGCCGCCCTCACCGGTCGCCGCCGCCACCCTCACCGGTCGCCGCCGCCGCCGGTTTCCCCTACATGGTCGAAGGATAGGCCATCCCGCCGGCCATTCCCGCCCCACCGCGAGGGAGGAGACCGGCCGGTTGCGCCTCCCTGCCGGTCGCCGCCCGCCACCCCAGGATCAAGGCCGGACACGCCGGTCCCCGTTAGTCGCCGCTCCCGATCCAGGCCGTCTGTAGCGCCCCGCCCCCGTCCGCCCGGTACAATTTCTGCCCTGTCTCAAAATAATAGTCTATGGCCTCAACGAACAAATCTGAGAAGCCAAACTGATATTTAAACTATATGAGAAAAGAATTTTGTGGAAGTAGTACAAGATGCATGGGAACAGTCTGGCGCTCAAAGCCAAAACAATTCACTTCCTGATAGGCTTACGCTCATACACAAGCAGCTCCATGCATGGGATCGGTTAGTACTGAGAAGCGCTAAAAAGAAGTTGCTTTGTATATGAGTGTTTGTCTACCATACAGCCGACGAAGACCTTAATGCTATGTTGCTGATTTAAAACAACCATACAAAGACCATGCTAATATTTTCAAGTGTATGTACACGACTAAATAAAGGTAAATTTATCGATGAACACAAGCATCATTAATTGCACTGCTATCAAAATAAGCTGCTTGTACCTACAGACATAGTGACACAAAGACGAACAATGCCAGTGAAGAGGATTATCAATCTCACATTGACCCCGACACATATGATGGAGAATTCTTCCAAGAACATGGGCCTAGAGGTCGTCGCAACAGACATCCACGCATGGAAGTACACATTGATAATGATGAAGAGGAAGAAGCAGATGAGGAAGAAGAAGAGGTTACGAACGTGGAAGACCTATCAATGCTTGAGCGGTTATGTCAAGGCATTGCCGATGATGTTGACGATGACGGCCAACACTCCGACGACATTGTTGACGACACGTGTGATACTGATGATGACGAGGAAGCAGAAGACGAAGAAGAGGCAGATTGTGATCCAGATGATCTCGACTATTTTTAGTTGCAATGTAAAACTGTAATGTTGTTTTTGTACTAGTTGCCTTACCATGATCCCGAACATGCTGTAATGTTGAATTTATAAAATTTTGAACTTATGCTTATTTATTTGAGCTATAGTGTTGTATTTGTGTTATAATCGCCTTTGTAATTCTCATTTGTGTATGATTTTTTTGAACTTATGCTTATTTATTTGAACTATACTGTTGTATTTGTACTATAATTGCCTTAGTGATTCTCATTCAATTTTTTCTTTGAACTTTTGCTTATTTATTTGAGCAATAGTGTTGTATTTGTACTATAATTGCCTTAGTGATTCTCATTCCATTTTTCCTTGAACTTATGCTTATTTATTTGAACTATAATGTTGTATTCATACTAATTGCTTTAATATTTGTCGTAGCAGGTGAGTGAAGCATGGTGGGCCCGCATCAGAAAAGGGCTGCTAGTGCTACGATGGAGAAGGCCCCACTCAAGATAGCGAGAAATCTGCTCACCAGTTTTCTGGTGATCCTCCCGATGCACCCTCTCATGCTCAGCATCCTCGAGGAAGAGTCCGAGGAAGAGGTGGACGTGGAGGACAGGCTAAGAGAAACCCGGTTCGGCCTCGCTCGCCACCACCTACCATGACGCTACTTGACGAGGAACGGGTGGACGAGCCGATGCCTCACTCCCCTGTGTCTGAGGAGGAACAGATGGGCGAGCCTGTGTCTCACTCCCCTGTGTATGAGGAGGAACGGATGGACGAGCCTCTGTCTCACTCCCCCGCGCTTGAGGACGAGCCGATGTCTCACTCCCCCGTGCCTGATGACGGGGAGGAGGAGGGTGATGGTTTAATTGCAGTTCCCGAGGGTCGTTCTGTGTTCCTGCGTGGTGCATCAAGGCTCCCGGAACGAGGGAAACCTGTCGAGAAAAGGCCGTGCATTACTCCATATGGAGTAAGGTAACTAACTTTGGCTTCCCATTTTTCTACCTTCAATGTATGCAACAATTGCTCATAACCTTGGCGTCTCGCTATGTAGCGGTTGGACAGGAGTTGGAGATGAGGAGGCGGGTATGTACCGACACATGAACATGACCATTGGGATCCTTCTTAAGGAGCATTTCCCTGGCATGGTTACTTTGCCAGGGGAGGGCAATGTTCCGGAGGTAGCATCGACTTGGGACCACTACAAAGCCTGTGAGGATGTTGGTACATTCAACAACATCGAGGTTCACAACAAAGCCGATCGGGTCTTTGCTGAACTTTGGGTAATCATTAAGTTTAGTTCACACATTGCATATATATAATCCATAGCTAGTTAATTTCTAATCTCGTTTAATCTCATGTGTATTTGCAGGATTTATATAGATGCGAGGATGGGAAGTTGGGGGAGGCACAAAGGAACGTCAACATTCATTGTAAGAAGCTTGTGCGCAATATGTTCTATGATGCACAAGTTATTGCCGTCTGTTCTTATAAGGCATCTCAGGTCTATAAGATGGCTACTAACAAACCAGCTATGAAAATCTTTCTTCACAACGATGAGTTCATGCAGGTAAATAATTCATGTTCATCCTTGTTATTTCCTCAATTTGCCGGCACTCATTTCTTTTGACTTATATGAGATGCAAATGATCAATTAGGTTACTCCTAGATGGTGTGTTGATAACGGGGAGTGTTGGGAGCGAATTGTGGACTACTGGTGTTCTGAAGAGTATATGTTGAAACACGTCGATTACAAAAATCGGCGAAAGGCAATGATTTATCCACCACACCATCAAGGAAACTTGAACCTTAAGGGATTCAAGAAAATATGGGTACATCTTTCCTCCCATCGAGTTGTTCTTCATAAGTTCTTTCTTGTCATACATGTTGCCAATCCTTGTGATGAAATTCGAATGATGTTGGTTTGGTTGCAGGGGCGTTACCACAAGGTTCCGGAGCCCAACCTTTTCGTTGGGTATGCTCTGTCCCATAAGGCACCGTACAGAAAAGCCACACCATATGACCCGTCTGACACATCGGCTGCGTACACCAACAAGACCGCCTACAATCGGCTGACCAAAGTTATAGAGGTGACAACAAAGCTGAGAGGGCCCGACTATGATGTGACATCGGAGCCCCTTGACCACGAGTTGGTTATGATCGCTGGACAGGGAAGGAAGCATGGCAAGGAAGCGATTGGAGGAGGCATGTTTCCTAGGTCCTCCACTCGCACTCTACCTGAGTACAAGGCTTGGCTAGGTCTGTCAAAATCTTTTGTATGTCAATGCGCGACTCCGGCAAGGGCTGAGATGGAGGTATTCTATAATATTCTTTCTACCTATGATTTTTCTAATTCTTACATAATGCTGGATTTGAAGATGCAATTGCGACCCCATATTCAGTAGTCTCTACTCGAGGAGAAGTTGGCAGAGGAGAGGCGACGGGCGGCGGCGGAGTGGGCGGAGGAGAGGGCATAGGAGAGGCGACTGGCGGTGGAGGAGAGGGCGGCAGAGAGGGCGGAGGAGAGGCGATTGGCTGATGAGAGGACACAACAGGCGTTGTGGGCACAAAATACTCAAAACTTTCAGATGTTTACGATTAGTTCCTTAATAGCCAAGCACAATTCCTTAATAGTCAGCACATGTAGTCTTTTACTACCCGTACTTAATTTTCAGTCCTCTTTAACATAATTTGTAGGCTTATTGCACCTAGAATGGTATGCCCGCTTTCGATATGTCCGCCTTTACTCCACGCTCTACGGTTAGTTAACTGAAATACTTGCAAGGATCATTATTGCATTTCTTTGTCCGAGTGTCATGCTAACCATGTAATGCTTCATGCAGTATCCATTGACCCATGGATCGAATAATGCTGGATCTTCACATGCTCCTGGCTTAGGTGGCAATAACCTTGATTGTTCTCTGCATCTTTGAGATCTACAACGGTTAGTCCCTCCATATCTCATTTACAAGTAGAGACCACTTGAACATATTCATAATTTAGAGATCATTTGAACATATGTCCATGATCTAGAAACAGACAAGTACATTTGACCCATTAGCTATGCATTATTGAAGATATATATTTTCTTGATTTAGAGACCATTTGAAGCTATGTATTTATGATTTAGAGACCACCTGGAGATCTTCATTGTTTAGTATGTTAAATTGAATTGAACTTATATCAAACCATTTGTATCACATGATGATTTAGAAACCACTTTAAGAATATTTGAACCATACCATTTCTACTTATTATCATGACTTAGAGATCTTCATGATTTAGAAACTTGCAAGTGTTTATTTATCACCATTTGAACCATTTGAAGATCAAACTTATAACTAGAGACCATTCATGAAGTTCTTTGTGATTTAGAGTGTTAAATTTGAATTCTTCAAAATTTGACAAGTGTTAAAGAAACTCCATATGGGCTAGAAGCTATTTTTGTGGGAAATTGCAATGGAATATGAATATGGTGTGATATGGATCACTATTTATTTTGTTGGGTCTTCAAGTACTTTCTTTTGTATATTTGACATCTTCATGATTTAAAGCACCTTATTTTGTTATTGTGGACACGTAGCCCTTTATTTTATTGTTGTGCCAAAATTTGACATATGTGCATGATTTCTTCTTGTAGGTTGCCATATGGATCCTCTTTTGGACTATGATATGGGCATGAAGACATTTATCGTAGTGCGAAATATTATGTAGTGATGCCTGCTGTACATATTCATATGCTATGAAACATTTATATATGGACTGTGCTATATGGATGTGTTATGGACTGTGCTATATGGATATATATATGGATGTGTTATGGACTGTGCTATATGTATGTGTTATGGACTGTGCTATATGGATATGTATATGGACTATGCTATATATGCGAGGAATCATTGCTGTGTTATATTGTCTATATGTATTCTCGTGTTCATTGTCTATATCTACTGTCATTTGTGTATTTATCTATATGTGTGAGGAATCATTACTGATTTTTGTTTTTCAATAAAAAGAGTGCAGCCTCTTTGCCGTCATGTTCAAGACGGCAAAAAAGGACGCGTGGCGCCCTAGTGTACAGCCTGGCAGAAGGGTTTGTTGTCTATGCACAAGTAGATGATGGCAAAGATATAGCAAGTTTGCCGTCTGGTACAGTATGCGCTGACAGCAAAAAAGATGGTGGTTTTGCCGTCTTGTAGTCCCGCACTTGACGGCAAAAAAATTTGTAGTTTGCAGTGTGGGCTACCATTGGCCTGACGGCAAAAAGAACTCACGCCGTCCGGTGGATGGGCGTTCCGTCTATTTACTTTTTTTTTGCCGTGTAGGAATTCCAGCTGACGACAAAAGGTCTTCACCGACGGCAATTTTTTTGCCATCATCTCGACGTTGGACTGACGGCAAAATGAGACTTTGCCGATTTTGAGGTTGCCGACATATTTTGCCGTCATGGGCTGACGGCAATTTTTTTGCCGTCTGTAATCCTTTCTTCACCGTTTGTAGCGTACTGATGGCAAAATGCCTGATTCCTGTAGTGGGTGCTGTAGCATAATTATACCTTGCTCCAAAGATGCCATGTTGCTGTTAACCGAAGTTTTGCATTGCATCTTGTTTTGCTTGTCGCTTGCAAACCATGCATCCGTTTTCTATGATCTTTATATCGATTTCGACCGAAATCTTCCCCTCTATCCAGTGGCCGGCTTGGTTGCCCAAGATGAAGTCATTTCCATCATCTTCTCCTTTAGGCTCGAGAGCATCCTCATGCATACACACATCATACTTGCATCCCATGTCATGTCTCATGATGTTTGTGCATTGCATCGTGATTGATCTTGTACCGTTCTTGTGCTCTTGTGTTGAGTAGAGCCGGGAGGTGATACCGAGTTCGAGTATCTTGTCGAGACTGAGTTTGAGTAACCGTCTTACCATCCCACCGAGGACTTAACAGGCAAGATGACCGTTCCCCAATATCACCTCTATCTTTGCCTTGCTAGTTGTCTCGCTCTTTAGCTATGCCTCGATGCCTATTCTTGTCTTGCCAGCCTCCTATGTTGCCATGAAACACTCTAACTGCCTTCCTAGCAAACCTTTGATTGGCTAAGTATGCTTTTGCTCAGCCCCTCTTATAGCATTGTTAGTTGCAGGTGAAGTTTGAAGATTGCTCCGTGTTCGGACATGTTATTGGGATAACACAATATATATCTTAATCAAATTAATGCAGATATATATTGGTAATGGGTGGAAGGCTTGGCCTTCTGCTTGGTGTTATATTCCACTCATGCCACCTTAAGACCCGATAAACCAGTGTTATGTTCCTTGATTTTGCGTTCCTAACACGTTTGGGGTTTATGGGCCCCCCCTGGTATTTCGCACTGCTTAAAGCTTTTCCAGCAAGACCCAACTTTCATACTACATTTGCCTAACAACTAAAACTTGCATAGGGAGTTATAAACCCGAGTCCTTAATCAACAACCCGGACCAGTGCTCCTCATGAGTGTTGGTCCAAACTGGGCGGACTGCGGGGCCACCACGAGGAAACTCGAGGATTGGTATATACTTGTAGGCTGACCTATTCGATCGTGGCCTGAGACGAGATACGCGCGCCTACTATCAGGCTGTCGGCACGCCGGGAGGTCTTGCTGGATTAGTTTTACCTTTGTCGAAATATCTTGAGCACGGGATTCCGAGAATACTCGGTGTTCGCACACGAACACGTCACCATGTACCCTCGACGCCGGGGGTGATGCACCGCAGCTCACGTCGAAGGAGACCCGTCCGGAAGCGCGGTACGCAGGCAATCCGGCGGGCGCTTTTGTAGACCCGAAACCCCACGCGTCCGGGAGGGACCCCGTCTGGACGCGCGGCTGCTATGGGCTGCCCTAGGTCGACCTGATCGCCCCTAGGGCCTCGAGGTTCGCCGTCCTGCAACAAGAAGAACAGACGAAGAACGAGGAAGAAGAAGAACTAGGGTTGAGGAGAAAAGATAAAAGATAAAAAGTGGTAGATGATTTGATCGATTGTGTGTTGTTCAATCGGCCGTCACCCCTTAGGTATATAAGAGGCGGCTGGACTTGCCGTGCAAGGAAAAGGCTTGGATTCACGTCCAAAACCCTAGCCAAATTCGGATTGGTTTTATCCGAACTTTACAAAACTGTTCGGTTTAAACTGGCTGTACTTTGCGGGTAATTCTTGAGGTGGTAAACGACCTCGGATGGAAAAGAGCCCAAAAGCAATCTTGACCGTTTCGACGATACGAACAACTTTCATGTTGAACGTTTTTCGATTTGAAGCCATCTACTAGGCCAAAACGGTCACGCAATACAGGCTGTTATTCGCGCTACCCATCAGACAAGTGGCTGGTGGGGCGCGCCACTTATGGCTCTGTGACAGGGCTGTGTTCGGATGGCTGTAACTTTTGCATACGAACTCGGATTGGGACGATTTTTATATCAAAATCGACCGTTTAGACGAGACGCACAACTTTCATGTTGAAACTTTTCCCATTTGAAGTCATCTTAATTGGGTTCCAAGCCACACTTTAATCTGGTGTCATCATGAGCATCTCTGAACTTGTCATAACTTTTGCATCCGGACTCCGTTTTAGACCACTTTCATATCCATCTTGATCTTCTCAAATAAAGCCATCTCATGGTGACTTCCAATCATAAGTTTGAAGTAATCTTGACATAGATTAAAGCAACTTTTACGATTGTGCCACTTTTGAGCGTCAACACATGCCCTCCTGTTTTTCGGCAAAGCAAGCGTGCCGAAAAATAATTTGTACCATGTTGGTTCTAAGGACGATGTCAACACCCCATCGGCCATTTATATGCTTAGGACGATAATTATATATCGGCCATTATTGTTCTTGAACCCTTGATGCAAACTTGGGCGAAACCTTCTCAACTTCGTTAACAATCCGACGATAAAGTTCCATAGATATGTATCTCAAGGTCATCCTCCGGACCATATTGTTCCCCCTTTTGCTAGGATTTTGTAGATGATCAATAAACTCTCTCCAATCCTTAGTATCACCTGCATCAAAATTCATTAGTGGCCGAAGCTGTGAACTTCGGTTCGGCCTTACCTATGTTGACGAGACGAAGCATCGGCTATTGAGAGAAATGCAATACACCATGATTAACGTAGTAGCCGGATGCTTGCTGTGACAACTCTTTTGAATTGTCATGTCTAAATATAAGAACAATTTTAAAGCAACCCAAGGTAAATTTTGCATCTAGACATATCTCAAGATAAACTATAAGTGATTCGTCAAAACATTGATAACCCTTGGATATTTGTTGCACTACTCATAACGAATCACCGAAAGCCTCAAGATGTATATCACCTTGTCTCGCTCTCCATTCGAACTAAGGACGATGCTAGAATACTACACCGGCCATGCATTGACATATTCTTAGGACGATAGATAAATATCGGCCATTACCATGTAAACTTCATTCAAAGCACATATAGCCGAAACAAATAAATGAAATGACAAACTAAGTATTTCGGCCCTTTGGATCAGCAACAAAAGTTGTAACTAATCAAATGTATAGTGACTTGGTAATACCCTTTCATGATGTAAGAAATTATATGGCATCCATGGATTAAAATAAGCCCATTGAGGGTTACCAATCATACCTGATGACGAATTCCATGACATGGGCGTTAATGGCATAGTTGAAGAATATGGATAATGTGTAGACCGAAGATGCTGAAACCTTCGGCTTCGTCCTTCATAGTTTTCACTCTTTTCCTTCTTCACCTTTGCCGCACTTCTTGTAATGGAAGCTTGCACATAATTCTTATTTTGATCACTTCCTTTGGGAACCCATGCCATGTTTCTTTCTTCAAGTTCTTGTGCACTAAGTTTTTGTAATTTCTTCTTTTGCCAATATGATAAGCCGAATGGGCACCCCGGCTGTGATTTTGTCTTGGCCAATGGCAATCCTTTTTTGGCCTTGTGCACTCTCAACTTCTTTTCTTCAGATTTGGCACTTTGACTGTCAATAATTGGTTGCTTCATCTCATTGCCTTTAGTAGCCAATGTCAACACTTTAATTGGCTCTTTTTCATTTGAGATCAAATCTGAAGTTGCACTCTTACGACCATCTCTTTTAACACGGTAAACTTGCTTGACCACCTCTTTCTTCTTCCTTGAGCTCCGGACCGATTCCTCTTGATTGAAACGGTTTTTAACATGTGATTGTTCAAATGTTGATCTTCTCGAAGCTTCATAATATTGGTGAGATGGTCTAAAATAAGATGGAGAATGCGCCCTTGTATCATACCTGTCCCATGATGGATACGGATCTACTTGAGCATAGGAAGGCATCCACGTCATTGGCATTGGCGGCCCAAAATAAGGATATGAATATGTTGCATAAAAATTGTCACTTTGCCAATACCGATCCTCATACTTGCGCCTTGGGGGTGATCTTGGTTTCTTTGTATGATTTGGCCGATAAGCATTCTTCTCTTCACTCTTCTTTTGATACTTATCCAATAGTTCAGCGAAAGTGATTTTTGATCTCTTACACTTGCGCTTATTTTGGCCTTTGCTTTCTTTTGGTTTGCTTTCATCGATCATTGGATTTGCTTGTTGCCCCCCAGTCCTTGGCGTCTCCATTGTAGCTTCAATGAAATTCTCGCCCTCAAGATTATGTTCATTATGCTCTTCAACAACTTCTTTACTTGAAAGCTTGATCCCATCACCTACAGTTTTTATCTTCTCTTTAAATGGATCGGCTTGAAGCAGCCGATGCAAAAACTTTCTGCCATCGGGACCAATCGGAATAGATTGGCCATCTCTTGGTGTTTCAGCAAATTTCAATCGTCCTTTTTCAATGGCCGATTTAACTATTTGACGAAACATATTGCAATCCTCAAAATTATGTTTGAACGAATGATGCAACCTACAATACATTCGTCCTTGAATTGATAGATTGACATGGTGATCAAGAATTCTTATGTAATTATTTTTCAGCAACAAATCAAATATTTGATCACACATGCTTGAATTGAAGGTAAACTTTTTATTCTCTAGCCGATCTTGCTATTTGAACGGCTTTGGAGATAAGCAAACGAATGGTTCAGATTTGTAGTCTCCCCATTCGGCTATGCATTGTTTTTTCCACTCTATCTCCGATGTCTTTGGATAAGATATTATATTAGCATCAGTTTTCTCAATAGAATTCAACCTTGGCTTTAAATTTCTGAAACGAAGATATTTAGAACATACATGTCTCAGTTGAGACCAAGTGCAAGCCAAGTACGAAATAAGCAAAGCTACCCAACTAGATATGAACTTTACATAAAGCAACGGGGAAAGCTTTGGCTGTAACAATAAGTCAATATCGGTCTTTATAAATGGCGTAATGGGTTGACCGATATGTTCCATAACAAGTTTATTGCTAACAAGTAAATTACCCTTCTTCATTGGTCTTTCAAAATTACTTATGAGAATATTTCTTATAGATGCATCAATAATGAAGTCGTGACCAAATATGAAAATAGGTAAATTACTCTCTATGTATACCTCTTCAAATATGTTGGGAGAACATGATGGTGGTGTCACTTGAAAAACATCTTCCTCCGTCTTTGGATGGCTCCCCAACACCTTTTCATCATCTTTTTCTTGATTCCGTACATCATTGCTTTGAAGATCCATGTCAGCCAAACTTTGTTCGGCTACTTGTTCTTGTCCTTGAGGCTTGTCAATTTCTATGGCACGGAACTCATAGGGCAGGAAGTAGGTTCCATTGACTTCGGAAAAATCAAGTATGACTGTTTTGCTATGCTTTCCATGCCCTTTCTCAATAATGCTTGCCTCTTTGGATTTGATGGACTCATAATATATACTACTTGATTCGGCTCTTCTAATAACCGAATTTTCTTTGTTACCTGAATCAACAACTTTATCTTTTTGAATTTGGAAGGCTTCTCGCTCTCGTCTAAGTTTAGCCCACATCTCACCTTGGCGAGCTTTAAACTTTTTCATCTCAATTTCCATCCACTCGTCATGAGATTGCCCCCCAATACTTTGAGACTCTTTCGGCAATGAGGTGCCGAAACTTTGCGATTGTTTAGGTGGTACACTGGATGGTACAGCACTGGGCAACTGCATCATTTGCACAACTCTAGCTTTTACAGCAGCAAAATCATGAGGCTTCCCGCCTTCTATTAGTTCTTGGAGAATAGAGTTGCACAAATCCCAAGAGGATATAAGCTTGTTCTCAATTACCCAGTCTGGATATGGTTGCCCCCCAATGCTTTTAGACTCTTTCGGCAATGAGATGTTGCCGAAATTCAGTAATTGTGTAGGGGGGACATGATATGCCACGGTAGTAGGTGAAGGCATTTGTGCTCCTGCAGAAGTTTCACTTATTCGACCATGACCATTAAGGTGCGGAGCCGAATTATGGACATCAACAGTTGCGTATGGTGCCAAAAAACTAGTAGCATGAGGTGTAGCATATGATGTTTGAGGGTAATTGGCCGGATAACTAGTAGTAGCATGGCCAATTCCCCTATCCATCAGCATGTTTGGATTAACATGTTGCAAATTAGTTGCCGATGAATAAAAAGATGAAACACTATGTTGCATGCCATTGAAAGATCCTACATGGGGTGTTTCAACTTGATTAACCGAACTCATCATGTTGTTCATCGGCATATGGATTGGTGGGGTTGCCGATGCATGGGAGTTGGGATACATATGTTGCATGTTGCTAAAATTATATGAAGTAGAATCATGGAGATTTTGTTGCATCGGCCCTTGCACATAATTAGATGCATGATTGATAAAGCTAGGGCTAGCCGATACATTATGCTCATTAGATGATCTAGCAACAACATATGCATTATTTGCATCTACATATGTGAATTGGGTATTCATATTACCTTTGTAGATTGCAAACCCTAGATAACGATCTCTACGTAGCAAGAACGGGCCGGAGACCGTTCAAAGCTTCGTCCCCAGCGGAGTCGCCAAAAAGTGTGTTCGCACACGAACACGTCACCATGTACCCTCGACGCCGGGGGTGATGCACCGCAGCTCACGTCGAAGGAGACCCGTCCGGAAGCGCGGTACGCAGGCAATCCGGCGGGCGCTTTTGTAGACCCGAAACCCCACGCGTCCGGGAGGGACCCCGTCTGGACGCGCGGCTGCTATGGGCTGCCCTAGGTCGACCTGATCGCCCCTAGGGCCTCGAGGTTCGCCGTCCTGCAACAAGAAGAACAGACGAAGAACGAGGAAGAAGAAGAACTAGGGTTGAGGAGAAAAGATAAAAGATAAAAAGTGGTAGATGATTTGATCGATTGTGTGTTGTTCAATCGGCCGTCACCCCTTAGGTATATAAGAGGCGGCTGGACTTGCCGTGCAAGGAAAAGGCTTGGATTCACGTCCAAAACCCTAGCCAAATTCGGATTGGTTTTATCCGAACTTTCCAAAACTGTTCGGTTTAAACTGGCTGTACCTTGCGGGTAATTCTTGAGGTGGTAAACGACCTCGGATGGAAAAGAGCCCAAAAGCAATCTTGACCGTTTCGACGATACGAACAACTTTCATGTTGAAAGTTTTTCGATTTGAAGCCATCTTCTAGGCCAAAACGGTCACGCAATACAGGCTGTTATTCGCGCTACCCATCAGACAAGTGGCTGGTGGGGCGCGCCACTTATGGCTCTGTGACAGGGCTGTGTTCGGATGGCTGTAACTTTTGCATACGAACTCGGATTGGGACGATTTTTATATCAAAATCGACCGTTTCGACGAGACGCACAACTTTCATGTTGAAACTTTTCCCATTTGAAGTCATCTTAATTGGGTTCCAAGCCACTCTTTAATCTGGTGTCAACATGAGCATCTCTGAACTTGTCATAACTTTTGCATCCGGACTCCGTTTTAGACCACTTTCATATCCATCTTGATCTTCTCAAATAAAGCCATCTCATGGTGACTTCCAATCATAAGTTTGAAGTAATCTTGACATAGATTAAAGCAACTTTTACGATTGTGCCACTTTTGAGCGTCAACACTCGGGTCTTCCCAACATAGAGTTGCGACTTCGCGGATCGTGAGCTTGTGATGGGCTAAGTTGGGACACCCCTGCAGGGTTTTGAACCATCGAAAGCCGTGCCCGTGGTTATGTGGCAGATGAGAATTCATTAATATCCGGTTGTAGATGACTTGACACCCTATCCTTAAGAATACACTACCTGTGTGAGTACCATGATTGTCTCTTTCGAAGGGGTTTCGGAAAGTGAACACGATGGGGTTAAGCATGAACGTGAGTAGCTAGGATCACTTATTGATCATCTTTGGCGACCGTTGGCACATATTCTCATCTCGCTCTAAATTCATAAGCTAGTTGCTTAGTGCTTGCTGCAGACACTTTATAACCTCTCCACACCGAAAGGCTTTGTTAGTTTTGATACCCGGGAATGGGATTGCTGAGTCCTTGTGACTCACAGATTACAACACACACGAGATGCAGGTACAGCCGAGAACGATGCAGGAGATGGATCAAAACTTCACTGGGAGTTCGATGAAGAGCGTGGTCGTTTCTATGTTACGTATCCTGACGATTAGTAGTGGTTCCTACTAGGGACGATCAGGACTTGTGTTTGTGGTATCTTTTCTCGTTTGGATTTTGTCTGTAGTCAGGCCTTGTGTTATTTGGATGGATGAATGCTATTGTATTCATTGTGTGACGTGGCGAGTGTAAGCCAACTATTTTACTCTTCCATCCCTGTTCTTTTACATGAGTTGTGCAAAGATACCATGCTTGCGATCATTACAGAATGCGCTTATGTCTCTAAGTCGTGCCTCGACACGTAGGAGATATAGTCGCATCCTAGGCATTACAAAATAGTGAACCACAAACATTTGTTTATTGGGTTTTCAACTATAAAAAATGAAATAGATGTTTGAAAAATATGCCACCTGGTATGGTACCATGGTATGGCCTCACCATGCCCTGGTAAAAATTTGAGAAGGTTTGTCTTATGTCGTCATGCATGCCCTTCATTAATTGAACCATCACCGAGGAAGTTCCATGCTTTTGACAGGGAAATCACCAAGATTGAAGGGGAATCCAAATTTCGTTCGTTCTTTATCCTTGAGTTATTTCTCTATGATGAACATACACCCTGCAAATGACCGTGTTCAAATTTGGAACTTTTCCGGGTTCATTTACCATATTTAGGGGATTATGTGCATTTTCTAGGCATTAGTGCACATTATTCAAGTTCAAACAATCAGTGCATGAAACGGTACACAAGAACGGTCTAGAAAACCATGCTCGTTCTATTTAGTAAATTCTCATGCCTTTTACAAGGAATGGGCAGATATTTTGATGAAATGTGTCATAATAGTCAACCAAAAACATTCATTTATTGGGTTTTGAACAACAGAAAAAAAATGATTGAAAAACATGACGTCTGGCATGGTGCCATGGTACGGCCTAACCATGCCCTGGTTAAAATTTGAGAAGGTTTGTCTTATGTCATCATGCACGCCCTTCATAAATCGAACCATCATTGAGGAAGCTCCATGATTTCTATAGGGAAATCACCATGATTAAAGGGGAATCCAAATTTTCTTCGTTCTTTGCCCTTGAGTTTTTTATTATGATGAACATAAAACTTGCAAATGTCCGTGTTCAAATTTGGCATTTTTTGGGCTCATTTACCATATTTAGGGGATGATGTGCATTTTCCAGGCATTTAGCGCATATAAGTCCACCAGCTACAGCTGCACGGATGTGATCTGGGCGACGTGGATTGTCATTCGATCGCGGCGCATCCTATGGTGCACAAGCGCGATCGGCGTGGCTGGGGTTCTGGCCAATCATAACGCAACACACAATAGGCTGAGCGCACACTATTTCCGGAGGCGGCGGAGATGAACCGTGTGCGTTAATGAACGAGATAGATTGTGAGGGAAGCCAAATTTCCTTCGTCGTTTGCCAATTAGCTCTGGAAAACCACCACACTGTACGACTATCCAGCCACTTCATCCCAGAGCTCTCTCTCCAAGCGTTGTTCATGGCACTGCGGTGCACAGTAACATGTAAGGAAGCAATCGCATTCTGCCGCACCGCTTTTCTCGCCGCCCACGATTGCACACATGGTAAAGAAGCGATGGCATCCCGCCGCACCGAGTTCATCGCCGCCGACAGCCGCACAAGCACGTGGGAGGATTTTGATGTTGCCATGGCTGAATGGGCGCTGGATCTAGACGCGGCCAAAGCCGCACAGAAGGAGCAGAAAAGGGAGAAAGCAGTCAAGAAAAAAGAGTCCTGCCGCCGCAAGAAATTAGAGGACGCACGCCATGGTGATGAGAAAGCATTCAAGCACGGTGGGCTGCCGCCTACATGGCCGGGAAGGAGAACGACAGCATCTGGCCATCATGCCCCATTGCCAGCATGTGAGAAGTAGTTAGTGTGTGTGTCACCCGTAAGTTTGTATAATTAATTACGAGCATCTACCAGTACTACATACGTACTAGTTTTAGAGCAAATTACCATTAGTACTTTAAGTTAGTACTATCTATTATCAACGTACATGTCGGTAAGCGCATCCTTTGTGGGCTTTGAGCGTTGATTAGCATGTGTTCACTGAAGTTTTGTAGCCGCACTCCGACCCTAAATACTTCCAAAACATCCGCCCGCAGCCATCGGAGACTAGAGTTGGCCGCAACTGGTTTTTAGTCCCTCCTCACCGCGCGAGTTGGCCGCACACCAATTGAAATTGTTGTGCCGGCAGATGGCAACAAGCTTCTCTCTTGTTGCATAGGATAAAATCTGGCTATGCGAGTGAGGCAGATTGACACTTGATTGCATATTTCATAAACCGATGATTGTTCATCGGGTGTCACCTTGCCTCGTTCATGTACATTGAATAATCCTGATACAATGAAAGAAATTTTTGAAGTTAGGTGTGGTTGGAGATGCTTATAGATATAATAATTATTAGAAGATCACAAAACACACGGTTTCTATGGCATACCCGTGTGCGCTTTTTGCGTTAATGATCCATAAGTCAGTTACCTGTGTGATGTTTCCTAATAAAGTGTAACACCCCAGATGTAAATTTTCCGTATATGGCAATATATACATTTACCATTTGGTCCTTATCCTTTCTTTGGGGGTTTTCTTTTTCATTTATGTCTTTATCATGCATTTGCTTCATTACCATCATTGCATCATGGTCACATCATATGGCATTCCATCTTGTCATTTTGCACTTCTCATCCTTATTATGTTCTTGTGAGTTTTCTTGCTCATGATGTGGTGGTTGGATACAAGGGCATGCTGAAGCCAAAAGCACTTCCAAGTTTCACCACCTCCCCTTCAGTCTTTGTCTCTTTCTTTTAATTTTGCAAAGTGCCATCTAGCCCCCTCCTTTAATGTTCATCTCCTCCCAACAAATCTTGCTCTATGTCCTAAACACCTATGCCAGACTTCACCTCTTTTGGAATTGTTTTGGTTAGGTTCAAAAATGCCTCAAGTTTGAATCATATTCAAACTTGTTTTATTTTTCTACCTCTAAAAATGCCCAAAGTAATTTTATTAAATAGAGCATAAATTTAGGAGCCCGGGGATATTTTTACTTTCCCCTAATTCTTTACCTATCTGCCTGTGCTTTTCAATTTGTTATTCTGTGTAAGAAAAAGCAGCAGTAGTGCAACAGCAGCCAGCCGCAGCCCACAGAGCAACCTGGGCCTCGGCCATCATGCCGGCCCAGCTAGCCAGTGCAGTAGCCCGCAGCCCAGCCAACCTCCGTGTCCCTCCCTCCTTTTCTCACCCGCGCACACACTCGCCCCCTCTGCGTCGCCTCCACGTGGCCGACCCAGGCCCGCACGTCAGCGACTATGAATAGCACCCGCACCCACCTTTTCGTCCAGCTCGCGCCGTCGCCATGGGGACCGTGAGCACGAGCGCGTCGCCGACCAGCTCGTCGCCTTGGCCCCCTCTTAAGCCACCCTGATGTCCACCAACCCTCTAGGGGTTCCCCTCTTCCTCCTCCTGCCGTCAGTAGAGCTCAGAGCCACCAGATCCGCCGCGCCACCATGAACCCAAACGCATCTGAGAGCATGAGCTCGTCGCCGGCGTGGACATCGACTACCTCCACCTCACCAACCGTGTCCTTCTTCTTCACTATCGTTGACTACGTCCCCGACGTCGACTACATGAAGCTGAGGGCCCGTCTGCTTCCCCTACGGCTTCGTCTTCGTTTCCGGCCACCGCAGCTACTCGACCGCCGCCCAGCTCGACTCCGTCCTCCTCGCGTTGTCCCGTTCACGGAAGCGTGTTCGTGGTGTGCTTGCGCTCCTCCCCATCCCTTTTCCCCCTCAATCTCTCGCTCTAGGCATGCTAGCCGCGCGCGCCCGAACTCGTCCCCATTGGACCTCATCTCCAGTGAGTGTTCTGGCCCTCTTAGCGCCCCTTCTCGTCGCCAGCACGATCGTCGTCGTCCGTAGGATCGTCTTGTAGCCTCAGCTCACTGCCTAGTTCCCCGTTGCATTGGGTCCGTGCACCTCGCTGCCGTTTGCTTCTACCGCGTGCCTCCGGCCTCGACTCCGTTGACATCCGGTGTGCTTAGCTGCACCCAGGGGTACGGGATCCCCTAAGGGACATTGCACACCTCCGCCGTCCTTTTTGGTAGCCGGAGCAGCCCCGTCGCACTCGCCGTCGTCTCCATTTCGCCGGTGTTGAGTGGCTCTGCCTGCATGTTGTACTTATTCTTCAGGTGCAGCACTCCCACTCATTCAGTCGCACGCAGCCTAGCCCAGTGGCTTGCCGCTCGCTCCCTTAACCCATAGACACGGGTTCAAATCCCCTCAGGTCAGTGGAAAAACACCCATATTTTTGCACTGCGCCACCCACTGACACCTAGGCCCCACCTGTCATCATCTTGCCACACACGCACCCATTTGCACACCCAGCCTTGCCACCTCATCGCCTCCTGGACCCACCAGTCTGTGACTGAGTCTAGTCCAAGCTGGGTCGGCGATGCCTCTTTCTTTTCTGTTTGTTTTATTTTGTTTAAATTATGTTTGCATTTTGAATTCACCATATCTTTTAAAATATGCATCTGTTTGAAATAATCTATATATGAAAATTGTTCAGTTTTTAGTGTAGTTTAAGTATATGCATTTTGTTTCCATGTTAAAAACTTTTAAAATGTTGTTTGAATATATTTTGTGAATAACATGTTCAAATTGGTTTAATTGATAACTAAATAACCGTAGCTCCAAATTTGACAAACTTTATATGTAAATGGGGAGGAAAAATGTGTAGAATAACATGGTGTTGTTACTTTACATGTTTAACAACTCTAAAATATGGTTACCATAGATCTGTTCTACATTTTATTATATGCACATGGGAGTTTCCGGAATTGTTGTGTGTTCCTTCCGGCCCATTTAAAATGCTTGCATGATGTTGTTCGTCTTAAGATGCATTCCTTGCCATGCTAAGCAACTTTTAAACTTGTTGGGTGCTTGGATACTTCAACTAAATACCTACATATGTGACTATGGTTGTTCTCGCATTCTTTTGCATGATGCGTCCCCTTACATTAATTGTGTTCTTGCATAATGCCTTGCCACATGTGCACTAATCATGTTCCTTTGAGATGCATCATATCCTGTCCATGCTCATATGCATCTTGCTTGCATCATGTGTTTGAGCATTGCATGGTGATTAATTTTTGTTCCGGTGTTTGTATTGTTGTGTTGGTTAGAGCCCAGTGACGATTCGGAGTTCGAGGTTCCTGTCGAGACTGAGTTTGAGGAGCAAGGTTATGATCCCTCCGTGGACTTAACAGGCAAGATGACCATTCCCCGATATCACCTCTATCTTTGCCTGGCTAGTTATCTCGCTATTTAGCTATGCCTCGATGCATATTCCTGTTTTGTCAGCCTCCTATGTTGCCATGAAACACTCTAACCGCCTTCCTAGAAAACCGTTGATTGGCTAAGTACGCTTTTGCTCAGCCCCTCTTATAGCGTTGTTAGTTGCAGGTGAAGTTTTGAAGATTGCTCCATGTTCGGACTTGTTTATTGGGATAACACAATATTTATCTTAATTAAATTAATGCCCATATGTATTGGTAGTGGGTGGAAGGTTTGGCCTTCTGCTTGGTGTTTTGTTCCTCTCATGCAACCTTAGGACCCGATAAACCGGTGTTATGTTCCTTGATTTTTGCGTTCCTAACACTGTTGGGGTTATGGGCCCCCCTTGATAATTCACATTGCATAAAGCTTTTCCAGCGAGACCCAACTTAGGTACTACATTTGCCTAACAACTAAAACTTGATTAGGTTGTTATAAACCCGAGTTCTTCATCAACAACCCGGGCCAGTGCTCCTCATGAGTGTTGGTCCAAACTGGGCGTACTGCGGGGCTGCCTCGGCGAAACCCGAGGTATCTGGTATATACATGTAGCTTGTCGCATCTGGTCGTGGCATGAGACGAGATACGCGCGCCTACTATTAGGGTGTCGGCACGTCAGGAGGTCTCGCCGGATTAGTTTTACCGTTGTCGAAATATCTTGAGCACGGGATTCCGAGAATACTCGGGTCTTCCCAACATGAAGTTGCGACTCCGCATATCGTGAGCTTGCAATGGGCTATGTTGGGACACCCCTGCAGGGTTATGAACTTTCGAAAGCCGTGCCCATAGTTATGTGGCAGATGGGAATTTATTAATATCTGGTTGTAGATAACTTGACACCATATCCTTAAGAATACACTACATGTGTGAGTCACGTGATGGTCTCTTTTCAAAGGGGTTACGGAAAGTGAACACGGTGGGGTTATGCATGAACGTGAGTAGTTAGGATCACTTATTGATCATCTTTGTCGACCGTTAGCACATATCCTCATCTCGCTCTTACTTAAGCTAGTTGCTTAGTGCTTACTACGAACACTTTATTACCTCTCCACACCTAAAGGATTTGTTAGTTTTGATACCCAGGAATGGGATTGTTGAGTCCTTGTGACTCACAGATTACAACACACACCAGATGCAGGTACAACCGAGAACGATGCAGGAGATGGATCAGAACTTCAATGGGAGTTCGATGAAGAGCGTGGTCGTTTTTATGTAATGTATCCCGACGATCAGTAGTGGTTCCTACTAGGGGCGATCAAGACTTGTGGATGTGGTATCTTTTCTCGTTTGGATTTCATCCGTAGTCGGACCCTTTGTTATTTGCATGAATGTATGCTATTGTATTCTTTGTGTGACATGGCGAGTGTAAGCCAACTATTTTACTCTTTCATCCCTGTTCTTTACATGAGTTGTGCAAAGATACCACGCTTGCGATCATTCCATAATGCACTTATTTCTCTAACTCGTGCCTCGACACATAGGAGATATAGTCGAATACTGGGCATTACATAAAGCAACCGTACCATTGACGGAAAAAGTCAACTACACGTGTACATTTTATTGGAGACGAGATCTGCCAATTTTCTCTTTTCTTGTACACGAGTATTTTATGCACTTCTTCTGTGTTGTGTGTTTCCCCCACCCAAGTTTCATGTTTCGCAGCGAAATTTTCATTAGTCGCTCGATTTTAGAATTTATTCCTCCCACCCCATCCCCACCCATCAAATTTCCTTAGTATCTCCCCATCCCCCTTCCCGCAGCTCAAACTGCTGCTTATGGCGATCGATAGCGTGATGTCCGATGTGCGTGTTGACCCAGAGGAACACCTCGCCTCCGTCGCCGCCGAGTTTGTGCAGGCTCTGGCCTAGACGAAGTGCCAAGGAACAACCCCCAGGACTTACCAAGTATGATCCGGCCAGCTCAATCTTACCAATACAACTTGGAATGGATATGTTTTGTACGGTTGATATATTAAGCATTTTTTGCCTTGTTTATTTCAGTACTGCACACTATGTGATGTTCAAGTATTAACTGTCCAGCTCAATTTCACCAATACAAGCAACAAACTTACAATACATGACTCAGGATATCACTTGAGCTAGTGCCCATTTGCTATTTTTGGTGGATGTAAACTTGTTGTACTTAACATGCCTATCCATGTACTTACGCAGGGTCATAAGATGCAATGCTGTTGCTTGTCTTCGAGGTTAGGTGCATCCCATGTCTTACAGTATTTCACATCATATGCTAAATTGCAATTTAACTTTTAACATTTTATTGGTAGCGTGTAGGTACACATGTCAGCAGCACTGATCCATGCTTAGACCAGGAGGAACCGCTCTCCTCCGTCGCCACTGACTTTGGGCGGGCTCTGGCCAAGAAGAAGTGCCCCAACAACTACCTCTCAGGACTTACCAAGTATGAACTCACAAGTTCAATCTTATGAAGGAAATATGCCCTATGGGAAATAATAAAGTTGTTATTTATATTTCCTTATATCATGATAATTGTTCATTATTCATGCTAGAATTGTATTAACCGGAACTTAGTACATGTGTGAATACATAGACAAAACAGAGTGTCCCTAGTATGCCTCTACTTGACTAGCTTGTTGATCAAAGATGGTTATGATTCCTAACCAAAGACATGTGTTGTTATTTGATTAAACGGGATCACATCATTAGGAAAATGATGTGATGGACAAGACCCATCCGTTAGCTTAGCATAATGATCGTATAGTTTTATTGCTACTGCTTTCTTCATGACTTATACATATTCCTCTGACTATGAGATTATGCAACTACTGAATACTGGAGGAACACCTTGTGTGCTATCAAATGTCACAACGTAACTGGGTGATTATAAAGATGCTCTACAGGTGTCTCCGAAGGTGTTTGTTGAGTTGGCATAGATCGAGATTAGGATTTGTCACTCCGAATGTCGGAGAGGTATCTCTGGGCCCTCTCAGTAATACACATCATAATAAGCCTTGCAAGCAAATGACTAATGAGTTAATCATGAGATGATGTAATATGGAACGAGTAAAGAGACTTGCCGGTAACGAGACTGAACTAGGTATGATGATACCGACAATCAAATCTCGGGCAAATACCATACCGATGACAAAGGGAATGACATATGTTGTTAAGCGTTTTGACCGATAAAGATCTTCGTAGAATACGTAGGAGCCAATATGAGCATCTAGTTTCCGCTATTGTTTATTTACCGGAGATGTGTCTCGGTCATGTCTACATAGTTCTCGAACCCGTAGGGTCCGCACGCTTGATGTTCGATAACAATTTGTATTATTAGTTCTGTGTTTTCGTGACCGAAGTTTGTTCGGAGTCCCGGATGAGATCACGGACACGACGAGGAGTCTCGAAATGGTCGGGAGGTAAAGATCGATATATTGGATCATGGTATTTGGGCATCGACAAGGTTTTGGGACGTTTCAGATTTTTATCGGAGTACCGAGGGGCTACCGGAACCCCCCGAGGAAGTATTGGGCCTACATGGGCCATAGGGGAGAGAGAGGGGAGCCCACAAGGGGTGCCCCACCATGGGTTGTCCGAATTGGACTAGGGGAGGGGGCGCGCCCCCCTTTCCGTCTCCGTCTCCCTCTCCTTTCCTTCCTTCCTTCTCCATCAAAGGGAAAAGGGGAATCCTAGTCCTACTATGTTTGGAGTCCTAGTAGGACTCCTCCCCACTTGGCGCGCCCCTAGGGACGGCCGGCCTCCCCCTCCTTTATATACAGGGGCAGGGGGCACCCTGGAACACACCAAGATTTGTCTTAGTTGTCTGCGGTGCCCCCGTCCATAGTTTACTCCTCAGGTCATAGCGTCATAATGCTTAGGCGAAGCCCTGCGCGGATCACATCACCAACACTGTCGCCACGCCGTCTTGCTGATGGAACTCTCCCTCGATCCTCTACTGGATCAACAGCTCGAGGGACATCATCAAGCTGAACGTGTGCTGAACACGGAGGTGCCGTACATTCGGTACTTGGATCGGTTGGATCGTGGAAACGTTCGACTACATCAACCATGTTAACATAATGCCTCCGCTTTTGGTCTACGAGGGTACGTGGACACACTCTCCCCGTCTCGTAGCTTTGCATCTCGTAGAGAGATCTTGCGTGAGCATAGAATTTTTTGAGATTGCATGCTATGTTCCTGAATAGTGGCAACATGAACCAGGTCTTTGCGTAGATGATTTGCACGAGTAGAACACAAAGAGTTGTTGGCGACAATAGTCATACTGCTTACCACCAACGTCTTACTTTGATTCGACGGTATTGTTGGATGAAGCGGCCCGGGCCGGCATTACATGACCGTGTTCATGAGACTGGTTCTACCGACATGCTTTGCACAGAGGTGGCTGGCGTGTGTCTGTTTCTCCAACTTTAGTTGAATCAAGTGTGACTAAGGTCGGTCCTTGATGAAGGTTAAAACTGCACACTTGATGAAAAATCGTTGTGGTTTTGATGCGTAGGTAAGAATGGTTCTTGCTAGAATCACGTACCAGCCATGTACAACTTGCAACAACAAAGTAGAGGGTGTCTAACTTGTTTTTGCAGTGCATGTTGTGATGTGATCTCGTCAAGACGTGATGAGTTATACGATATTGTATGAGATGATCATGTTTTGTAAATTATTGGCAACCGGCAGGAGCCTTATGGTTGTCTCTTTATTGTATGAAATGCAAACGCCATGTAATTGCTTTACTTTATCACTATGAGTTAGCGATAGTAGTAGAAGAAATAGTTGGCGAGACAACCACGACGCTACGATGAAGATCATGGTGTCAAGCCGGTGACGATGGAGATCATGACGATGCTTTGGAGATGGAGATCAAAAGCACAAGATGATGATGGGCATATCATGTCACATATTTGATTGCATGTGATGTTTATCTTTTTATGCATCTTATTTTCCTTTGAACGACAGTAGCATTATAAGATGATCCCTTACAAAATTTCAAGGTACAAGTGTTCTCCATGAGTATGCGCCGTTGTGACTGTTCGTCGTGCTGAGACACCACGTGATGATCGGGTGTGATAAGCTCTTCATTCACATAAAATGGGTGTAACACTACTGGAATCAGCTGATTTGCCGTCAGCTAGCGGACGACAAAGAAAGGATTTTCCATCAGCCACCAGAAAACAGATGGTAAAGAGGCAGCGGGCGGCAACGAAAGGCTTTGCCATCAGCATATCTTTGACGTCTGCTAGCTTACGGCAAAGAGGATGGGTAGCGGTCTAACGAGGACGACCTAACGGCCATTTTCTTTGCCGTCTACTGGCTGACGGCAAAACTTCTTTGCCGTCCGCCAGTAGAAGGCAAAGAAAATGGCCGTTAGGTCGTCCGTTTCCCCCCGGCCCCACCCCACTAGGTACGCTCTTTGCCATCTGCTAGCAGACATCAAAGAGCTATGACCTACTAGTAGAAAAGGGGCCACGCCCGCGCCCCCACCCCTCTCTTTGTCTGTTCTCTCTTTCCCCTGCCTGAGCCGCCTCCACCCCTCACCCATGTCGCCACACCTAACCCGCACCGCCACCCCCGTCGCCGGCCGCCCCGCGCCACCCACGTCGCCAACCGCCCCGCACCTCCCCGACCCCGTCCCGAGCCGTCGCCGCCCGGTCGTGCAGCCGCCCGCCCCG